>CAWUFW010005541.1:657136-1314272 GCA_963921515.1 Calotriton arnoldi
CAGGAGGGCCGGGGGGTGTCGCTCAGGCCTATCACACGTAGATGACGCACCCCCAGTGGCAGCTCTCCCGCTATGGCGGAAGAGCGTTGCCCCACTGCCTCAAGCAGTGCAGAAGAGGAACAATCATCACATGATGATAACTCACTGATGTAATCATGCTATGTATCCTCAGGGGGTGGGAGGGTGGGTAGGACTGCTCCAAACACGGAGCAGGGCATGGGCAGATTGGCATGCCCACTCAAGTGCGCAATGACTGTTTGGTCGGCCCACTCAGGCCACCCAAAGCAGTCATGCGCACTTCCCTGTTCGCAATGCAGGCTGCATTACAGCCTGCATGGAGAACATGTCCACCCCTCCGGCCCCTGGCTGCATGACTTGAACCATTGCCAATTACCAATCCCACTGCCGCATCACAGCGTTGTGATTGACTCAGGGGAGGGAGCCTGGCTGTCTACTTCCTTTTCCTGGAAGCAGATGCAGGAGAGCAGGAGCTACGAAGACACGGGACCCGGCTTCGAGGTAAGACTTTCCTCATTTAAATTTTTACAACACCCGCTCACACACACATCCCCACGTCCACGCCCCATCCAGTGTTCTTTCCGGCGTTTACCACCTCACAGCTATCCAGCCTCCCCCCAGCACTTGTCAATGGCGGCCGCTGTACTCCCATGCACAGCGGGCGTACCACTCGTGTGCCAAAGGCACATACATAGTTGCGACGCAGCCATAACATCGCATTCCATTCCAGTGAATACTAATACTAGGCACATTGCAACAGTAGAGTAGGTGTTGCATAGCGGAGACATAAAAATCACTTCAGTGAGTGCAACCCAAAACTAACCTTTGCACCCCAAACCCAACCGTGAACCCTGGAATTCCTTTTTGAACCCCCAAAACACACCCAAAAATCTAATTTTACCCCAAAAACACACCCCAATTTTCATATTTTACCCCAAAACACACCCAAATTTCCTGATCAGACATCCGAAACCCATACCCACCCGAAACAATTACCCCATAACTGACCTCACAATGCGTTGTAATCAAATGCGATGTAAAGGCACCTGCGTTGTCGGAGTTGCGTTGTTAACGATGTACTGCCTGCATTTTAATGGTCGTCTCCCGTGCCAAAGGCAACCCATAGGCTACGCCGTTTGCGTCCGTCTGCCCCTGGACCGCGCTCAGCACCAAGGAGCCTTCCTCTTGGACACTCCACCGCTACAACGCCAGCACCCTCCTCGCCATCAACCCTGGACGCCCCCTCGCCTGCCAGGACCAACCTCAGCTCCGGACCGGACATCGCCATCGCCATCACTGACGGCTGCAATATCAGCCGCAAGGAGCACCCCGACGGTCAAGGAGGAGGCATTGCCATCTCCTACAGAAGCACACTCCGACTGACCACGCTCTCTAATGACCCAAGGGTGACCATGGACCACCTCAACTCCCAGATCCGGACCAAGCCCAAGTACATCCTCTGAGGCATCCTCATGTGCAGGCCCCCCGGGCCATGACCTCCATTCTCCAATACCTTTGTAGACCTCATTGCACCCCAGGGTCTCCCATCCACCGACGACATCCTACTCGGTGAACTCAAGTTCCACCTGGACAACCCCAGTGACCAGAACATCACCCCCTCCTGGGGAAGGTCCCCTACATCAGACGCAAGCAGTAAGTCACCTCAACAAGCCACATAGCAGGACACAAGGTCGAGCACGTCACCTCCGCCAACGGGAACTTCAACTACAGCCACAACACCGGACTCTCCTGGACCGACCATCATTGGTAACATCATGTCTTCACCTTGCCCACCGGACGCCATCGCCATCATCGCACCCCCTCGCAACTGGATCACGGCCACCGAAGAACGTCTTGTCAACTCCCTCCGCACCAACACTCCACCAATGCTTCCAAACAATGACACCGCAGCGCGCAACCACCACCGATGGATCTCCAACAGCGCCGACATTCGGGCACCCCTCATGAACGGCAGTGCGTCAGTACCTTCCGCCTGCCTGATGGCAGGCGTGAGGGGGACGCAGTGCCACAGGGATAGGCTGGCCCCATGCATTGATGGAGTTGCGTCATGGTTGTGACACGACTGCAGCAATGCGTGACTTTAGCGCAGACAGATACGTCAGGATTCCTGACGTATCTGTCATTACTTGCGTCATGGAGTGCTGTCCAGTGAATACAGCGCATCCATGCTGTCGCAAGAAGGGCGTAGTGATAAGTGTTGCAACGCTGTCTTGTCGCAGCGCTGCAACACTTTTCATGACTGGGGCCCAGGAATGCGCACTATCTTATTGATGGTGCGCATTCCTGCACTGTAGTTTTGTTGCAGGGTAGCGCTGCAACATTGCTTGCAGCGCTGTCCAGCACCAAAACCTGCTGAGATGAGGCCCCAAGTGTTATCCCCATTTTTAAGACCAGCTATTTTCTGGTCTTAAGTAACTGGCTCTAACTGCAGTTAGAGACAGTTGTTTTGGTCTTCAGAACTTCAAGGATCCCCTTGTAAATATTGAGAAGTGGGGTTTGCGGCCGTCTTTGCACGGGAACGCCTCTCCTGCATATAATTATCGCTAACAGAAGTGCCGATCTTTACAACTGACGTTTTCGCCTAAAAACTGTCGCTAACGGCTGTTAGCGTCAGCTTGGTAATAGGGCGATAAAATTATCGCCGCATTAGCGGCAGAAAGGTGCCGCTAAAGCGGCGATAACTACTTGTGAATATGCCCCTGTGATCAGTGTACTTCATATTCTTTCCTGAGTGTTGTAAATGATTTCAGGTGTCCCACACCTCAAACATCACCCACCCTGATTATCCCAATGAGGTCTGTAACACACATGGTACCAAATATCCAGGGTCGAGGGAATGAGAGGAATAGTGAGCAGTCCTTGTCCACATCCTCCCCAGACAATTTATAAAGCGCCACAAACCAAACAGGACTGATACATTGTCACTATGGAACCCACCGAAAGACTCTTTACCTGATTTGTGACATCTGGATGTCCTGAGTAGCTCCCTAATTAGAAAGGACCAGCAGTGGTTACTAAATTGTAATGCAAGGCCTCACCCCCCCCCCCCTGGTTACATGCTTCATCACTGGCCTGCCACACTCGCCGTAGAAAATTCTAGTGGCAAGTGGGCCCCATGAGTTAACAGGGAGTACTTGTGCTGACATAGTGGGAATGTGGGATCTGGTATACAGGATAACATTTTCAGATTCTTCCCAGAGTAGCCTCTTTGTTCTTTGGAGGGTCTAGAGATGATTAAAAACAAATGATGCCTTTGGGTGTTAATTACCCCTACATCTACTTGGTCAACATGTTGCAGCCTTCTATTGGCTCCTATCTGGGGTCCTTGGCCTTCATCAGGATCCCTAATGTCCTACCTCTCTGACTATTCACATTCATTCGTCCACAATCATACATCATTCAAATACCCAATTTTGGATGTTAGCTGGCGATCTATGCCCCTCCTCTGAGAATTTTTGAAAGTCTCTGGTCTAAACTAGGGTGTTCCCCATTAATGAGCTCATGGAGGGGGGCCTTATTGTCATACTTTCATGAAAGCATCTCTTTCTGCTGCCTGATATATATCCAGAGAGTTTGTGAAAGACAATAGAGCAGGGACCTGCAAAAATTGGGTATTGCAGTATGGAAGAGATTAGTCAATGGAATACTTCTGGAGGAAATACACATTTCACCCTCCTGGAATGAAGCAGTTATAAATATGATATTTAAAACCTAACAAATCACCTATAGATTGTGAATCATATAGCTTTATAGCACTTCTGAATTGTGACTATAAAATATTCTCAACATCTTAGCAAAGAGACTGTGAGGTCGCTAATAAATTGATACGTTGGGATCAAAGAGGATTCCTTCGGTGCAGGTATAAGCATGAGTTGACATCCTCCCTCTTACGTACTATTGATTTGGCTACAACTCACGAGAAACCTTTATGCATTCTTACATTTGTTGCAATAAAGGCTTTCCGGGGGGTAAATTGGAAATATCTAATGCAGGTGTTGTATGCTTTTGGCTTCATAGGAGTATTTTAGAAGACTGTGCAACTAATATATACTTCTACAGCAAGAATGATGGAGAATGGGAACTTGACACCACATTCGAAGATTACTCTAAGGACGAGACAAGGGTGCCCACTCTCACCTCTGTTATTCAATTTATGCATCGAACATTTAGCTCAGCAGCTAAGAAGTGAGACAAGAGTAATGTCTTTTTCGTATAATGGGATGGAGAAGAAAATTGCATTATATGCAGATGATCTGATGATTTACACAGCAGATTAAGAGAAATCTCTTCCTCACATAGACAGAATAATGCAAGATTTCAGTCAGCACTCAGGGTATTAGGTGAATACAGACAAAACGGAAATAATGACTTGGAACTTACACTGGGATAAATGGTCAGCGAAAACAGAATTAAGGTATTCAGGAATAAAGGTGGTGCATGATTTAGAAAACATTGCACAAATGAATCTCAGTAAATTACTCAAACACTTAGGGGCATATTCACAAGGACCGGCGATACCTATCGCAAACGCCAGTTAGCGGCAGTTTTTTTATCGCCGCCTAACCCTGAAAACTATCGCCATGTTAGCGGTGTATTAACAAGCCGTCGCTACATGGCGATAGTATCAGGGAATGGTGGTGAAAACTGCCGCTAACATCAGCGCGATGGCGATAGGAAATCCGGCGTTAGCTGGCGATACCTAGCGATAGGCCCATTAGCGGCCAGAAAACTCACGCTAGTCAGTCCAACTTGCGTTTGTTTGCCTCTAATGCAAAAAATAGCCTATCAGTCAACCTCCAATATAAAATAGGCATAAAAAACAATTACATGCAGAATGGAGCAGCCCGGGTCAAGTGCAGCTCACATCAACACCCACTGCAAGCCAGACAACATCCAGGATGACCAGGATGAGAGCATTGATGCCTCGCTGGACCTGCGTCTGGAGCCTGGGTGCCTTGCTGGACCTGCGTCTGGAGCCTGGATGCCTTGCTGGACCTGCGTCTGGAGCCTGGATGCCTTGCTGGACCTGCGCCTGGAGCCTGGATGCCTTGCTGGACCTGCGCCTGGAGCCTGGATGCCTCGCTGGACCTGCGCCTGGAGCCTGGATGCCTCGCTGGACCTGCGCCTGGTGCCTGGATGCCTTGCTGGACCTGCGTCTGGGGCCTGGATGCCTCGCTGGACCTCCGTCTGGAGCCTGGATGCCTTGCTGGACCAGCATCTGGTGCCTAGAGTGGGATGTAGAGGAGCTGTACCTGGTGGTGAAGTCTGGCAGGTCGCATGGAGACACGTTGCTGACCTGTGTGAGAAGACCGCCTTGCGACCCTTGGAGCTGTTAATGGGAGAGGCGCTCCTGCACACCAACGTAGTGAGGTCCGCATCGCATACTACGATCCACCACTACACCGGTCTGCATGAAGGGGATTACCAACGCTGTGTGCCGTCTCCCTGCATCACAGGCCCGATGATGTTGGACTGGCCGTATGCTGTGGAGGGCGAGGCCCCTGTGCTACGCCGAACTTGTGTGGCGTGAGCGCTGCAACTTCACGCCTAAGGCGGCCCTGCTGCATCAACTGCATCGGGAGGTCCACCAGCGGACTGCTGTGCCCAGCCTAGTGAAATCACAGGTGGCTGATGCTCCTGCTGGCTGAGTCACAGATTTGGAGAGAGTGCAGTGGATTGCACCATGGTGTCAATGTCCAGGTAAGGAGAAGGTGGGATGCGTAGCGCAGGAGGGCCGGGGGGGCGAGTCGCTCAGGCCTATCACACGTAGATGATGCACCCCCAGTGGCGGCACTTCCGCAATGGCAGAAGAGCATTGCCCCACTGCCTCAAGCAGTGCAGAAGAGGAGCAATCATCACATGAAGATAACTCAATCAATCAATCAATCAGGGGAATTGTTAGTGCATTACTCACCCATGAGGGTCTCAAGGCGCAGAGGGGGGGGGGTCCGCAGATATGTTAGCCGAAGAGCCAGGTCTTGAGGATCTTCCTGAAGGTGTTCAGGAAGGGGGTGCGTCTGAAGTCTGCCGGTAGCTCGTTCCAGGTCTTGGCTGCAATGTGGGAGAAGGATCTTCCGCCTGCTCTGGCTCTGTGGATGTGCGGGGTTTTGGCCAGTGCGAGGTTGGAAGAATGGAGGTTTCTTTTGGGTATGTGGAAGTTGATTCTGTCGTTGAGGTATTTGGGTCCGTTGTTGTGTAGGCATTTGTAGGCGTGAGTGAGGATTTAGAAGGTGACTCTTTTCTCCACAGGGAGCCAGTGGAGTCTTCGTAGGTGTTGGTTGATGTGTTCGTGCCGGGGGATGCCGAGGACGAGTCTGGCGGCTGTGTTCTGTAATGTCTGGAGTTTGCGGAGTAGGGACTTGTTAATGCCGGAGTAGAGTGCGTTTCCATAGTCCAGTCTGCTGGTGATCAGTGCATTGGTGACTGTCTTCCTTGACTCCGGGGGGAACCATTTGAAGGTCTTGCGGAGGATGCAGAGGGTGTTGAAGCAGCTGGAGGGGACGGCGTTGACCTATCGGTTCATGGTGAGAGATGAGTCAAGTACGATGCCGAGGTTTTTGGTGTGGTCCGAGGAGGTAGGTGAGCTTCCGGGGGCGGTCGGCCGCCAGGTGTTGTCCCATGCTGAAGGGGTGGTTCCAAGGATGAGGACTTCTGTCTTCTCGACGTTGAGCTTCAGGCAGCTGTCGGTTATCCAGACTTCGACATCTTGCATACCCTTCTGGAAGTTGAGTCTGACGGTGGTGGGGTCTTTGGTGAGGGAGAGGTTGAGCTGGGTGTCATCAGCGTAGGTTACGATGTTGAGGCCGTGTTGTCGGACGATGGCGGCGAGGGGGGCCATGTAGATGTTGAAGAGGGTCGGGCTCAGAGACGACCCTTGTGGGACTCCCCAGGTGATTTACGTGGGATCGGAGAGGAGGGAGGCAGTCTGATCCTTTGACTTCTTCCGGTGAGGAATGATCGGATCCAGTCTAGGGCTGTTCCTTGTATGCCGGTGTCGTGTAGTCTGGCAACTAGTGTGCAGTGGGAGACGGTGTCGAAGGCCGCTGAAAGGTCGAGTAGGATGAGGCCTGCGGAGTGGCCTTGGTCCAGGAGGGTGCGGATGTCATCTGTGGCGGCAAGTAGGATGGTCTCGGTGCTGTGGTTGCTTCGGAATCTGGATTAGGACGGGTCGAGGATGGCGTTGTCTTCGATGAATCGTGTCAGTTCCCTGTTGACTGTTTTCTCAGCAACTTTGGCCGCGAAGGGGAGGAGCGATATGGGCCGGTAGTTCTTGAGGTCGGTGGGGTCAGCTGTGGGCTTTTTGAGCAGGGGCCTGACTTCTGCGCACTTCCAGTCATCTGGGTAGGTGCCTGTTTTGAAGGTGGTGTTGATGGTGCGTTGTAGTTCGGGTGTGATGGCGGCCGCGGCTCTGTGGTAGATGTGAGGAGGGCAGGGGTCGGTGGGAGCCCCCGAGTGGATGCCTTTCATGGTCGAGGCGGTGTCTTCGGCTGTGACCGGCATCCAGGTGGAGATGGTGGGCTGGCTGGTGTGTCTGGGTGGCGGGGTCCGGCTGTGGCGTCTGGTGGATGGTCGGCGAAGTTGTCGTAGAGCTTTTTGATCTTGAGGTGGAAGTAGGTTCCCAGCTTATCGCAGAGGTCTTGGGACGGGGTGATGTCTGTGGCTTTGCTGTGTGGGTTGGTGAATTCCTGAATGACACTGAAGAGTTGCTTGGAGTTGGTGGAGTTGGCGAGGATTTTGGTGTGGATGAAGTTCCTCTTGGTGGTTCTGATTTGGTTGTGGTAGTCCGTCATGGCGTCCTTGTAGGTGGTGTAGATTTCGGGTGTCTAGGTGTTTCTCCAGTTCTTCTCCAGGCGTCTGCAGGTGCGCCTTGCTTCTTGGAGATTGGTGGTGAACCAGGCGGCTTTCCTGGGGTGCTGTTTGTCGGGGTTGCGGAGCGAGGCAAGCTCGTCTGCGCAGTTGGAGATCCAAGTGTGGAGTTCTCTGGCTGGGACGTTGGTGTCGGGTGCCCAGGTGTGGTTGTCTTGGGTGAGGGTGGAGTTGAGTTGCTCGTCAGTAACCTTGCTCCAGTTCCTTCGTGGTGGGCGTGGGGCTTGTTTGGGTGGCTTGGGTTTGTCGACGGCGAAGTGTACGCAGTGGTGGTCTGTCCATGGCGGTTACATTGTGTGGCTGAAGTGGACGCTGTTTCCTGCCGCAAAGATGGGGACGAGGGTGTGCCCTGCTCTGTGGGTCGGTGTGGTGACGAGTTGTTTAAGTCCGATGTTGGCGAGGTTGTCATGAAGGATGGTGGAGTTGGGGTCACTGGGGTTGTTGAGGTGGAAGTTCAGGTCTCCAATGAGTATGTAGTTCATTGAGGTGATGGCGTGGGGTGCGATGAAGTCGGTGATGGTGGTGGAGAAGGGTGTCCGGGGGCGGGGGGGTCTGTAGACGAGGGTTCCTTGGAGTGTGGAGTTGGGGCTGGTCTGGATCAGGAAGTGCAGGTGTTCGGCGGAGGGGAAGGTTTTGCTGGAGGTGGTGAGGCGGAGGGTGCTCTTGTGGTCGATGGCGAGGCCCCCTCCCGGGTGGTTGGGCGGGCCTTCCTCTGGATCGTGTATCCGTCCGGGATGGCGGTGTTGATGTTGGGGCGGAGGAGGCGTTGGTCCAGGTCTCCGTGAAGAAGGCGATGTCGGGCGAGAGAGAGTCGAGTAGGTTCTAGATTTCCATGGTGTGTTTGTGCACGGAGCGCACGTTGATGAGGATGTATCTTAGGGTGTCGCCGGCGTCGGCTGTGTTGAAGGCCGGGGTGGTGGTTAAGGTCTGGTGGCAGTGGGGGCAGGAGAACTGGCCATGGGTCATGTTTGGCGAGGCCTGTTGGCAGTCACTGAGTTTTCCGGGGATGAGTGTGGAGGGTGGCTGTGCTGTAGCAGTGGGTGGCTCGAGATCCAGGGTTCCTGGCGCTGGTCGCGGTCGGGTCGTGGACGGGCGCAGACGGGCTTGCTTTAGGCGCACCTTTGGC
Source organism: Calotriton arnoldi (assembly GCA_963921515.1). Taxonomy (NCBI): domain Eukaryota; kingdom Metazoa; phylum Chordata; class Amphibia; order Caudata; family Salamandridae; genus Calotriton; species Calotriton arnoldi. The sequence continues at coordinate 666,168 of CAWUFW010005541.1, forward strand.
ACGCCCGCTGCGCGCGACCGCGCAGTGGCGCCATTTAGTAGGGGAGGGGGGAGGAACGATCAGCTGGGAGGCGGGAACGGGCAAAGACAGGGGGCGGGGCAGCAGCGGCGGGAAGCGCGGGCTCAGAGAAGCCAAAAAAACTGATTCAAAAGGGAAAAACAAGGGATAACTGACTGATGTAATCATGCTATGTATCCTCAGGGGGTGGGAGGGTGGGTAGGACTGCTCCAAACACGGAGCAGGGCATGGGCGTATTGGCATGCCCACTCAAGTGCGCAATGACTGTTTGGCCGGCCCACTCAGGCCACCCAAAGCAGTCATGCGCACTTCCCTGTTCACAATGCAGGCTGCATTACAGCCTGCATGGAGAACATGCCCACCCCTCCAGCCCCTGGCTGCATGACTTGCCCCGTTGCCAATTACCAATCCCACTGCCGCATTGCAGCATTGTGATTGACTCAGGGGAGGGAGCCTGGCTGTCTACTTCCTTTTCCTGGAAGCAGACGCAGGAGAGCAGGAGCTACGAAGACACGGGACTCGGCTTCGAGGTAAGACTTCCCTCATAAAAGATTTTACAACACCCGCTCACACACACATCCCTGCGTCCAAGCCCCATCCAGTGTTCTTTCCGGTGTTTACCACCTCACAGCTGTCCAGCCCCCCCCCCCAGCACTTCTCAATGGAGGCCGCTGTGCGCCCATGCACAGCGGGAGTACCACTCGTGTGCCAAAGGCACATACGTAGTTGCAACGCATGCCATAACATCGCATTCCATTCAAATCCATACTAATACTAGGCACATTGCAACGGTAGAGTAGGTGTTGCATAGTGCAGACATTAATATCACTATTCCCACTTCAGTGAGTGCAACCCAAAACTAACCTTTGCACCCGAATCCCAACCGTGAACCCTGGAATTCCTTTTTGAGCCCCCATAACACACCTAAAAATCAAATTTGACCCAAATGCATTCCCCAATTTCCATATTTTACCCCAAAACACACCCCAATTTCCATATTTTACCCCAAAACACACCCCAATTTGCATATTTTACCCCAAAACACACTCCAATTTCCATATTTTACATCCGAAACCCATACCCACCCGAAAATCTTTTAATTACCCCATTACTGACCTCACAATGCGTTGTAATCAAATGCGATGTAAAGGCACCTGCATTGTCGGAGTTGCGTTGTTAACGATGTACTGCCTGCATTGTAATGGTCGTCTCCCGTGCCAAAGGCAACCCATAGGCTACGCCGTTTGCGTCCGTCTGCCCCTGGACTGCGCTCTGCACCAAGGAGCCTTCCTCTCGGACACTCCACTGCTACGACGCCAGCACCCTTCTCGCCATCAACCCTGGACGCCACCTCGCCTGCCAGGACCAACCTCTGCTCTGGACCGGACATCGCCATCGGCTGCAGTATCACCCGCGAGGAGCACCCCGAGCATCAAGGAGGAGGCATTGCCATCACCTACAGAAGCACACTCCGACTGACCACGCACTCTAATGACCCAAGGGTGACCATGGACCACCTCAACTCCCAGATCCGGACCAGGCCCAAGCACATCCTCTGCGGCACCCTCATGTGCAGGCCCCCCGGGCCATGGCCCCCCATTCTCCAATACCATTGTAGACCTCATTGCACCCCAGGGTCTCCCATTCACCGACGACATCCTACTCGGTGAACTCATGTTCCACCTGGACAACCCCAGTGACCAGGACACCACCCCCTCCTGGGAAAGTCCCCTACATCAGACGCAAGCAGCAAGTCACCTCAACAAGCAACATAGGAGGACACACGGTCGAGCACGTCACCTCTGCCAGCGGGAACTTCAACTACAGCCACAACACCGGACTCTCCTGGACCGACCATCACTGGCAACATCACGTCTTCACCTTGCCCACCAGACGCCACTGTCATCATCGCACCCCCTTGCAGCTGGATCAAGGCCACCGAAGAACGTCTCATCAACTCCCTCCGCACCAACACTACACCAATGTTTCCAAACGATGACATTGCAGCGCGCAACGACCACCGATGGATCTCCAACAGCGCCGACATTCGGGCACCCCTCATGAACGGCACTGCATCAGTATCTTCCGCCTGCCTGATGGCAGGCGTGAGGGTGACGCAGTGCTACAGGGATAGGCTGGCCCCATGCATTGATGGAGTTGCGTCATGGTTGTGACACGACTGCAGCAATGAGTGACTTTAGCGCAGACAGATACGTCAGGATTTCTGACGTATCTGTCATTACTTGCGTCATGGAGCGCTGTCCAGTGAATACAGCGCATCCATGCTGTCGCAAGAAGGGCTTAGTGAGTAGTGTTGCAACGCTGTCTTGTTGCAGCGCTGCAACAGTTTTCATGACTGGGGCCCAGGAATGCGCACTATCTTATTGATGGTGCGCATTCCTGCACTGTAGTTTTGTCGCAGGGCAGCGCTGCAACATTGCTTGCAGTGCTGTCCAGCACCAAAACCTGCTGAGATGAGGCCCCAAGTGTTATCCCCATTTTTAAGACCAGCTATTATCTGGTCTTAAGTAACTGGCTCTAACTGCAGTTAGAGACAGTTTTTTTGGTCTTCAGAACTTCAAGGATCCCCTTGTGAATATAGAGTAGTGGGGTTTGCAGCAGTTTTTGCATGGGAACGCCTCTCCTGCATATAATTATCGCTAACAGAAGTGGCGATCTTTACAATGGACGTTGGTAATAGGGCGATAAAATTATCACCGCATTAGCGGCAGAAAAGTGCCGCTAAAGCGGCGATAACTCCTTGTGAATATGCCCCTTAGTGCCTGATTTAGATCATGGCGGACGCGTTACTCTGGCACAACAATGACAAATATCCCATCCGCCGAAATATAAATCCCATAGGATATAATGGGATTTATATTTCGGCGGCCTGGATATCCATCACCGTTGTGACGGAGTAACCCATCCGCCAAGATCTAAATCAGGCCCTTAAATTTACTTATAAAATGGTGGCAGCTTTTATATCTAACCAGATATGGGTCAGTTAACCTAGTTTATATGATTTGTTTGTTAAAATTCACCTTCCTATGTAGCAATATACATCTTAATTTTGAGAAGAAAATGATAGAGAAATTACAGGAGAAGATTACCAGTTTTGTATGGGCATCAAAAGGAATTTTGGATTTCTCGGAAAAAGTGTAGAATAAAAAGGGAAGGTGGAAGCTTTACCCTCCCAAAGTTCAAGTTCTACTGCTGGGCATTCCAGCTTAAAAAAGTGTAGAATGCTGGTTACAAGACCGTATCAAACAATAATTGGGGCTATTTTACATGCAATGACGAGAGACTCTCCATACAGTAGTGCTTTCCTATATAATTTTTGAATGCCGAAATATTTCAAGGAAGTGTTTCCTAAAATTTTATGAGCAGCAGCCAGATGGTGGTATGAAGATAGATTGGTATTTGACATCCCTTATTCTAATTTAACATCAATGTGGGACTCTGTTGGTACCCCAGGCTGTATGAATGATAGACTATCCCTTTCCTTTAGACAAGCAGGCATATATAAATGAGGTGACCTGATGGAAGGGAAAGTGTTAATGCCTTGTGGACTCAGTGATTGGGACAGCAAATGGCATAATCTCCAAATTTAAATTTTACCAGCTGGTGAAGTGGTGTAAAAAATCGAGGCGTTAAAAAGGAAACAACCCATATGGAGTTGGATCTCCAAGACATTTCACCTAGAAAGTGGGAAGTGGTGGTGTGTTACTGGAAATTAATTGAAGCAGCAGAAGAGGCACAGAATTCTATAAGTCAAACATGGGCCGTATGCTTGACTACGTGTGACCAAGAAGATCGGTGGCAAATATCTTTAAACGCTTTTTAGGACATAGTGAAATCCGCGGCTTTAAGAAACAAGCATTGGCATAGCCAATAGGTCTCGCCTTTGGGATCTTATAAGTGTTTAGCCAGAGCTTTGCCAATGTTTTTAAGCTATGTTGTAGAGCAGCATCTGCAGCATGTTGAAAAGTTATAATAAAAAAGTGTTATAAGTATTTTTGTTACCTTATATATAACCAAAATGACATTATGTACAACTGAACGACCCTATTAAAAAAATAATTAACATAAAAAAATGTCTTCTAGTTTTATAGTCTTTGCAATGCTGGCATCTTCTTCCTTCCTGTTTTAATGCTGGTTTGTTATAGCTTTTTTTTGTTATGGGGGATGGACATTAACAATGGGAGGGTGGAGGTTGGGAAATAGTACCTGAATTACAACACGACCAGCGGACGGACACTCGGGAGAATCAAGAGATGCCACATTCCGAGGGCAGACCGAGGTGGTGCTGAGATGGTGGAGTGCTGGTACGGAGGTGATGCTGAGTGATACTGAGGTGGTGGTGTGTTGGTGCGGAGGTGATGCTGAGTGATGGTGAGTTGGTGCTGTGCTGAGGTGAAGTTGCGCTGATGCTGAGGTGGTGCTGATGCTGAGGTGGTGCTGCGCTGATGCTGAAGTGGTGCTGCGCTGGTGCAGAGTTGCTGCTGAGGAAGTCCCACGTTGGAGCTGAGGTGGGGCTGTGCTGGTGGTGGTGCACAGATGGAGGTAGTGCTGTGGTGATGCTGAGATGGTGCTGTGCTGATGCAGTCAGTGACGCACTGCTGGTGGAGCGCTGATGCTGAGGTGGTGCTGCGCCAATGCTGAGGTGGTGCTGCGCCGATGCTGAGGTGGTGCTGCGCCCATGCGGAGGTGGTGCTGCGCCCATGCGGAGGTGGTGATGCGCCCATGCTGAGGTGGTGCTGCGCCCATGCTGAGGTGCGCTCATGCTATGGTGGTGCTGCGCCCATGCTAAGGTGGTACTGAGGTGGTGCTGAGTGAGCCTGAGGTGGTGCTGAGTGAGCCTGAGGTGGTGCTGAGTGATGCAGAAGTGGTGCCGTGCTGGTGTTCAGGTGGCACTGAGTGATGCTGAGTTGGTGCTGTGATGGTGCTGTGCTGGTGCCGAGGTTATGCTGCATTGGTGCGGAGGTGGTGCTGCGCTGGTGCTGTGGTGGGGCTGCGCCGGTGCTGTGTTGGGGCTTTGGGGGTGCTGCGGTGGTGTTGAGTGATGCAGATCAGATTCTGCGCTAGTGCGGAGGTGGTGTTAAGTGATGCTGTGGTGATGCACTGGTGAAGAGGTGGTGCTCCGCTACTTGAGGCGGTGCTCAGGTGGTGCTGAAGTGGTGCTGTGTGACGCTGACTGGTGCTGAAGTGGTGCTGCGCTGATGCTCAGGTGGTGCTGCGGTTGTGCTGAGTGATACTTTGGTGGTGCTCAGGTGATGCTATACTGGTGCTCAGGTGGTGCTGAGTGATGCAGTTTTTTCTGTGCTGAGTTGATGCGGAGTTGTTGCTGTGCTAATGCTGAATTGGTGCTGCATGGGTGCAGAGTTGATGGTGAGGTGGTGCTGTGGTGATGCTGAGGAGATGCTGCACTGGTGTCGAGTCATGCTGTTGTGGCGATGCCCGATGCTGTGGTGGTGCTGCACTGATGCTGAGGTGGTGGTACTGCACTGATGATGAGGTGGTGGTGCTGCACTGATGATGAGGTGGTGGTGCGCTGGTAGTGAGGTGGTGCTGAGGTGGTGCTGCGCTGGAGGTTGTGCACTGATACAGAATGGTGCTGTGCTGATGCGGAGATGGTGCGATGCTGAGGTGGTGCTGTGGGGGTGCTGTGGTGGTGTTGAGTGATGCTGAGTGCTGCGCTGGTGCTGAGTGATGCTGTGCTGGTGCCACGCTGATCCTGAGGTGGTGCTGCACTGGAAGTAAGGTGGTGCAGCAATGGTGCAGAGGTAGTGCTGTGCTGGAAATGTGGTGGTGCTGCAATAGTGCAGAGGAGGTGCTGTGCTGAAATGGTGCTGAGGTGGTGCTGTGCAGGGTCATGCTGAGGTGGTCCTGTGCTCAGGTGCTGTTGAAGTGATGCTGAGTGACGCTGACTACTGCTGAAGTGGTGCTGTGCTGGTGCTGAGTGGTGCTATGCTGGTGCTGATGTGGTGCTGAGTCATGCTGACGTGGTGGAGCTGCACTGGTGCTGAGGTGCATTTAAGGCGCATTCCTTTGCTAAAAACAGAAAAAGAAGGCTGATCATTTACCCAGTTCTTATCTTCCACGCCTAGTGTTTGCACACTTCCCCCGCTCCCAAATCAATTATTAATACAGCAAGGAAATTACAACACGCAACTTTTTTGATCATGCACTGCTCTACAAAAGCAAACACGGAAGAAGCTGTGACTCTTGTCCATGGAGTATATCTGGGGCTAATCACAACACAGGCAGTGGAGCTGGGAGGTGAATGTGTTTCAACCTTTCCATGTCCAGACCTATTTTCTCTGGACCCTCCTTTGCCAGTGGTGACAAACAAGGCATGGCGGCAGTTTTCAGAGTTCTGAAGTTACCAAAATCGCTTATGCATTGCAGGCTTTCTTCATAGTTTGCTGGCATTCGTAATCCTGTTTAATTTATTATAAACCAAGAACTTAATGTCCAAAATCCAAAGAAAATTCCCACCCTGGAAAACTACACTGCATTACAGCAAGGGCTCGGATTTTCTTCTCAAGTACTTTCCAACAGTGTGAAAAAGACACTCTGGGTAAGATGCTCCATCTTAAATGGGTACACACCATATTCTCAGCAGACAGCTCAGCGGGGTAATGTGCCCACTGCAAGAGCCTGTCAGCACGATATGGGTCACATGTATGTATGACTGTGGGAAAAGCCGATTAGGCTTTTCAAAACCTTCCTTGTTTGACCAAATAAACGTCAGGAAAAACGATATTACAGCGCTCCGAAGCTGCAAACGCTATATAAAGGACATAGTGCTATGCACAAGCATAAAACAAAGCCTTTTGGGTTGACATTGAAAAGCACAGTGTGCATCGAAGATAGACATCAGGACTTAAATAACACCACGCTGAAAGTATAAGTGTTTCTGGACGGCAAGCTGTACTAAACACAAGGAAGACGCTCAGACCTCAGTGTAACCAAAAGCATCTGTTGGGAGGTCACTGGGAACTCTCAAAGCGTCCCTGAGCCCGAACGCCTTCAGCAAGCCAGCATCACCCAACACGTCATTAAAGGTGCCGAGACACACCCCACCGATGAAGTCACTCTGACATCACTGTATTATGTTTTCATTCAGAAAACATCTTTGCATTCCCAAACTCCCAGGCCGATGTAATTCCCTACACGAGACAGTTTCCCTAACATATGTTCCAAATCGATAAGGACAAACATGTCGGAACTGCTACTTCACGGCACGGCACGGGGTGGGGTGGGCATCATCTGCCGGTCAGATGTATCAACAAAACCCTTCAACATCTGTGGCAGGGGAGAGCTGTCAATAGTGCAGCAGGTGCGTGGCATGAGAGCCAAAGGGAGGGAGGGTCACACTGCAACCAAATCAGTGGCGTAAAGCAATGATGACCACCCACCAACCCCTCTAACACACACACTGCAGAATGTGATGAGGGCTCTGATTCTCCTGTGTCTCATGACATTCATTGACTGAATGGCAATGCCCCATGAAGTGTTGGAGGCCCTGGCAAACCAAAATAAAGACACACCGGATAACAGTGCTCCAAGGAGTACCTCAGAAGAGAGGAAGGCCCCCTCCCGCTTTTTAAAGCAACCGAGATTCAGTCCAGCTATAAGTAGGTATTTGAGGGAATTAAGAATCCCCGTGGGGAGGTGAGCTTGTGGTAATTTGTAAGAGCAATAGCAGGTGAAATCAGTCAGACTACATCCATGTTCAATATCCAAATACTCTAACACTTGTCTGAATAACGCAGGTTATTTACATAGCAGCACTGACCACAAGTTGAATGGCTCTAGCCCAAACCATGGTCTTATCGCTGCATAACTCAAGGGTACGCATTCTGTCGAGCTAAGGATATAACGCTGTTTCCACCCAGCATAAAGTCAAACATGTAGGCAAGACTCTGGGTGGACGCCCAGACCCACGAGCTATGTTAGCGGCCTGCAGTTTTAAGGCGCTGTAAACAACAGGCGCTTGTTACCACAACCCACACGTGTTTATTTAGTCTTCCCTGCGAGGATGACGAGAACAGCATTGTGTGGCAAAGATACTTCTGTGTACTTTCTAAAAAACATATAGCTTTTAAACACAATGAACTGCATTTGCATCTATTTATCGCGTTTCACGCGCGACAGTCCAGCCTGTTTATAGTCAAGACAATCACTGCACCTACTTGGGTACTCTCTTACAGACAGTCCAACAGCCAGGGATGCTTCGTGAAGGATGCGCTGCACCCATGATTCCACCCGCTATGGGTAACCGTGACTCCTGGAACCACTAACGCAGTAGCGTCTTAGCCTGTCCGCAAAGCGCTTAAGCGTCTCGTCAACGGTCGTAAGCACTATGCAACTCACTACATGTATACGTGCTGTGGGTGAAAATCACATTAGTTCAGAAAAGTGACCCGTTTTCTCTAGCACAGAGGCAGACGCCACTTCAATACACTACTAATTTCAGCAGATACCGATGCAGAGCCACAGGGTGATCAACAGCTTTGTACGGGATCGCAATGAAGGTGGGGAGCTTAACTAACGGAATGGGAGGGAGTAACAATAAGGGCGGAGAGAAGAAAAAACGAAGTGTTGGCGGGGAGCAACACGAGGGCGGAGAGAAGAAAAAACGGAGTGTTGGCGGGGAGCAACACGGAGGGCATCTAGGCGGTCTCTCTTGACACACACGCGTTTAACATTCTTTTATCCGGGGCCTTAAAAAAAGCATTTTCCGTCCTCCAGGGCTCCAGTGGGAGCGCGTCTAGAAACCTCTAAGTCGCCGAAGAAGGAAACCTCCTCAGTTCTTGGGCCCCCGCCACATATTAATAGTTTCCCGTCCCACACTGCCTAGCACGAGATGTTTATACGAGGATGTGCCCTGCTTAGTTAATAACATGGCACCCTTCCCTGCGTTAGTCATGGTCCGTGTACCAAGTTCTAACCTTGATGGCATGCCAAGAACTAAAATGGAACAAATGCGGGCTTTGGTTCTGCAGAGTTCCGCTTTTAACCTGCACCCACCAACTGCAGGGGCCTTCCAGCTTCCATGGGGGGGGCATCTTTCTCAGACTTTTTCAGCGCAATGGAAAACAAGCACAAGCGCGCGCGCCTCGCGCGGCAGGGAAGGGAGAGAGGAGGGGGGCCTGCGCGATTCCCTTGCGGGAGCGAGCAGCAAGGCGCGATAATTGATAACATATGGCGCCAGCTGCTCGCTCCCGCAAGGGAATCGCCAAACGTGCACGCGTTGCCATTGAAGGCAATGCAACGCGTGCACGTTTTTGGGACAAAAACCGTAGCGATTGCTACAGGTCTTTTTCCTATGCAGAGCATGCGTGCTGCGCAGGCGAGACCTAAAAATCACCCTTTAACCCGCCACAGGGTCAACTGGAGCCGAAGTAAAGATACAGATGATCTACATATGTTTATAAACTGTCCGGTGATACAACAATATTGGCAAAAAGCTCGTAAGATAGCCTCGGGAATCTTACAACGGAAGAAAAACGTTAGCCTTACACTGATCATATTTGGGATACCAAGTAAAGAGGAAAAGTTAAGAATAAAGTTATCATGGATTGAAGGTAAACTGCCATTTTTTTATGATGCTGTTGGCCTGATGAGAAGTTTTTAAAAACTGGGTCAAAGTAGAGCCTCATCTGCACCCTGACTGGCTGGAATATCTTAAATATATAGGCGCTCTAGACAAACGCTGCTCTAGTGAAAAGATTACCCCTTAGATAGTTGGCTTAATACTCCATAACATAAATCAGAAACTTGAGTCTGATGATTACACTAAACTGATGGGCACGTGTGTGTATCCACGAGAGGTCAGGCACGTTCAAGTTGAGACCCGAAAGAGTTTGCCCAGATAGATATGTGCCAGAGAATTGTGTTACTTGTGAAATTACTAATTCAAGTGTACTTTCTTTAAATACTGCCAGTTGATGTTACAATCAGAGGGGGAGATTTACAAAAAAGTTGTGCAACGCAGCGCAGCCCCCCGTGAGGCTGCACTGCGTTGCGCGACAGGGAGGGAGCAGGGTAGTGCCATATCTTCGAAGACATGGCTCTCTCCTCCCCTTTTCCTTGCGCCAGCGCTGATTACAGCTGCTGTGCACCATGCACACACCTTAGCGCCGCAGCGCTAGGGTGTGTGCATGAATCCAGCATAGGTTTTGTACCGGAAGGGTACCCTGCCTGTATAAAATACTATGCTCGACACAAGGGAAAGCTTTTCCCACTTTGTATGCGTGCTGCACAGTGCAGCACGCATGCAAAGTCGGAAAAGGAAGGAGAAATTAAAGCATTTCTCCTTCCTTGCGCCTAGTTGAAAAGGGCGCAGTTTTCTCACGCTAAACCCAATCTACTGTTTTTAGTAAATTGGATTTAGTGTGAGAAACCTTGGGTGGTGCATGGGAACGCCCATGAACAACCCTTGGTACGCCCCCATGACGCAAAGTAGCGCGAAGCAGCGCAATGCGCTGCTTTGCATTACTTTTACGTTATTAAATTACAAAAAAAAGATTTTGCGTCGTTTTGCGTCACTTTTGTGACGCAAACATGGCGCAAAAGCTTAGTAAATCTCCCCCAAAGTGTCATGAGGACTTAAAAAGATTTTTTTTTAAACAAAGAAATCACATGTTCTGCAATTTGCTTAGAATTTATTCTTAGTTCATCTTTTTCAGTTTCTTGAATCATGGTTTCATCTTCAAGCGCACAGTATTTGGCCACCTGATCCGCATAATTTTTTTCAAGAGTGACCAAATCTTTTCCAAGCTTATGGGCAGCACACTTGACTACAGCAATCTCTATTGGTTTCTGTATTGCCTTCAAAAGTTCAAATATATGGAGACCGCTCTTTATGGGAGCTCCAGAAGATTTACTGAGTTATGAATATAGTGGATGTATCAGGAGTTTTAATCCTTTCTTTATTGCTGAAAAGGGTGTTGGCACCTCAATTATTCTTCCCTGCTGTCTGAGTTATTGTGAAGTCATAGGGGCAGATTTTCAAAACTTTTGCGCTGGTTTAGCGTCACAAAAGTGACAAAAGGCAGGCAGGAGTACAGACGGGGTAGGTGCGATTGAGCCAGCACCTGAGCTAAACTCCCAGTAAGGTGCTGGCGTCCTACTTTCCTAGCCTATGGAGCAACTCTCCCGACGTTTAGAGGTGATGCACAGGAGCGGCCATAACTAAATAGTTTTTTGCAGCTAGACTGCAGGGTACACTGTCCCCTGGTCCGCCCTGACACCTCCTCAGGGTATTAACCCTGACATGATTCACGTGCACAACACTTCACCCGGTTTTTACGGTCCTGAAGAAGCGCCACGGATCTTTTAGACCAGCTAGGCGCGAAACATGTCGACCTCTTCTACATTGTAGTTACCTGGGGCTCATTAAGCCGACTGAGGTAACCCCTAACCTTCAGGTTTTTTACTCTGCCAAGGGTACCCCTTCATTAAAAATCATAATTCTGGCAACCCTTAGACAGTTTTAACTCACGTTGCACGCACCACACCACCCGCCAAGAGATCCACTCCACACACCCGCACGCACCTTACGGCGTTTTGTCTCAAAAGATCTCCGCTGGGCATTGCAGCGCCGGCCCGACGAGGAGCAAAATGCCCGATGATGAAGCATGACATCCTTCGGGGTGTGTGAGGGCATCAAGAGACAAGACTTGCTCTTCCCTCTCATGAGTGGGTCTTAAAGAACTTAGGATTACTTACATATCCCTCTCTTTCCTCTCTGTTATTTTCCTCCCCTTTTGTGTTGAGTGGGCGACGATTTGCACCCCTGAATTGGAACAGTGCCCCCCCCTTTTTGATTTAAACGCCCATGCACCACCCTTGGTATGCCCCATGGCGCAAAGTAACGTGAAGCAGCGCAATGTGCTGCTCTGCATTACTTTTACGTTATTTCCAGCGCTAAACAAGTTAAGTGCTGGAAAGATGATTAGGAAAAAAAGATTTTGCGCCATCACTGTTGTGACGCAAACACAGCGCAAAATCTTAGTAAATCTGCCCCTTACTGTTATTAAGTCTGACTACCTGAGTCTCACTCATGGTAAATTCTGTGGAAATGACTGTGAGTGTTAGCTACCAGTATTTGTATTTTAAGATAGGGCGGCTGCTGCATAGCTAGGGGAAGAGGCTCTGGGCTGGTTACAAACACTTGAACACATGCCTGTGCACATGTGTGTGTGCTAAGAGTGTGAGACTACCATCTGGCTCAGCCCTGTATCTGCACACAGGTAACATGTCACAGAAGGGACCCTTCATGAATTGGTTCTGACGTGCTACAGGCCTTATAATGTGAGTATGAGAAAGTGCCCTCTTTCTGCATGGTTGCACCCACGTTTTGCTGAATTGCTGATGTGCTTTGACTGAATGCGCCCTGCGCTCCTACTAATCAGGTACCCAGTGCCTATGTTCTTTCTCTAAAACTGCATTGAAGCCTAAACCCAATTGGCATGTCTGGCCACAGGTCAGGCCCTGGTAAAAGGTACCACAGGTACCCAGGGCACTGTGACCAGAGAAGGCCTCTAAGGGCTGCATCACTCATTCTGCCACCCTTAGAGGTCCTGTACTCTTACACACACACATTGCCTTTGCAGGCTGCGTGTTTTGGTGCAGAACAAAGTGAAGAGTCGACATGGCACACATCTCTGTGTGCCATGCCTACAACCCACTGCCCTGGCATAGATCAGTCACCCCTCTATCTGGGTGCACTATACCAGAGGTGAGGGTACAGGTGCATGAGCCCTTTACCCTTACAGTGTCTAAGTCCATTCTTAGACATTGTAAGTGCAGTGCTGCCATTAAGAGTATATGGTGCTGGGAGTTTGTCATTACGAACTCCACAGCACCATAATGGCTACACTGAAAACTGAGAAGTTTGGTATCAAACGTCTCAGCACATTAAGCCCACACTAATGCCAGTGTGGGATTTAATGAAAAATGCACACAGAGGGCATCTTAGAGATGCCCCCTGAAAACTAACCTACCACTAGTGTCCAGACTGAGTGGCTGCTTTCGGCTGCCACCACCAGACATGTTTCCGGACGCCTGAGTCGAGAGCCTGCTGCTCTCTGGGGCCTGAAACAATGCACATCCTGGGACGAGGTGCCAAGCCTCCTCCCCCAGGATGGGCAGGGTTCACGAAGGGGAAGCTTCAAGGGATTGCTGCATTTGTGAGCTTCCCCAGGCCACTTGCTGCTCTCAGCAACTGGTCCCCACTGGTTCTGACCCCCACTTTGGGCGGGAGAACCGCGGGAAAAACAAGTGAGGAAGGGAGGTGTGCCCACCTCTGCCAACTCCACCCCTCAGGTGGGGGAGGCGAGGTGAAGCACAACTCTCAGCCCACCCCATCTTGAAGATGGGGGGATTCAGCCAACCAGGGACAGGCTCATGCCCCCCTCCAACTGGAGGGTGGCATAATAGGGGATGTACCCACCCCAGGGAAGGGACCTATTGGTCCCTGCCTTTTACCTACCTGTAACACCCCTAAATCTAGTAATTAGGGGCACCCCTGAACCTTGCTTCCTCAGACAAGAAGAACCAACAAGAAAAGAAGAAGGACCGAACAGCCATGCAGCATCTAACAAGAGGAAGACGCCCACTGACTTGGCCCCAGCCTACCGGCCTGTCTCCCCCTCGAACGTGCTCCTGCTGGTAAGAAGATCCGACCCCAAAAGGCACCCCTGCACCCGACGCCCCATGGCCTTGGGTCCCAAACCGACGGTGCCTAACCAACCCCTAACTTTCCAACTTACCTCTCGAAGTGGTGGTCGCACCCAGAAGACCTTCGTCCCCAAGCCTGCAGTGCCTTTGCAAACCGGAGTATCGTGTAGTTCCTATAGTACCCCCGCAGGACCTGTGCGTTTGGATAACATATACTGTGGGCTTGGTGGTAGACTAACTCTGAGCACCCCCACCGTGTATGTTAGCCTAGTTTGCATTAGCTAGCTCACAGTGCCACTAGAATCTCCTCTTCTCGGGGAGAGATTAGTTTCTGGCAACCTTAGGTCATGGCAACCCAAATTCCTCAGAATCGTGGAAACAATGTACTACCTTTCGCTCAGTCACTCGTGCTTACTTATTCAGCTTGTCTCAGAGAGTTACACAGAATAAACAGTCGGGCGTTTCAATAAGTATTTATTGAACAGTTGTTATTCTAGTGTAAAATATATGTGCTGCGGAAACCAGCAGACAATAGCAGAGATATATTATCAGAAGTACGATAAAAGCAAAGGGATAGAACAGTTCTACCATATTGCAATAATCATGAATACATACATGAGTATAAAAGCATTATGTAAAGTGCGCGTACTCCTACGATGCCTAACTAGATGTACCTGAGTGTACCTAGCATATGTGTGTAGGTCTAAAAGCCTAAGAGCCAAGAATCCTTCTAGGATTTAGTCGAACCCCCATACCTGAATAGAGAGAGTGTGGGACACCGTCCTGGTCTCGAGTTGGACACCCCGCAAGGGCTGTGTCAGACCGCTGTCAGCTGGAGCAACTGCATGCAGGAGCCTCAGCGTCTCTGGTCAGTGTGTCAGCAAGGAAGTCTCGGTTCCCTCTGTCTTACCGGGGCAAGATGTGGTGTATTTATACCCTAAAGAGTCTCGGTCCTCAGTATGGTTTGTATTGGTCTGTCGTTAGACATGAGGAAGACGTCAGGGGTGAACTTTGTACATACATATTATGCAGGTGGTGTATTCCTAGAGGGCCATGCATAATTGATGAGTACAGTGGGGGCCTGTGTTTGGGAAAAACCCTGCTGTATTCAAAACCACAGGATAGATAACGTTCAGCCCTCAGAGCACGTTGTGTACTAGCAAGGACCAATGTAGGTGAAAGATCATGCCTATATAAGGAATCATGACTATAATAGGACATGCACAGTTATGACCATAATTGGGCATATGCGGCTATGACAATAATAGGGCAAGTACGAATATGACCATATATGGGCAAATATGAATACGTCCATTTTAGGGCATGTACGAACGGGTCTACATTAGGGCCTCTATAAGGGACATAACACCCACTCCTCTTCCGAATTGGATAACAATGATCATACTTAAAATCTGGATAATTTAAAAACTTTTTTTTTAAAGCAAGTAAAAACATGGTTTTAAAATTGTTAAAAATCTTCTGCCTAAAATGTTAATAATTCAGCTATTTATAATTGGCACTAAAAGAATGTCCATTTTATTTCTCCATATAAGTTGCCTCACTCAAAGCGGAAGAAGGCCATGCTTTCTCAAGCGAAAGTGTCAATTTAGGAAATGTTCCAATTTTGCTCGTTTGTGTTGAAACGAGTGAAGAAGCCGAATTCTTTCCCAGGACACGATGAGCCAATTCAAGATTAAGCGTCCTGGCTGGGAAGCACAATATTATCGGTGTTAGCTGCTGCAGACGACAAATCCAACACCTCACAGAGAATGTCAATCGCACATAGATGGAATGTAGCACTGCCAACAGTCGATGCTGCGGCAGCTTTTGCGGCAGTTGTTACCTGGGTGCCTATGGAGGAGTCACCTAAACTAGCAGGAGCAAACGGCACCTGTGGATTCTCCAGGAATGTATTCATCAGAATTGGAAGCCGCTGGGGACAGCGCAGAGCATGGGCCTTTATGGGGTCCAGCATTGCATCCGTGTCCGGAGGCGCATCTGATGGAAATGTTAGACAAAGATCCAACGTGCATTCTTCTCCGCTAAACAGGCATCGAAGAACAGGTAAGATGCAGTCTACCCAGACTGGTCGAAAGGATAGAAACCAGGAGGCATTGAGCTCTCGCAGGCAAGAAATGCCCAGAAGTTGTACCATGCGTTCACGGTATTTCCGCTCCAGGAGCATGTTCGCCATTCCCTCGGGAATTGGGCCGTCCATTGCGTAGCAGTAGTATTATGAATAGGACCTCTGCAACCAGCAATAGGATAAGCGGGAATCCTCCAAATACGCTTCCCAATACGGAGTGTATAAAATTTGGGATTACTCCGAGGACTGTCTGAAAGGTGCTTAACAGTTCTGACCCTATGGTCTTAAATAGGTGTACAATACCGCTCGTATCAGACATATTGAAGATACGTCCCACCATTTCTACGAAATGAAAGGGGCAGTTTGTACGTATAAGCGCCTGTATCTCAGTCGAGGTCCTTGCAACTTGAAGTTCATAGGTTTTTCAAGCGGAGGTTAAGGGCATGGGTTGCTGTAAAAGCATGGCTTTCAATCTGCTCAGAGTATCAAATTGTATGAAAGAAACATTCAGTGAAGGCCATATCGGCGCCTCCCTGACTGTGTTCAGTGGCGGAAACAATACTTGCATACAGCAAGTAACCCTGGAGTTAACAGTGACCAGATAGGCGACGCCCGGAAGCATCCCACAGCAACCTTGATCATTTAGCATTAAGTAACTCCCATTCGAGAGCAGCTGGAAATCCGGCGTGATCTTGGCCGCTGGGGTCCCTGACATGTGACAAGATAAGTTCGCTACTGAACCGCTGCAGGCTCCGTGCAGAGAAATATCTTGACACATGAGAGAACCGCTTAAAGCGTTCTTGCAGTTTGTACCACTCAGATACACTTCTCAATACCCATTCCGGCATCGGTATCTCTATGGTAACTCCCAAGTTTCCTTGATGTATCCCTTACCCATTTTTTCATATTTGCCTGCCTGCCTTTGCTCAAGGCAATATTGAAACTGAAACGTAGTGACCGGCAGAGTGATTTGGCCATGAATTAACCATTCTGTTGATGGTGATTCGGCAACAGTGAATGGTAACCTTTCCAGTTTCTCAATACGCAGCATTGTATATTTGGC
Source organism: Calotriton arnoldi (assembly GCA_963921515.1). Taxonomy (NCBI): domain Eukaryota; kingdom Metazoa; phylum Chordata; class Amphibia; order Caudata; family Salamandridae; genus Calotriton; species Calotriton arnoldi. Next base: position 683,027 of record CAWUFW010005541.1, read on the forward strand.
TCCCCTCTGTGCCATTTCTGTCTATTTATCAGTTAGATTGTATTCTGAAAACAGAGACGTGGTGTTTATAAAACGCCAGGACACATAGCCTTCACGCAAAGATTGCAGCGTCCAGCTTAACATCACAACAGAACGTAGCTGAGATTGCCCGTGCTGTAACAAGGCCAGATCTTGTTCTAATATGTCGATTGCCGAAGACCCAATGTTGCCTAAGGAGTAAATCTTGGAGGTCAAAGTTGTTAACCCATTATCCACTACAGCTAATGCCTTCTCTAAGTTAATACGTTCTATTTCCCGTATTCTTTCTGCGGCCTCCTTTTGGGATATTTTCCAGTTTTCATTATAGTAGGCATAAATGCCAGCATATATGAAACGTTTCTGACGTGTTTTCCTTGGGCCTTGTAAAAAATCCCTAAGGTCTACATCAGGTGTGAGTAGGGTCAAATGGTGTTTCACTTCAGTGAGTGTTGAGGTCTCTAGCCAATCAAGGCACAACTTCCCAACACTATAGGATCTCACTACCCCTGGGTGTTGTCTCTGTACATAGCGTGGATCTGGCCTATGGATACTAAATCCCTCGGCGATACCTAGGAATCTCTGTTGACAAGTGTTCGTATCAATGGGCCAAATCAGCCATTCTGTCCAATTGGGATCTGACCTGTTGTACTGTAGAATGTCATCTAATCTTACCCCATGTGTAGTTGAATTCTGCCCCCACCCATTTGTGATGGTGTAGGAAACCCAGGTGTGTTCATTTCCTTGTTCTTGGCTAGTCCAAGACAGGATGTCTGTTGCACAGTTTCATTCAGAAATATTATCTGCTGTGGAATGATGCATGCTCTAAATAGCGCTTCTGTTCCCTGGACTTGCCAGTCCCTAGAACCCCAGATTGATTTTGAATCTATAGTGTCCTTCCATAGGTCAAAACCCTGTGTAGACAACTGGGCCATAAAGGAAGCAGAGTAAATCTGTTTGGTGTTAGTCACCATAATTTTCTGTGCTGATGTTGTTGCCACTTTGTAATAAAATTACTTTGGGTCAGATGTGTTGAACCCTGAAAAGTATGTGAATTTCTGTGCAAAAGTTTGCGAACTACCTTTTAGAGGAGTTGGGCAGTGTTCCCACTGGTGGTATTCAAATACATTTCTAGGTGTTATAGATTTGTGCAAGAAATGATGACCATAGTGTTGATAACAGTACAATGTATCATAGTCTGAAGTACCTTCTAACATTTCATTGTTCGGAAATGCTGCAGTTTTTTCTAAATCAGCCAATCATCAGAAAATGTACTGGAGGTAATGATATCACTTAAAGAAATTTTAAATACATGTTTTAGCTTTAAAAGTTCAGTTGGACATTCGAGTACATTCATAATCAATCTTGTCCCATACTATACCGTCCGGTATAGGAACTGCTGTGATGTTCACAGAAGACAAGTCTCTTGGTTCACGATGTGAAGACTGGTGTGGTTTTAATATCAAATTGACTCTTTGGGCTGTAGAGCTCTGCTGGAGGTATCGTCCATTGATAAGCATACTAAAAGTTATAATTAAGCCTACCCAGAAAAGAAAAAATAAAATCCCAGTGATATACCATAGTTCAATCTAAGGTGACACCAGGTAAGTCTTTCTAAAAAAGTTCAAAAAGTCAGTGAGTTTCTGTGTGAATGATTTTTTGGCTGGCGTCGTTTCCGGCTCACTTGGGTCCAGTGAAAACGTATCAAAGTTCATGAAATAGCCAGAAGCAGTTCGATCAATTGTTGGAATTGCATCGGGATTTCTTGAAAGCGGATTTTGCTCTTGACGAGGCACATTGACGTAGATGTCTATAGTCGGTCTGATTGCAACTTGGTTGTTAAGTTGATTTTCATTTTGAAGATGAATTTCTTGTTGAAGTGGAACGAGTTCCATAGCATTGTTGCTTAGTCCTTCATTCCGTACAGGTGGTTCTTCAAACGTGATGAGTCTTTCTGTTTGAACTTCTTGGATTGTAGCGAGAGGAGGGCGTCTGCTACTGTGGAGTCCACGAGGCCTACTGTTTAGTATCGGCCACATAGTGTGGTTTGATTAAGTCAATTGAGACAAATCTTTTCTCCTTTTTCCCGACAAGAGGTGGCAGAAGTACAGTTCTTGTGCCTTGGATTGCCAGGACCGGTACAGGCTTTCTGTAGGATGGCCCAAATTCTTTCTTATCAGCAATCTTCTCTCTGACCAGATCCCCAACTTTTGGTATCCAGACAGGTCTTGCCGTTACTGCCTTGACTTCCTCAGTGGCGGCCTGTTTCTGGATCATGTTACTTTGTTGTGTCCTGGATTCATTTAGATCCTGTAAAACAGCCAAACGATCAAGGATATCAAATGGTTTTTTATCCGCCACTGTGCCTTCACAATCAAGATCAGGTACCCACATTCTTGTCCCAAATAGGACCTCGTAAGGAGTGACACCCCCTAGAGCGCTTCTTGGCTGGTTGTTGATAGCTCGTTGGACCCCATAAAGGTGATCGACCCATCTACCGCCCTTGCCTAATACCCTAGCTGTTAAAGATTGCTTTAAGTCCCGGTTTTTCCTCTCCACAATGGAATTTTCCTCAGGATGATACGGAGAGGAGTACCGCAATGCTACGCCCATTCCTTCCATGGCCTCTTTGTAAGCCCGAGAGCTAAACGCCGGACCACGGTCAGAATGTAACGTGCCAACTGTGTATGTACCGATAAACACTCGCAAATCTTTTATAACAGTTCGAGCGTCAGCCGAACGCTGAGGCCAGATCTTGAGGAAACTTGAACTGGATGTACACGAACGGACAACCTGATGCTGTCTAATAATGGTATCTGTACTGGACGTCTTGTGGTGGACCCTTCCATCTGCTTGCAGATGTCGCAGTTCCAGACATAGTCTCTAATCTGCATTCTCATCACGGGTCACCAGTAGCGTTCTTTCAACAAAGAAACAGTCTCCCTAAGTCCCTTATGTACAGAACCTTTCCCTTCGTGTGCTGCCACAATTAAGCCTCGCCTACGATCCATATTTGGTATTACTCTATCCCCCACTCCAGGAATCTGAGCATATGGAATGTTTTGTGCATCTAACTTGTAGGAGTACTTGAGTGGAAATTGTTTTGGTACTGCTGTGCTGCCTTTGCGTGAAGCATTGACAGCTACCATAATCTCGCCATCTACCCTCGTCTTTGAACGAGTAACTGCAGCTACGGCGGCTGTGCGAACATCCCCCTTTGCGGCTTCATCAGCCAATGAATTCCCTTCAACGTGAACGCCATCACGCTGATGACTCAGTGTATGTATCACGTGAGCCCTTGGTAGTTTGTTTCTCAACTCCACTACCTGTTTCCATTGCATTTTATGCTTAATTGTGCCACCTTTTGCATCTTTGAACCCGTTTTGTTCCCATTAATGTAGATATTCATTGTACGACTGTACACAGTAAAAGGAATCACACACAATCAGTGTGGGGAATTCGTGATCCGTATTTATAAGTGCCAGTATCAGTGCTTTTAATTCTGCCAACTGAGCTGTGCAGTCTCCTAGAGATTGCGTTTTGGTGCAACTCGGATGGAACTTTCCATCGTGCATGCGACCTTTAACAATCGCACACGCTGCGCTGTAAGCTTGCTTACTCCCTATGGCCGGTTGAGCAGACCCGTCAGTGTAAATAATGTATTCATACTGATCTAGAGGCAAAATTTCATTTGGTAGAGGATATTCTTGTTCGTATTGCAGGAATGCCTGTGTTTTTAAACTTGGATCGAATCTGTATTCAACAACCGTTGCAGTAAGAGAATTAGCCCATTGTATCCATCTGGGATGTAAGGCTTTCGCATTTGGAATGCTAGCTTTTGTAACAGCTTCTAAAGCTGGTACTGGGATCACGACAATTATGCGTTTACCCTGAGCCAGAGCTCTTTCTCTTGCTACAGCGGTCTGCACTGCTGTCAGGATTTTTTCTGTTGAAGTGAAGCGCATTTCTGCGTTCGTGTACAGGTGTGATTTGTATGCGATTGGTACTGTTTCACCTTCATTAAAAGTTAAATAAGTGTACCCACATTGACCCGCTATTACTCGGATCACTAAGTTCTGTGCGTTTACGCGTGTCTGTAAATGTTTAGAAGCTATCATGTCTTCCTGTAGGGAACGCAGGATATTTGTATGCTCCTGTGTCATTGTCTGACTGAAAAATCAGGTTTGATTAAGTCGTAGAAAGGTTTTACTCTTTCTGCGTAATCCAAAATGTATGTTCGACCAAAATTTAGGAATCCCAGAATTGATTGTAAATTCTTTAATGATTTTGGAGGTTGGAGCAACGCACACTTTTCTAAAAAGTTAGCTGCTAAGCTTTTTCCTTCACTTGACAGCTCATATCCTAAGAATAGGACACTGAGGTGGGCAATTTTTGATTTTTTGAAATTAAATTTATAGCCCTCAGAGGCGAATCCCATAATAATGGTGCTCACCCTGGTCAAGTGCCTCGGTAAGTCATCGTCCGTCAGATAAATGTCATCCACATAGGACAATGCTTCTTCATCCAAATTTTGTAGTAACTCTGTTACCCTTGCTGAAAATACCCCGGGGCTATTTTTATACCCTTGGGCTAGTCGACAAAAGTGTCGCTGGGACCCTGACGCCCTGAATGCAGTCAGATACCTGCTTTCAGGCGCTATATTTTGGCAGAAAAATCCATTTGAGATCTCAAGTGTTGTTTTGTATTTCTTGCGCGCAATGTTATTCATTACTGTGGCACTGTGTGCATTTTGAACTGCAAATGTCTTTGTGCAAGTGTTTAAATGTCGGTAATCCAAAACTAAACGATATGTGTTGTCAGGTTTCATTACGGGAAACAAAGGATTGTTCATAGGTGAAGTGCAATTTTCAATCACCCCTGGTATTCTAGTTGGTCTAGAATCTCCCTGACTTGTTTTTTAGCTTCCTGCTTTATAGGGTATTGCCTTTGAGCATTTGGGGAAACTTTTAACGGGATCACGTGGTGGGTTGAATCCTCATCCCAACCAACATGATTTTTATACAATGCTGGAGCTAGGGCAACCGCCCACTCCTGCGCATATGCATGTTTTAGATGTATGGGAACGAGGTCGGAAAAGGCTGGAAAAATTACAGTTTCTCCCCTAGGGCACTTCTTGTGCTGGCGGCCAGTCTTGTTCTGCTAATAGAATGTCATAACCAGATGACAGATTTTTCCAAAAGAGACCTTTAATTTTCCTGAGCTTGTCCCCCTCCAGCCGGAGTGTTATCTCATGTAACTTATGTGGGACACTTACCCGAGTATCAGGTGTTTCCACCGTGATATACTCACTCAACTCCGCTGTCACCAGAAATTCCTTCAGGTTCTGGCGAGCTATCGTTACTTCTGCCGCGCTGTTTAGCATCGTCAGAGCCCATTCCCCGTTCAGAAGCTGTGTTCTCAGAATTCTGGGCATGTCTGATCTTGAGACCTGCTACCTTCTTCTTTTTGAACTGAGGTTTCTGTTTTTGTTTATCCTCTTTTTTAGGTGCGTAGTCCGCAGCGTGTTGCGTGTCTCTGGACTTTGTACGCTCCTCTGACCGTCCTTCCCTCTCGGAGTTTTTTGATGAACCCTGAAAGGAACAAGAGGAACGAGTATCAGTATCCTGATACCTGTCAGGTTTTTTAATATTATCCCTATTCCTGAGGTTAAGCCTCCTTTCAGAGGGCTCCTGTTGAGGAGACTTACCTCTGGATTGAGATCTGGTGTCTTTAGACTTTTGTTGTTTTTTATTTTCCCACTTCTTTTTAGAAGAAGTAGGCGTCTGCTTTGTAGTGTTCTTTTCAGGACTGCCCACTAGTTGTGGTTTTAATGCTTTTCCACCTAAACTGTCTCTGCCTAGTTCTGCATATGCAGTTTCAATTATTTTGGGTAGTTCGTGTTGATGATCCTCTGGACTGAACTCCCTTAGGCGTTGGCGGATCGCCACTGAAGCTGCTTCCCCCTTAATGTTAGCTGGTATTATGGCTGATACCTGGTCAAAGTTATTTAGTAACTTCATCCCTAAGTTAAGGGCAGGCTCTGCTCCGTACTCATTTTGTATCTGTCTCAATACATCAGGTATTACTGCTAAGGACGGGATACCATGTGTTCTGGTATATATGGCAGCAAAGACTGAACCCCAAGAGGTGCAGTCCTCTACTTGTGGTGTGATCCCCATGGGCAAGCAGATTGTTAGAATTCTGTGTTTTTCATAGGTGGTAGTACTCGGGAATACTGCTTCAAGCTGAGTTATTTTCTGAGCTATCCAGAATGGGATTTGTTCGCGTTTTGCGTGCATTTTGCCCATTACTGTGTGTAATGTTTGAGGAGTAATTTTATTTCCTGTACCCTGAACTGGAGTACTGTTTGCTGCACCTGCTGGTGCAGGTTGGATTGTTAAAGTCCTCATGACAAATTGTGTCAGGTTTCTGTAGATTTTAATTAAATCTCTGTGTTGTACGAGTAAATCTTGCTGTGGCATTGCTGCAATGTCAGGATGCGGTGTGTAAGCCGCTAGTATTGGCCATGTGGCCCCGTCTCCTCCGAGCGGGCCTAATCTTACTCTTTGTCGTACGTGGGGTAGGGCGTCATTAAACCAGTAAAAATGTTCCTGGTAAGTGAGTGGAATCTCTATGTCCTCGAACGGGGCATATTCCCTTGGTGCATTTCCTCTCAAATAGTAGTGAAATGTCTTTGTTATGGCATTTGCTGCTGGGAATGTAACCCATGAATAGAATACCTCTGTTTTGTTTGATTTGTGTGCCTCAATCACGAAACCTACCATGCCACCCGTGGCTGGTAAACCATTTTCTAATAGTCTTATGGTGACTGTCCTTCTGAATTTTGGTGCAATCTGTATTGCCTCCTCAGGATCTTCTTCTCCCGTCTAAAACGTTCAGATCAGCTCTCTCATCCCCTGAACCATTCATGTTTGGAGGAAGAGGTGTTCTCAGGGAACTTAATATGAGGTGTTATGCAGAATTTTTAGGAACTAAATGTCCTTCAAGCTTGATTAACCAACAGCCAATAAATAGTATTTTCGTACTACTCAGCTGTGGCGGAGTTTGTGCCCACCCACTCCAGACGTCTCTGGGGTTTTGTGAGTAGGTTCTCTGAGAATAGCACGACTGAACTACTCAGATTCTACTGTTAAATAAGTACCAAACCAACGTTGGTGGAGCCATGTCGTGTAGTTCCTATAGTACCCCTGCAGGACCTGCGCGTTTGGATAACATATACTGTGGGCTTGGTGGCAGACTAACTCTGAGCACCCCCACCGTGTATGTTAGCCTGGTTTGCATTAGCTAGCTCACAGTGCCACTAGAATCTCCTCTTCTCGGGGAGAGATTAGTTTCTGGCATCCTTAGATCATGACAACCCAAATTCCTCAGAATCGTGGAAACAATGTACTACCTTTCGCTCAGTCACTCGTGCTTACTTATTCGGTTTGTCTCAGAGAGTTACACAGAATAAACAGTCGGGCGTTTCAATAAGTATTTATTGAACAGTTGTTATTCTAGTGTAAAATATATGTGCTGCAGAAACCAGCAGACAATGGCAGAGATATATTATCAGCAGTACGATAAAAGCAAAGGGATAGAACAGTTCTACCATATTGCAATAATCATGAATACATACATGAGTATATAAAGCATTATGTAAAGTGCGCATACTCCTACGATGCCTAACTAACTAGATGTACCTGAGTGTACCTAGCATATGTGTGTAGGTCTAAAAGCCTAAGAGCCAAGAATCCTTCTAGGATTTAGTCGAACCCCCATACCTGAATAGAGAGAGTGTGGGACGCCGTCCTGGTCTTGAGTTGGACACCCCGCAATGGCTGTGTCAGACCGCTGTCAGCTGGAGCGACTGCATGCAGGAGCCTCAGCGTCTCTGATCAGTGTGTCAGCATGGAAGTCTCGGTTCCCTGTGTCTTACCGGGGCAAGATGTGGTGTATTTATACCCTAAAGAGTCTCGGTCCTCAGTATGGTTTGTATTGGTCTGTCGTTAGACATGAGGAAGACGTCAGGGGTGAACTTTGTACATACATATTATGCAGGTGGTGTATTCCTAGAGGGCCATGCATAATTGATGAGTACAGTGTGGGCCTGTGTTTGGGAAAAACCCTGCTGTATTCAAAACCACAGGATAGATAACGTTCAGCCCTCAGAGCACGTTGTGTACTAGCAAGGACCAATGTAGGTGAAAGATCATGACTATAATAGGACATGTACAGTTATGACCATAATTGGGCATATGCGGCTATGACCATAATAGGGCAAGTACGAATATGACCATAAATGAGCAAATATGAATACGTCCATTTTAGGGCATGTACGAACGGGTCTACATTAGGGCCTGTCAGGTTACCAAACACTCTTACCTGTAAGGTGCTTGGCTGTGTTTCGCAGAGACGCTATGAGCCAACTTCCAAGAACCCTATTAGATAACCTGTGAGTTAGTGATACACTTAAGGCTACGCAATAGAACTCAGGGAGGAGGGCCGGGTACTGGGTGCTGGCGGTGTACTGTTGTCGACCTGCGAAGCAACAATATATGTATCAGAACGTGATTCTATGTTGTCAGTTGTAAACGTTAGCAGCGAAGTTCCCACCCCTGAGTTAACCAAGGAAACCTTCCTACCTGCGATCTTTAGGAGTAAGGAGTAGCGTCCAGTAGTCTTGTGATGGTGTTGGAGTATAGTATTAGGGCACGGTCAGTCTCGTGGTGATGTCACAATGATCGTTGTCGTGGCGTCTTCTGGTGTTGAAAAGCTCTAGAACATGAAAATATTCTGAATAAGTTACTGCATTTCTTTTACCCTAAATTCTTCAACCGACCCTTTCACTGCACAACTGGTCACTTACTTCTCTCTGACCCCCAATCTCTTAGACCATCACGATATGCTGAAAAGAGAAATATATATACAACAACTTGCAAACAGGTATCACAGTTTGTAGAAAATTACGTTTTCACTGAGAACTATTAATGTCCTTATGTTTTCTTTAGATTCTTCCAAGTTCCTTCACTAAGAAAAATGTCCCGACAGTGTCCTTTAAACGTTGCTAATGGATTTTCTCCAGCTCTGTACTGTCTTGCGGTGGGCGCCTTAAATTGAAATATTCACTTATCTTTTGTCTTTTCCTTCCACAGGTAACCGCTGTAGAGCTGCGCTGCAATCCAGGAAGGTGCAGGAACCAAGAAGGCCTCTTCAGGAATCCTCGCTGGGAAGCAGGTAAGCAAATAGTTGTCTCCGTACAACTACCGGAAGGCTAAGCACCTTCCAGAAGTCGGGTGTGGCATTTTATAGTCATGCCACACCCAACTTGGCCGTTACGTCATGCGCGACGCGACGTGCGGCATTCTCCCGTTCTGTGCATTGAAACGGGTCTATCTCAAAAGCGCTGAAAGCAGCGCAAGTTCTGTTCCCCTGACGTTTGTCTTTAAAAGCGTTTCTGTTACCAAATTTTCAATTCAAGGGCAACAAGCCACTGAGAAGTCATAGCAATATACCCTCATCTTGACATTTGAAGTAAACAAGCATCGGCACATTGAAGATACAGTAGAAGCACAGTTACATATACACGAATGTCCCCAAGTTTTAGCTATGCAATTCCTTAGAATACTGATTCGTGCCCATAGAGAGGCCCATAAAGAGGCACACTTAAATTAGGTATGGAGTGCTGGTTGGCACGGGACAGGGGAGGGGGTTTTAACCGGGGAATGGCATGCTTACAGAGACGCATTCTGCACATAGGTGTTGTTCACGTCCTGTATGATTGTGCAGGGACGTGAATCATGACAGGGCCTCTATACTGGACATAACAGGAGGTTCCTCATTGAAAACAACAGGGCGCCCGACGTCGAAAAAGCACCTGCACCCTGCTGCCCTAGTGCCGCTGAGGGTGCACCTTTGGGGCTACTTTGTTTCCCCATTTGCCCTGAGCTAAAGTCCAGGAGCTTTGCTCCCACAACCAAGTGGCCTGCTTGCCAGCAGCCACCAACCGAAGGCCCCTATCCCCATTGGATAACATTGGGCCTGAGCACTCTGCACCCGGCCGCCCTAGTGCAGCTGAGGGTGTAACTAGGTGCATCCTTGACCCTGGGGACCCCTGAGTCTACCCCCAGAACCTCAACTCCCACTACCAAATACTTACCTCAAAACCGATAACACTATTTTCCTCCATAGGATAACATTGACTGTTTTTCTGTGAAAAGTTTCCAAGTGTGGAGTTTGAGAAACTAAAGAAATTCTTTAAAATTGCATAATATAACAAAAACGATTTTACTTACTTGTTTTCAGGAAATGTCACAGAGTAGTATCTAGGTATACTACTCTTTGTAAGCCTAGTAATCTCAAAAGTTACTTACCTGCTATTTTACTAAAAAGCCTATTCAAGCCTAAATACTGCATTTACTAAGTATTGCATTTCTCTGCATCCATACTGTAAATCAAACCAAAGTGCATATACAATTATCATTCAAACTGTATTTCACTTGCATTACTAATGTAATGTATTTATTGCTTACCTGTGCCAGGCTTGCTTGGTTCTAGAAAATAAAATAACTAAAAGAATATTTTTATACAAAAACAATTGGTCTGAAGTTCAGTCTTTGAGTGTGTGAATTCATTTGCTGACTGAGTGTCTACAACAAAGGCTTAACACTGTCCTCTGATAATGCCTTACTGTTCGACCACACTACCACAAATAGAGAGTGAGGTGCTGTCCCCACGCCTAAAACAGAGGTAAAGAATCTTGGAGTGTGGCTCGATCCAAAACTATCCTTCGAGTCCCGCACTAGGAAGGTGGCAGGGAGGTGCTTTGGCACCCTCAAAATGCTAAGGAAAACCTTAGACATTCTTCCCGTATGGGCAAGAAAAACTATAGTCCACACCCTGGTGACCTCGCAGCTGGACTATGGGAATGTCCTATACCTGGGAGCATCAAAATGCAGCCTGCAACGCCTTCAACGCATTCAGAATGCGGCGGCACGCCTAGTTCTCAATTTACCTAGGCCTGCCTCAGCGACGAAAGCCCTTGACTCCCCTCACTGGCTGCCAGTTGGAAAGAGAATTCTTTTCAAAGCCTTGTGTTTCTGTCACCGGAGTATACAGGGGAAAGGCCCCAGTTATCTGCATGATCTCTTGACCCCTTATAATTCCATTCGGCAGCTAAGATCGACAGGAGCTCACCTGCTCAAAATACCAAAGATTAAAAGGGCAAGGATGGGAGCACGCTCTTTTGGCTATCTGGCAGCCAAACATTGCAACACACTACCACCTCTGCTGCGCGCAGACAAATCTGAGTCCATCTTTCAGAGAGGCCTGAAAACCTGGCTATACCAATTATAGTCCGATCCTCCACCTTACTCTCGCTGAATCTGCTTCTTAGCGCGGGGACACACCAGTGGGTGTAGCCAGGCGATTTACAAATGACTTTATTATTATTATTATCAAGCTTTACCTCTGCCTACCTTTGGGGATCCACTGGACTCTGCGCACACTATACCTCACTTTGGTATAGTATATACAGAGCCAGCTTCCTACAGTGAGTCGATATTCATTGTGTAAGACTGTAGAGCTTTACTGAGAAAAGCTATGTGATCACTGCATTATACCTTATAGGCAAAATCTGCACCACCAAGCAGTTTCTCCATACTTAGCCGTAGAGATACTGTTCAGGTATGAAGCTTAGGATAAACATGTACACTGAGTGTAGATCCACTGTCTTTTGCGATAACTGTATTCCTTATGGCACTTTAGGATTTGATATATTTCCCTGGCTCAGCCAGAAATCAGATTCCAGGCCTTGGTCCCTCATGCTGGACCATGTTAAATACTCAGCTGGCCAGCAGGAGGATCACAGATCTCCCCACACAATAGTTAATAGTATTTCACCCAGGTCCTGGGAAAGGAAGGGGTGGGGAGGAAATCTACATGCATTAATTAAGTCTTTACACTGCACCTAGCCTGGGCTATCCCAAGCCCACAGAAACATAGGAGGAAGGCCCCTCCTCTTAAGCCAAACATGGGAGGGGCTCCCCTTTGCAGTTTGGAATAAGAATCAGGCAACTGTGTTAGTTAGGGGCGGGGCTGAGCCCACCAGAGAAGATGCTTTTACAGACCACTTAAATTCACCATCTTTACATGTCCCCAAATGAAGTTCAGGAGGGATGGGGGCAGGGGTGGAGTGATGATGTGACACCTTGGGATTGGGCTGAAGTGCCTACCTTCCAGAACTTTCCACCCTCACTTGAAAATCCCTGCACAAGTGAAAGACACTTGAGAAGACACTGAATCTGGAGCTTCAACACCAGAATAATGCCCAGCTGCAAGGAAGAAGACCCCAGAACCTCTGTAAGGATGGACTTGCGAACCCTGAAACTTCAGATGGCACCCAGGAACAGAATGGGTCTCTCCAGGGCCAATGGGGCTGACCCCATTTAGCCCCCATGAGGAACAATAGGGAGAATGGACCTACAAGTGCCAGGAGGCTGTGCAACCAGATGAGTGCTGCAGGGAAGGTGTTCTGCTTATTGGGTGTGGAGGGCTGTGGAAGATGCCCCCCAAGGAGGACAGAGCATCAGGAGTTCAACAAGACGACTGGTGTAGTGATGGGAGCCTTAAAAATCAATCAGATTTGAGGTGAGAAGACAATGCTCCTGAGGGCTAGAGCTGGTCCCCATGAGCAAAGAAGATCAAAATGAGACTAATCAGCCCGACGGGCCAGAGAAACAGGCCTCTGGAGCTCAGTCTCTTGAGGGGATGGAACGGGAAACAAAGCTTGTAGCACTCCGCTACAAAAACTGTCAAATTCACCCAGGGTGGGCCAAGTTTCCCACAGGAGTCAGCACGGCCTGATTTTTTAAGAGAAACAAAATGGGGTGGAGGTGTGCATTGTGCCCCTTCCCCAAACTACTGCTGGCCCCAGGGTCCCCATACCCCATGACCCGATGCAAAGCAACATGTCCTTGAGGACCCTGTCTCCCTAGAACACGAACAAGCACCAGGCGCATTGCCTGCCCCGGGCCCGTGTCTGGGGTGGGTGGGGGGCACCAACACATTGCCTCCTGCTCACAGGCAGCATAAACAAGAGAGGACAAAGTTGCTCCTGCCTCCGCCAGGTGTATTGCCTGCCCTGTGCCTGTGTCTGGGGTGGGCAAGGGCGCACCAACACACTGCCTCCTGCTTGCAGGCAGCATAAACAAGAGAGGATAAAGTTACTCCTGCCTCCGGGCAGGAGCTGAAGACCGGTGAGAGCAGAAAATAATTTTGCCAGCTCCTGCGCCGGCTCAGCGAAGGTGTGCAGGGTGCCAGCAGGGGTGGCCGGGGTCTTGCCACCCCTCCTACTCCCAACGGGATATGCTCTCGATCACCCGATTGGGCACAGGCACCAGGTAATGAGAGGAAATTTGGCACAAGGCCTCAATATAAAAAACTAACATTGTAAGGCTGCTCATTACTCAATTAGACCTCAGAGCTGTGTACCTCCACAACAGCCCTCATGAGCACTGAACTATTTGCATGCTGTCTTTTGCTGTGCTCCACGAAGGGCTAGGGCACCACCACCGTTATTAAAAGTGTTGTGTGACCTGCAAAGAATGCAGCAGGCCCCCATAAAATGCCCCACACAAGCTGTCCTTAGTGTCTCGGGGTTTACATTAATGCCCCTGGGAGAAGTTTTCTTGTGAACCTCTGGAGCTGGTGCTTTTATGTCTAGGCTCTGAAGGGCTGGGACCCCCTGTTGGTTGATCCTAAGGCCGCAGCGGCAGCAGTGTAAAAGTAGATATAAGATTCTGGAGCACATGGTATTTAATGTATTGCATTATTAACAATGTTGATGGTTGACAATACACAGTTTTATATCACAATGAATAGTGTTGAAAGTTGGTTCTATCTGGATTAATTTCAGTGGTGTTGCAATGGTGGATTATAACATGTTTATGCTTTTACTAAAGTAGTGACACCCTGACAAAGCCAGCAGGCCTGCCTTATTGATAACGACATCGCCGTATATTATTATATTGTATCTAGAACAGGTAGGGGGATTGTGATTTTGGGCTCAGGGCTAGCTGGGGGTGTAAACTGCTCTAAGGTATTTCCATCTACCTGATTGCATATATTTGTAATTTTTTCATAGTATTCAGTAGTGTGTATATAGTAGGCAATATTTTTGTTTTTATTAGAAAAGGCACTGACTTGACAATGATTTATTGCATCTTGTTGTTGCGTATCAGCAAGCTGGGGTTACTAGCTCTCTCACATCCCATGAATGGGCCTTGGACTGTTATGTTTTGCTACCCTGAGAGTGTTAACAATGGGGAACCTGGTTCCCAGAACACAGAAATTTGCAAAACTATTATTTGTGAAAGACTCACATCCTTTGCAACTAATATCCAATTTTCTTACAGATGGTCTCTGTTAGAAATGGGGGGCTTATTTATAGAGAGGTTGCGCCGCCAATGCGTCAACATTTTTGACACATTGGCGGCGTGATTCCTACACCATATATATAGGGTGACGCATCTTCGAAGATGCGTCACTTTCCCCACCCCTGCGTGAAGAAGACACTGCGTCGGAATGGACTGCGTCACGTAAGTATTTAATTATGCAAGGTAGGTGTTCCTTCGTAAATACATGTGCAAAAGTGTCGCATTGATATTTATGACTTTTTACAAAAGAGACGCATCCGCAGCTTAAGTGGCGCAGCATTGCACTTACGTCAAAATCGCTGTGCCTGCAAAACACACACATAGGAAATGACGCATCCATACATATATATAGGAGAAGTTGGAGTGGACAGTGCCGCAACTGGAACCACAGCATGGAGATAGTAATTTTGTGACTAGGAGCCAGACGGAGATGACCACCACCATCTACCCTACCACAAACACCCTCCCCACAATCTCCCTCACCCCCCCCCCAAAGGCACGAAGAAGAAAAGAGCTCATATTTCACCAAAGGAGCACTCTGTGACACCTCAGGGAGGAGTAGGTCATCACTCTTCATCGCCTCAAGAAGCAGACTATAGTAGACCTACTACACCTGATTGCTCCAAGGCTAGAGCCCACAACCAACAGGCCTAGCCACATACTTCCACAGGCAAAACTCATGGCCGTGTTACATATGCTGTCGTCGGGCTCCTTCCAAACAACAGCTGCCAAAGTGGCTGGAATATCTCAGCCATCCTTCTCATCATTCCTTCCCACTGTCTTGGACGCTATCATCCAGCTGACACTCCGCTACCTCTGTTTCCCTAACATCCCAGAACAGCAGATGGAGATCAGCAAGGATTCTATGACATTGCAGGGTTCCCACATGTGCTGGGTGCCATGGATTCCACACATGTGCAATTTGCACCTCCTGCAGCAAGCTCACATCTGTCTAGGAACCGGAAACACACCCACTCCATTGTGGATCATCGTGGACTTTTCACGAACGTGCTAGCTAAATACCCTGGCAGCGTACATGATGCCTTCATATTCCGACACAGCATCATAAATGACCACTTCAAGAATGGCCAGTATGGCAATGGCCTACTTGTAGGTAAGCTAAACAGTAACACAAAACGCATTATTCATGATGCCATACTCGCACTATTGCACTGCTTGAATGTCCCGTTTGTGACGTTCCGGTGGCACAATGTGTCACTGGCATATATATAAGGCCATGTAAAGCCACGTAAGGTGGCTTTCCATGCCCTCACAAATATGTGTCATGTTTCACGCTGAAATCTGCATGTAAGGGGTGTTCCATGGGTGGTGCTGGGGGTGTTCCCAGCAACAGCCATGCCTTTTGGACACTACACTGTCTAAAAAGGGAACAGCGCACAAGCCATAGGGCCTGTCTTGTACCCTTAACTATGTCAAAGAAGTGATAGTATTTTTTTTCATTTATTTTTAGCTGACCAGGAATATGGGATACAGCTGAGGGTCATGACACCCTATGGAAACCCACAGTCGCCCCAGGAAATCCCCTACAACCAGGCTCTGTGCCGGACAAGAAACATCGTTGAAAGAACCTTTGGCCTGCTGAAGGCCAGGTACAGATGCTTGGATATTTCTGGTGGTTGTTTGCTGTACTCACCACAAACTGTATGCAAAATGATTTTGGCATGTGCAATACTGCACAACATATGTGTGCTGCCAAATGTCCGCTGGGATGATGAGCTTGAAATCAATGAGCATATGGAGGAGGATGACAAGGAGGATGGCCAAGCTCCAGCAAATCCAAACACAGCATGCATACGCAGACGTGCCCACATTGTCCGTAATTTCTTCACATAATAGTAATGTGTTATTAATCCTCATGCACCCTGATATGCGTTTACAAAAACACAATAAAAGTCTAAAACTATTACTTGCCTGTGTGTGTATCACATGTCAAATAAACATTGTACTTTGCTGGCAAACCTTAGACTTGGAGTATCCCTCAGAAATGGACTCTCATGTCTGATGCCAGGCATCAAACATCCATCAAACTAAAAATATGGACCTGTGGCACATGAATTTCACAGTTCAGACATTTAGTTGGTGCAGTGTTCACAGGCATATAAACATGGCCACATAAAGGAAAATCATGTGTTTCTAAATGTCATTAGCAATATGTGCTCCTGTCATGCAAAACCATGGGTGACCCCGTGGGTGTCCCCACGCATCACCCATGTATTTTGTGAGAATTCAAGATTTCAAAGATATCAAAAAAGCTGAAATGTGTCAAAACCCATACGCAACATCAGGGGTTGTGTTAGGGAGACGCAAAAAGTAGAAAGCTTGAGAAATCTCAATGTACTTACCATTTACAATGTCTGTGCAAAAAACACTACACATAGAAAGAGTTGATGGCATGATTTGATTGATATAGTGCATGAAGGTGTACCTTCCTGCACAAAATCATCAGTCCTGCAATGAAGGCACACTTGCAACATGCGGCAAAGTTGCCTGTGATGTTGTATGGCTTACCACAGTGTGCAAGCGCAGGTGAAAAGCACATGAATGCAATGTTTCACATAGATACTGCACATTACCAAGCTTTTGTCTTGATGTACGACAGCGCACAAAGATTCCTTGCAGTGGTTTTGTACATCCAAAACCCATTAAATTAATCCCTAGGTACTGTCTATTCCCAAGTGTTATTAATCCAATGTGCCCATAAAATTCCTTTGTCTAGAAAAAGAAAAAGTACACATGTGAAGGTGACACCCTAGAATGAAATGTCACGCAACAGTTTGAACAATAGAAATATGTAAAGAATGTAGTCAAATTGGATGTATCCAAAATGTATAACAAGTACAAACATTAAAAACATCCACAGGGACAGTGGTGGACTGCAAAATGATGTCAGGGAATGACTTTGGTGGTGTCAGCACCTAACGTCAGATTTGGCCTACCTCAAAATATGACTCACACCCAAAAATGACGTTAGAGGAGTTTGCCCTTCCACCCACTCTGAGGAGACTCGCCACCCCAGGCTTTCTGGCTTACCTGATCATGCCGGTGCTTCCATGCCCTGCCTGGGCTGTCCTCCTCCTCCTGGCTGTCTCCAGTCCTCTCCACTCCAGGCTCGTCTGACTCCCCAGACGCTCTACGTCACTCTTGGTAGGACTGCGCACGCATGTGCATGCACAGTCCTCCCAAGAGTGACGTAGAGCATAGGAGTTTAGTTTTGCATGGGGAGTGGGACGAGCCTGGAGTGGAGAGAGGAGGTAGCCAGGAGGACAGCCCGGGCAGGGCACGGAAGCACCGGCGTGACCAGGAAAGTCTGCGGCGGCCTCGGGGTGAGTGGCAGCAGGGGGTGGAGCGGAGCGGAATTCCACTGAGTTTTTAGCCAACTCCTTGGAATTCTGCGAAGTGGCACTCCCCCAACTCCACCCATCCCTGGTTAGCACCTATCGTCAGATTTGGCCTACCTCAAAATATGACTCACACCCAAAAATGATGTTAGAGCATCTAACATCAGAATCAGACCTATCCATAATCCACTCAACTCCAAAATTGACATTGCCAGATGAAACGTCAAATATCATGCTCCAAAATAAACAATCAAGAGGGACACTGATGTGATAGAAAAAATGTATGTTATCCATGCAATTGCCAAAATCAGACTCACCTGCAATCATTTACAATATAAATTGACGCATTACTAATGAATGTTCCTGTTGAGAAACATTTATGTCAGCCGGAAAACATGTATGTGGTGTCCTGCGTGCAAAACACTGCTTCTTAGATTGTGTAACTTAACATTAACATCTGAGATGATTGATGCGTCACAAAAATGTGACTCACATGACGAAAAATGACGCATCGGGTAAAAACGTGTCGCATTCAAACAGGATATGATGTCAAGAGCCTGCCATACTGCAAACCAGGAAGTTCCAAGTTCCTTTCACTGTCTTCTTGTCTGTGCTTGGTGTAGGAGGGTGTTTTGGATTGCTGCTGAGTTTGGTCTAGTGTGAAAGTTGTTTCTCTGTCTGTGCCTTGTCCATTGTGTCCATATTGTGTCAGAACTGTTGTGTAGTTGTGTATTGTGTAGTTTTGTGTTGATTCTTAAGGGGTGTTTGTCTATATAGGGGTATTAGTTTATAGTTATAGGGGGAAGGGTTGTTACATCATAGAGTTAATAGTTTCCGTTGTTAGTGTGTTTTGTGCTTTGTCGCAAAGATGTCGGGCAGGCCTGGGAACCTGACTGAGCAGGAGTTCGGTGGCCTACTGTGGCTCATTGTCCACTATCTCCCCAATATGATTGGGAGGGGAGGCAGGGTACTCCGGGGGTACCCAACCCAGGCGAGAAAAACACAGTGGGAGAAGGTGCATTTCCAAATGCAGTGCCTTTTTGGTGTGGATCGGAACCTACGCCAATATAAACATTGCTGGGCTGACATTATCAACCGTGAGCAGGATCTCCTGGACCACCTGGGCCGGGAAGTCTCTGGAATAGTAGGTAGGTTGACTGACACTGTTAGAAATGGGATTTTTGGTAGGCTTGGGCGTGGGCCAAAGCCAGGCAAAAACCACCACTCTAGTCAGGATAAGGGAGTTACACGTCTAAAATAACCCCTGCTCACCCCCTTGGTAGCTTGGCACGAGCAGCCAGGCTTATCTTAGAGGCAGTGTGTAAAGCATTTGCACATAACCAACAGTAATACAGCGTAAGCACTACAAAAGGACACCACACCAGTTTAGAAAAATATCCAATATTTTTATATACTTAAGACAAGACCAAAAACGATAAAAATCCACAATACTATACTTAAAAGTTCACACTTCCAAAAATACGCGGATTAAAAAGAGTTTCTTCTGTGGATAGCTCCGTCCGGGCTGCCACGATGTCGTGAACAACAAATCCAACAGTTCTGGCTGGTCGCGGGGTCGCGGGCCAGCTACGGTGTCGGGAAGACCTGCAAACAGTACCTGTGAGAGATGCAGGTCGTTGAGGCCCTTGAAGTCACTCGCGTTGCAGGTCGAGCTCCTCTCTGATGGAACCAGGAGCGCTGGCGCCGGCAGACGTCTGGTGCTGCAGTGCGAAGCGCAGCAGTGCAGCGTGCGGTGCCCCCAGGTCGCGGTGCGAGCAGCGGCTCGGTAACGGCGTCAGATGGCGTCGTCTGTGAGACCAGGGTCGCGGTGCGAGTTGAAGGCGGTGCTCGCCACGGTGCTAGCAGGTCACGGTGCAAGCAGCGTCGTCGTCGTTGCTGAAGCGCTGTCGTCGGCTGACGAACTGGAGTCGATGGCGCCGGCGTCAGTAGGCCGAGGTTGCGGTGCAGGATGAGGGCGGTGCATCGTGTGACTTACAAGCGGTGCCCTCGAACCACGGTGCAAGCAGCGGCGTCGATTTCGGCGGGAAGTGGCGGTGTCAGGAAGGCCAAGGCGTCCTCGTGAAGCAAGGCGGTGCGGAGTGCGGTGCCCACAGGTCGCGGTGCGAGCAGCGGCTCGGTGGCGGCGTCAACAGGCATCGTCGGTGAGACCAGGGTCGCGGTGCGTCGTTGCGGCGGTGTTCTCTGCGGTCCCAAAACTTCGGCGTGAAGCGAGGTGGTGCGGAGTGCGGTGCCCACAGGCCGCGGTGCTCGGTGGCGGCGTCAACAGGTGTCGTCGGTGAGACCAGGGTTGCGGTGCGGCGGTGCCCTCTGCGTTGCCTTCAGGACACGGAGTCGGCAGTGGCGTCGTAGACGTCGTTGAGTTGGTGTTCTTTGGGTTGCAGCACAAAACACACAGTCCCCAGTGCTGCGGGTCGAAGAACTTGAAGTCTTTGCTGTTCCTGAGACTTCGTGAACAGGGGGCAAGCTCTACCTCAAGCCCTTGGAGAGACTCACAAATTTAGGTTGCAGAAAGTCCAGTCCAGGCCTTTCACTACCCAAGACAAAAGCAGCCACTGCAGGTCAGCCCAGCAAAGCACCCAGCAAAGCAGTCGTTCCTTTTTGCAGCTTCTCTGGCTCTTCTTCTTGGCAGTCTTCTTGTCCAGATGAGTTCTAAAGTTCAGGGGTCTGGGACCCAGCATTTATGTCCAAAAATCCTTTGATCTCTTAGGCATGGAGGGCCTGTGCCCGGTCAGGACCAGTTCTGCCTTCTCTAGTGTGGATTCCTGGCAGGAGGTGGAGACGGCATTTTTCAGAGGCAGAGCAGGCCCTTTGAGGTGCAAGGAAATCTCCTCCCCCTTCCACCATCGTAACCCAGGTCTCTGCAGCCCTTTCCTGACTTACCTAGACCATCCGGCGACCCCTGACCTGCCTCAAGCCTCCAGCCGACGCCCGCAGCCTAAATCCAGAAGGTCCCCCCAACCGCGACCAGGAGCTGGTAAGAAGATCCAACCCCAAAAGGCACCCTTGCACCCGACGCCCCACGGCCTTGGGTCCCAAACCGACGGTGCCTAACCAACCCCTAACTTTCCAACTTACCTCTCAAAGTGGTGGTCGCACCCAGAAGACCTTCTTCCCCAAGCCTGCAGTGCCTTTGCAAACCGGAGTGTCGTGTAGTTCCTATAGTACCCCTGCAGGACCTGTGCGTTTGGATAACATATACTGTGGGCTTGGTGGCAGACTAACTCTGAGCACCCCCACCGTGTAAGTTAGCCTGGTTTGCATTAGCTAGTTCACAGTGCCACTAGAATCTCCTCTTCTCGGGGAGAGATTAGTTTCTGGCAACCTTAGATCATGGCAACCCAAATTCCTCAGAATCGTGGAAACAATGTACTACCTTTTCCTCAGTCACTCGTGCTTACTTATTCAGCTTGTCTCAGAGAGTTACACAGAATAAACAGTCGGGCGTTTCAATAAGTATTTATTGAACAGTTGTTATTCTAGTGTAAAATATATTTGCTGCGGAAACCAGCAGACAATAGCAGAGATATATTATCAGCAGTACGATAAAAGCAAAGGGATAGAACAGTTCTACCATATTGCAATAATCATGAATACATACATGAGTATAAAAGCATTATGTAAAGTGCGCGTACTCCTACGATGCCTAACTAGATGTACCTGAGTGTACCTAGCATATGTGTGTAGGTCTAAAAGCCTAAGAGCCAAGAATCCTTCTAGGATTTAGTCGAACCCCCATACCTGAATAGAGAGAGTGTGGGACACCGTCCTGGTCTCGAGTTGGACACCCCACAAGGGCTGTGTCAGACCGCTGTCAGCTGGAGCAACTGCATGCAGGAGCTTCAACGTCTCTGGTCAGTGTGTCAGCATGGAAGTCTCGGTTCCCTCTGTCTTACCGGGGCAAGATGTGGTGTATTTATACCCTAAAGAGTCTCGGTCCTCAGTATGGTTTGTATTGGTCTGTTGTTTGACATGAGGAAGACGTCAGGGGTGAACTTTGTACATACATATTATGCAGGTGGTGTATTCCTAGAGGGCCATGCATAATTGATGAGTACAGTGTGGGCCTGTGTTTGGGAAAAACCCTGCTGTATTCAAAACCACAGGATAGATAACGTTCAGCCCTCAGAGCACTTTGTGTACTAGCAAGGACCAATGTAGGTGAAAGATCATGCCTATATAAGGAATCATGACTATAATAGGACATGCACAGTTATGACCATAATTGGGCATATGCGGCTATGACCATAATAGGGCAAGTACGCATATGACCATATATGGGCAAATATGAATACGTCCATTTTAGGGCATGTACGAACGGGTCTACATTAGGGCCTCTATACGGGACATAACACCCACTCCTCTTCCGAATTGGATAACAATGACCATACTTAAAATCTGGATAATTTAAAAACTTTTTTTAAAGCAAGTAAAAACATGGTTATAAATTGTTAAAAATCTTCTGCTTAAAATGTTAATAATTCAGCTATTTATAATTGGCACTAAAAGAATGTCCATTTTATTTCTCCATATAAGTTGCCTCACTCAAAGCGGAAGAAGGCCATGCTTTCTCAAGCGAAAGTGTCAATTTAGGAAATGTTCCAATTTTGCTCGTTTGTTTTGAAACGAGTGAAGAAGCCGAATTCTTTCCCAGGACACGATGAGCCAATTCAAGATTAAGCGTCCTGGCTGGGAAGCACAATATTATCGGTGTTAGCTGCTGCAGACGACAAATCCAACACCTCACAGAGAATGTCAATCGCACATAGATGGAATGTAGCACTGCCAACAGTCGATGCTGCGGCAGCTTTTGCGGCAGTTGTTACCTGGGTGCCTATGGAGGAGTCACCTAACCCAGCAGGAGCAAACGGCACCTGTGGATTCTCCAGGAATGCATTCATCAGAATTGGAAGCCGCTGGGGACAGCGCAGAGCATGGGCCTTTATGGGGTCCAGCATTGCATCCGTGTCCGGAGGCGCATCTGATGGAAATGTTAGACAAAGATCCAACGTGCATTCTTCTCCGCTAAACAGGCATCGAAGAACAGGTAAGATGCAGTCTACCCAGACTGGTCGAAAGGATAGAAACCAGGAGGCATTGAGCTCTCGCAGGCAAGAAATGCCCAGAAGTTGTACCATGCGTTCACGGTATTTCCGCTCCAGGAGCATGTTCGCCTTTCCCTCGGGAATTGGGCCGTCCATTGCGTAGCAGTAGTATTATGAATAGGACCCTTGCAACCAGCAATAGGATAAGCAGGAATCCTCCAAATACGCTTCCCAATACGGAGTGTATAAAATTTGGGATTACTCCGAGGACTGTCTGAAAGGTGCTTAACAGTTCTGACCCTATGGTCTTAAATAGGTGTACAAATCCGCTCGTATCAGACATATTGAAGATACGTCCCACCATTTCTACGAAATGAAAGGGGCAGTTTGTACGTATAAGCGCCTATATCTCAGTTGAGGTCCTTGCAACTTGAAGTTCATAGGTTTTTCGAGCGGAGGTTAAGGGCACGGGTTGCTGTAAAAGCATGGCTTTCAATCTGCTCAGAGTATCAAATTGTATGAAAGAAACATTCAGTGAAGGCCATATCAGCGCCTCCCTGACTGTGTTCAGTGGCGGAAACAATACTTGCATACAGCAAGTAACCCTGGAGTTAACAGTGACCAGATAGGCGACGCATGGAAGCATCCCACAGCAACCTTGATCATTTAGCATTAAGTAACCCCCATTCGAGAGCAGCTGTAAAACCGGTGTGATCTTGGCCGCTGGGGTCCCTGACATGTGACAAGATAAGTTCGCTACTGAACCGCTGCAGGCTCCGTGCAGAGAAATATCTTGACACATGAGAGAACCGCTTAAAGCGTTCTTGCAGTAACTCCCAAGTTTCCTTGATGTATCCCTTACCCATTTTTTCATATTTGCCTGCCTTTGCTCAAGGCAATATTGAAACTGAAACGTAGTGACCGGCAGAGTGATTTGGCCATGAATTAACCATTCTGTTGATGGTGATTCGGCTACAGTGAATGGTAACTTTTCCAGTTTCTCAATACGCAGCATTGTATATTTGGCTCCCCTCTGTGCCATTTCTGTCTATTTATCAGTTAGATTGTATTCTGAAAACAGAGACGTGGTGTTTATAAAACGCCAGGGCACATAGCCTGCACGCAAAGATTGCAGCGTCCAGCTTAACATCACAACAGAACGTAGCTGAGATTGCGCGTGCTGTAACAAGGCCAGATCTTGTTCTAATATGTCGATTGCCGAAGACACAATGTTGCCTAAGGAGTAAATCCTGGAGGTCAAAGTTGTTAACCCATTATCCACTACAGCTAATGCCTTCTCTAAGTTAATACGGTCTATTTCCCGTATTCTTTCTGCGGCCTCCTTTTGGGATATTTTCCAGTTTTCATTATAGTAGGCATAAATGCCAGCATATATGAAAAGTTTCTGACGTGTTTTCCTTGGGCCTTGTAAAAAATCCCTAAGGTCTGCATCAGGTGTGAGTAGGGTCAAATGGTGTTTCACTTCAGTGAGTGTTGAGGTCTCTAGCCAATCAAGGCACAACTTCCCAACACTATAGGATGTCACTACCCCTGGGTGTTGTCTCTGTACATAGCGTGGATCTGGCCTACGGATACTAAATCCCTCGGCGATACCTAGGAATCTCTGTTGACAAGTGTTCGTGTCAATGGGCCAAATCAGCCATTCTGTCCAATTGGGATCTGACCTGTTGTACTGTAGAATGTCATCTAATCTTACCCCATGTGTAGTTGAATTCTGCCCCCCACCCATCTGTGATGGTGTAGGAAACCCAGGTGTGTTCATTTCCTTGTTCTTGGCTAGTCCAAGACAGGATGTCTGTTGCACAGTTTCATTCAGAAATATTATCTGCTGTGGAATGATGCATGCTCTAAATAGCGCTTCTGTTCCCTGGACTTACCAGTCCCTAGAACCCCAGATTGATTTTGAATCTATAGTGTCCTTCCATAGGTCAAAACCCTGTGTAGACAACTGGGCCATAAAGGAAGCAGAGTAAATCTGTTTGGTGTTAGTCAACATAATTTTCTGTGCTGATGTTGTTGCCACTTTGTAATAAAATGACTTTGGGTCAGATGTGTTGAACCCAGAAAAGTATGTGAATTTATGTGCAAAAGTTTGCGAACTACCTTTTAGAGGAGTTCGGGCAGTGTTCCCACTGGTGGTATTCAAATACATTTCTAGGTGTTATAGATTTGTGCAAGAAATGATGACCATAGTGTTGATAACAGTACAATGTATCATAGTCTGAAGTACCTTCTAACATTTCATTGTTCGGAAATGCTGCAGTTTTTTCTAAATCAGCCAATCATCAGAAAATGTACTGGAGGTAAAGATATCACTTAAAGAAATGTTAAATACATGTTTTAGCTTTAAAGGTTCAGTCGGACCGAATACATCATAATCAATCTTGTCCCATACTATACCGTCCGGTATAGGAACTGCTGTGATGTTCACTGAAGACAAGTCTCTTGGTTCACGATGTGAAGACTGGTGTGGTTTTAATATCAAATTGACTCTTTGGGCTGTAGAGCTCTGCTGGAGGTATCGTCCATTGATAAGCATACTAAAAGTTATAATTAAGCCTACCCAGAAAAGAAAAAGAAAATCTCAGTGATATACCATAGTTCAATCCAAGGTGACACCAGGTAAGTCTTTCTAAAAAGTTCAAAAAGTCAGTGAGTTTCTGTGTGAATGATTTTTTGGCTGGCGTCGTTTCCGGCTCACTTGGGTCCAGTGAAAACGTATCAAAGTTCATGAAATAGCCAGAAGCAGTTCGATCAATTGTTGGAATTGCATCGGGATTTGTTGAAATCGGATTTTGCTCTTGACGAGGCACATTGACGTAGATGTCTATAGTCGGTCTGATTGCAACTTGGTTGTTAAGTTGATTTTCATTTTGAAGATGAATTTCTTGTTGAAGTGGAACGAGTTCCATAGCATTGTTGCTTAGTCCTTCATTCCGTACAGGTGGCTCTTCAACCGTGATGAGTCTTTCTGTTTGAACTTCTTGGATTGTAGCGAGAGGAGGGCGTCTGCTACTGTGGAGTCCACGAGGCCTACTGTTTAGTATCGGCCACATAGTGTGGTTTGATTAAGTCAATTGAGACAAATCTTTTCTCCTTTTTCCCGACAAGAGGTGGCAGAAGTACAGTTCTTGTGCCTTGGATTGCCAGGACCGGTACAGGCTTTCTGTAAGATGGCCCAAATTCTTTCTTATCAGCAATCTTCTCTCTGACCAGATCCCCGACTTTTGGTATCCAGACAGGTCTTGCCGTTACTGCCTTGACTTCCTCAGTGGTGGCCTGTTTCTGGATCATGTTACTTTGTTGTGTCCTGGATTCATTTAGATCCTGTAAAACAGCCAAACGATCAAGGATATCAAATGGTTTTTTATCCGCCACTGTGCCTTCACAATCAAGATCAGGTACCCACATTCTTGTCCCAAATAGGACCTCGTAAGGCGTGACACCCCCTAGAGCGCTTCTTGGCTGGTTGTTGATAGCTCGTTGGACCCCATAAAGGTGATCGACCCATCTACCGCCCTTGCCTAATACCCTAGCTGTTAAAGATTGCTTTAAGTCCCGGTTTTTCCTCTCCACAATGGAATTTTCCTCGGGATGATACGGAGAGGAGTACCGCAATGCTACGCCCATTCCTTCCATGGCCTTGATGGAGCAAGGTTTCATAAATGAAACTTGCTTGGATTCAATCTTCCTCATAGTATTAATATTAAAACTTGTATTGTCTATGTTAATCCTTGCACACACTACATGAATAGTCAGGATGCTTGCCTATGTGTTTTACTAACGAATAACGCTTGTTCCTTGTCTAAAATGGCCGCTTAAGCGCGGGATCTTCTCTGCGCATGTCGCAACCTGATCACATGGTGTGACGTCTTTCTTTGCTTGGTGGGAAATTTCTGCTACTGCGCAGTGTGCATTAAAATGGCTGCTCAATGTTTTCACATGCTTCAGCTTGCTCTTGTGTCATTACTAATTTGTCGTTTCTTAACGCTATTAATGCGGGATAGGCTTTATAATTAAATGGGATTAGAAGTAAGAAAAGTGGGTATACAGTGAAACGTTTTATTTGTGATTGTAATATTTTCTTCTTGCACTTTTAGTAATTCGTAATCTTGGGCCTGGGTTGGTGTCTTGAAACTCGAGAAGCAGAAGGTTCTGCGCATGTGTCCTGAATGACTGCCAAAATGAAGTCAACTTGGACGCTTCACAAGGCCGTGACCTGATGGCCAAAGATGTTATAACTACTGTATTTCCTGCCACGCATAGATACATTGTCTATGAAAATTGGTGTACATTTGTCGTGAGACGGGTGGGAAATAAAGCGAATGTATTAATTTGAAGGGTGGGAACGTAAAGACAATAGGCTTTACAATTTAGGCCAAATCTGTCATAGTGCGAGAATCCACCCCCTGTCCCTGCCCAATCAGAAGTAGTGGTCCCATATTTTAGCAACATTAAGGGGAGATACATGGGCGTAGAAGGGTATAATAGAATATAGCATTAGTAATTAGAGAGGATTCGAACACAGAGAGACCAGATGATACCGAAGGCAGAGCACAGTCTCTCAGGACATACAGAAGAGCTCCAGGCTGCCATGCTGAT
The DNA here is from genome assembly GCA_963921515.1 of Calotriton arnoldi. Classification (NCBI taxonomy): domain Eukaryota; kingdom Metazoa; phylum Chordata; class Amphibia; order Caudata; family Salamandridae; genus Calotriton; species Calotriton arnoldi. The sequence goes on from CAWUFW010005541.1 coordinate 710,522, forward strand.
CGGTTGCTGACTGAATCCCTATCCGGAAGAGGTCCTGAGGAGGGGGCGGCGGAGTCCATTAGACGGGAGAATCGAGGAGAATTTGAGTGCCAGAGAGGGGAACGGCGCAGGCGTCGTTGTAGAGAGGTCACCAGTCCTGTCCTGATCCTGAAGAAGGTCCTTGCTCTTCATCCTTCCAGGGTTCTATTCTTTCCAACTCCTTGGCTAAGGGGCTTGGTTCTCGCACTTAGGTAACTATAATGCAACCTTTAGTTGCGCTGCTGTTTCTATCCTCTCTTTCTTAAACACCGTCATTTATTAGCAATAATTATTCTAAGCTTTCACATGGGTATTCTGATCAAATACCGTGTCTTTTCCTGTATTTTACTCTGCTAAAACTTTAGATAAACATTTTAAAACTTCCTGACTCAGTGGTTATTTCAGGATTATGTATTATAGTGAATGTCACTCATTTTAAATTTCCCAATTAGCAAGGGGATCCATTGGTAAGTTATTACTCTTCAATCAGAAGGTAATTGGTAGCAGGGATTTTTGATATAAGAGTATATCTGACACCCAGCGTAAGTATTAGCGTAGTATGAATGTATGGGCCCAAGTGAGTATTTTGTGTATGAATGCAGTTTGCTAATATCGCACTGGATCAGCCTCTTTGTAAGCCAGAGAGCTAAACGCCGGACCACGGTCAGAATGTAACGTGCCAACTGCGTACGTACCGTTAAACACTCGCAAATCTTTTATAACAGTTCGAGCGTTAGCCGAGCGCTGAGGCCAGATCTTGAGGAAACTTGAGCTGGACGTACACGAACGGACAACCTGATGCTGTCTAATAATGGTATCTGTACTGGACGTCTTGTGGTGGACCCTTCCATCTGCTTGCAGATGTCGCAGTTCCAGACATAGTCTCTAATCTGCCTTCTCATCAGGGGTCACCAGTAGCGTTCTTTCAACAAAGAAACAGTCTCCCTAAGTCCCTTATGTACAGAACCTTTCCCTTCGTGTGCTGCCACAATTAAGCCTCGCCTACGATCCATATTTGGTATTACTCTATCCCCCACTCCAGGAATCTGAGCATATGGAATGTTTTGTGCATCTAACTTGTAGGAGTACTTGAGTGGAAATTGTTTTGGTACTGCTGTGCTGCCTTTGCGTGAAGCATTGACAGCTACCATAATCTCGCCGTCTACCCTCGTCTTTGAACGAGTAACTGCAGCTACGGCGGCTGTGCGAACAGCCCCCTTTGCGGCTTCATCAGCCAATGAATTCCCTTCAACGTGAACGCCATCACGCTGATGACTCAGTGTATGTATCACGTGAGCCCTTGGTAGTTTGTTTCTCAACTCCACTACCTGTTTCCATTGCATTTTATGCTTAATTGTGCCACCTTTTGTATCTTTGAACCCGTTTTGTTCCCAATGATGTAGATATTCATTGTACGACTGTACACAGTAAAAGGAATCACACACAATCAGTGTGGGGAATTCGTGATCCGTATTTATAAGTGCCAGTATCAGTGCTTTTAATTCTGCCAACTGAGCCGTGCAGTCTCCAAGAGATTGCGTTTTGGTGCAACTCGGATGGAACTTTCCATCGTGCATGCGACCTTTAACAATCGCACACTCTGCGCTGTAAGCTTGCTTACTCCCTATGGCCGGTTGAGCAGACCTGTCAGTGTAAATAATGTATTCATACTGATCTAGAGGCAAAATTTCATTTGGTAGAGGATATTCTTGTTCGTATTGCAGGAATGCCTGTGTTTTTAAACTTGGATCGAATCTGTATTCAACAACCGTTGCAGTAAGAGAATTAGCCCATTGTATCCACCTGGGATGTAAGGCTTTCACATTTGGAATGCTAGCTTTTGTAACAGCTTCTAAAGCTGGTACTGGGGTCACGACAATTATGCGTTTACCCTGAGCCAGAGCTCTTTCTCTTGCTACAGCGGTCTGCACTGCTGTCAGGATTTTTTCTGTTGAAGTGAAACGCATTTCTGCGTTCGTGTACAGGTGTGATTTGTATGCCATTGGTACTGTTTCACCTTCATTAAAAGTTAAATAAGTGTACCCGCATTGACCCGCTATTACTCGGATCACTAAGTTCTGTGCGTTTACGCGTGTCTGTAAATGTTTAGAAGCTATCATGTCTTCCTGTAGGGAACGCAGGATATTTGTATGTTCCTGTGTCCATTGTCTGACTGAAAAATCAGGTTTGATTAAGTCGTAGAAAGGTTTTACTCTTTCTGCGTAATCCAAAATGTATGTTCGACCAAAATTTAGGAATCCCAGAATTGATTGTAAATTCTTTAATGATTTTGGAGGTTGGAGCAGCGCACACTTTTCTAAAAAGTTAGCTGCTAAGCTTTTTCCTTCACTTGACAGCTCATATCCTAAGAATAGGACACTGAGGTGGGCAATTTTTGATTTTTTGAAATTAAATTTATAGCCCTCAGAGGCGAATCCCATAATAATGGTGCTCACCCTGGTCAAGTGCCTCGGTAAGTCATCGTCCGTCAGATAAATGTCATCCACATAGGACAATGCTTCTTCATCCAAATTTTGTAGTAACTCTGTTACCCTTGCTGAAAATACCCTGGGGCTATTTTTATACCCTTGGGCTAGTCGACAAAAGTGTCCCTGGGACCCTGACGCACTGAATGCAGTCAGATACCTGCTTTCAGGCGCTATATTTTGGCAGAAAAATCCATTTGAGATGTCAAGTGTTGTTTTGTATTTCTTGCGCACAATGTTATTCATTACTGTGGCACTGTGTGCATTTTGAACTGCAAATGTCTTTGTGCAAGTGTTTAAATGTCGGTAATCCAAAACTAAACGATATGTGTTGTCAGGTTTCATTACGGGAAACAAAGGATTGTTCATAGGTGAAGTGCAATTTTCAATCACCCCTGGTATTCTAGTTGGTCTAGAATCTCCCTGACTTGTTTTTTAGCTTCCTGCTTTATAGGGTATTGCCTTTGAGCATTTGGGGAAACTTTTAACGGGATCACGTGGTGGGTTGAATCCTCATCCCAACCAACATCATTTTTATACAATGCTGGAGCTAGGGCAACCGCCCACTCCTGCGCATATGCATGTTTTAGATGTATGGGAACGAGGTTGGAAAAGGCTGGAAAAATTACAGTTTCTCCCCTAGGGCCCTCCATGACGAATGCTGGCGGCCAGTCTTGTTCTGCTAATAGAATGTCATAACCAGATGACTGATTTTTCCAAAAGAGACCTTTAATTTTCCTGAGCTTGTCCCCCTCCAGCCGGAGTGTTATCTCATGTAACTTATGTGGGACACTTACCCGAGTATCAGGTGTTTCCACCGTGATATACTCACTCAACTCCGCTGTCACCAGAAATTCCTTCAGGTTCTGGCGAGCTATCGTTACTTCTGCTGCGCTGTCTGGCATCGTCAGAGCCCATTCCCCGTTCAGAAGCTGTGTCCTCAGAATTCTGGGCATGTCTGATCTTGAGACCTGCTACCTTCTTCTTTTTGAACTGAGGTTTCTGTTTTTGTTTATCCTCTTTTTTAGGTGCGTAGTCCGCAGCACGTTGCGTGTCTCTGGACTTTGTACGCTCCTCTGACCGTCCTTCCCTCTCGGAGTTTTTAGATGAACCCTGAAAGGAACAAGAGGAACGAGTATCAGTATCCTGATACCTGTCAGGTTTTTTAATATTATCCCTATTCCTGAGGTTATACCTCCTTTCAGAGGGCTCCTGTTGAGGAGACCTACCTCTGGATTGAGATCTGCTGTCTTTAGACTTTTGTTGGTTTTTATTTTCCCACTTCTTTTTAGAAGAAGTAGGCGTCTGCTTTGTAGTGTCCTTTTCAGGACTGCCCACTAGTTGTGGTTTTAATGCTTTCCCACCTAAACTGTCTCTGCCTAGTTCTGCATATGCAGTTTCAATTATTTTGGGTAGTTCGTGTTGATGATCCTCTGGACTGAACTCCCTTAGGCGTTGGCGGATCGCCACTGAAGCTGCTTCCCCCTTAATGTTAGCTAGTATTATGGCTGATACCTGGTCAAAGTTATTTAGTAACTTCATCCCTAAGTTAAGGGCAGGCTCTGCTCCGTACTCATTTTGTATTTGTCTCAATACATCAGGTATTACTGCTAAGGACGGGATACCATGTGTTCTGGTATATATGGCAGCAAAGACTGAACCCCAAGAGGTGCAGTCCTCTACTTGTGGTGTGATCCCCATGGGCAAGCAGATTGTTAGAATTCTGTGTTTTTCATAGGTGGTAGTACTCGGGAATACTGCCTCAAGCTGAGTTATTTTCTGAGCTATCCAGAATGGGATTTGTTCGCGTTTTGCGGGCATTTTGCCCATTACTGTGTGTAATGTTTGAGGAGTAATTTTATTTCCTGTACCCTGAACTGGAGTACTGTTTGCTGCACCTGCTGGTGCAGGTTGGACTGTTAAAGTCCTCATGACGAATTGTGTCAGGTTTCTGTAGATTTTAATTAAATCTCTGTGTTGTACAAGTAAATCTTGCTGTGGCATTGCTGCAATGTCAGGATGCGGTGTGTAAGCCGCTAGTATTGGCCATGTGGCTCCATCTCCTCCGAGCGGGCCTAATCTTAATCTTTGTCGTACGTGGGGTAGGGTGTCATTAAACCAGTAAAAATGTTCCTGGTAAGTGAGCGGAATCTCTATGTCCTCGAACGGGGCATATTCCCTTGGTGCATTTCCTCTCAAATAGTAGTGAAATGTCTTTGTTATGGCATTTGCTGCTGGGAATGTAACCCATGAATAGAATACCTCTGTTTTGTTTGATTTGTGTGCCTCAATCACGAAAACTACCATGCCACCCGTGGCTGGTAAACCATTTTCTAATAGTCTTATGGTGACTGTCCTGAATTTTGGTGCAATCTGTATTGCCTCCTCAGGATCTTCTTCTCCCTCTAAAACGTTCAGATCAGCTCTCTCATCCCCTGAACCATTCATGTTTGGAGGAAGAGGTGTTCTCAGTGAACTTAATATGAGGTGTTATGCACAATTTTTAGGAACTAAATGCCCTTCAAGCTTGATTAACCAACAGCCAATAAATAGTATTTTCGTACTACTCAGCTGTGGCGGAGTTTGTGCCCACCCACTCCAGACGTCTCTGGGGTTTTGTGAGTAGGTTCTCTGAGAATAGCACAACTGAACTACTCAGATTCTACTGTTAAATAAGTACCAAACCAACGTTGGTGGAGCCATGTCGTGTAGTTCCTATAGTACCCCTGCAGGACCTGCGCGTTTGGATAACATATACTGTGGGCTTGGTGGCAGACTAACTCTGAGCACCCCCACCGTGTATGTTAGCCTGGTTTGCATTAGCTAGCTCACAGTGCCACTAGAATCTCCTCTTCTCGGGGAGAGATTAGTTTCTGGCAACCTTAGATCATGACAACCCAAATTCCTCAGAATCGTGGAAACAATGTACTACCTTTCGCTCAGTCACTCGTGCTTACTTATTCGGTTTGTCTGAGAGAGTTACACAGAATAAACAGTCGGGCGTTTCAATAAGTATTTATTGAACAGTAGTTATTCTAGTGTAAAATATATGTGCTGCGGAAACCAGCAGACAATAGCAGAGATATATTATCAGCAGTACGATAAAAGCAAAGGGATAGAACAGTTCTACCATATTGCAATAATCATGAATACATACATGAGTATAAAAAGCATTATGTAAAGTGCGCATACTCCTACGATGTCTAACTAGATGTACCTGAGTGTACCTAGCATATGTTTGTAGGTCTAAAAGCCTAAGAGCCAAGAATCCTTCTAGGATTTAGTCGAACCCCCATACCTGAATAGAGAGAGTGTGGGACACCGTCCTGGTCTCGAGTTGGACACCCCGCAAGGGCTGTGTCAGACCGCTGTCAGCTGGAGCGACTGCATGCAGGAGCCTCAGCTTCTCTGATCAGTGTGTCAGCATGGAAGTCTCGGTTCCCTCTGTCTTACCGGGGCAAGATGTGGTGCATTTATACCCTAAAGAGTCTCGGTCCTCAGTATGGTTTGTATTGGTCTGTCGTTAGACATGAGGAAGACGTCAGGGGTGAACTTTGTACATACATATTATGCAGGTGGTGTATTCCTAGAGGGCCATGCATAATTGATGAGTACAGTGTGGGCCTGTGTTTGGGAAAACCCTGCTGTATTCAAAACCACAGGATAGATAACGTTCAGCCTCAGAGCACGTTGTGTACTAGCAAGGACCAATGTAGGTGAAAGATCATGACTATAATAGGACATGTACAGTTATGACCATAATTGGGCATATGCGGCTATGACCATAATAGGGCAAGTACGAATATGACCATATATGGGCAAATATGAATACGTCCATTTTAGGGCATGTACGAACGGGTCTACATTAGGGCCTGTCAGGTTACCAAACACTCTTACCTGTAAGGTGCTTGGCTGTGTTTCGCAGAGACGCTATGAGCCAACTTCCAAGAACCCGATTAGATAACCTGTGAGTTAGTGATACACTTAAGGCTACTCAATAGAACTCAGGGAGGAGGGCCGGGTACTGGGCGCTGGCGGTGTCCTGTTGTCGACCTGCGAAGCAACAATATATGTCTCAGAACGTGATTCTATGTTGTCAGTTGTAAACGTTAGCAGCGAAGTTCCCACCCCTGAGTTAACCAAGGAAACCTTCCTACCTGTGATCTTTAGGAGTAAGGAGTAGCGTCCAGTAGTCTTGTGATGGTGTTGGAGTATAGTATTAGGGCGCGGTCAGTCTCGTGGTGAGGTCAGGATGATCGTTGTCGTGGCGTCTTCTGGTGTTGAAAAGCTCTAGAACATGAAAATATTCTGAATATGTTACTGCATTTCTTTTACCCTAAATTCTTCAACCGACCCTTTCACTGCACAACTGGTCACTTACTTCTCTCTGACCCCCCAATCTCTTAGACCATCACGATATGCTGAAAAGAGAAATATATATACAACAACTTGCAAACAGGTATCACAGTTCGTAGAGAATTACGTTTTCACTGATAACTATTAATGTCCTTAAGTTTTCTTTAGATTCTTCCAAGTTTCTTCACTAAGAAAAATGTCCCGACAGTGTCCTTTAAACTTTGCGAATGGATTTTCTCCAGCTCTGTACTGTCTTGCGGTGGGCGCCTTAAATAGAAATATTCACTTAGTTTTTGTCTTTTCCTTCCACAGGTAACAGCTGTAGAGCTGCGCTGCAATCCAGGAAGGTGCAGGAACCAAGAAGGCCTCTTCAGGAATCCTCGCTGGGAAGCAGGTAAGCAAATAGTTGTCTCCGTACAACTACCGGAAGGCTAAGCACCTTCCAGAAGTCGGGTGTGGCATTTTATAGTCATGCCACACCCAACTTGGCCGTTACGTCGTGCGCGACGCGACGTGCGGCATTCTCCCGTTCTGTGCATTGAAACGGGTCTATCTCAAAAGCGCTGAAAGCAGCGCGAGTTCTGTTCCCCTGACGTTTGTCTTTAAAAGTGTTTCTGTTACCAAATTGTCAATTCAAGGGCAACAAGCCACCGAGAAGTCATAGCAATACACCCTCATCTTGACATAGGAAGTAAACAAGCATCTATGATTTAAATCATATGTTTAATGCATGTAGGGCTTTGTGGAAATTAAAACAGGAAATTTCCCAATTTTTTAAGGAAGTACTGGGGGTTGAGGTCGTTTTATCATCTTCCCTGATCGGTTTGGGGGTTGATCCACAATTGCAAGGGAGGCCTGGCGAATACCTAGTGTTTATTGGTATGGCTATATTACGGCTTTGCCTAGCTTCCGCCTGGCTAGATGCAATACCCCTGGTTTTCATCAATGGCTGTCCCGATTATTGGCAAATTATCATTTTGAGAAAGCAATTTATTTAAAAGGGGCTGAGGGCTCGTTCCAAAGGATTAAAAATTTGGGCTCCGTTGAGGTCATGGCTCGAGAGGTATTAGGCCAACTGATTGTGATTCTTATGTTTGATTTAATTTAGATTTTGTCCAACCCCGGGGGGGGTGGGTGTTCAGGGTGGAAGGGGTGGCAGGGGTGGGGGGATGTTGGTTAAAAAACTAAAAATGTGCATCTTTTCTACTGTGGTACTCTTTTTTTTTTTTGGTTGTTTTTTTTGTTTCTGTTGGGTATATCTTATATGTTTTTGAAGCTATGTGTTAAGTTTGGAATTTGCTAACCACGGTTATTTTGCTTTTTTTGTTTATAATGATATGCACAAAATAAAAAAATAAAAAATAAAAAAAAAGGAAGTAAACAAGCATCGGCACATTGAAGATACAGTAGAAGCACAGTTACATATACCCAAATGTCCCCAAGTTTTAGCTATGCAATTCCTTAGTAGAATACTGATTCGTGCCCATAGAGAGGCCCATAGAGAGGCACACTTAAATTAGGTATGGAGTGCTGGTTGGCACGGGACAGGGGAGGGTTTTAACCGGGGAATGGCATGCTTACAGAGACGCATTCTGCACATAGGTGTCGTTCACGTCCTGTATGATTGTGCAGGGACGTGAATCATGACAGGGCCTCTATACTGGACATAACAGGAGGTTCCTCATTGAAAACAACAGGGCGCCCGAAAAAGCACCTGCACCCTGCTGCCCTAGTGCCGCTGAGGGTGCACCTTTGGGGCTACTTTGTTTCCCCATTTGCCCTGAGCTAAAGTCCAGGAGCTTTGCTCCCACAACCAAGTGGCCTGCTTGCCAGCAGCCACCAACCGGAGGCCCCCTATCCCCATTGGATAACATTGGGCCTGAGCACTCTGCACCCGGCCGCCCTAGTGCAGCTGAGGGTGTAACTAGAGTGCATCCTTGACCCTGGGGACCCCTGAGTCTACCCCCAGAACCTCAACTCCCACTACCAAATACTTACCTCAAAACCGATAACACTATTTTCCTCCATAGGATAACATTGACTGTTTTTCTGTGAAAAGTTTCCAAGTGTGGAGTTTGAGAAACTAAAGAAATTCTTTAAAATTGCATAATATAACAAAAACGATTTTACTTACTTGTTTTCAGGAAATGTCACAGAGTAGTATCTAGGTATACTACTCTTTGTAAGCCTAGTAATCTCACAAGTTACTTACCTGCTATTTTACTAAAAAGCCTATTCAAGCCTATGTACTGCATTTACTAAGTATTGCATTTCTCTGCATCCATACTGTAAATCAAACCAAAGTGCATATACAATTATCATTCAAACTGTATTTCACTTGCATTACTACTGTAATGTATTTATTGCTTACCTGTGCCAGGCTTGCTTGGTTCTAGAAAATAAAATAACTAAAAGAATATTTTTATACAAAAACAATTGGTCTGAAGTTCAGTCTTTGAGTGTGTGAATTCATTTGCTGACTGAGTGTCTACAACAAAGGCTTAACACTGTCCTCTGATAATGCCTTACTGCTCGACCACACTACCACAAATAGAGAGTGAGGTGCTGTCCCCACGCCTAAAACAGAGGTAAAGAATCTTGGAGTGTGACTCGATCCAAAACTATCCTTCGAGTCCCACACTAGGAAGGTGGCAGGGAGGTGCTTTGGCACCCTCAAAATGCTAAGGAAAACCTTAGACATTCTTCCCGTATCGGCAAGAAAAACTATAGTCCACACCCTGGTGACCTCGCAGCTGGAGTATGGGAATGTCCTATACTTGGGAGCATCAAAATGCAGCCTGCAATGCCTTCAACGCATTCAGAATGCGGCGGCATGCCTAGTTCTCAATTTACCTAGGCCTGCCTCAGCGACGAAAGCCCTTGACTCCCCTCACTGGCTGCCAGTTGGAAAGAGAATTCTTTTCAAAGCCTTGTGTTTCTGTCACCGGAGTATACAGGGGAAAGGCCCCAGTTACCTGCATGATCTCTTGACCCCTTATAATTCCATTCGGCAGCTAAGATCGACAGGAGCTCACCTGCTCAAAATACCAAAGATTAAAAGGGCAAGGATGGGAGCACGCTCTTTTGGCTATCTGGCAGCCAAACATTGCAACACACTCCCACCTCTGCTGCGCGCAGACAAATCTGAGTCCATCTTTCAGAGAGGCCTGAAAACCTGGCTATACCAATTATAGTCCGATCCTCCACCTTACTCTTGCTGAATCTGCTTCTTAGCGCGGGGACACAGCAGTGGGTGTAGCCAGGCGCTTTACAAATGACTTTATTATTATTATTATCAAACTTTACCTCTGCCTACCTTTGGGGATCCACTGGACTCTGCGCACACTATACCTCACTTTGGTATAGTACTGGGGTCTCCAACCGGTCGATCGCGAGCTACCGGTAGCTCGCCGAACCCCCATGAGTAGCTTGCGCGTCGCATCTCAATTTTGTAGCCTGTTCTGGTCATTTATTGTTCTTAGGCCTATTTTCATAGCCGTTGCCTGCCATCACCAAAACCAGCTGCTCAGATTGGCCTAACTGAGCTTAGCTGGGGCGGGGCAGGGCAAAGATGATGACGCTGTTGCTGAACTGGCCTCCACGCCACCTGCCTTGCACAGTCTGGCGCCGCAGTCTTGATTGTGCAAGACATGTGCCGGAGCAAGCACCAGATGGGTCAGAGTGGAGCAGCAGGTTCCGGAAAGCCTGCTACCATGCAGGTGGCACAAGCAGTATTGAACTGCTACGAACCCCACCACCTGCCTTTTTCTGCCTGGGACATATTTCAGCAGCAGAACAAACACGGTAAGCGCTGGCCTGGCCAGGAAACACCATAATGCATTGTTCTCTAGACTGGAGCTGCGATGTGCCCCTTCTTTACTTAGCCGCTGGTATGCCACGGGCTCTTGAAAGACTGGGAATATCTTTTTCTCTCGCTTTCCAGCTCTGGGTTATAAATCAGGAAAGCAGTGTGTTGCCGAGTTTCAGTTTCCTTTACCAAAGGCACACCATAAAGAAAGCTCTTCCCGTCTGCACTCCCAAAAAGAATGTAATTGTTCCACTCTTCAGAACAGCTATGAATGTATGATCCAGTTTTAACTCTTTCATACCCTCTGTGGCCAGGTCATTGACAGAGCACAGGCACGCTCATCTAAATTATGCATGTGTTTATCCAATATTCAAGGATAGGTATGTGTGTTTTTCAATATTTGACACAGCAGCAGCTCACTAACATTACTGCAAATAGTCTCTGTGATGCTGTCGCATTTCTAATATGTGATATTCTGTTTCGATCAAAATAAACTTTTTATGGATATTGCATGAACATTAACACATTTCTCTGCAAAAAGTCTGTAGCAGACTCTCACACGTCATCCACATTCATAATAAATTGAAGGAAAATGATATTTAAAACGATTTGTTTATAAATTGAAGGCCATTCAGGCAAGGCTCTCTGCAGAACAGAGCTGGCTCTATCGGCCCCCTGAAAGGGTGGGGCTCTGGGCCAGAGCCCACTTTGCCCATGCCTTAAATCTTCTCTTTTCCTAGTGCATGTGGTAATCAACACTACATCATTTTCTCTGGGTAGCAAAGTTCCGGATCATGGACAGATCTGGAGTTTTCTAGTTAAATCCTCAGTTTAGTTTGACTGCCACTTAGGACCAGAGCATGTCTGTTAAGAGTGCTTTGGCGCCAATATAGTAATGAAAATAGCCAGCCTTACTCTTTATTCAATAAAAGCAGTTAAAAACAACAGGTGTTTCCCACACTTTCATAAAGAGTCAGGTCCCAAAATTGTTTTACAGATGCATTGTGAGCCACTGCCCAGGCCCAGTAGCTGCATTGGTGAGGCGGCTTTGCAGATTTTACTTGCACACTAAATGCTGTCCAAAAAAAAAACGGTGTGAAACTCTGCTTTATTAATGATTTCATTTATTCATTGAAATAAAGCAGCGTTTCAAACTCTTTTTTTTCTCCAAAAAAATAGCATCTATCTTACGAAGGAAGCTATGGGAGGGTACCTACCTGCCTAAACAGAATAGCCACATAAAGAACTGGAAACCTTCCCATTGGCCCTGGGCATTAAGCATCTGTGACTGTTGAAATTCTATTTTTTCACAAACTCAGTGAAGCTTGTACGAACAAGCACCAGGCGCATTGCCTGCCCCGGGCCCGTGTCTGGGGTGGGTGGGGGGCACCAACACATTGCCTCCTGCTCACAGGCAGCATAGACAAGAGAGGACAAAGTTGCTCCTGCCTCCGCCAGGTGTATTGCCTGCCCTGTGCCTGTGACTGGGGTGGGCAAGGGCGCACCAACACACTGACTCCTGCTTGCAGGCAGCATAAACAAGAGAGGATAAAGTTACTCCTGCCTCCGGGCAGGAGCTGAAGACCGGTGAGAGCAGAAAAGAATTTTGCCAGCTCCTGCGCCGGCTCAGCGAAGGTGTGCAGGGTGCCAGCAGGGGTGGCCGGGGTCTTGCCACCCCTCCGACTCCCAACGGGATATGCTCTCGATCACCCGATTGGGCACAGGCACCAGGTAATGAGAGGAAATTTGGCACAAGGCCTCAATATAAAAAACTAACATTGTAAGGCTGCTCATTACTCAATTAGACCTCAGAGCTGTGTACCTCCACAACAGCCCTCATGAGCGCTGAACTATTTGCATGCTGTCTTTTGCTGTGCTCCATGAAGGGCTAGGGCACCACCACCGTTATTAAAAGTGTTGTGTGACCTGCAAAGAATGCAGCAGGCCCCCATAAAATGCCCCACACAAGCTGTCCTTAGTGTCTCGGGGTTTACATTAATGCCCCTGGGAGAAGTTTTCTTGTGAACCTCTGGAGCTGGTGCTTTTATGTCTAGGCTCTGGAGGGCTGGGATCCCCTGTTGGTTGATCCTAAGGCCGCAGCGGCAGCAGTGTAAAAGTAGATATAAGATTCTGGAGCACATGGTATTTAATGTATTGCATTATTAACAATGTTGATGGTTGACAATACACAGTTTTATATCACAATGAATAGTTTTGAAAGTTGGTTCTATCTGGATTAATTTCAGTGGTGTTGCAATGGTGGATTATAACATGTTTATGCTTTTACTAAAGTAGTGACACCCTGACAAAGCCAGCAGGCCTGCCTTATTGATAACGACATCGCCGTATATTATTATATTGTATCTAGAACAGGTAGGGGATTGTGATTTTGGGCTCAGGGCTAGCTGGGGGTGTAAACTGCTCTAAGGTATTTCCATCTACCTGATTGCATATATTTGTAATTTTTTCATAGTATTCAGTAGTGTGTATATAGTAGGCAATATTTTTGTTTTTATTAGAAAAGGCACTGACTTGACAATGATTTATTGCATCTTGTTGTTGCGTATCAGCAAGCTGGGGTTACTAGCTCTCTCACCTCCCATGAATGGGCCTTGAACTGTTATGTTTTGCTACCCTGAGAGTGTTAACAATGGGGAACCTGGTTCCCAGAACACAGAAATTTGCAAAACTATTATTTGTGAAAGACTCACATCCTTTGCAACTAATAGCCAATTTTCTTACAGATGGTCTCTGTTAGAAATGGGGGGCTTATTTATAGAGAGGTTGCGCCGCCAATGCGTCAACATTTTTGACACATTGGCGGCGTAATTCCTACACCATATATATAGGGTGACGCATCTTCGAAGATGCGTCACTTTCCCCACCCCTGCGTGAAGAAGACACTGCGTCGGAATGGACTGCGTCACGTAAGTATTTAATTATGCAAGGTAGGCGTTCCTTCGTAAATACATGCGCAAAAGTGTCGCATTGATATTTATGACTTTTTACAAAAGAGACGCATCCGCAGCTTAAGTGGCGCAGCATTGCACTTACGTCAAAATCGCTGTGCCTGCAAAACACACACATAGGAAATGACTCATCCATACATATATATAGGAGAAGTTGGAGTGGACAGTGCTGCAACTGGAACCACAGCATGGAGATAGTAATTTTGTGACTAGGAGCCAGACGGAGATGACCACCACCATCTACCCTACCACAAACACCCTCCCCACACTCTCGCTCACCCCCCCCCAAAGGCAACGAAGAAGAAAAGAGCTCATATTTCGCCAAAGGAGCACTCTGAGACACCTCAGGGAGGAGTAGGTCATCACTCTTCATCGCCTCAAGAAGCAGACTATAGTAGACCTACTACACCTGATTGCTCCAAGGCTAGAGGCCACAACCAACAGGCCTAGCCACATACTTCCACAGGCAAAACTCATGGCCGTGTTACATATGCTGTTGTCGGGCTCCTTCCAAACAACAGCTGCCAAAGTGGCTGGAATATCTCAGCCATCCTTCTCATCATTCCTTCCCACTGTCTTGGACGCTATCATCCAGCTGACACCCCGCTACCTCCGTTTCCCTAACATCCCAGAACAGCAGATGGAGATCAGCAAGGATTCTATGACATTGCAGGGTTCCCACATGTGCTGGGTGCCATGGATTCCACACATGTGCAATTTGCACCTCCTGCAGCAAGCTCACATCTGTCTAGGAACCGGAAACACACCCACTCCATTGTGGATCATCGTGGACTTTTCACGAACGTGCTAGCTAAATACCCTGGCAGCGTACATGATGCCTTCATATTCCGACACAGCATCATAAATGACCACTTCAAGAATGGCCAGTATGGCAATGGCCTACTTGTAGGTAAGCTAAACAGTAACACAAAACGCATTATTCATGATGCCATACTCGCACTATTGCACTGCTTGAATGTCCCGTTTGTGACGTTCCGGTGGCACAATGTGTCACTGGCATATATATAAGGCCATGTAAAGCCACGTAAGGTGGCTTTCCATGCCCTCACAAATATGTGTCATGTTTCATGCAGAAATCTGCGTGTAAGGGGTGTTCCATGGGTGGTGCTGGGGGCGTTCCCAGCAACAGCCATGCCTTTTGGACACTACACTGTCTGAAAAGGGAACAGCGCACAAGCCATAGGGCATGTCTTGTACCCTTAACTATGTCAAAGAAGTGATAGTATCTTTTTCATTTATTTTTAGCTGACCAGGAATATGGGATACAGCCGTGGGTCATGACACCCTATGGAAACCCACAGTCGCCCCAGGAAATCCCCTACAACCAGGCTCTATGCCGGACAAGAAACATCGTTGAAAGAACCTTTGGCCTGCTGAAGGCCAGGTACAGATGCTTGGATATTTCTGGTGGTTGTTTGCTGTACTCACCACAAACTGTATGCAAAATGATTTTGGCATGTGCAATACTGCACAACATATGTGTGCTGACAAATGTCCGCTGGGATGATGAGCTTGAAATCAATGAGCATATGGAGGAGGATGACAAGGAGGATGGCCATGCTCCAGCAAATCCAAACACAGCAGCAGGCATACGCAGACGTGCCCACATTGTCCGTAATTTCTTCACATAATAGTAATGTGTTATTAATCCTCATGTACCCTGATATGCGTTTACAAAAACACAATAAAAGTCTAAAACTATTACTTGCCTGTGTGTGTATCACATGTCAAATAAACATTGTACTTTGCTGGCAAACCTTAGACTTGGAGTATCCCTCAGAAATGGACTCTCATGTCTGATGCCAGGCATCAAACATCCATCAAACTAAAAATATGGACCTGTGGCACATGAATTTCACAGTTCAGACATTTAGTTGGTGCAGTGTTCACAGGCATATAAACATGGCCACATAAAGGAAAATCATGTGTTTCTAAATGTCATTAGCAATATGTGCTCCTGTCATGCAAAACCATGGGTGACCCCGTGGGTGTCCCCACGCATCACCCATGTATTTTGTGAGAATTCAAGATTTCAAAGATATCAAAAAAGCTGAAATGTGTCAAAACCCATACGCAACATCAGGGGTTGTGTTAGGGAGACGCAAAAAGTAGAAAGCTTGAGAAATCTCAATGTACTTACCATTTACAATGTCTGTGCAAAAAACACTACACATAGAAAGAGTTGATGGCATGATTTGATTGATATAGTGCATGAAGGTGTACCTTCCTGCACAAAATCATCAGTCCTGCAACGAAGGCACACTTGCAACATGCGGCAAAGTTGCCTGTGATGTTGTATGGCATACCACAGTGTGCAAGCACAGGTGAAAAGCACATGAATGCATTGTTTCACATAACACTGCACATTACCAAGCTTTTGTCTTGATGTACGACAGCGCACACAGATTCCTTGCAGTGGTTTTGTACATCCAAAACCCATTAAATTAATCCCTAGGTACTGTCTATTCCCAAGTGTTATTAATCCAATGTGCCCATAAAATTCCTTTGTCTAGAAAAAGAAAAAGTACACATGTGAAGGTGACACCATAGAATGAAATGTCACGCAACAGTTTGAACAATAGAAATATGTAAAGAATGTAGGCAAATTGGATGTATCCAAAATGTATAACAAGTACAAACATTAAAAACATCCACAGGGACAGTGGTGGACTGCAAAATGATGTCAGGGAATGACTTTGGTGGTGTCAGCACCTAACGTCAGATTTGGCCTACCTCAAAATATGACTCACACCCAAAAATGACGTTAGAGGATTTTGCCCTTCCTCCCAAGAGTGACGTAGAGCATAGGAGTTTAGTTTTGCCTGGGGAGTGGGACGAGCCTGGAGTGGAGAGAGGAGGTAGCCAGGAGGACAGCCCGGGCAGGGCACGGAAGCACCGGCATGACCAGGAAAGTCTGCGGCAGCCTCGGGGTGGGTGGCAGCAGGGGGTGGAGCGGAGCGGAATTCCACTGAGTTTTTAGCCAACTCTTTGGAATTCTGTGAAGTGGCACTCCCCCAACTCCACCCATCCCTGGTTAGCACCTATCGTCAGATTTGGCCTACCTCAAAATATGACTCACACCCAAAAATGATGTTAGAGCATCTAACATCAGAATCAGACCTATCCATAATCCACTCAACTCCAAAATTGACATTGCCAGATGAAACGTCAAATATCATGCTCCAAAATAAACAATCAAGAGGGACACTGATGTGATAGAAAAAATGTATGTTATCCATGCAATTGCCAAAATCAGACTCACCTGCAATCATTTACAACATAAATTGACGCATTACTAATGAATGTTCCTGTTGAGAAACATTTATGTCAGCCGGAAAACATGTATGTGGTGTACTGCGTGCAAAACACTGCTTCTTAGATTGTGTAACTTAACATTAACATCTGAGATGATTGATGCGACACAAAAATGTGACTCACATGACGAAAAATGACGCATCGGGTAAAAACGTGTCGCATTCAAACAGGATATGATGTCAAGAGCCTGCCTTGCTGCAAACCAGGAAGTTCCAAGTTCCTTTCACTGTCTTCTTGTCTGTGCTTGGTGTAGGAGGGTGTTTTGGATTGCTGCTGAGTTTGGTCTAGTGTGAAAGTTGTTTCTCTGTCTGTGCCTTGTCCATTGTGTCCATATTGTGTCAGAACTGTTGTGTAGTTGTGTATTGTGTAGTTTTGTGTTGATTCTTAAGGGGTGTTTGTCTATATAGGGGTATTAGTTTATAGTTATAGGGGGAAGGGTTGTTACATCATAGAGTTAATAGTTTCCGTTGTTAGTGTGTTTTGTGCTTTGTCGCAAAGATGTCAGGCAGGTCTGGGAACCTGACTGAGCAGGAGTTCGGTGGCCTACTGTGGCTCATTGTCCACTATCTCCCCAATATGATTGGGAGGGGAGGCAGGGTACTCCGGGGGTACCCAACCCAGGCGAGAAAAACACAGTGGGAGAAGGTGCATTTCCAAATGCAGTGCCTTTTTGGTGTGGATCGGAACCTGCGCCAATATAAACATTGCTGGGCTGACATTATCAACCGTGAGCAGGATCTCCTGGACCACCTGGGCCGGGAAGTCTCTGGAATAGTAGGTAGGTTGACTGACACAATGATATTTTGGATTTATTCCTGTTGTCAAACTTAGAGCCCCATTTCAGAGAACCTAATGCAGCACGGTGGCGCAAGTCATTTTTCTGCTTCGCGCAGCGTTACTTTCAAAGCACAGTGATGCAACATATTTACAACTAATTGTCGCATCTCTGTGCTTTTCCCTGCGCTGGCACACAAACTGCTGCCATGAACCGGTGCCAGCACCCTTGCACCATGGTGCAAGTATGCCTGCGTTGCGGGAATATTGTGTTTTGTGCAGGAAGAGGCACCTTCATGCACAAAAACAATCAATTGAGGTGATTACCTGTCCAATGCATGCTGTAGAATGCAGCACACATTGAACGAGTAAAAAAATGAAGAGAAAGGAAATAATTTCTCCTCATTGCGCCTAGCTACGCCATCCCTGGGGTGGCGTAGCATTCTGACGCATTTCCAGGTTTATCATTGCTCCTAAATTTAGAAATGCATAAGTGGACATGGGTGTTGCGCGGGAACACGCACATCAACACCCATGTCACGCCCCTAACATGCAAAGTGTTGCATGAAAAGGGGAGATATTTACAAGCACACATAAAGCCACGCAGGGTGGCTTTACGTGTGCTTGCAAATATCATGCAGCATGTTGCGCCACTGGTGCATCACGCAACGTGACGCAACAGAGGTGCAAGTGCCTTGTAAGTAAGCCCCTTAGATGTTAACGTTAATAATTAGTAAGTGTCATGTTGTGTAACATTTGAATGTAGCATGAAGAAATCCAAACACAATGAAGAGTATCCTTCACAATAAATGGCAAATGACCACAAGGTAAACATGATGTAAACTAACAATGTCATGCAGTGCAGTAGTGGCACATATATCATGGCTTCTTACATGAGGCCCTGTGCCCAGAAGGAATTTAGGGCCTTATTCATGAAAAGCGTTGCATGACATTTTCAGACAGACGTGGGGAAACTTTTCTTGTGCCCTCGTTGTAACACATTAGATGCCCTGTATGTAGAGTACTCATCTCCAGGGCCATCATACTTGAGAACCTGACACCAGGCAGCACCGCAAGGAGTCTTGCTGTGCTGCCCAACAACATAACAAAAGTGTTGGAATGTGTACCCAGCGCACATGCGCAATGGTCTGCCTTGCGCCAATGCAGGCACCCCTTATCTATACTGCAAGTGTGACTGCGTTGTGGAGAAGATTGATTATGTGCAGGAAGGATCACCTTTTTGTTAAATTACTTCAAATTGACCTGATATTCACTTATCAATCAATCAATCAATCAAGGGTTTTTAAAGCATGCTACTCACCCGTGAGGGTCTCAAGGCGCTGGGGGGGAGGTGCAGCTCCGGATCAGTCGAAGAGCCAGATCTTGAGGCTCTTCCTGAAGGTGTGCAGAGTGGGGGAGCGTCTGATGTTGACTGGGAGCTCGTTCCAGGTCTTTGCTGTGACGTAGGAGAAGGCTCTTCCACCTGCTCTGGTTCTGCGGATGGGTGGGGTCTCTGCCAGGGCAAGGTCGGCGGAGCGGAGGTTCCTTTTGGGTACGTGGAAGGAGACTCTTTCTTTGACGTATTTGGGTCCGATGTTGTGGAGGGATTTGTAGGCATAGGTGAGTAGCTTGAAGGTTACTCTCTTCTCGATGGGGAGCCAGTGGAGGTCTCGTAGGTGCTGGGTCATGTGCTCATGTCTTGGGGTGCCGAGGACGAGTCTGGCTGCGGTGTTCTGGATGGTTTGGAGCTTGTGTAGCAGGGTTTTGTTGATTCCGGCGTAGAGGGTGTTACCGTAGTCCAGTCTGCTGGTTATGAGTGCGTGGGTGACGGTCTTTCTGCATTCAGGGGGGATCCACTTGAAGGTCTTGCAGAGGATGCAGAGGGAGTTGAAGCAGGTGGAGGCGACGGCATTGATCTGGCGGGTCATGGTGAGGGAAGAGTCTAGAATGATGCTGAGGTTTCGGGCGTGGTCTGATGGAGTGGGTGGGTTTCCGAGGGCAGAGGGCCACAGGTGTTGTCCCAGGCGGTGGAGGAGGGTCCAAGGACGAGGACTTCTGTCTTCTCGAGTGGAGCTTAAGGCAGCTATTGTTCATCCAGGCTGCAACGTCTTTCATTCCTTCCTGGAAGCTGAGTCTGGTGTCTTCGGGTTTCTTCGTGAGGGAGAGGATGAGCTGGGTGTCGTCGGCATAGAATACTGTGCTGAGCCCATGCTGTCTAACGATGGCGGCGAGGGGGGCCATGTAGATGTTGAAGAGCGTGGGGCTGAGCGAGGATCCTTGGGGTACTCCTCAGTTGATCTCTGTGGGTTCGGAGAGGAAGGGTGGGAGTTCGATCCTTTGGGTTCAGCCGGTGAGAAAGGAGCGGATCCAGTCGAGGGCGGTTCCCCGTATGCCGGCGTCGTGGAGTCTGGCGGCGAGAGTGTGGTGGGAGACGGTGTTGAAGGCTGCGGAGAGGTCTAGTAGGATGAGGGCCGCTGTGTGGCCCTGGTCGAGTAGCATGCGGATGTCATCGGTGGCGGCGAGGAGGGCGGTCTCAGTGCTGTGGTTGCTGCGGAATCCGGACTGGGAGGAGTCGAGGATGGCGTTCTCTTCGATGAAGGTAGTCAGCTGGGCGTTGACGAATCTCTCAGTGACTTTGGCTGCGAAGGGAAGGAGAGAGATGGGCCGGTAGTTTTTCAGGTCCGTCGGGTCAGCCGAGGGTTTCTTGAGGAGGGGCTTGACCTCTGCCCACTTCCAGTCGTCGGGGAAGATGCCGGATTCGAAGAAGGTGTTAATGGTCCGGCATAGTTTGGGTGCTGTGGCGGCGGCGGCTCTGTGGTAGATGTGCGGCAGGCAGGGGTCCGTGGGGGCTCCTGAGTGGGTGTTCTTCATGGTTGTGGCGGTGTCTCCTTTGGTAGCCGGTTTCCAGGTGGTGATGGTGGGCTGGTTGTCGGTGGTGGAGAGGAGGGTGGTGTCTGGAGTCTGTTCGCTGAAATTGTCGTAGAGGGCCTTGATTTTCAGGTGGAAGTAGGAGCTGAGCTTGTTGCAGAGGTCCTGGGATGGTGTGACATCCGTGGCTTCGCTGGGGGGTTTGGTGAACTGCTGTATGACGTTGAAGAGTTATTTTGCATTACTGGCATTGGTGTGAATTTTGTTCTGGATAAAGGTCCTCTTGGTGGCTCTCATGCGCTGGTGGTATTTAGTCATGGCTTTCCTGTAGGTGTTCTGGTCTTCGGTGGTTTTCCTGTTCCTCCAGAGTTTCTCGAGGCATCTGCAGGAGTGCCTGGCTTCTTGGAGGTCGGTGGTGAACCAGGCGGCCTTCAGGGGGCGTTGTCTGATGGGGTGGCGGAGGGGTACGAGCTTGTGAAGGAAATGACCCGATTAGGGCCACCCGGGTCACTCTCGACCTCCTTTAGCCTTCCTCTAATGAAGAGTCGAAGACGCAGTAGAGAATACAAGCAAACTAGTCTATTCACAGAGTACACTGCAGTGGAGTCCAATCTGACCAGCCTCTTATGATGGCTGACGCGGGACTGACTCTAACAAGCATAAAGTTACATTATGTATGTTGCGGAGCCCACTAAGACCCACCTATTATGGAAAAACACTGGTAGCTGTGTAATACAATGGGGTACAGAGCAGAGGTTTCCATTCCACAGCCTGGTACAAGTTATCTACTGCCCAAGGTCGTCTGGCCTATCCACCCCTCTAGGCAGGTGGGAGAAGGCCTCTATGTAACAGTAAAGGCATGCGTTAATGAGCAAGATTCAGCATTGGAGAAACGAAACTTACCAAGGACCATTTCTCGTAAATGAGTAAGTAATGGTTTCGATTCGGATACAAAATGGTGCCTTCGAGATCTAAAATGGCGGCACAGTTGTCAACATAGCAGACGTAACAGCTACATTTACTAATGCATATACATACATTGTGCATATATCATGATTTAGCTATATAATGCTAACATAAAAACAGAGTTAAAATACAGGTAATATAACAATTTTACGTTTCAATGCTAACAGACCCTCCTTTTAGCATTAGATGCTAAATAAGGACACCTTTATTCTTGCTATCAGGTAAGGGTCTTTACAATTCTAACAGTAA
Organism: Calotriton arnoldi; assembly: GCA_963921515.1. Classification (NCBI taxonomy): domain Eukaryota; kingdom Metazoa; phylum Chordata; class Amphibia; order Caudata; family Salamandridae; genus Calotriton; species Calotriton arnoldi. The sequence goes on from CAWUFW010005541.1 coordinate 732,352, forward strand.
AAGAGGAATACAGTCATTCAAACAGTAATATGTCAGATACTAATATATGCGTTCAACCAACACAAAGAAGAGAATGACACTAAACATCAGTAATAAAAGTGACATCAGGAATCGAACCTGCCAGAGAAGTAGAAGAACTGAAAACCCCTTCGTCAATCTGCATAATTGTTTCAACCTCCTTTTGAAGCATTATAGTAGCGTTTGTATCATGAATGGAAATCCTTTTGGGAGTGAGGTAAGTAGCATAGTATGAACAGCATAAGGGAAGGCACAGGATCAAGACACAGCAACAATTCAAAAGGACAATGAAATATATCACCTTTTCTAGAATCCAACCCCAACCACCAAATAAGGACCAGCTCCAGTTACCTCTCTCCATCCCTTTGACATTGTCCAAAATATCTAGAATATGCTGAGTGATATTTTTTCCATATTTGTAATACCGTCCACACACTGCTCTCCTATTATTGCGCATGCACCACCATTCTTAGCTAAAATAAAGTCAACCGCATATCTTGATTGTTCAGAGTATATGCGCATACTTTCCAACTGAGTGGTAATGTCTCGTAAAGCTGCCACTGTAGAATTGGATAAAATTTGCAACCTACACCCAAAATACTCTCTAGCTCGTTCACCTCTGGCCATGGCGGTGCCACCGAATGTAATGATAGAGGAAAGGATATATCCAAAAGTGATACCATTACTATAATTATTGACTTCCAAATCAGTAACGCCCTCACAGAATTCTTTGGTCAATGTTCTTTTTACCCATCTTATTTTCGGTCTACTGAACTTACAAGGCACCCCAAGAGGCAAAACCATGCCCAAGGCTACGTCATCTGTACCATTATACATATTAGTATATGTACCATTTGATAAAAAATAAAAACCGGGGTGTGCATATAGTGGACCTTGATAGTCTAATGATGCATATCTAGTACTCCTTCCCTTCATACTGGGATCATCCTTTTTACCGAAACGCATTATGTTTTTATACACTATTTCTCCAGAACAATTGATATACAAGTAAGCATCAGTACTATTTATTACAGGGCAACATGCGGGATAAATACCCGCCTCCTGAGTAACAGTCAATTCCTGATAGTGCCAGCCTGTCAAAGTAATGTTTCTTTTACTAAGGTACAAATCACCACAATACATTTCAGACATACACCCTGGGTACCCTGTCCCCTTTGGTTTTCGCTAATATAAGCAAGGTCCAGGATATCCTAGGCCGAATTCACCATTTACCTCTACGAAATGGGGAGGGCGAACATATGTATAATTAACCAATGACAATGGATAAGCGGTCCATAAACTTGTAACAGAATCAGTGGGGTAACAAGCTGTGTTATCTGCAAAGAATTTCCAATGGGTGTCTAAGAAACCATTGCTAAATGTTGTTCGTTTACTACGATTTAAGGAAACTGTTTGATATAGAACACATGGTGAGGTAACCCCAGAAAAACACAACAGTATGCAAAACAACCCCCCTCCCACTAGGAAGAACAGCAATATGACCACAGCCCAAAACATTTTCTTCCTGAGCAACCATTCAAAACTGATCTGCCTCGGTCGCAGGGCAACAAAAAACTGTTCATCTTCTACACGAGGGAGACCAAAAAAATACATATTCACTACCAGAGAAAGAGGCGGTCTATAATGGAACCAACGGTGGAAAGGACCCAGGAAAAAAGAAAAAGAAAACAGTGAGAAGTTCAGGGTCCGTTACAAGCCTCCCTGGCAGGCTTCTATTGTTCAATGCTCGGTGGTGCTATTGAGCACTTACGCGGTGGAGCCACACTGTTGCAGCCCGTCTGCAAGTGTTCACTATTCTCAGGATAGGGCGCTCTCCCTACTTGGAAGATACCCTCAACTCATCCTGTCCTGCGTCTCAGATAGTGCACCAATCTTCTGATCCCTAATCTAATAATGAAAAGCAGAAACAATGGACACTTTACTAATCTTATCCACGAAGTCCATCCCTGCTACACTCACTTCTCTTTCGGTGCACTATCCCTCCGTCGGGGACGCAAATCGTACCTTTTTACTCCAGGTACTGTATCATCATGGAGAAGGACCTGCAATTCAGGGGGTGTTGGAGATCGAGACTTAGGCTCCCGCGAATCAGATGAAGGGGAAGCCTGTGCAGCCCTATTTTCTGGGAGAACTGCAGTTGTCAGGGCTGCCTCGCTCTCTTCTTCCGGCTGTGCCCCAAACAACTGGGCATCGGAATAAGGCACAAAATGTGGGATGGTTTCTGTTTAGTTGGCCCCTATCCCCTCTTTCATCCACCGATCATAGGGGAGGGGAAGCGGTACACGCCGGCAGTGGGAGGCGTGTATCCAGTGTTTCCGACCATCCACTATCAATGCCGTCCTTGTCGTGATGAGGACCAAATATGGGCCTTTCCACCTAGGTTACAAGCTGTCTCGTCTCTGGTAGTTTCGTACGAGAACGTAATTACCAGGCTGTATTGCATGCCCGGGCCCCTCTGGCACTGGGGGTAAAGCCTCGTGAATCTGTTGGTGAATAGAACGGAAACTTTTAGTGAGATCATATAAATAATCGACTAACAGAGGATAATCGATATCGGAAAACTTTTTCCGTCTAGGGACGCCCCGCACATTCGCGGGACGGCCAAAGACCACTTCATATGGCGATAATCCTGTTCTAGAATGGGCTGTCATTCTGGTGGACAATAGAGCAAGGGGTAATGCATCTGGCCATTATAACCCAGTACTTTCCTTAATCTTTGCCAATTTTAGCTTGAGAGTACCATTGTACTTCTCAACTAAACCTGCTGACTGAGGATGATTTGCTGCATGAAATTTCTGCTTGATGTGTAAACCATCGCACACCAACTGGATAACCTTTGCGTTGAAGTGACTTCCATAGTCACTCCAAAGCAAACGGGGCAAACCATAGCGCGGGAAAAACTCTTTAACAAGAGCTTTCGCCGTAGCCATGGCTGTATTTTCTTTCGTTGGGTAAGCCTCGATCCATTTGCTAAATGCACAGACCACCACCAACACATATTTCAAATTATTAACTAGCTGCATTTCGATGTAATCCATCTGGAGTACCTCGAAAGGGAGAGAAGGTGGCGCAAAATTACCAGAAGGTGTAGGCGTACCCTTGCCAGGATTGTGTGTCATGCAGATCATACAATGTTTCACTAAAGGCTTAGCAATTTTTGAGATATTACCACACAGGATCCAATAACTTACATATTCCCTTAGCAATAATATGAGCTGGGCCATGTGCCATGGTAACTACAGGAAATATATTTGTTAGGCAACATCCATCTCTGCTTCTCAGACCTATCAGTCCAACACCCTTCATCATCTAGACGCCCTGTGCTTTCCTGCCCGCCGCCAACTCCTCAATTGCTGCTTCACTTTGTATTTCACGAACACTCTCCAATGAATTTTCGAACATGGTAACGTCTGGTACCCATCTAGCTGGTCCTGCCACAAACATCCTTGTCATCTTTGACCTGGCTGTCTCCTTTGCTATCTGGTCTGCAAAAGCGTTTCCCCTCACCATGTCATCAGTTTGGGAAGGGTCAAAGCTGTTAAGAGTCTTTCTATCAACTGACCGTTTTGGATTTTGGTCCCATGCGAGGTCAAGAATCCTCTCTCTGCCCAGATGCATCCAAAATTATGGGCCACCCCGAAGGCATACTGGCTGTCAGTAAAAATATTGACAGTCAGTCCCTCATTCAATTCGCATGCTCGCAAAAGGGCTATCAGCTCCGCAGCCTGCGCAGATTGGTAGGGAATACGAAATGTCTCAACTACAGTGCACAGCGTGGTAATAGCATTCGCCACTGCAGTGGTGCCATCTGACAATTTGAAGCAAGAACCATTGACATATAGTTCCCCTTGCGGGTCAGATAAGGGAACATCAGTCAGATCTACCGTCCTTTCGTCTCTTCTTCTATCCTAAACAGACAGTCATGAACATCTTTGTCCTCTTCTTCCGAAGGGAGGGGTAGTAACGTAGCTGGGTTCAGAGTGGCACATCTTTTGATTGTAATATGAGGTGCAAACAATGTTAATTCATAGCCAGTCAAACGAGCACTGGTGAGGTGCTGCGTTTTTGTCTTGTTTAAAAGTACATCCACAGCATGAGGTACCATTACTGTGAGGTCATGATTAAGAATGAGCCCTGCCGATTGTCGAATAGAGACCGCCGCAGCTGCAGTGGCTCTCAAAACAGCTCGGGAGGGCTCTGGCGACAGGGTCAAGCGTAGCAGAAAAATAAGCACATGGCCTCTGCTTACCTCCAAAGGCTTGTATCTGAAAGAGACACGTTAGTGACAGATTCCTTACCTTAGAATATCCCCAGGCGTCAGGCTGGATCCGGAAAGTTTTTGCGTAGCAGTACCCTTGCGCGTCGGTAGGCGGCGTCGTGCGGCTCCGCGTCCGTCGTCGGCGTCGTGATCGCCGGGATGACGTCGCGGGCAGTACTTAGGTGCCGCCCCTGCGCGCTAGACGTCAGTTCTTCTTTTCCGCGCCAGCAAGCGCAGATCCGGGAAGAGCAGTGCCCTGGTCATTTTTTGACCATACTTTTTGGTGAATTTTTTCACTGTTTTTTCATCTATCAAGGTGTCGTAGGGATGCCCGGTTTCAAACTTTGCGGCGCCTGTGCACGGATGATGTCCGTCACCGACCCGCATTGGGAGTGTCTCTTCTGCCTCGGCCGAGGCCACGACACAGAGTCTTGTACCGACTGCCAGGCCCTCAACCCGAAAGCTTTGCGAGAGCGGTCTCGAAAGCTCCTCGAGGCCCGGCATTCGGCTCCGCGAAGCCCCGGTCGCGTGAGAGGTCCAGGGGTCGATCGCGGAGTCCACACCGGTCGTCGGCGTCGAAGTCTTCTTCGTCCGGTAAGTCGAAACACAAGAAGTCCAAAAAGCATCATCGCTCTAGGACTTCGCCTCGCCGATCTCGCGGCTCGGCTGAGGCCCCTCCCGGCACCGTCCCCGCGGCCCTGGACATGCCTGTGGAGTCGCCCCGCCATACCCGCCCTTCCCGGGTTCGGGGGCGGATCCGGCCAAAGTGCAGGAATTCCTGTCGGCCATGGCCCGCCTCTTCGGGCCTCCAGGCCCCTCCGGTGCGCCTTCGGGCCCGCGGGCCTGATGGGGTTGCTCCGGCGTCGCCGACGGCTCCGGCCCCGGCGTCGCCCGTGCCTCCAGCCTCGATCCCGGCTCCGGCTTCGGCCCCGGCCTCGATCCCGGCTCCACAACCCCCATCGACGCCGGTCGACCTAACGACACCTCCGCCGGCGCCGATGTCTCCGGTGCCGTTCTCGACGCCGCCCTGGGCTCCGGGAGGCGTCGTCCCCCAGTCCCTTCCGGCTCCGGACATGGATCCGGACCGGCGTCGCTCCGGCCGCCGGTTCCGGCGCCGATGGGACCTTGGATCCCAACTGTCCCTCCTCCTCCTTATTTTGAACCAGAGGAGGACCAGGTGGACTGGGAGGGTCTGATGACCCTCTGACACGGCGGTGTCAGTACGATGAGGACTGGACAGAGAGTCTAGGGGAGGCCAGTGGTCTGGATACTTCCCCTGACACTGGCATGCTGTCTCCTCCCGTGGCTACGGAGGAGGGAGCCAATTTTGGTACGGTGTTGCGTAGGGCAGCTGGGGCCTTACGTCTCCAACTCCCTACTTTGACGGTCAAGCCTAACATCTTGACAGAGGTGCTTCAGCCGGCAGCCTCCTCTGCGGAGACTGTGCTGCCGTTTAACGACGCCCTCACTGACGTTCTTTTGGGCGCCTGGTCCAAGCCCAACACAGGGGCTCCTGTGGATCGGAACGTGTCACGACGCCATCGCCCAGCTCCGGGCGACCCCCTGTTTCTCTCTGTCCACCCCACTCCTGAGAGCTTGGTTGTCCAAGCCTCCGCTTCCCAAACCGCCTTCCCTACCGCTCCTCCGGATAGGGAATCCAAACGCCTGGATCAGTTTGGGAAGAAGGATTTTCTTCCTCCAGTGCTGGCTTGCGGTCCGTTAACACCGCTTGTCTTTTGGGCCGATATAACCACTCCCTGTGGGATTCGGTGGCGGATGTTTTGCCCCAGTGTCCTGAGGAGGTCCAGACACTGCTTTCCCGCGCCATTGCGGAAGGAAGGGATGCGGCTAAATACACAATATGTTGTGGCCTTGACACCGCCGACTCGCTGGGCAGGTCTATTGCAATGACGGTGGTGCTCAGACGCCACGCCTGGCTGAGAACCACTGGTTTTCAGGGGATGTCCAGAATACTCTCATGGACATGCCCTTTGATGGAGTCGGTCTTTTTTGGGTCCAAAGCAGACCATGCGTTGGAGCGCTTTAAGGACTCACGGGCTACTGCCAAGTCCCTTGGCCTTTCTGCTACACGCCCTCCGCTGACTTCTGCTTTTCGCCCCTATCGTGGCCACGGTAGGGGCGCCCCTTCACGTCAGCAGCCCAGCCACCGGCCCGCGCAGCAGCGTCTTCGCGTGGCCGAGGACGTGGATTCCGCCGTGGCGGATCGGGCAACCAGCGTGCGGGTCAGGCCACCACCTCCAGCCCGTCCGCGGCCTCCAAGCCCTCCTAGTCCCTCCTTTCAGGTGCACAGCACGCCAGTAGGGGGCAGGGTCCGCCATCACCTTCCCCACTGGCGTACCATCACCTCGGACAGGTGGGTCTTGGACATTGTCCGAAGGGGCTACTCCCTCCCCTTCGAGACCACCCCCCCAGCCATGCCACCTCAATTTCACCGCATGTCGGGGGATCACTTGGTGCTTCTACAGAAGGAAGTCGCGGCCCTCTTGACCAAGAGGGCCATCGAGCGTGTTCCGACCCCAGAAGTAGGGCGTGGTTGCTACTCCCACTACTTTCTGGTGCCCAAAAAGGACAAGGAGGACATGCGTCCTATCTTGGACCTCCGGAACGTCAATCGCTTCCTCCGGAAGGAGAAGTTCAAGATGCTCACCCTAGCTCAGGGTCTTGACTGCCCTCGACCCTGGAGACTGGTTGGTAGCGTTGGACTTGCAGGACGCATATTTCCACATCCCCGTCCTGCCGGCCCACCGGCGTTACCTTCGGTTCACGGTAGGCCCCGAGCATTTTCAGTTCACCGTGCTCCCCTTTGGCCTTACCAGTGCCCCTCGGGTGTTCACGAAAGTGATGGCGGTGGTCGCAGCTCATCTGCACCGGGCAGGGGTTTCAGTCTTCCCCTACCTCGACGACTGGCTGCTGAAGGCGGGGCTCGTCCCAGGCAGTCGTCTCCCACCTCCAGACTACGGCCGAACTCCTGCACTCGCTGGGGTTCTCCATCAATGTGCCGAAGTCGCATCTGATTCCTTCTCCACAGCTCCTTTTCATCGGAGCGGTTCTGGACACGACGCAGTTTCGGGCCTATCCTCCCGAACGGCGAGTCCGGGATATTCAGGCTATGATTCCGATCTTTCAGCCTTTATCCTGGGTTTCGGTACGGATGACCCTGAGGCTGCTGGGCCTCATGGCCTCCTGCATCCTGCTGGTCAATCATGCCAGATGGCATATGCGGGCTCTGCAGTGGGACCTGAAGTTCCAGTGGGCGCAGCACCAGGGCAACCTGTCCGATCACGTCCAGATCTCGGAGGGGACTGCAAGACAGTTGCAGTGGTGGCTCTCGAACCGGCAATGGGTCATGGGCAGATCCCTCTCCCTTCCCCAGCCAGAGCACACAGTTGTGACGGACGCGTCCCTTCTGGGATGGGGCGGTCACATGGAGAGGCGGAGATCAGAGGCCTCTGGTCTCCGGCGGAGTCCCGGCTCCATATCAACCTTCTGGAGCTCCGGGCGATCCGACTTGCACTCAAGGCATTCCTTCCCTCTGTCAAAGGGAAGGTAGTGCAGGTGTTCACAGACAACACCACCGCCATGTGGTACTGCAACAAACAGGGCGGGGTGGGGTCTTGGACCCTTTGTCAGGAGGCTCTGCGCCTCTGGACATGGCTGGAACATCAGGGCATGTTCCTGATGGTTCAACACTTGGCAGGTTCCTGAACGCCAGGGCCGGACGAACTCAGCCGCAGGTGCATGATGGATCACGAATGGCGTCTTCACTCGGAAGTGGCGCAAGGACTCTTTCTACAATGGGGAGAGCCTTGGTTAGATCTATTCGCCACCCGAAGAGAACGCGCAATGTCATCAGTTCTGCGCGTTGGAATTTCCAAGGCGGCACTCGCTTGGAGACGCTTTTCGTCACGAGTGGAGTTGCGGTCTGTTGTACGCCTTTCCGCCTATACCACTTCTACCCAGAGTGTTGAAGAAGATTCGGCACGACCGGGCCCAAGTCATTCTTGTGGCTCCGGACTGGGCTCGAAGAGTTTGGTATCCCGAGCTACTCAATATGAGCGTAGATCCCCCGATCCGTCTGCCTCTTCGGGAGGATCTTCTGTCGCAGCAGCAGGGGACGGTCCTCCACCGAACCTGTCCAGTCTACACCTGCTTGCGTGGAGATTGAGCGGCGGCAGTTGATTCCTTTCGACTTGCCTCCCGAAGTTTGTGATGTGATTCTGGCAGCCAGGCGTCCCTCCACTAAGGTGGTATACGCCTGCAGGTGGAACAAATTTGTGGCATGGTGCACAGCAAAGGCTGTGAATCCCCTCTCTGCCCCTCTTTCTGAGGTCCTTCTGTTCCTTCTTTCTCTGGCCCAACAGGGTTCTGCCCTGGGTACCATCAAGGGTTATCTTTGTGCTATCTCGGCCTTCCTCAGGCTTCCTGATCAGCCCTCCCTTTTCAAGTCCCCTGTTGTTAACAGGTTCTTAAAAGCATTACTCACCTCTTCCCTCCTGTTCCGTTTGTGATGCCTCAGTGGGACTTGAACTTGGTTCTTACCTTTTTAATGTGCGCTCCCTTTGAGCCTCTACATAACTGTCCTCTTCGTCTTCTTGCTTTGAAGACAGCCTTTCTGGTGGCCATCACCTCCGCTCGGCGGGTGAGTGAGCTCCAGGCTCTATCTTGCAAACCTCCCTTTCTGTCTGTTCATCCGGACAAGGTTGTTCTTCGGACACGCCCGTCCTTCTTGCCAAAGGTGGTTACTGCTTTCCATATTGGGCAGACCATCACTTTGCCCACCTTCTTTCCGCCTCCGCATCCTTCCAGAGAGGAAGAGAGGCTCCACCGTCTGGACCCTAAACGTGCGCTCTCCTTCTATGTTGACCGCACAAAACACTTCCGGGTGGATGACCAGCTCTTTGTTGGCTACGTGGGCGCCAAAAAAGGTCGGGCGGTGCACAAGAGGACCATCTCCCGCTGGGTTACCTTGTGCATCAAGACCTGCTATTCTTTGGCTAAAAAGGAGCCTCCTGTTGGGCTGCGTGCCCATTCCACCAGGGCAACGGCTGCTACCACGGCCCTGGGCTGCGGTGTTCCGCTGCCGGTTATCTGTCAGGCAGCTACGTGGGCCTCGCTGCACATGTTTACAAAGCATTACTGCCTTGACAGTCAGGTCCGGAGGGACGGCTTCTTTGGCCGTTCTGTCCTCCAGGACTTCCTTGTCTGATCTTTGTTCGCAGACCCACCACCGGGGTTGGTATTGCTGGGGTATCTATTCTAAGGTAAGGAATCTGTCACTAACGTGTCTCTTTCAGATGCACAAGTTACTAACTTGTGTAACGATATATCTGTAAGAGACAGTAGTTAGTGACAGATTCCTACCGCCCACCCATCCTCCCCGTTCTGCGAACTGATTTCTAGGGTTAAGGACATCCCTTTCAGGGCCCTAGTAATTTTTCAGACACCTATGTCAGCTTCTTGCATGGCTCTGCGTTCCTGGCGCGGAAATTCGTGTACAGAACTGACGTCAGCGCGCAGGGCGGCGCCTAAGTACTGCCCGCGACGTCATCCCGGCGATCACGACGCCGGCCGACGGACGCGGAGCCGCACGACGCCGCCTACCGACGCGCAAGGGTACTGCTACGCAAAAACTTTCCCGGATCCAGCCTGACGCCTGGGGATATTCTAAGGTAAGGAATCTGTCACTAACTACTGTCTCTTACAGATATATCGTTACACAAGTTAGTAACTTGTGCGTTAACACTGAAAGCGCACACCCAGCCGCTTTGTGTAGGTACAGCACGAAGGGCTTCTGATAATCAGGCGTGCCAAGCACAGGTGCAGAGCAAAGCACAACTTTTAATTGCTCAAAAGCATGCTGACTTTAATGCGTCCAAGGCAGGGGTTCATGCACATCTTTAGTTGTTAAGCAAAGCAAGGGCTGTATTAATATAGAATAAGCGGGAATCCAGTGCCAACAATACAAGGTGATGCCTATGAAAGCACGCACATCCCTCTGGGTCACAGGGACAGGCATCTTAACAATGGCATCAACTCGCTCAGGTGTTAGCCTCCGACCCTCCTGCGACTGCAGGTCACCTAAATAGGTGACCTGCTGTTGACAATATTGGAATTTGGAAAGGGACACTTTATGCCCTTTGTCCGCCAAATGGTTTAACAATCGTACCGTGGCATCCCGACAACCCTCTTCGGTATCGGAGGCTATCAAAATGTCATCCACATACTGCAATAATACATTACCTGCGGGAAGAGTGAGAGAGTCCAATTGACTTTTCAAAGCTTGACTATAAATACTGGGGGCCTCATTTATGAGGCCCCGCGCCTCCGGAACGTCACTTTTTGTGATGTTACGTGGCTCAGTAGCCTGCGTGATATTTATCAGGCAGCACTAAGCCACTTTTTTGGGCTTAATTCTGCCTGATAAATATCAGTCCCTTTAACGCAGTGTTCTGCGTTAAAGGGGCGTCCAATGGGTGTTGCTGGGGGCGTTCCCAGCAACATCCATGGCCTTTTGACACTGCCCCAGATTTACAAGAAATCGTAAGTCTGAGGCAGCGCCAAAAACTTACGCCTCCCCTGGCACAACGAGGAGAAATATCTTTATTTCTCCTCGTTTTTCCTTTTTCTATGTGTGCTGCATTCTGCAGCACACATAGAAAGAGGAAAAAGCCTCTGTGATTATTTTTGTACAGAAAGGTTTCCCTTCCTGTACAAAAATAATCATCCCCGCAACGCAGGCTCCCTTGCACCATGGTACAAAGGTGCCTGCGTTGGCGCACGGCAGCCCATTGTGCACCGGCACTGGGGAAAAGGACAGGAATGTGCCGTATCTTATAGATACGGCGCATTCCTGCCCTTTTCTTTTGCCGTAGAGAAGCGCAGCAGGAAGGCCTGCTGCCCTACCCTATGGCAAAACATCATAAATGAGGCCCTGGGACTTTCTGTATACCCCTGAGGAGCTCGACAGAATTGGAAACTTCTACCAGCCAGAGCGAAGCCGAACAAAAATCTGCTATCTGGATGAATAGGAATACTAAAGAAAGCATTTTTCAAATCAATCACAGAAAAGACTTTAGCAGTAGAAGGAATCATTGTCAAAGGTACAGTAATATCCGGTACCACTGGAAACTGAGGAACAACGATCTTGTTTATTTCCCGAAGATCAATCACAAAACGATAAACATCAGAATGTATGTCAGGGGAATCCAAAGGTGCCTTCTTAAGAATAGGAAGAATGGGGCTATTGCATACATTCAATACTGTTTCATCAACCACCCCCGATTTGATCAGGTCCTGTATAATCTGCATCAAAGCCTGCTCCCCTGCTTGGGATATTTTATACTGGGGAATACGAGGGAGCACAGCGTTATCTTTGATCTTTATAGATACTGGTGGTTTCTGCAACAACCCCACATCCGTATCCCCCGTGGCCCACAATGAGGACGGCACATCCTTAAACTCATCAGGGAGAGGCACATCCTTTGCCAAACACTGTTTTGAACTAACCACATTAGGTCCAACAGTCATGTAAACACCATCCGGGGAACAAGAAATAGTAGCATGTGACTTTTTCAACAAATCCAATCCTAATAAATTTTCCTCACAATTCGCTGTCATACTGAAAGGACCAACAATCAAAGCAAGTGGTTTGGAAATGGGGCTCACAACCGGTACACCTGAAAAACCTACCGAAACATATTACACCCAGACAGAGCTGCCCTGGGGACCAGCAAATGAGAAACAGAGCTATTCATTGCACCTGTATCCACTAAAACTTTCTGTGCCGAACCATGCAAATCTGCTGTGACATAAAGACCACGCTGATCTACAGGAATTTGAATTGGTCCCTTTCCCTGTCCTTGGCTGTCCTAGCCATAGGACATCCCTGCAGCTTCATCCATCTTATAATCATCATGATAGTACTGCCTTCCCCGGGGGTCATCAAAATAGTTCTGATCAGAACTACCCTCTGAGGATGCACCTGCTTGAACCTCATTTCGATCAACCTCATAACGGCCCCGTCCTCTTGAACCTCTCCCGCCAGGGGTCACAAGTTTTTGTAATAAATCTGGGCACTCACTCCGCCAATGTCCCTCCTTTTTACAATACGCACACTGATTCGGCCCTAAAGGTGCACCACCTCTACCAGCACCCCGCGACCTCTGTGCCGGACCAGTGCCTCGCCCCCTTCCAGACCCTCTTGCAACTTGCTGCAACAACACCCTTGTTTTCAAATCCTTACTCTTCTTCTCCACCTTCTCCTTTTCCTCATTTTCTCGATGCTCGTAGTACTGAGCCATACTCAATATCACCGAGGGGAAAGAGGTAGTCCAAGTGCTCTCCAAAGCTTGCAATCGAGCTGCAATCTCCGGAAGCAAATTCGTAACAAACCTATTAACAAACAAACGAATACCACCTTCAACTGATAAATCCTGTCCACTAAAATCCAAGAACATCCCTTCAAACCTACTGAAGAAATCAGACACACTCTCGTCTTTCTTCTGACGACAGGCCATCAACTTATCCCAGTCTACTCGTCTTGGTGGGATAAGAGAATGCATATAAGTGCTGATACGACCTGGCAAAGCCAAAATCTCAGCCTTGGGTTTGTCACCAGGCTTTTGCCCTTTATCCCATGCCTTAATCTCATCCCAAGAGCTACCCAATTCCACCCTGTGATCCTGCGTATGCACCTGCCTCCATATGTCCACTGGCACCAACAGCCCGAAAAACATCTCTATATCTGCTAAGGTCATAACCGATGAAGAGGCGACCTCTGTTAACTCTTTATAATACGCCGTAGGATTTTTCCTAGGATCCGGTAACTGACTCTTAAGAGCCAACACCTCACTTCTCTTCCACGGAGTATAAACCTATTGTTCCTGAAAATGAGCCGCCACCCGCTGTTGGACCACCTCATCTCTTTGATTCCGTTGCTCTGGGATCTCAGGATGAAAAATAGGGTGCACCTCTCTCATTGGAAATTGGGACACAGTAGTCGGAGTTTGGTGAGACAATCTTTTCCGATAACCGAGAAGTATCCCAACATTATTAAAAACTTCTGTGGGGGCCATATCAGCTGAATAAACACGGTCTCGAATGTCATAAATAATTTGAGGCGCTGTACCACCAATACATTGTTCCCACAAACTAACCAATGTAGCCGACATATGCTGAAGGGCATGCTGCTGCACAAATGGCTCAAAATCTTTCATCACACTCCATATATCCTCCACAGTATAAATTAGACTCCGAGCTCATTGCGCTGCCTGATTTGCCACCATCTTTTTCTCCTCCTCACCCACATTGGATCTAAACAATACTCGCTCCAATCGCTCCTGTGCTGCCGCCCATTTCCCTGCGTCTGATCCACGTACCGGTGTCCCAACACTACCCAACACTGGCGACAAGATACTCGGAGAAGGCACCAGAGACAGAGACATAGGTGACAATGTTAACAAAGGCTGAGTTGCAGGTGTAAGAGAAGGGGAAGATACATAGACAGGAACAGTGGACCACTGACTCATTGTCAGTGAAATTGCTCTCCCACCCTCGCAGCTCCACCATTAAGTGAGGCCTGCCCCTGCACTCTCGAGTGTTGGTGATCGAGGCCCTCCTCCACCCGCAGGTTTCCCTGCGCCTCATCCCTGGTGGTCCAGTGGACCTCTGTCTCCTTCCTCTAACTCTGCTCTTTCACTCGTTTTTCTACCTTTTATCTTTCACCTTTCTGCACTTTTCTGCATCTCTGCTCTTTTGTGCCTTATTTCTGCTCATTTTCCCTTCCTCTCGCTCTGCCCTTTCACTTGTTTTCACTTGTTTTTCTACCCTCTTATCTTTCACCTTTCTGCACTTTTCTGCATCTCTGCTCTTTTGTGCCTTATTTCTGCTCATTTTCCCTTCCTCTCGCTCTGCCCTTTCACTAGTTTTCACTCGTTTTTCTACCCTCTTTTATCTTTCACCTTTCTGCATCTCTGCTCTTTTGTGCCTTATTTCTGCCTATTTTCCCTTTTTTCTTTATCCCTTATTTCCTCCTTTACCTTTCCCCGCCGCTGCTGCCCCCGTGGCCCCTCCCCCCAGCGCGACCGGCCCAATCCAGCTCCCTCCCCGCTCCCGCCTCCCAGCTGTCCAGCCCTCCCCGACCCCTACTTAATGGCGGCCACTGCGGGGACAGGCGAGCAAGACCACTGACTCATTGTCAGTGAAATTGCTCTCCCACCCTCGCAGCTCCACCATTAAGTGAGGCCTGCCCCTGCCCCTGCACTCTCGAGTGTTGGTGATCGAGGCCCTCCTCCACCCGCAGGTTTCCCTGCGCCTCATCCCTGGTGGTCCAGTGGACCTCTGTCTCCTTCCTCTAACTCTGCTCTTTCACTCGTTTTTCTACCTTTTATCTTTCACCTTTCTGCACTTTTCTGCCTTATTTCTGCTCATTTTCCCTTCCTCTCGCTCTGCCCTTTCACTTGTTTTCACTCGTTTTTCTACCCTCTTTTATCTTTCACCTTTCTGCACTTTTCTGCATCTCTGCTCTTTTGTGCCTTCTTTCTGCTCATTTTCCCTTCCTCTCGCTCTGCCCTTTCACTAGTTTTCACTCGTTTTTCTACCCTCTTTTATCTTTCACCTTTCTGCATCTCTGCTCTTTTGTGCCTTATTTCTGCCTATTTTCCCTTTTTTCTTTATCCCTTATTTCCTCCCTTTACCTTTCCCCGCCGCTGCTGCCCCCGCGGCCCCTCGCCCCAGCGCGACCGGCCCAATCCAGCTCCCTCCCCGCTCCCGCCTCCCAGCTGTCCAGCCCTCCCCGACCCCTACTTAATGGCGGCCACTGCGGGGACAGGCGAGCAAGACCACTGACTCATTGTCAGTGAAATTGCTCTCCCACCCTCGCAGCTCCACCATTAAGTGAGGCCTGCCCCTGCCCCTGCACTCTCGAGTGTTGGTGATCGAGGCCCTCCTCCACCCGCAGGTTTCCCTGCGCCTCATCCCTGGTGGTCCAGTGGACCTCTGTCTCCTTCCTCTAACTCTGCTCTTTCACTCGTTTTTCTACCTTTTATCTTTCACCTTTCTGCACTTTTCTGCATCTCTGCTCTTTTGTGCCTTATTTCTGCTCATTTTCCCTTCCTCTCGCTCTGCCCTTTCACTTGTTTTCACTCGTTTTTCTACCCTCTTTTATCTTTCACCTTTCTGCACTTTTCTGCATCTCTGCTCTTTTGTGCCTTATTTCTGCTCATTTTCCCTTCCTCTCGCTCTGCCCTTTCACTAGTTTTCACTCGTTTTTCTACCCTCTTTTATCTTTCACCTTTCTGCATCTCTGCTCTTTTGTGCCTTATTTCTGCCTATTTTCCCTTTTTTCTTTATCCCTTATTTCCTCCCTTTACCTTTCCCCGCCGCTGCTGCCCCCGCGGCCCCTCCCCCCAGCGCGACCGGCCCAATCCAGCTCCCCTCCCCGCTCCCGCCTCCCAGCTGTCCAGCCCTCCCCGACCCCTACTTAATGGCGGCCACTGCGGGGACAGGCGAGCAAGACCACTGACTCATTGTCAGTGAAATTGCTCTCCCACCCTCGCAGCTCCACCATTAAGTGAGGCCTGCCCCTGCCCCTGCACTCTCGAGTGTTGGTGATCGAGGCCCTCCTCCACCCGCAGGTTTCCCTGCGCCTCATCCCTGGTGGTCCAGTGGACCTCTGTCTCCTTCCTCTAACTCTGCTCTTTCACTCGTTTTTCTACCTTTTATCTTTCACCTTTCTGCACTTTTCTGCATCTCTGCTCTTTTGTGCCTTATTTCTGCTCATTTTCCCTTCCTCTCGCTCTGCCCTTTCACTTGTTTTCACTCGTTTTTCTACCCTCTTTTATCTTTCACCTTTCTGCACTTTTCTGCATCTCTGCTCTTTTGTGCCTTATTTCTGCTCATTTTCCCTTCCTCTCGCTCTGCCCTTTCACTAGTTTTCACTCGCTTTTCTACCCTCTTTTATCTTTCACCTTTCTGCATCTCTGCTCTTTTGTGCCTTATTTCTGCCTATTTTCCCTTTTTTCTTTATCCCTTATTTCCTCCCTTTACCTTTCCCCGCCGCTGCTGCCCCCGCGGCCCCTCCCCCCCAGCGCGACCGGCCCAATCCAGCTCCCTCCCCGCTCCCGCCTCCCAGCTGTCCAGCCCTCCCCGACCCCTACTTAATGGCGGCCACTGCGGGGACAGGCGAGCAAGACCACTGACTCATTGTCAGTGAAATTGCTCTCCCACCCTCGCAGCTCCACCATTAAGTGAGGCCTGCCCCTGCCCCTGCACTCTCGAGTGTTGGTGATCGAGGCCCTCCTCCACCCGCAGGTTTCCCTGCGCCTCATCCCTGGTGGTCCAGTGGACCTCTGTCTCCTTCCTCTAACTCTGCTCTTTCACTCGTTTTTCTACCTTTTATCTTTCACCTTTCTGCACTTTTCTGCATCTCTGCTCTTTTGTGCCTTATTTCTGCTCATTTTCCCTTCCTCTCGCTCTGCCCTTTCACTTGTTTTCACTCGTTTTTCTACCCTCTTTTATCTTTCACCTTTCTGCACTTTTCTGCATCTCTGCTCTTTTGTGCCTTATTTCTGCTCATTTTCCCTTCCTCTCGCTCTGCCCTTTCACTAGTTTTCACTCGCTTTTTCTACCCTCTTTATCTTTCACCTTTCTGCATCTCTGCTCTTTTGTGCCTTATTTCTGCCTATTTTCCCTTTTTTCTTTATCCCTTATTTCCTCCCTTTACCTTTCCCCGCCGCTGCTGCCCCCGCGGCCCCTCCCCCCAGCGCGACCGGCCCAATCCAGCTCCCCTCCCCGCTCCCGCCTCCCAGCTGTCCAGCCCTCCCCGACCCCTACTTAATGGCGGCCACTGCGGGGACAGGCGAGCAAGACCACTGACTCATTGTCAGTGAAATTGCTCTCCCACCTCGCAGCTCCACCATTAAGTGAGGCCTGCCCCTGCCCCTGCACTCTCGAGTGTTGGTGATCGAGGCCCTCCTCCACCCGCAGGTTTCCCTGCGCCTCATCCCTGGTGGTCCAGTGGACCTCTGTCTCCTTCCTCTAACTCTGCTCTTTCACTCGTTTTTCTACCTTTTATCTTTCACCTTTCTGCACTTTTCTGCATCTCTGCTCTTTTGTGCCTTATTTCTGCTCATTTTCCCTTCCTCTCGCTCTGCCCTTTCACTTGTTTTCACTCGTTTTTCTACCCTCTTTTATCTTTCACCTTTCTGCACTTTTCTGCATCTCTGCTCTTTTGTGCCTTATTTCTGCTCATTTTCCCTTCCTCTCGCTCTGCCCTTTCACTAGTTTTCACTCGTTTTTCTACCCTCTTTTATCTTTCACCTTTCTGCATCTCTGCTCTTTTGTGCCTTATTTCTGCCTATTTTCCCTTTTTTCTTTATCCCTTATTTCCTCCCTTTACCTTTCCCCGCCGCTGCTGCCCCCGCGGCCCCTCCCCCCAGCGCGACCGGCCCAATCCAGCTCCCCTCCCCGCTCCCGCCTCCCAGCTGTCCAGCCCTCCCCGACCCCTACTTAATGGCGGCCACTGCGGGGACAGGCGAGCAAGACCACTGACTCATTGTCAGTGAAATTGCTCTCCCACCCTCGCAGCTCCACCATTAAGTGAGGCCTGCCCTGCCCCTGCACTCTCGAGTGCTGGTGATCGAGGCCCTCCTCCACCCGCAGGTTTCCCTGCGCCTCATCCCTGGTGGTCCAGTGGACCTCTGTCTCCTTCCTCTAACTCTGCTCTTTCACTCGTTTTTCTACCTTTTATCTTTCACCTTTCTGCACTTTTCTGCATCTCTGCTCTTTTGTGCCTTATTTCTGCTCATTTTCCCTTCCTCTCGCTCTGCCCTTTCACTTGTTTTCACTCGTTTTTCTACCCTCTTTTATCTTTCACCTTTCTGCACTTTTCTGCATCTCTGCTCTTTTGTGCCTTATTTCTGCTCATTTTCCCTTCCTCTCGCTCTGCCCTTTCACTAGTTTTCACTGCTTTTTCTACCCTCTTTTATCTTTCACCTTTCTGCATCTCTGCTCTTTTGTGCCTTATTTCTGCCTATTTTCCCTTTTTTCTTTATCCCTTATTTCCTCCCTTTACCTTTCCCCGCCGCTGCTGCCCCCGCGGCCCCTCCCCCCCAGCGCGACCGGCCCAATCCAGCTCCCCTCCCCGCTCCCGCCTCCCAGCTGTCCAGCCCTCCCCGACCCCTACTTAATGGCGGCCACTGCGGGGACAGGCGAGCAAGACCACTGACTCATTGTCAGTGAAATTGCTCTCCCACCCTCGCAGCTCCACCATTAAGTGAGGCCTGCCCCTGCCCCTGCACTCTCGAGTGTTGGTGATCGAGGCCCTCCTCCACCCGCAGGTTTCCCTGCGCCTCATCCCTGGTGGTCCAGTGGACCTCTGTCTCCTTCCTCTAACTCTGCTCTTTCACTCGTTTTTCTACCTTTTATCTTTCACCTTTCTGCACTTTTCTGCATCTCTGCTCTTTTGTGCCTTATTTCTGCTCATTTTCCCTTCCTCTCGCTCTGCCCTTTCACTTGTTTTCACTCGTTTTTCTACCCTCTTTTATCTTTCACCTTTCTGCACTTTTCTGCATCTCTGCTCTTTTGTGCCTTATTTCTGCTCATTTTCCCTTCCTCTCGCTCTGCCCTTTCACTAGTTTTCACTCGCTTTTCTACCCTCTTTTATCTTTCACCTTTCTGCATCTCTGCTCTTTTGTGCCTTATTTCTGCCTATTTTCCCTTTTTTCTTTATCCCTTATTTCCTCCCTTTACCTTTCCCCGCCGCTGCTGCCCCCGCGGCCCCTCCCCCCCAGCGCGACCGGCCCAATCCAGCTCCCTCCCCGCTCCCGCCTCCCAGCTGTCCAGCCCTCCTCGACCCCTACTTAATGGCGGCCACTGCGGGGACAGGCGAGCAAGACCACTGACTCATTGTCAGTGAAATTGCTCTCCCACCCTCGCAGCTCCACCATTAAGTGAGGCCTGCCCCTGCCCCTGCACTCGAGTGTTGGTGATCGAGGCCCTCCTCCACCCGCAGGTTTCCCTGCGCCTCATCCCTGGTGGTCCAGTGGACCTCTGTCTCCTTCCTCTAACTCTGCTCTTTCACTCGTTTTTCTACCTTTTTATCTTTCACCTTTCTGCACTTTTCTGCATCTCTGCTCTTTTGTGCCTTATTTCTGCTCATTTTCCCTTCCTCTCGCTCTGCCCTTTCACTTGTTTTCACTCGTTTTTCTACCCTCTTTTATCTTTCACCTTTCTGCACTTTTCTGCATCTCTGCTCTTTTGTGCCTTATTTCTGCTCATTTTCCCTTCCTCTCGCTCTGCCCTTTCACTAGTTTTCACTCGTTTTTCTACCCTCTTTTATCTTTCACCTTTCTGCATCTCTGCTCTTTTGTGCCTTATTTCTGCCTATTTTCCCTTTTTTCTTTATCCCTTATTTCCTCCCTTTACCTTTCCCCGCCGCTGCTGCCCCCGCGGCCCCTCCCCCCAGCGCGACCGGCCCAATCCAGCTCCCTCCCCGCTCCCGCCTCCCAGCTGTCCAGCCCTCCTCGACCCCTACTTAATGGCGGCCACTGCGGGGACAGGCGAGCAAGACCACTGACTCATTGTCAGTGAAATTGCTCTCCCACCCTCGCAGCTCCACCATTAAGTGAGGCCTGCCCTGCCCCTGCACTCTCGAGTGTTGGTGATCGAGGCCCTCCTCCACCCGCAGGTTTCCCTGCGCCTCATCCCTGGTGGTCCAGTGGACCTCTGTCTCCTTCCTCTAACTCTGCTCTTTCACTCGTTTTTCTACCTTTTATCTTTCACCTTTCTGCACTTTTCTGCATCTCTGCTCTTTTGTGCCTTATTTCTGCTCATTTTCCCTTCCTCTCGCTCTGCCCTTTCACTTGTTTTCACTCGTTTTTCTACCCTCTTTTATCTTTCACCTTTCTGCACTTTTCTGCATCTCTGCTCTTTTGTGCCTTATTTCTGCTCATTTTCCCTTCCTCTCGCTCTGCCCTTTCACTAGTTTTCACTCGTTTTTCTACCCTCTTTTATCTTTCACCTTTCTGCATCTCTGCTCTTTTGTGCCTTATTTCTGCCTATTTTCCCTTTTTTCTTTATCCCTTATTTCCTCCCTTTACCTTTCCCCGCCGCTGCTGCCCCCGCGGCCCCTCCCCCCAGCGCGACCGGCCCAATCCAGCTCCCCTCCCCGCTCCCGCCTCCCAGCTGTCCAGCCCTCCTCGACCCCTACTTAATGGCGGCCACTGCGGGGACAGGCGAGCAAGACCACTGACTCATTGTCAGTGAAATTGCTCTCCCACCCTCGCAGCTCCACCATTAAGTGAGGCCTGCCCCTGCCCCTGCACTCTCGAGTGTTGGTGATCGAGGCCCTCCTCCACCCGCAGGTTTCCCTGCGCCTCATCCCTGGTGGTCCAGTGGACCTCTGTCTCCTTCCTCTAACTCTGCTCTTTCACTCGTTTTTCTACCTTTTTATCTTTCACCTTTCTGCACTTTTCTGCATCTCTGCTCTTTTGTGCCTTATTTCTGCTCATTTTCCCTTCCTCTCGCTCTGCCCTTTCACTTGTTTTCACTCGTTTTTCTACCCTCTTTTATCTTTCACCTTTCTGCACTTTTCTGCATCTCTGCTCTTTTGTGCCTTATTTCTGCTCATTTTCCCTTCCTCTCGCTCTGCCCTTTCACTAGTTTTCACTCGTTTTTCTACCCTCTTTTATCTTTCACCTTTCTGCATCTCTGCTCTTTTGTGCCTTATTTCTGCCTATTTTCCCTTTTTTCTTTATCCCTTATTTCCTCCCTTTACCTTTCCCCGCCGCTGCTGCCCCCGCGGCCCCTCCCCCCAGCGCGACCGGCCCAATCCAGCTCCCCTCCCCGCTCCCGCCTCCCAGCTGTCCAGCCCTCCCCGACCCCTACTTAATGGCGGCCACTGCGGGGACAGGCGAGCAAGACCACTGACTCATTGTCAGTGAAATTGCTCTCCCACCCTCGCAGCTCCACCATTAAGTGAGGCCTGCCCCTGCCCCTGCACTCTCGAGTGTTGGTGATCGAGGCCCTCCTCCACCCGCAGGTTTCCCTGCGCCTCATCCCTGGTGGTCCAGTGGACCTCTGTCTCCTTCCTCTAACTCTGCTCTTTCACTCGTTTTTCTACCTTTTATCTTTCACCTTTCTGCACTTTTCTGCATCTCTGCTCTTTTGTGCCTTATTTCTGCTCATTTTCCCTTCCTCTCGCTCTGCCCTTTCACTTGTTTTCACTCGTTTTTCTACCCTCTTTTATCTTTCACCTTTCTGCACTTTTCTGCATCTCTGCTCTTTTGTGCCTTATTTCTGCTCATTTTCCCTTCCTCTCGCTCTGCCCTTTCACTAGTTTTCACTCGTTTTTCTACCCTCTTTTATCTTTCACCTTTCTGCATCTCTGCTCTTTTGTGCCTTATTTCTGCCTATTTTCCCTTTTTTCTTTATCCCTTATTTCCTCCCTTTACCTTTCCCCGCCGCTGCTGCCCCCGCGGCCCCTCCCCCCAGCGCGACCGGCCCAATCCAGCTCCCCTCCCCGCTCCCGCCTCCCAGCTGTCCAGCCCTCCCCGACCCCTACTTAATGGCGGCCACTGCGGGGACAGGCGAGCAAGACCACTGACTCATTGTCAGTGAAATTGCTCTCCCACCCTCGCAGCTCCACCATTAAGTGAGGCCTGCCCCTGCCCCTGCACTCTCGAGTGTTGGTGATCGAGGCCCTCCTCCACCCGCAGGTTTCCCTGCGCCTCATCCCTGGTGGTCCAGTGGACCTCTGTCTCCTTCCTCTAACTCTGCTCTTTCACTCGTTTTTCTACCTTTTATCTTTCACCTTTCTGCACTTTTCTGCATCTCTGCTCTTTTGTGCCTTATTTCTGCTCATTTTCCCTTCCTCTCGCTCTGCCCTTTCACTTGTTTTCACTCGTTTTTCTACCCTCTTTTATCTTTCACCTTTCTGCACTTTTCTGCATCTCTGCTCTTTTGTGCCTTATTTCTGCTCATTTTCCCTTCCTCTCGCTCTGCCCTTTCACTAGTTTTCACTGCGTTTTTCTACCCTCTTTTATCTTTCACCTTTCTGCATCTCTGCTCTTTTGTGCCTTATTTCTGCCTATTTTCCCTTTTTTCTTTATCCCTTATTTCCTCCCTTTACCTTTCCCCGCCGCTGCTGCCCCCGCGGCCCCTCCCCCCAGCGCGACCGGCCCAATCCAGCTCCCCTCCCCGCTCCCGCCTCCCAGCTGTCCAGCCCTCCCCGACCCCTACTTAATGGCGGCCACTGCGGGGACAGGCGAGCAAGACCACTGACTCATTGTCAGTGAAATTGCTCTCCCACCCTCGCAGCTCCACCATTAAGTGAGGCCTGCCCCTGCCCCTGCACTCTCGAGTGTTGGTGATCGAGGCCCTTCCTCCACCCGCAGGTTTCCCTGCGCCTCATCCCTGGTGGTCCAGTGGACCTCTGTCTCCTTCCTCTAACTCTGCTCTTTCACTCGTTTTTCTACCTTTTATCTTTCACCTTTCTGCACTTTTCTGCATCTCTGCTCTTTTGTGCCTTATTTCTGCTCATTTTCCCTTCCTCTCGCTCTGCCCTTTCACTTGTTTTCACTCGTTTTTCTACCCTCTTTTATCTTTCACCTTTCTGCACTTTTCTGCATCTCTGCTCTTTTGTGCCTTATTTCTGCTCATTTTCCCTTCCTCTCGCTCTGCCCTTTCACTAGTTTTCACTCGTTTTTCTACCCTCTTTTATCTTTCACCTTTCTGCATCTCTGCTCTTTTGTGCCTTATTTCTGCCTATTTTCCCTTTTTTCTTTATCCCTTATTTCCTCCCTTTACCTTTCCCCGCCGCTGCTGCCCCCGCGGCCCCTCCCCCCAGCGCGACCGGCCCAATCCAGCTCCCCTCCCCGCTCCCGCCTCCCAGCTGTCCAGCCCTCCCCGACCCCTACTTAATGGCGGCCACTGCGGGGACAGGCGAGCAAGACCACTGACTCATTGTCAGTGAAATTGCTCTCCCACCCTCGCAGCTCCACCATTAAGTGAGGCCTGCCCCTGCCCCTGCACTCTCGAGTGTTGGTGATCGAGGCCCTCCTCCACCCGCAGGTTTCCCTGCGCCTCATCCCTGGTGGTCCAGTGGACCTCTGTCTCCTTCCTCTAACTCTGCTCTTTCACTCGTTTTTCTACCTTTTTATCTTTCACCTTTCTGCACTTTTCTGCATCTCTGCTCTTTTGTGCCTTATTTCTGCTCATTTTCCCTTCCTCTCGCTCTGCCCTTTCACTTGTTTTCACTCGTTTTTCTACCCTCTTTTATCTTTCACCTTTCTGCACTTTTCTGCATCTCTGCTCTTTTGTGCCTTATTTCTGCTCATTTTCCCTTCCTCTCGCTCTGCCCTTTCACTAGTTTTCACTCGTTTTTCTACCCTCTTTTATCTTTCACCTTTCTGCATCTCTGCTCTTTTGTGCCTTATTTCTGCCTATTTTCCCTTTTTTCTTTATCCCTTATTTCCTCCCTTTACCTTTCCCCGCCGCTGCTGCCCCCGCGGCCCCTCCCCCCAGCGCGACCGGCCCAATCCAGCTCCCCTCCC
Organism: Calotriton arnoldi; assembly: GCA_963921515.1. Lineage (NCBI taxonomy): Eukaryota > Metazoa > Chordata > Amphibia > Caudata > Salamandridae > Calotriton > Calotriton arnoldi. The sequence goes on from CAWUFW010005541.1 coordinate 756,220, forward strand.
CGCTCCCGCCTCCCAGCTGTCCAGCCCTCCCCGACCCCTACTTAATGGCGGCCACTGCGGGGACAGGCGAGCAAGACCACTGACTCATTGTCAGTGAAATTGCTCTCCCACCCTCGCAGCTCCACCATTAAGTGAGGCCTGCCCCTGCCCCTGCACTCTCGAGTGTTGGTGATCGAGGCCCTCCTCCACCCGCAGGTTTCCCTGCGCCTCATCCCTGGTGGTCCAGTGGACCTCTGTCTCCTTCCTCTAACTCTGCTCTTTCACTCGTTTTTCTACCTTTTTATCTTTCACCTTTCTGCACTTTTCTGCATCTCTGCTCTTTTGTGCCTTATTTCTGCTCATTTTCCCTTCCTCTCGCTCTGCCCTTTCACTTGTTTTCACTCGTTTTTCTACCCTCTTTTATCTTTCACCTTTCTGCACTTTTCTGCATCTCTGCTCTTTTGTGCCTTATTTCTGCTCATTTTCCCTTCCTCTCGCTCTGCCCTTTCACTAGTTTTCACTCGTTTTTCTACCCTCTTTTATCTTTCACCTTTCTGCATCTCTGCTCTTTTGTGCCTTATTTCTGCCTATTTTCCCTTTTTTCTTTATCCCTTATTTCCTCCCTTTACCTTTCCCCGCCGCTGCTGCCCCCGCGGCCCCTCCCCCCAGCGCGACCGGCCCAATCCAGCTCCCCTCCCCGCTCCCGCCTCCCAGCTGTCCAGCCCTCCCCGACCCCTACTTAATGGCGGCCACTGCGGGGACAGGCGAGCAAGACCACTGACTCATTGTCAGTGAAATTGCTCTCCCACCCTCGCAGCTCCACCATTAAGTGAGGCCTGCCCCTGCCCCTGCACTCTCGAGTGTTGGTGATCGAGGCCCTCCTCCACCCGCAGGTTTCCCTGCGCCTCATCCCTGGTGGTCCAGTGGACCTCTGTCTCCTTCCTCTAACTCTGCTCTTTCACTCGTTTTTCTACCTTTTTATCTTTCACCTTTCTGCACTTTTCTGCATCTCTGCTCTTTTGTGCCTTATTTCTGCTCATTTTCCCTTCCTCTCGCTCTGCCCTTTCACTTGTTTTCACTCGTTTTTCTACCCTCTTTTATCTTTCACCTTTCTGCACTTTTCTGCATCTCTGCTCTTTTGTGCCTTATTTCTGCTCATTTTCCCTTCCTCTCGCTCTGCCCTTTCACTAGTTTTCACTCGTTTTTCTACCCTCTTTTATCTTTCACCTTTCTGCATCTCTGCTCTTTTGTGCCTTATTTCTGCCTATTTTCCCTTTTTTCTTTATCCCTTATTTCCTCCCTTTACCTTTCCCCGCCGCTGCTGCCCCCGCGGCCCCTCCCCCCAGCGCGACCGGCCCAATCCAGCTCCCCTCCCCGCTCCCGCCTCCCAGCTGTCCAGCCCTCCCCGACCCCTACTTAATGGCGGCCACTGCGGGGACAGGCGAGCAAGACCACTGACTCATTGTCAGTGAAATTGCTCTCCCACCCTCGCAGCTCCACCATTAAGTGAGGCCTGCCCCTGCCCCTGCACTCTCGAGTGTTGGTGATCGAGGCCCTCCTCCACCCGCAGGTTTCCCTGCGCCTCATCCCTGGTGGTCCAGTGGACCTCTGTCTCCTTCCTCTAACTCTGCTCTTTCACTCGTTTTTCTACCTTTTATCTTTCACCTTTCTGCACTTTTCTGCATCTCTGCTCTTTTGTGCCTTATTTCTGCTCATTTTCCCTTCCTCTCGCTCTGCCCTTTCACTTGTTTTCACTCGTTTTTCTACCCTCTTTTATCTTTCACCTTTCTGCACTTTTCTGCATCTCTGCTCTTTTGTGCCTTATTTCTGCTCATTTTCCCTTCCTCTCGCTCTGCCCTTTCACTAGTTTTCACTGCTTTTTCTACCCTCTTTTATCTTTCACCTTTCTGCATCTCTGCTCTTTTGTGCCTTATTTCTGCCTATTTTCCCTTTTTTCTTTATCCCTTATTTCCTCCCTTTACCTTTCCCCGCCGCTGCTGCCCCCGCGGCCCCTCCCCCCCAGCGCGACCGGCCCAATCCAGCTCCCCTCCCCGCTCCCGCCTCCCAGCTGTCCAGCCCTCCCCGACCCCTACTTAATGGCGGCCACTGCGGGGACAGGCGAGCAAGACCACTGACTCATTGTCAGTGAAATTGCTCTCCCACCCTCGCAGCTCCACCATTAAGTGAGGCCTGCCCCTGCCCCTGCACTCTCGAGTGTTGGTGATCGAGGCCCTCCTCCACCCGCAGGTTTCCCTGCGCCTCATCCCTGGTGGTCCAGTGGACCTCTGTCTCCTTCCTCTAACTCTGCTCTTTCACTCGTTTTTCTACCTTTTATCTTTCACCTTTCTGCACTTTTCTGCATCTCTGCTCTTTTGTGCCTTATTTCTGCTCATTTTCCCTTCCTCTCGCTCTGCCCTTTCACTTGTTTTCACTCGCTTTTCTACCCTCTTTTATCTTTCACCTTTCTGCACTTTTCTGCATCTCTGCTCTTTTGTGCCTTATTTCTGCTCATTTTCCCTTCCTCTCGCTCTGCCCTTTCACTAGTTTTCACTCGTTTTTCTACCCTCTTTTATCTTTCACCTTTCTGCATCTCTGCTCTTTTGTGCCTTATTTCTGCCTATTTTCCCTTTTTTCTTTATCCCTTATTTCCTCCCTTTACCTTTCCCCGCCGCTGCTGCCCCCGCGGCCCCTCCCCCCAGCGCGACCGGCCCAATCCAGCTCCCCTCCCCGCTCCCGCCTCCCAGCTGTCCAGCCCTCCTCGACCCCTACTTAATGGCGGCCACTGCGGGGACAGGCGAGCAAGACCACTGACTCATTGTCAGTGAAATTGCTCTCCCACCCTCGCAGCTCCACCATTAAGTGAGGCCTGCCCCTGCCCCTGCACTCTCGAGTGTTGGTGATCGAGGCCCTCCTCCACCCGCAGGTTTCCCTGCGCCTCATCCCTGGTGGTCCAGTGGACCTCTGTCTCCTTCCTCTAACTCTGCTCTTTCACTCGTTTTTCTACCTTTTTATCTTTCACCTTTCTGCACTTTTCTGCATCTCTGCTCTTTTGTGCCTTATTTCTGCTCATTTTCCCTTCCTCTCGCTCTGCCCTTTCACTTGTTTTCACTCGCTTTTCTACCCTCTTTTATCTTTCACCTTTCTGCACTTTTCTGCATCTCTGCTCTTTTGTGCCTTATTTCTGCTCATTTTCCCTTCCTCTCGCTCTGCCCTTTCACTAGTTTTCACTCGTTTTTCTACCCTCTTTTATCTTTCACCTTTCTGCATCTCTGCTCTTTTGTGCCTTATTTCTGCCTATTTTCCCTTTTTTCTTTATCCCTTATTTCCTCCCTTTACCTTTCCCCGCCGCTGCTGCCCCCGCGGCCCCTCCCCCCAGCGCGACCGGCCCAATCCAGCTCCCCTCCCCGCTCCCGCCTCCCAGCTGTCCAGCCCTCCCGACCCCTACTTAATGGCGGCCACTGCGGGGACAGGCGAGCAAGACCACTGACTCATTGTCAGTGAAATTGCTCTCCCACCCTCGCAGCTCCACCATTAAGTGAGGCCTGCCCCTGCCCCTGCACTCTCGAGTGTTGGTGATCGAGGCCCTCCTCCACCCGCAGGTTTCCCTGCGCCTCATCCCTGGTGGTCCAGTGGACCTCTGTCTCCTTCCTCTAACTCTGCTCTTTCACTCGTTTTTCTACCTTTTATCTTTCACCTTTCTGCACTTTTCTGCATCTCTGCTCTTTTGTGCCTTATTTCTGCTCATTTTCCCTTCCTCTCGCTCTGCCCTTTCACTTGTTTTCACTCGTTTTTCTACCCTCTTTTATCTTTCACCTTTCTGCACTTTTCTGCATCTCTGCTCTTTTGTGCCTTATTTCTGCTCATTTTCCCTTCCTCTCGCTCTGCCCTTTCACTAGTTTTCACTCGTTTTTCTACCCTCTTTTATCTTTCACCTTTCTGCATCTCTGCTCTTTTGTGCCTTATTTCTGCCTATTTTCCCTTTTTTTCTTTATCCCTTATTTCCTCCCTTTACCTTTCCCCGCCGCTGCTGCCCCCGCGGCCCCTCCCCCCAGCGCGACCGGCCCAATCCAGCTCCCTCCCCGCTCCCGCCTCCCAGCTGTCCAGCCCTCCCCGACCCCTACTTAATGGCGGCCACTGCGGGGACAGGCGAGCAAGACCACTGACTCATTGTCAGTGAAATTGCTCTCCCACCCTCGCAGCTCCACCATTAAGTGAGGCCTGCCCCTGCCCCTGCACTCTCGAGTGTTGGTGATCGAGGCCCTCCTCCACCCGCAGGTTTCCCTGCGCCTCATCCCTGGTGGTCCAGTGGACCTCTGTCTCCTTCCTCTAACTCTGCTCTTTCACTCGTTTTTCTACCTTTTTATCTTTCACCTTTCTGCACTTTTCTGCATCTCTGCTCTTTTGTGCCTTATTTCTGCTCATTTTCCCTTCCTCTCGCTCTGCCCTTTCACTTGTTTTCACTCGTTTTTCTACCCTCTTTTATCTTTCACCTTTCTGCACTTTTCTGCATCTCTGCTCTTTTGTGCCTTATTTCTGCTCATTTTCCCTTCCTCTCGCTCTGCCCTTTCACTAGTTTTCACTCGTTTTTCTACCCTCTTTTATCTTTCACCTTTCTGCATCTCTGCTCTTTTGTGCCTTATTTCTGCCTATTTTCCCTTTTTTCTTTATCCCTTATTTCCTCCCTTTACCTTTCCCCGCCGCTGCTGCCCCCGCGGCCCCTCCCCCCAGCGCGACCGGCCCAATCCAGCTCCCCTCCCCGCTCCCGCCTCCCAGCTGTCCAGCCCTCCTCGACCCCTACTTAATGGCGGCCACTGCGGGGACAGGCGAGCAAGACCACTGACTCATTGTCAGTGAAATTGCTCTCCCACCCTCGCAGCTCCACCATTAAGTGAGGCCTGCCCCTGCCCCTGCACTCTCGAGTGTTGGTGATCGAGGCCCTCCTCCACCCGCAGGTTTCCCTGCGCCTCATCCCTGGTGGTCCAGTGGACCTCTGTCTCCTTCCTCTAACTCTGCTCTTTCACTCGTTTTTCTACCTTTTTATCTTTCACCTTTCTGCACTTTTCTGCATCTCTGCTCTTTTGTGCCTTATTTCTGCTCATTTTCCCTTCCTCTCGCTCTGCCCTTTCACTTGTTTTCACTCGTTTTTCTACCCTCTTTTATCTTTCACCTTTCTGCACTTTTCTGCATCTCTGCTCTTTTGTGCCTTATTTCTGCTCATTTTCCCTTCCTCTCGCTCTGCCCTTTCACTAGTTTTCACTCGTTTTTCTACCCTCTTTTATCTTTCACCTTTCTGCATCTCTGCTCTTTTGTGCCTTATTTCTGCCTATTTTCCCTTTTTTCTTTATCCCTTATTTCCTCCCTTTACCTTTCCCCGCCGCTGCTGCCCCCGCGGCCCCTCCCCCCAGCGCGACCGGCCCAATCCAGCTCCCCTCCCCGCTCCCGCCTCCCAGCTGTCCAGCCCTCCCGACCCCTACTTAATGGCGGCCACTGCGGGGACAGGCGAGCAAGACCACTGACTCATTGTCAGTGAAATTGCTCTCCCACCCTCGCAGCTCCACCATTAAGTGAGGCCTGCCCCTGCCCCTGCACTCTCGAGTGTTGGTGATCGAGGCCCTCCTCCACCCGCAGGTTTCCCTGCGCCTCATCCCTGGTGGTCCAGTGGACCTCTGTCTCCTTCCTCTAACTCTGCTCTTTCACTCGTTTTTCTACCTTTTTATCTTTCACCTTTCTGCACTTTTCTGCATCTCTGCTCTTTTGTGCCTTATTTCTGCTCATTTTCCCTTCCTCTCGCTCTGCCCTTTCACTTGTTTTCACTCGTTTTTCTACCCTCTTTTATCTTTCACCTTTCTGCACTTTTCTGCATCTCTGCTCTTTTGTGCCTTATTTCTGCTCATTTTCCCTTCCTCTCGCTCTGCCCTTTCACTAGTTTTCACTCGTTTTTCTACCCTCTTTTATCTTTCACCTTTCTGCATCTCTGCTCTTTTGTGCCTTATTTCTGCCTATTTTCCCTTTTTTCTTTATCCCTTATTTCCTCCCTTTACCTTTCCCCGCCGCTGCTGCCCCCGCGGCCCCTCCCCCCAGCGCGACCGGCCCAATCCAGCTCCCTCCCCGCTCCCGCCTCCCAGCTGTCCAGCCCTCCCCGACCCCTACTTAATGGCGGCCACTGCGGGGACAGGCGAGCAAGACCACTGACTCATTGTCAGTGAAATTGCTCTCCCACCCTCGCAGCTCCACCATTAAGTGAGGCCTGCCCCTGCCCCTGCACTCTCGAGTGTTGGTGATCGAGGCCCTCCTCCACCCGCAGGTTTCCCTGCGCCTCATCCCTGGTGGTCCAGTGGACCTCTGTCTCCTTCCTCTAACTCTGCTCTTTCACTCGTTTTTCTACCTTTTATCTTTCACCTTTCTGCACTTTTCTGCATCTCTGCTCTTTTGTGCCTTATTTCTGCTCATTTTCCCTTCCTCTCGCTCTGCCCTTTCACTTGTTTTCACTCGTTTTTCTACCCTCTTTTATCTTTCACCTTTCTGCACTTTTCTGCATCTCTGCTCTTTTGTGCCTTATTTCTGCTCATTTTCCCTTCCTCTCGCTCTGCCCTTTCACTAGTTTTCACTCGTTTTTCTACCCTCTTTTATCTTTCACCTTTCTGCATCTCTGCTCTTTTGTGCCTTATTTCTGCCTATTTTCCCTTTTTTCTTTATCCCTTATTTCCTCCCTTTACCTTTCCCCGCCGCTGCTGCCCCCGCGGCCCCTCGCCCCAGCGCGACCGGCCCAATCCAGCTCCCTCCCCGCTCCCGCCTCCCAGCTGTCCAGCCCTCCCCGACCCCTACTTAATGGCGGCCACTGCGGGGACAGGCGAGCAAGACCACTGACTCATTGTCAGTGAAATTGCTCTCCCACCCTCGCAGCTCCACCATTAAGTGAGGCCTGCCCCTGCCCCTGCACTCTCGAGTGTTGGTGATCGAGGCCCTCCTCCACCCGCAGGTTTCCCTGCGCCTCATCCCTGGTGGTCCAGTGGACCTCTGTCTCCTTCCTCTAACTCTGCTCTTTCACTCGTTTTTCTACCTTTTATCTTTCACCTTTCTGCACTTTTCTGCATCTCTGCTCTTTTGTGCCTTATTTCTGCTCATTTTCCCTTCCTCTCGCTCTGCCCTTTCACTTGTTTTCACTCGTTTTTCTACCCTCTTTTATCTTTCACCTTTCTGCACTTTTCTGCATCTCTGCTCTTTTGTGCCTTATTTCTGCTCATTTTCCCTTCCTCTCGCTCTGCCCTTTCACTAGTTTTCACTCGTTTTTCTACCCTCTTTTATCTTTCACCTTTCTGCATCTCTGCTCTTTTGTGCCTTATTTCTGCCTATTTTCCCTTTTTTCTTTATCCCTTATTTCCTCCCTTTACCTTTCCCCGCCGCTGCTGCCCCCGCGGCCCCTCCCCCCAGCGCGACCGGCCCAATCCAGCTCCCCTCCCCGCTCCCGCCTCCCAGCTGTCCAGCCCTCCCGACCCCTACTTAATGGCGGCCACTGCGGGGACAGGCGAGCAAGACCACTGACTCATTGTCAGTGAAATTGCTCTCCCACCCTCGCAGCTCCACCATTAAGTGAGGCCTGCCCCTGCCCCTGCACTCTCGAGTGTTGGTGATCGAGGCCCTCCTCCACCCGCAGGTTTCCCTGCGCCTCATCCCTGGTGGTCCAGTGGACCTCTGTCTCCTTCCTCTAACTCTGCTCTTTCACTCGTTTTTCTACCTTTTTATCTTTCACCTTTCTGCACTTTTCTGCATCTCTGCTCTTTTGTGCCTTATTTCTGCTCATTTTCCCTTCCTCTCGCTCTGCCCTTTCACTTGTTTTCACTCGTTTTTCTACCCTCTTTTATCTTTCACCTTTCTGCACTTTTCTGCATCTCTGCTCTTTTGTGCCTTATTTCTGCTCATTTTCCCTTCCTCTCGCTCTGCCCTTTCACTAGTTTTCACTCGTTTTTCTACCCTCTTTTATCTTTCACCTTTCTGCATCTCTGCTCTTTTGTGCCTTATTTCTGCCTATTTTCCCTTTTTTCTTTATCCCTTATTTCCTCCCTTTACCTTTCCCCGCCGCTGCTGCCCCCGCGGCCCCTCCCCCCAGCGCGACCGGCCCAATCCAGCTCCCCTCCCCGCTCCCGCCTCCCAGCTGTCCAGCCCTCCCCGACCCCTACTTAATGGCGGCCACTGCGGGGACAGGCGAGCAAGACCACTGACTCATTGTCAGTGAAATTGCTCTCCCACCCTCGCAGCTCCACCATTAAGTGAGGCCTGCCCCTGCCCCTGCACTCTCGAGTGTTGGTGATCGAGGCCCTCCTCCACCCGCAGGTTTCCCTGCGCCTCATCCCTGGTGGTCCAGTGGACCTCTGTCTCCTTCCTCTAACTCTGCTCTTTCACTCGTTTTTCTACCTTTTATCTTTCACCTTTCTGCACTTTTCTGCATCTCTGCTCTTTTGTGCCTTATTTCTGCTCATTTTCCCTTCCTCTCGCTCTGCCCTTTCACTTGTTTTCACTCGTTTTTCTACCCTCTTTTATCTTTCACCTTTCTGCACTTTTCTGCATCTCTGCTCTTTTGTGCCTTATTTCTGCTCATTTTCCCTTCCTCTCGCTCTGCCCTTTCACTAGTTTTCACTCGTTTTTCTACCCTCTTTTATCTTTCACCTTTCTGCATCTCTGCTCTTTTGTGCCTTATTTCTGCCTATTTTCCCTTTTTTCTTTACCCTTATTTCCTCCCTTTACCTTTCCCCGCCGCTGCTGCCCCCGCGGCCACTCCCCCCCAGCGCGACCGGCCCAATCCAGCTCCGATCCCGCCTCCCAGCTGTCCAGCCCTCCCCGACCCCTACTTAATGGCGGCCACTGCGGGGACAGGCGAGCAAGACCACTGACTCATTGTCAGTGAAATTGCTCTCCCACCCTCGCAGCTCCACCATTAAGTGAGGCCTGCCCCTGCCCCTGCACTCTCGAGTGTTGGTGATCGAGGCCCTCCTCCACCCGCAGGTTTCCCTGCGCCTCATCCCTGGTGGTCCAGTGGACCTCTGTCTCCTTCCTCTAACTCTGCTCTTTCACTCGTTTTTCTACCTTTTATCTTTCACCTTTCTGCACTTTTCTGCATCTCTGCTCTTTTGTGCCTTATTTCTGCTCATTTTCCCTTCCTCTCGCTCTGCCCTTTCACTTGTTTTCACTCGTTTTTCTACCCTCTTTTATCTTTCACCTTTCTGCACTTTTCTGCATCTCTGCTCTTTTGTGCCTTATTTCTGCTCATTTTCCCTTCCTCTCGCTCTGCCCTTTCACTAGTTTTCACTCGTTTTTCTACCCTCTTTTATCTTTCACCTTTCTGCATCTCTGCTCTTTTGTGCCTTATTTCTGCCTATTTTCCCTTTTTTCTTTATCCCTTATTTCCTCCCTTTACCTTTCCCCGCCGCTGCTGCCCCCGCGGCCCCTCCCCCAGCGCGACCGGCCCAATCCAGCTCCCCTCCCCGCTCCCGCCTCCCAGCTGTCCAGCCCTCCCCGACCCCTACTTAATGGCGGCCACTGCGGGGACAGGCGAGCAAGACCACTGACTCATTGTCAGTGAAATTGCTCTCCCACCCTCGCAGCTCCACCATTAAGTGAGGCCTGCCCCTGCCCCTGCACTCTCGAGTGTTGGTGATCGAGGCCCTCCTCCACCCGCAGGTTTCCCTGCGCCTCATCCCTGGTGGTCCAGTGGACCTCTGTCTCCTTCCTCTAACTCTGCTCTTTCACTCGTTTTTCTACCTTTTATCTTTCACCTTTCTGCACTTTTCTGCATCTCTGCTCTTTTGTGCCTTATTTCTGCTCATTTTCCCTTCCTCTCGCTCTGCCCTTTCACTTGTTTTCACTCGTTTTTCTACCCTCTTTTATCTTTCACCTTTCTGCACTTTTCTGCATCTCTGCTCTTTTGTGCCTTATTTCTGCTAATTTTCCCTTCCTCTCGCTCTGCCCTTTCACTAGTTTTCACTCGTTTTTCTACCCTCTTTTATCTTTCACCTTTCTGCATCTCTGCTCTTTTGTGCCTTATTTCTGCCTATTTTCCCTTTTTTCTTTATCCCTTATTTCCTCCCTTTACCTTTCCCCGCCGCTGCTGCCCCCGCGGCCACTCGCCCCAGCGCGACCGGCCCAATCCAGCTCCCCTCCCCGCTCCCGCCTCCCAGCTGTCCAGCCCTCCCCGACCCCTACTTAATGGCGGCCACTGCGGGGACAGGCGAGCAAGACCACTGACTCATTGTCAGTGAAATTGCTCTCCCACCCTCGCAGCTCCACCATTAAGTGAAGCCTGCCCCTGCCCCTGCACTCTCGAGTGTTGGTGATCGAGGCCCTCCTCCACCCGCAGGTTTTCCCTCCCTTTACCTTTCCCCGCCGCTGCTGCCCCCGCGGCCACTCGCCCCAGCGCGACCGGCCCAATCCAGCTCCCCTCCCCGCCTCCCAGCTGTCCAGCCCTCCCCGACCCCTACTTAATGGCGGCCACTGCGGGGACAGGCGAGCAAGACCACTGACTCATTGTCAGTGAAATTGCTCTCCCACCCTCGCAGCTCCACCATTAAGTGAAGCCTGCCCCTGCCCCTGCACTCTCGAGTGTTGGTGATCGAGGCCCTCCTCCACCCGCAGGTTTTCCCTGCGCCTCATCCCTGGTGGTCCAGTGGACCTCTGTCTCCTTCCTCTAACTCTGCTCTTTCACTCGTTTTTCTACCTTTTATCTTTCACCTTTCTGCACTTTTCTGCATCTCTGCTCTTTTGTGCCTTATTTCTGCTCATTTTCCCTTCCTCTCGCTCTGCCCTTTCACTTGTTTTCACTCGTTTTTCTACCCTCTTTTATCTTTCACCTTTCTGCACTTTTCTGCATCTCTGCTCTTTTGTGCCTTATTTCTGCTAATTTTCCCTTCCTCTCGCTCTGCCCTTTCACTAGTTTTCACTCGTTTTTCTACCCTCTTTTATCTTTCACCTTTCTGCATCTCTGCTCTTTTGTGCCTTATTTCTGCCTATTTTCCCTTTTTTCTTTATCCCTTATTTCCTCCCTTTACCTTTCCCCGCCGCTGCTGCCCCCGCGGCCACTCGCCCCAGCGCGACCGGCCCAATCCAGCTCCCCTCCCCGCTCCCGCCTCCCAGCTGTCCAGCCCTCCCCGACCCCTACTTAATGGCGGCCACTGCGGGGACAGGCGAGCAAGACCACTGACTCATTGTCAGTGAAATTGCTCTCCCACCCTCGCAGCTCCACCATTAAGTGAAGCCTGCCCCTGCCCCTGCACTCTCGAGTGTTGGTGATCGAGGCCCTCCTCCACCCGCAGGTTTTCCCTGCGCCTCATCCCTGGTGGTCCAGTGGACCTCTGTCTCCTTCCTCTAACTCTGCTCTTTCACTCGTTTTTCTACCTTTTATCTTTCACCTTTCTGCACTTTTCTGCATCTCTGCTCTTTTGTGCCTTATTTCTGCTCATTTTCCCTTCCTCTCGCTCTGCCCTTTCACTTGTTTTCACTCGTTTTTCTACCCTCTTTTATCTTTCACCTTTCTGCACTTTTCTGCATCTCTGCTCTTTTGTGCCTTATTTCTGCTCATTTTCCCTTCCTCTCGCTCTGCCCTTTCACTAGTTTTCACTCGTTTTTCTACCCTCTTTTATCTTTCACCTTTCTGCATCTCTGCTCTTTTGTGCCTTATTTCTGCCTATTTTCCCTTTTTTCTTTATCCCTTATTTCCTCCCTTTACCTTTCCCCGCCGCTGCTGCCCCGCGGCCCCTCCCCCCAGCGCGACCGGCCCAATCCAGCTCCCTCCCCGCTCCCGCCTCCCAGCTGTCCAGCCCTCCCCGACCCCTACTTAATGGCGGCCACTGCGGGGACAGGCGAGCAAGACCACTGACTCATTGTCAGTGAAATTGCTCTCCCACCCTCGCAGCTCCACCATTAAGTGAAGCCTGCCCCTGCCCCTGCACTCTCGAGTGTTGGTGATCGAGGCCCTCCTCCACCCGCAGGTTTCCCTCCCTTTACCTTTCCCGCCGCTGCTGCCCCCACGCCACTCGCCCCAGCGCGACCGGCCCAATCCAGCTCCCCTCCCCGCTCCCGCCTCCCAGCTGTCCAGCCCTCCCGACCCCTACTTAATGGCGGCCACTGCGGGGACAGGCGAGCAAGACCACTGACTCATTGTCAGTGAAATTGCTCTCCCACCCTCGCAGCTCCACCATTAAGTGAAGCCTGCCCCTGCCCCTGCACTCTCGAGTGTTGGTGATCGAGGCCCTCCTCCACCCGCAGGTTTTCCTGCGCCTCATCCCTGGTGGTCCAGTGGACCTCTGTCTCCTTCCTCTAACTCTGCTCTTTCACTCGTTTTTCTACCTTTTATCTTTCACCTTTCTGCACTTTTCTGCATCTCTGCTCTTTTGTGCCTTATTTCTGCTCATTTTCCCTTCCTCTCGCTCTGCCCTTTCACTAGTTTTCACTCGCTTTTTCTACCCTCTTTTATCTTTCACCTTTCTGCACTTTTCTGCATCTCTGCTCTTTTGTGCCTTATTTCTGCTCATTTTCCCTTCCTCTCGCTCTGCCCTTTCACTAGTTTTCACTCGTTTTTCTACCCTCTTTTATCTTTCACCTTTCTGCATCTCTGCTCTTTTGTGCCTTATTTCTGCCTATTTTCCCTTTTTTCTTTATCCCTTATTTCCTCCCTTTACCTTTCCCCGCCGCTGCTGCCCCCGCGGCCCCTCCCCCCAGCGCGACCGGCCCAATCCAGCTCCCTCCCCGCTCCCGCCTCCCAGCTGTCCAGCCCTCCTCGACCCCTACTTAATGGCGGCCAGTGCGGGGACAGGCGAGCAAGACCACTGACTCATTGTCAGTGAAATTGCTCTCCCACCCTCGCAGCTCCACCATTAAGTGAGGCCTGCCCCTGCCCCTGCACTCTCGAGTGTTGGTGATCGAGGCCCTCCTCCACCCGCAGGTTTCCCTGCGCCTCATCCCTGGTGGTCCAGTGGACCTCTGTCTCCTTCCTCTAACTCTGCTCTTTCACTCGTTTTTCTACCTTTTATCTTTCACCTTTCTGCACTTTTCTGCATCTCTGCTCTTTTGTGCCTTATTTCTGCTCATTTTCCCTTCCTCTCGCTCTGCCCTTTCACTTGTTTTCACTCGTTTTTCTACCCTCTTTTATCTTTCACCTTTCTGCACTTTTCTGCATCTCTGCTCTTTTGTGCCTTATTTCTGCTAATTTTCCCTTCCTCTCGCTCTGCCCTTTCACTAGTTTTCACTCGTTTTTCTACCCTCTTTTATCTTTCACCTTTCTGCATCTCTGCTCTTTTGTGCCTTATTTCTGCCTATTTTCCCTTTTTTCTTTATCCCTTATTTCCTCCCTTTACCTTTCCCCGCCGCTGCTGCCCCCGCGGCCACTCGCCCCAGCGCGACCGGCCCAATCCAGCTCCCTCCCCGCTCCCGCCTCCCAGCTGTCCAGCCCTCCCCGACCCCTACTTAATGGCGGCCACTGCGGGGACAGGCGAGCAAGACCACTGACTCATTGTCAGTGAAATTGCTCTCCCACCCTCGCAGCTCCACCATTAAGTGAAGCCTGCCCCTGCCCCTGCACTCTCGAGTGTTGGTGATCGAGGCCCTCCTCCACCCGCAGGTTTTCCCTCCCTTTACCTTTCCCCGCCGCTGCTGCCCCGCGGCCACTCGCTCCCAGCGCGACCGGCCCAATCCAGCTCCCCTCCCCGCTCCCGCCTCCCAGCTGTCCAGCCCTCCTCGACCCCTACTTAATGGCGGCCACTGCGGGGACAGGCGAGCAAGACCACTGACTCATTGTCAGTGAAATTGCTCTCCCACCCTCGCAGCTCCACCATTAAGTGAAGCCTGCCCCTGCACTCTCGAGTGTTGGTGATCGAGGCCCTCCTCCACCCGCAGGTTTCCCTGCGCCTCATCCCTGGTGGTCCAGTGGACCTCTGTCTCCTTCCTCTAACTCTGCTCTTTCACTCGTTTTTCTACCTTTTATCTTTCACCTTTCTGCACTTTTCTGCATCTCTGCTCTTTTGTGCCTTATTTCTGCTCATTTTCCCTTCCTCTCGCTCTGCCCTTTCACTTGTTTTCACTCGTTTTTCTACCCTCTTTTATCTTTCACCTTTCTGCACTTTTCTGCATCTCTGCTCTTTTGTGCCTTATTTCTGCTCATTTTCCCTTCCTCTCGCTCTGCCCTTTCACTAGTTTTCACTCGTTTTTCTACCCTCTTTTATCTTTCACCTTTCTGCATCTCTGCTCTTTTGTGCCTTATTTCTGCCTATTTTCCCTTTTTTCTTTATCCCTTATTTCCTCCCTTTACCTTTCCCCGCCGCTGCTGCCTCCGCGGCCACTCGCCCCAGCGCGACCGGCCCAATCCAGCTCCCTTCCCTGCTCCCGCCTCCCAGCTGTCCAGCCCTCCCCGACCCCTACTTAATGGCGGCCACTGCGGGGACAGGCGAGCAAGACCACTGACTCATTGTCAGTGAAATTGCTCTCCCACCCTCGCAGCTCCACCATTAAGTGAAGCCTGCCCCTGCCCCTGCACTCTCGAGTGTTGGTGATCGAGGCCCTCCTCCACCCGCAGGTTTCCCTGCGCCTCATCCCTGGTGGTCCAGTGGACCTCTGTCTCCTTCCTCTAACTCTGCTCTTTCACTCGTTTTTCTACCTTTTATCTTTCACCTTTCTGCACTTTTCTGCATCTCTGCTCTTTTGTGCCTTATTTCTGCTCATTTTCCCTTCCTCTCGCTCTGCCCTTTCATTGTTTTCACTCGTTTTTCTACCCTCTTTTATCTTTCACCTTTCTGCACTTTTCTGCATCTCTGCTCTTTTGTGCCTTATTTCTGCTCATTTTCCCTTCCTCTCGCTCTGCCCTTTCACTAGTTTTCACTCGTTTTTCTACCCTCTTTTATCTTTCACCTTTCTGCATCTCTGCTCTTTTGTGCCTTATTTCTGCCTATTTTCCCTTTTTTCTTTATCCCTTATTTCCTCCCTTTACCTTTCCCCGCCGCTGCTGCCCCCGCGGCCCCTCCCCCAGCGCGACCGGCCCAATCCAGCTCCCTCCCCGCTCCCGCCTCCCAGCTGTCCAGCCCTCCCCGACCCCTACTTAATGGCGGCCAGTGCGGGGACAGGCGAGCAAGACCACTGACTCATTGTCAGTGAAATTGCTCTCCCACCCTCGCAGCTCCACCATTAAGTGAGGCCTGCCCCTGCCCCTGCACTCTCGAGTGTTGGTGATCGAGGCCCTCCTCCACCCGCAGGTTTTCCCTGCGCCTCATCCCTGGTGGTCCAGTGGACCTCTGTCTCCTTCCTCTAACTCTGCTCTTTCACTCGTTTTTCTACCTTTTATCTTTCACCTTTCTGCACTTTTCTGCATCTCTGCTCTTTTGTGCCTTATTTCTGCTCATTTTCCCTTCCTCTCGCGCTGCCCTTTCACTTGTTTTCACTCGTTTTTCTACCCTCTTTTATCTTTCACCTTTCTGCACTTTTCTGCATCTCTGCTCTTTTGTGCCTTATTTCTGCTAATTTTCCCTTCCTCTCGCTCTGCCCTTTCACTAGTTTTCACTCGTTTTTCTACCCTCTTTTATCTTTCACCTTTCTGCATCTCTGCTCTTTTGTGCCTTATTTCTGCCTATTTTCCCTTTTTTCTTTATCCCTTATTTCCTCCCTTTACCTTTCCCCGCCGCTGCTGCCCCCGCGGCCACTCGCCCCAGCGCGACCGGCCCAATCCAGCTCCCCTCCCCGCTCCCGCCTCCCAGCTGTCCAGCCCTCCCCGACCCCTACTTAATGGCGACCACTGCGGGGACAGGCGAGCAAGACCACCGACTCATTGTCAGTGAAATTGCTCTCCCACCCTCGCAGCTCCACCATTAAGTGAAGCCTGCCCCTGCACTCTCGAGTGTTGGTGATCGAGGCCCTCCTCCACCCGCAGGTTTTCCCTGCGCCTCATCCCCGGTGGTCCAGTGGACCTCTGTCTCCTTCCTCTAACTCTGCTCTTTCACTCGTTTTTCTACCGTTTATCTTTCACCTTTCTGCACTTTTCTGCATCTCTGCTCTTTTGTGCCTTATTTCTGCTCATTTTCCCTTCCTCTCGCTCTGCCCTTTCACTTGTTTTCACTCGTTTTTCTACCCTCTTTTATCTTTCACCTTTCTGCACTTTTCTGCATCTCTGCTCTTTTGTGCCTTATTTCTGCTAATTTTCCCTTCCTCTCGCTCTGCCCTTTCACTAGTTTTCACTAGTTTTTCTACCCTCTTTTATCTTTCACCTTTCTGCATCTCTGCTCTTTTGTGCCTTATTTCTGCCTATTTTCCCTTTTTTCTTTATCCCTTATTTCCTCCCTTTACCTTTCCCCGCCGCTGCTGCCCCCGCGGCCCTCCCCCCAGCGCGACCGGCCCAATCCAGCTCCCTCCCCGCTCCCGCCTCCCAGCTGTCCAGCCCTCCCCGACCCCTACTTAATGGCGGCCAGTGCGGGGACAGGCGAGCAAGACCACTGACTCATTGTCAGTGAAATTGCTCTCCCACCCTCGCAGCTCCACCATTAAGTGAGGCCTGCCCCTGCCACTGCACTCTCGAGTGTTGGTGATCGAGGCCCTCCTCCACCCGCAGGTTTTCCCTGCGCCTCATCCCTGGTGGTCCAGTGGACCTCTGTCTCCTTCCTCTAACTCTGCTCTTTCACTCGTTTTTCTACCTTTTTATCTTTCACCTTTCTGCACTTTTCTGCATCTCTGCTCTTTTGTGCCTTATTTCTGCTAATTTTCCCTTCCTCTCGCTCTGCCCTTTCACTAGTTTTCACTCGTTTTTCTACCCTCTTTTATCTTTCACCTTTCTGCATCTCTGCTCTTTTGTGCCTTATTTCTGCCTATTTTCCCTTTTTTCTTTATCCCTTATTTCCTCCCTTTACCTTTCCCCGCCGCTGCTGCCCCCGCGGCCACTCGCCCCCAGCGCGACCGGCCCAATCCAGCTCCCTCCCCGCTCCCGCCTCCCAGCTGTCCAGCCCTCCCCGACCCCTACTTAATGGCGGCCACTGCGGGGACAGGCGAGCAAGACCACTGACTCATTGTCAGTGAAATTGCTCTCCCACCCTCGCAGCTCCACCATTAAGTGAAGCCTGCCCCTGCCCCTGCACTCTCGAGTGTTGGTGATCGAGGCCCTCCTCCACCCGCAGGTTTTCCCTGCGCCTCATCCCTGGTGGTCCAGTGGACCTCTGTCTCCTTCCTCTAACTCTGCTCTTTCACTCATTTTTCTACCTTTTATCTTTCACCTTTCTGCACTTTTCTGCATCTCTGCTCTTTTGTGCCTTATTTCTGCTCATTTTCCCTTCCTCTCGCTCTGCCCTTTCACTTGTTTTCACTCGTTTTTCTACCCTCTTTTATCTTTCACCTTTCTGCACCTTTCTGCATCTCTGCTCTTTGTGCCTTATTTCTGCTCATTTTCCCTTCCTCTCGCTCTGCCCTTTCACTAGTTTTCACTCGTTTTTCTACCCTCTTTTATCTTTCACCTTTCTGCATCTCTGCTCTTTTGTGCCTTATTTCTGCCTATTTTCCCTTTTTTCTTTATCCCTTATTTCCTCCCTTTACCTTTCCCCGCCGCTGCTGCCCCCGCGGCCCCTCCCCCCAGCGCGACCGGCCCAATCCAGCTCCCTCCCCGCTCCCGCCTCCCAGCTGTCCAGCCCTCCTCGACCCCTACTTAATGGCGGCCAGTGCGGGGACAGGCGAGCAAGACCACTGACTCATTGTCAGTGAAATTGCTCTCCCACCCTCGCAGCTCCACCATTAAGTGAGGCCTGCCCCTGCCCCTGCACTCTCGAGTGTTGGTGATCGAGGCCCTCCTCCACCCGCAGGTTTCCCTGCGCCTCATCCCTGGTGGTCCAGTGGACCTCTGTCTCCTTCCTCTAACTCTGCTCTTTCACTCGTTTTTCTACCTTTTATCTTTCACCTTTCTGCACTTTTCTGCATCTCTGCTCTTTTGTGCCTTATTTCTGCTCATTTTCCCTTCCTCTCGCTCTGCCCTTTCACTTGTTTTCACTCGTTTTTCTACCCTCTTTTATCTTTCACCTTTCTGCACTTTTCTGCATCTCTGCTCTTTTGTGCCTTATTTCTGCTCATTTTCCCTTCCTCTCGCTCTGCCCTTTCACTAGTTTTCACTCGTTTTTCTACCCTCTTTTATCTTTCACCTTTCTGCATCTCTGCTCTTTTGTGCCTTATTTCTGCCTATTTTCCCTTTTTTCTTTATCCCTTATTTCCTCCCTTTACCTTTCCCCGCCGCTGCTGCCTCCGCGGCCACTCGCCCCAGCGCGACCGGCCCAATCCAGCTCCCTTCCCTGCTCCCGCCTCCCAGCTGTCCAGCCCTCCTCGACCCCTACTTAATGGCGGCCACTGCGGGGACAGGCGAGCAAGACCACTGACTCATTGTCAGTGAAATTGCTCTCCCACCCTCGCAGCTCCACCATTAAGTGAAGCCTGCCCCTGCCCCTGCACTCTCGAGTGTTGGTGATCGAGGCCCTCCTCCACCCGCAGGTTTTCCCTGCGCCTCATCCCTGGTGGTCCAGTGGACCTCTGTCTCCTTCCTCTAACTCTGCTCTTTCACTCGTTTTTCTACCTTTTATCTTTCACCTTTCTGCACTTTTCTGCATCTCTGCTCTTTTGTGCCTTATTTCTGCTCATTTTCCCTTCCTCTCGCTCTGCCCTTTCACTTGTTTTCACTCGCTTTTTCTACCCTCTTTTATCTTTCACCTTTCTGCACTTTTCTGCATCTCTGCTCTTTTGTGCCTTATTTCTGCTCATTTTCCCTTCCTCTCGCTCTGCCCTTTCACTAGTTTTCACTCGTTTTTCTACCCTCTTTTATCTTTCACCTTTCTGCATCTCTGCTCTTTTGTGCCTTATTTCTGCCTATTTTCCCTTTTTTCTTTATCCCTTATTTCCTCCCTTTACCTTTCCCCGCCGCTGCTGCCCCCGCGGCCCCTCCCCCAGCGCGACCGGCCCAATCCAGCTCCCTCCCCGCTCCCGCCTCCCAGCTGTCCAGCCCTCCTCGACCCCTACTTAATGGCGGCCAGTGCGGGGACAGGCGAGCAAGACCACTGACTCATTGTCAGTGAAATTGCTCTCCCACCCTCGCAGCTCCACCATTAAGTGAGGCCTGCCCCTGCCCCTGCACTCTCGAGTGTTGGTGATCGAGGCCCTCCTCCACCCGCAGGTTTCCCTGCGCCTCATCCCTGGTGGTCCAGTGGACCTCTGTCTCCTTCCTCTAACTCTGCTCTTTCACTCGTTTTTCTACCTTTTATCTTTCACCTTTCTGCACTTTTCTGCATCTCTGCTCTTTTGTGCCTTATTTCTGCTCATTTTCCCTTCCTCTCGCTCTGCCCTTTCACTTGTTTTCACTCGTTTTTCTACCCTCTTTTATCTTTCACCTTTCTGCACTTTTCTGCATCTCTGCTCTTTTGTGCCTTATTTCTGCTCATTTTCCCTTCCTCTCGCTCTGCCCTTTCACTAGTTTTCACTCGTTTTTCTACCCTCTTTTATCTTTCACCTTTCTGCATCTCTGCTCTTTTGTGCCTTATTTCTGCCTATTTTCCCTTTTTTTCTTTATCCCTTATTTCCTCCCTTTACCTTTCCCCGCCGCTGCTGCCCCCGCGGCCCTCGCCCCCAGCGCGACCGGCCCAATCCAGCTCCCTCCCCGCTCCCGCC
The DNA here is from genome assembly GCA_963921515.1 of Calotriton arnoldi. Taxonomy (NCBI): domain Eukaryota; kingdom Metazoa; phylum Chordata; class Amphibia; order Caudata; family Salamandridae; genus Calotriton; species Calotriton arnoldi. The sequence goes on from CAWUFW010005541.1 coordinate 775,852, forward strand.
TCCCAGCTGTCCAGCCCTCCCCGACCCCTACTTAATGGCGGCCACTGCGGGGACAGGCGAGCAAGACCACCGACTCATTGTCAGTGAAATTGCTCTCCCACCCTCGCAGCTCCACCATTAAGTGAGGCCCTGCCCCTGCACTCTCGAGTGTTGGTGATCGAGGCCCTCCTCCACCCGCAGGTTTTCCCTGCGCCTCATCCCTGGTGGTCCAGTGGACCTCTGTCTCCTTCCTCTAACTCTGCTCTTTCACTCGTTTTTCTACCGTTTATCTTTCACCTTTCTGCACTTTTCTGCATCTCTGCTCTTTTGTGCCTTATTTCTGCTCATTTTCCCTTCCTCTCGCTCTGCCCTTTCACTTGTTTTCACTCGTTTTTCTACCCTCTTTTATCTTTCACCTTTCTGCACTTTTCTGCATCTCTGCTCTTTTGTGCCTTATTTCTGCTAATTTTCCCTTCCTCTCGCTCTGCCCTTTCACTAGTTTTCACTAGTTTTTCTACCCTCTTTTATCTTTCACCTTTCTGCATCTCTGCTCTTTTGTGCCTTATTTCTGCCTATTTTCCCTTTTTTCTTTATCCCTTATTTCCTCCCTTTACCTTTCCCCGCCGCTGCTGCCCCCGCGGCCCCTCCCCCCAGCGCGACCGGCCCAATCCAGCACCCTCCCCGCTCCCGCCTCCCAGCTGTCCAGCCCTCCTCGACCCCTACTTAATGGCGGCCAGTGCGGGGACAGGCGAGCAAGACCACTGACTCATTGTCAGTGAAATTGCTTCTCCCACCCTCGCAGCTCCACCATTAAGTGAGGCCTGCCCCTGCCCCTGCACTCTCGAGTGTTGGTGATCGAGGCCCTCCTCCACCCGCAGGTTTTCCCTGCGCCTCATCCCTGGTGGTCCAGTGGACCTCTGTCTCCTTCCTCTAACTCTGCTCTTTCACTCGTTTTTCTACCTTTTATCTTTCACCTTTCTGCACTTTTCTGCATCTCTGCTCTTTTGTGCCTTATTTCTGCTAATTTTCCCTTCCTCTCGCTCTGCCCTTTCACTAGTTTTCACTCGTTTTTCTACCCTCTTTTATCTTTCACCTTTCTGCATCTCTGCTCTTTTGTGCCTTATTTCTGCCTATTTTCCCTTTTTTCTTTATCCCTTATTTCCTCCCTTTACCTTTCCCCGCCGCTGCTGCCCCCGCGGCCACTGCCCCCCAGCGCGACCGGCCCAATCCAGCCCCTCCCCGCTCCCGCCTCCCAGCTGTCCAGCCCTCCCCGACCCCTACTTAATGGCGGCCACTGCGGGGACAGGCGAGCAAGACCACTGACTCATTGTCAGTGAAATTGCTCTCCCACCCTCGCAGCTCCACCATTAAGTGAAGCCTGCCCCTGCCCCTGCACTCTCGAGTGTTGGTGATCGAGGCCCTCCTCCACCCGCAGGTTTTCCTGCGCCTCATCCCTGGTGGTCCAGTGGACCTCTGTCTCCTTCCTCTAACTCTGCTCTTTCACTCATTTTTCTACCTTTTATCTTTCACCTTTCTGCACTTTTCTGCATCTCTGCTCTTTTGTGCCTTATTTCTGCTCATTTTCCCTTCCTCTCGCTCTGCCCTTTCACTTGTTTTCACTCGTTTTTCTACCCTCTTTATCTTTCACCTTTCTGCACCTTTCTGCATCTCTGCTCTTTTGTGCCTTATTTCTGCTCATTTTCCCTTCCTCTCGCTCTGCCCTTTCACTAGTTTTCACTCGTTTTTCTACCCTCTTTTATCTTTCACCTTTCTGCATCTCTGCTCTTTTGTGCCTTATTTCTGCCTATTTTCCCTTTTTTCTTTATCCCTTATTTCCTCCCTTTACCTTTCCCCGCCGCTGCTGCCCCCGCGGCCCCTCCCCCCAGCGCGACCGGCCCAATCCAGCTCCCTCCCCGCTCCCGCCTCCCAGCTGTCCAGCCCTCCTCGACCCCTACTTAATGGCGGCCAGTGCGGGGACAGGCGAGCAAGACCACTGACTCATTGTCAGTGAAATTGCTCTCCCACCCTCGCAGCTCCACCATTAAGTGAGGCCTGCCCCTGCCCCTGCACTCTCGAGTGTTGGTGATCGAGGCCCTCCTCCACCCGCAGGTTTTCCCTGCGCCTCATCCCTGGTGGTCCAGTGGACCTCTGTCTCCTTCCTCTAACTCTGCTCTTTCACTCGTTTTTCAACCTTTTATCTTTCACCTTTCTGCACTTTTCTGCATCTCTGCTCTTTTGTGCCTTATTTCTGCTCATTTTCCCTTCCTCTCGCTCTGCCCTTTCACTTGTTTTCACTCGTTTTTCTACCCTCTTTTATCTTTCACCTTTCTGCACTTTTCTGCATCTCTGCTCTTTTGTGCCTTATTTCTGCTAATTTTCCCTTCCTCTCGCTCTGCCCTTTCACTAGTTTTCACTCGTTTTTCTACCCTCTTTTATCTTTCACCTTTCTGCATCTCTGCTCTTTTGTGTCTTATTTCTGCCTATTTTCCCTTTTTTCTTTATCCCTTATTTCCTCCCTTTACCTTTCCCCGCCGCTGCTGCCCCCGCGGCCACTCGCCCCCAGCGCGACCGGCCCAATCCAGCTCCCCTCCCCGCTCCCGCCTCCCAGCTGTCCAGCCCTCCCCGACCCCTACTTAATGGCGGCCACTGCGGGGACAGGCGAGCAAGACCACTGACTCATTGTCAGTGAAATTGCTCTCCCACCCTCGCAGCTCCACCATTAAGTGAAGCCTGCCCCTGCCCCTGCACTCTCGAGTGTTGGTGATCGAGGCCCTCCTCCACCCGCAGGTTTCCCTGCGCCTCATCCCTGGTGGTCCAGTGGACCTCTGTCTCCTTCCTCTAACTCTGCTCTTTCACTCGTTTTTCTACCTTTTATCTTTCACCTTTCTGCACTTTTCTGCATCTCTGCTCTTTTGTGCCTTATTTCTGCTCATTTTCCCTTCCTCTCGCTCTGCCCTTTCACTTGTTTTCACTCGTTTTTCTACCCTCTTTATCTTTCACCTTTCTGCACCTTTCTGCATCTCTGCTCTTTTGTGCCTTATTTCTGCTCATTTTCCCTTCCTCTCGCTCTGCCCTTTCACTAGTTTTCACTCGTTTTTCTACCCTCTTTTATCTTTCACCTTTCTGCATCTCTGCTCTTTTGTGCCTTATTTCTGCCTATTTTCCCTTTTTTCTTTATCCCTTATTTCCTCCCTTTACCTTTCCCCGCCGCTGCTGCCCCCGCGGCCCCTCCCCCCAGCGCGACCGGCCCAATCCAGCTCCCCTCCCCGCTCCCGCCTCCCAGCTGTCCAGCCCTCCCCGACCCCAACTTAATGGCGGCCACTGCGGGGACAGGCGAGCAAGACCACTGACTCATTGTCAGTGAAATTGCTCTCCCACCCTCGCAGCTCCACCATTAAGTGAGGCCTGCCCCTGCCCCTGCACTCTCGAGTGTTGGTGATCGAGGCCCTCCTCCACCCGCAGGTTTTCCCTGCGCCTCATCCCTGGTGGTCCAGTGGACCTCTGTCTCCTTCCTCTAACTCTGCTCTTTCACTCGTTTTTCTACCTTTTATCTTTCACCTTTCTGCACTTTTCTGCATCTCTGCTCTTTTGTGCCTTATTTCTGCTCATTTTCCCTTCCTCTCGCTCTGCCCTTTCACTTGTTTTCACTCGTTTTTCTACCCTCTTTTATCTTTCACCTTTCTGCACTTTTCTGCATCTCTGCTCTTTTGTGCCTTATTTCTGCTAATTTTCCCTTCCTCTCGCTCTGCCCTTTCACTAGTTTTCACTCGTTTTTCTACCCTCTTTTATCTTTCACCTTTCTGCATCTCTGCTCTTTTGTGCCTTATTTCTGCCTATTTTCCCTTTTTTCTTTATCCCTTATTTCCTCCCTTTACCTTTCCCCGCCGCTGCTGCCCCCGCGGCCCCTCCCCCCCAGCGCGACCGGCCCAATCCAGCTCCCCTCCCCGCTCCCGCCTCCCAGCTGTCCAGCCCTCCCCGACCCCTACTTAATGGCGGCCAGTGCGGGGACAGGCGAGCAAGACCACTGACTCATTGTCAGTGAAATTGCTCTCCCACCCTCGCAGCTCCACCATTAAGTGAGGCCTGCCCCTGCCCCTGCACTCTCGAGTGTTGGTGATCGAGGCCCTCCTCCACCCGCAGGTTTCCCTGCGCCTCATCCCTGGTGGTCCAGTGGACCTCTGTCTCCTTCCTCTAACTCTGCTCTTTCACTCGTTTTTCTACCTTTTATCTTTCACCTTTCTGCACTTTTCTGCATCTCTGCTCTTTTGTGCCTTATTTCTGCTCATTTTCCCTTCCTCTCGCTCTGCCCTTTCACTTGTTTTCACTCGTTTTTCTACCCTCTTTATCTTTCACCTTTCTGCACTTTTCTGCATCTCTGCTCTTTTGTGCCTTATTTCTGCTAATTTTCCCTTCCTCTCGCTCTGCCCTTTCACTAGTTTTCACTCGTTTTTCTACCCTCTTTTATCTTTCACCTTTCTGCATCTCTGCTCTTTTGTGCCTTATTTCTGCCTATTTTCCCTTTTTTCTTTATCCCTTATTTCCTCCCTTTACCTTTCCCCGCCGCTGCTGCCCCCGCGGCCACTCGCCCCAGCGCGACCGGCCCAATCCAGCTCCCCTCCCCGCTCCCGCCTCCCAGCTGTCCAGCCCTCCTCGACCCCTACTTAATGGCGGCCACTGCGGGGACAGGCGAGCAAGACCACTGACTCATTGTCAGTGAAATTGCTCTCCCACCCTCGCAGCTCCACCACTAAGTGAAGCCTGCCCCTGCCCCTGCACTCTCGAGTGTTGGTGATCGAGGCCCTCCTCCACCCGCAGGTTTTCCCTGCGCCTCATCCCTGGTGGTCCAGTGGACCTCTGTCTCCTTCCTCTAACTCTGCTCTTTCACTCGTTTTTCTACCTTTTATCTTTCACCTTTCTGCACTTTTCTGCATCTCTGCTCTTTTGTGCCTTATTTCTGCTCATTTTCCCTTCCTCTCGCTCTGCCCTTTCACTTGTTTTCACTCGTTTTTCTACCCTCTTTTATCTTTCACCTTTCTGCACTTTTCTGCATCTCTGCTCTTTTGTGCCTTATTTCTGCTCATTTTCCCTTCCTCTCGCTCTGCCCTTTCACTAGTTTTCACTCGTTTTTCTACCCTCTTTTATCTTTCACCTTTCTGCATCTCTGCTCTTTTGTGCCTTATTTCTGCCTATTTTCCCTTTTTTCTTTATCCCTTATTTCCTCCCTTTACCTTTCCCCGCCGCTGCTGCCCCCGCGGCCCCTCCCCCCAGCGCGACCGGCCCAATCCAGCTCCTCCCCGCTCCCGCCTCCCAGCTGTCCAGCCCTCCCCGACCCCTACTTAATGGCGGCCAGTGCGGGGACAGGCGAGCAAGACCACTGACTCATTGTCAGTGAAATTGCTCTCCCACCCTCGCAGCTCCACCATTAAGTGAGGCCTGCCCCTGCACTCTCGAGTGTTGGTGATCGAGGCCCTCCTCCACCCGCAGGTTTTCCCTGCGCCTCATCCCTGGTGGTCCAGTGGACCTCTGTCTCCTTCCTCTAACTCTGCTCTTTCACTCGGTTTTCTACCTTTTATCTTTCACCTTTCTGCACTTTTCTGCATCTCTGCTCTTTTGTGCCTTATTTCTGCTCATTTTCCCTTCCTCTCGCTCTGCCCTTTCACTTGTTTTCACTCGTTTTTCTACCCTCTTTTATCTTTCACCTTTCTGCACTTTTCTGCATCTCTGCTCTTTTGTGCCTTATTTCTGCTAATTTTCCCTTCCTCTCGCTCTGCCCTTTCACTAGTTTTCACTCGTTTTTCTACCCTCTTTTATCTTTCACCTTTCTGCATCTCTGCTCTTTTGTGCCTTATTTCTGCCTATTTTCCCTTTTTTCTTTATCCCTTATTTCCTCCCTTTACCTTTCCCCACCGCTGCTGCCCCCGCGGCCACTCGCCCCCAGCGCGACCGGCCCAATCCAGCTCCCTCCCCGCTCCCGCCTCCCAGCTGTCCAGCCCTCCCGACCCCTACTTAATGGCGGCCACTGCGGGGACAGGCGAGCAAGACCACTGACTCATTGTCAGTGAAATTGCTCTCCCACCCTCGCAGCTCCACCATTAAGTGAAGCCTGCCCTGCCCCTGCACTCTCGAGTGTTGGTGATCGAGGCCCTCCTCCACCCGCAGGTTTCCCTGCGCCTCATCCCTGGTGGTCCAGTGGACCTCTGTCTCCTTCCTCTAACTCTGCTCTTTCACTCGTTTTTCTACCTTTTATCTTTCACCTTTCTGCACTTTTCTGCATCTCTGCTCTTTTGTGCCTTATTTCTGCTCATTTTCCCTTCCTCTCGCTCTGCCCTTTCACTTGTTTTCACTCGTTTTTCTACCCTCTTTTATCTTTCACCTTTCTGCACTTTTCTGCATCTCTGCTCTTTTGTGCCTTATTTCTGCTCATTTTCCCTTCCTCTCGCTCTGCCCTTTCACTAGTTTTCACTCGTTTTTCTACCCTCTTTTATCTTTCACCTTTCTGCATCTCTGCTCTTTTGTGCCTTATTTCTGCCTATTTTCCCTTTTTTCTTTATCCCTTATTTCCTCCCTTTACCTTTCCCCGCCGCTGCTGCCCCCGCGGCCACTCGCCCCCAGCGCGACCGGCCCAATCCAGCTCCCCTCCCCGCTCCCGCCTCCCAGCTGTCCAGCCCTCCCCGACCCCTACTTAATGGCGGCCACTGCGGGGACAGGCGAGCAAGACCACTGACTCATTGTCAGTGAAATTGCTCTCCCACCCTCGCAGCTCCACCATTAAGTGAAGGCCTGCCCCTGCACTCTCGAGTGTTGGTGATCGAGGCCCTCCTCCACCCGCAGGTTTCCCTGCGCCTCATCCCTGGTGGTCCAGTGGACCTCTGTCTCCTTCCTCTAACTCTGCTCTTTCACTCGTTTTTCTACCCTTTTATCTTTCACCTTTCTGCACTTTCCTGCATCTCTGCTCTTTTGTGCCTTATTTCTGCTCATTTTCCCTTCCTCTCGCTCTGCCCTTTCACTTGTTTTCACTCGTTTTTCTACCCTCTTTATCTTTCACCTTTCTGCACTTTTCTGCATCTCTGCTCTTTTGTGCCTTATTTCTGCTAATTTTCCCTTCCTCTCGCTCTGCCCTTTCACTAGTTTTCACTCGTTTTTCTACCCTCTTTTATCTTTCACCTTTCTGCATCTCTGCTCTTTTGTGCCTTATTTCTGCCTATTTTCCCTTTTTTCTTTATCCCTTATTTCCTCCCTTTACCTTTCCCCGCCGCTGCTGCCCCCGCGGCCACTCGCCCCCAGCGCGACCGGCCCAATCCAGCTCCCCTCCCCGCTCCCGCCTCCCAGCTGTCCAGCCCTCCCCGACCCCTACTTAATGGCGGCCACTGCGGGGACAGGCGAGCAAGACCACTGACTCATTGTCAGTGAAATTGCTCTCCCACCCTCGCAGCTCCACCATTAAGTGAAGCCTGCCCCTGCCCCTGCACTCTCGAGTGTTGGTGATCGACGCCCTCCTCCACCCGCAGGTTTTCCCTGCGCCTCATCCCTGGTGGTCCAGTGGACCTCTGTCTCCTTCCTCTAACTCTGCTCTTTCACTCGTTTTTCTACCTTTTTATCTTTCACCTTTCTGCACTTTTCTGCATCTCTGCTCTTTTGTGCCTTATTTCTGCTCATTTTCCCTTCCTCTCGCTCTGCCCTTTCACTTGTTTTCACTCGTTTTTCTACCCTCTTTTATCTTTCACCTTTCTGCACTTTTCTGCATCTCTGCTCTTTTGTGCCTTATTTCTGCTCATTTTCCCTTCCTCTCGCTCTGCCCTTTCACTAGTTTTCACTCGTTTTTCTACCCTCTTTTATCTTTCACCTTTCTGCATCTCTGCTCTTTTGTGCCTTATTTCTGCCTATTTTCCCTTTTTTCTTTATCCCTTATTTCCTCCCTTTACCTTTCCCCGCCGCTGCTGCCCCCGCGGCCCCTCCCCCCAGCGCGACCGGCCCAATCCAGCTCCCCTCCCCGCTCCCGCCTCCCAGCTGTCCAGCCCTCCCCGACCCCTACTTAATGGCGGCCAGTGCGGGGACAGGCGAGCAAGACCACTGACTCATTGTCAGTGAAATTGCTCTCCCACCCTCGCAGCTCCACCATTAAGTGAGGCCTGCCCCTGCCCCTGCACTCTCGAGTGTTGGTGATCGAGGCCCTCCTCCACCCGCAGGTTTCCCTGCGCCTCATCCCTGGTGGTCCAGTGGACCTCTGTCTCCTTCCTCTAACTCTGCTCTTTCACTCGTTTTTCTACCTTTTATCTTTCACCTTTCTGCACTTTTCTGCATCTCTGCTCTTTTGTGCCTTATTTCTGCTCATTTTCCCTTCCTCTCGCTCTGCCCTTTCACTTGTTTTCACTCGTTTTTCTACCCTCTTTTATCTTTCACCTTTCTGCACTTTTCTGCATCTCTGCTCTTTTGTGCCTTATTTCTGCTCATTTTCCCTTCCTCTCGCTCTGCCCTTTCACTAGTTTTCACTCGTTTTTCTACCCTCTTTTATCTTTCACCTTTCTGCATCTCTGCTCTTTTGTGCCTTATTTCTGCCTATTTTCCCTTTTTTCTTTATCCCTTATTTCCTCCCTTTACCTTTCCCCGCCGCTGCTGCCCCCGCGGCCCCTCGCCCCAGCGCGACCGGCCCAATCCAGCTCCCCTCCCCGCTCCTGCCTCCCAGCTGTCCAGCCCTCCTCGACCCCTACTTAATGGCGGCCACTGCGGGGACAGGCGAGCAAGACCACTGACTCATTGTCAGTGAAATTGCTCTCCCACCCTCGCAGCTCCACCATTAAGTGAAGCCTGCCCCTGCCCCTGCACTCTCGAGTGTTGGTGATCGAGGCCCTCCTCCACCCGCAGGTTTCCCTGCGCCTCATCCCTGGTGGTCCAGTGGACCTCTGTCTCCTTCCTCTAACTCTGCTCTTTCACTCGTTTTTCTACCTTTTATCTTTCACCTTTCTGCACTTTTCTGCATCTCTGCTCTTTTGTGCCTTATTTCTGCTCATTTTCCCTTCCTCTCGCTCTGCCCTTTCACTTGTTTTCACTCGTTTTTCTACCCTCTTTTATCTTTCACCTTTCTGCACTTTTCTGCATCTCTGCTCTTTTGTGCCTTATTTCTGCTCATTTTCCCTTCCTCTCGCTCTGCCCTTTCACTAGTTTTCACTCGTTTTTCTACCCTCTTTTATCTTTCACCTTTCTGCATCTCTGCTCTTTTGTGCCTTATTTCTGCCTATTTTCCCTTTTTTCTTTATCCCTTATTTCCTCCCTTTACCTTTCCCCGCCGCTGCTGCCCCCGCGGCCACTCGCCCCAGCGCGACCGGCCCAATCCAGCTCCCCTCCCCGCTCCCGCCTCCCAGCTGTCCAGCCCACCCCCACCCCAACATAAAGGCGGCCAGTGCGGGGACAGGCGAGCAAGACCACTGACTCATTGTCAGTGAAATTGCTCTCCCACCCTCGCAGCTCCACCATTAAGTGAGGCCTGCCCCTGCCCCTGCACTCTCAAGTGTTGGTGATCGAGGCCCTCCTCCACCCGCAGGTTTTCCCTGCGCCTCATCCCTGGTGGTCCAGTGGACCTCTGTCTCCTTCCTCTAACTCTGCTCTTTCACTCGTTTTTCTACCTTTTATCTTTCACCTTTCTGCACTTTTCTGCATCTCTGCTCTTTTGTGCCTTATTTCTGCTCATTTTCCCTTCCTCTCGCTCTGCCCTTTCACTTGTTTTCACTCGTTTTTCTACCCTCTTTTATCTTTCACCTTTCTGCACTTTTCTGCATCTCTGCTCTTTTGTGCCTTATTTCTGCTCATTTTCCCTTCCTCTCGCTCTGCCCTTTCACTAGTTTTCACTCGTTTTTCTACCCTCTTTTATCTTTCACCTTTCTGCATCTCTGCTCTTTTGTGCCTTATTTCTGCCTATTTTCCCTTTTTTCTTTATCCCTTATTTCCTCCCTTTACCTTTCCCCGCCGCTGCTGCCCCCGCGGCCCCTCCCCCCAGCGCGACCGGCCCAATCCAGCTCCCCTCCCCGCTCCCGCCTCCCAGCTGTCCAGCCCTCCCCGACCCCTACTTAATGGCGGCCAGTGCGGGGACAGGCGAGCAAGACCACTGACTCATTGTCAGTGAAATTGCTCTCCCACCCTCGCAGCTCCACCATTAAGTGAGGCCTGCCCTGCCCCTGCACTCTCGAGTGTTGGTGATCGAGGCCCTCCTCCACCCGCAGGTTTCCCTGCGCCTCATCCCTGGTGGTCCAGTGGACCTCTGTCTCCTTCCTCTAACTCTGCTCTTTCACTCGTTTTTCTACCTTTTATCTTTCACCTTTCTGCACTTTTCTGCATCTCTGCTCTTTTGTGCCTTATTTCTGCTCATTTTCCCTTCCTCTCGCTCTGCCCTTTCACTTGTTTTCACTCGTTTTTCTACCCTCTTTTATCTTTCACCTTTCTGCACTTTTCTGCATCTCTGCTCTTTTGTGCCTTATTTCTGCTAATTTTCCCTTCCTCTCGCTCTGCCCTTTCACTAGTTTTCACTCGTTTTTCTACCCTCTTTTATCTTTCACCTTTCTGCATCTCTGCTCTTTTGTGCCTTATTTCTGCCTATTTTCCCTTTTTCTTTATCCCTTATTTCCTCCCTTTACCTTTCCCCGCCGCTGCTGCCCCGCGGCCACTCCGCCCCAGCGCGACCGGCCCAATCCAGCTCCTCCCCGCTCCCGCCTCCCAGCTGTCCAGCCCTCCCCGACCCCTACTTAATGGCGGCCACTGCGGGGACAGGCGAGCAAGACCACTGACTCATTGTCAGTGAAATTGCTCTCCCACCCTCGCAGCTCCACCATTAAGTGAAGCCTGCCCCTGCCCCTGCACTCTCGAGTGTTGGTGATCGAGGCCCTCCTCCACCCGCAGGTTTCCCTCCCTTACCTTTCCCCGCCGCTGCTGCCCCCGCGGCCACTCGCCCCAGCGCGACCGGCCCAATCCAGCTCCCCTCCCCGCTCCCGCCTCCCAGCTGTCCAGCCCTCCCCGACCCCTACTTAATGGCGGCCACTGCGGGGACAGGCGAGCAAGACCACTGACTCATTGTCAGTGAAATTGCTCTCCCACCCTCGCAGCTCCACCATTAAGTGAAGCCTGCCCCTGCACTCTCGAGTGTTGGTGATCGAGGCCCTCCTCCACCCGCAGGTTTTCCCTGCGCCTCATCCCTGGTGGTCCAGTGGACCTCTGTCTCCTTCCTCTAACTCTGCTCTTTCACTCGTTTTTCTACCTTTTATCTTTCACCTTTCTGCACTTTTCTGCATCTCTGCTCTTTTGTGCCTTATTTCTGCTCATTTTCCCTTCCTCTCGCTCTGCCCTTTCACTAGTTTTCACTGCGTTTTTCTACCCTCTTTTATCTTTCACCTTTCTGCACTTTTCTGCATCTCTGCTCTTTTGTGCCTTATTTCTGCTCATTTTCCCTTCCTCTCGCTCTGCCCTTTCACTAGTTTTCACTCGTTTTTCTACCCTCTTTTATCTTTCACCTTTCTGCATCTCTGCTCTTTTGTGCCTTATTTCTGCCTATTTTCCCTTTTTTCTTTATCCCTTATTTCCTCCCTTTACCTTTCCCCGCCGCTGCTGCCCCCGCGGCCCCTCCCCCCAGCGCGACCGGCCCAATCCAGCTCCCCTCCCCGCTCCCGCCTCCCAGCTGTCCAGCCCTCCCCGACCTCTACTTAATGGCGGCCACTGCGGGGACAGGCGAGCAAGACCACTGACTCATTGTCAGTGAAATTGCTCTCCCACCCTCGCAGCTCCACCATTAAGTGAGGCCTGCCCCTGCCCCTGCACTCTCGAGTGTTGGTGATCGAGGCCCTCCTCCACCCGCAGGTTTCCCTGCGCCTCATCCCTGGTGGTCCAGTGGACCTCTGTCTCCTTCCTCTAACTCTGCTCTTTCACTCGTTTTTCTACCTTTTATCTTTCACCTTTCTGCACTTTTCTGCATCTCTGCTCTTTTGTGCCTTATTTCTGCTCATTTTCCCTTCCTCTCGCTCTGCCCTTTCACTTGTTTTCACTCGTTTTTCTACCCTCTTTTATCTTTCACCTTTCTGCACTTTTCTGCATCTCTGCTCTTTTGTGCCTTATTTCTGCTCATTTTCCCTTCCTCTCGCTCTGCCCTTTCACTAGTTTTCACTCGTTTTTCTACCCTCTTTTATCTTTCACCTTTCTGCATCTCTGCTCTTTTGTGCCTTATTTCTGCCTATTTTCCCTTTTTCTTTATCCCTTATTTCCTCCCTTTACCTTTCCCCGCCGCTGCTGCCCCCGCGGCCCCTCCCCCCAGCGCGACCGGCCCAATCCAGCTCCCCTCCCCGCTCCCGCCTCCCAGCTGTCCAGCCCTCCCCGACCCCTACTTAATGGCGGCCACTGCGGGGACAGGCGAGCAAGACCACTGACTCATTGTCAGTGAAATTGCTCTCCCACCCTCGCAGCTCCACCATTAAGTGAGGCCTGCCCCTGCCCCTGCACTCTCGAGTGTTGGTGATCGAGGCCCTCCTCCACCCGCAGGTTTCCCTGCGCCTCATCCCTGGTGGTCCAGTGGACCTCTGTCTCCTTCCTCTAACTCTGCTCTTTCACTCGTTTTTCTACCTTTTTATCTTTCACCTTTCTGCACTTTTCTGCATCTCTGCTCTTTTGTGCCTTATTTCTGCTCATTTTCCCTTCCTCTCGCTCTGCCCTTTCACTTGTTTTCACTCGTTTTTCTACCCTCTTTTATCTTTCACCTTTCTGCACTTTTCTGCATCTCTGCTCTTTTGTGCCTTATTTCTGCTCATTTTCCCTTCCTCTCGCTCTGCCCTTTCACTAGTTTTCACTCGTTTTTCTACCCTCTTTTATCTTTCACCTTTCTGCATCTCTGCTCTTTTGTGCCTTATTTCTGCCTATTTTCCCTTTTTTCTTTATCCCTTATTTCCTCCCTTTACCTTTCCCCGCCGCTGCTGCCCCCGCGGCCCCTCCCCCCAGCGCGACCGGCCCAATCCAGCTCCCCTCCCCGCTCCCGCCTCCCAGCTGTCCAGCCCTCCCCGACCCCTACTTAATGGCGGCCACTGCGGGGACAGGCGAGCAAGACCACTGACTCATTGTCAGTGAAATTGCTCTCCCACCCTCGCAGCTCCACCATTAAGTGAGGCCTGCCCCTGCCCCTGCACTCTCGAGTGTTGGTGATCGAGGCCCTCCTCCACCCGCAGGTTTCCCTGCGCCTCATCCCTGGTGGTCCAGTGGACCTCTGTCTCCTTCCTCTAACTCTGCTCTTTCACTCGTTTTTCTACCTTTTATCTTTCACCTTTCTGCACTTTTCTGCATCTCTGCTCTTTTGTGCCTTATTTCTGCTCATTTTCCCTTCCTCTCGCTCTGCCCTTTCACTTGTTTTCACTCGTTTTTCTACCCTCTTTTATCTTTCACCTTTCTGCACTTTTCTGCATCTCTGCTCTTTTGTGCCTTATTTCTGCTCATTTTCCCTTCCTCTCGCTCTGCCCTTTCACTAGTTTTCACTCGTTTTTCTACCCTCTTTTATCTTTCACCTTTCTGCATCTCTGCTCTTTTGTGCCTTATTTCTGCCTATTTTCCCTTTTTTCTTTATCCCTTATTTCCTCCCTTTACCTTTCCCCGCCGCTGCTGCCCCCGCGGCCCCTCCCCCCAGCGCGACCGGCCCAATCCAGCTCCCCTCCCCGCTCCCGCCTCCCAGCTGTCCAGCCCTCCCCGACCCCTACTTAATGGCGGCCACTGCGGGGACAGGCGAGCAAGACCACTGACTCATTGTCAGTGAAATTGCTCTCCCACCCTCGCAGCTCCACCATTAAGTGAGGCCTGCCCCTGCCCCTGCACTCTCGAGTGTTGGTGATCGAGGCCCTCCTCCACCCGCAGGTTTCCCTGCGCCTCATCCCTGGTGGTCCAGTGGACCTCTGTCTCCTTCCTCTAACTCTGCTCTTTCACTCGTTTTTCTACCTTTTATCTTTCACCTTTCTGCACTTTTCTGCATCTCTGCTCTTTTGTGCCTTATTTCTGCTCATTTTCCCTTCCTCTCGCTCTGCCCTTTCACTTGTTTTCACTCGTTTTTCTACCCTCTTTTATCTTTCACCTTTCTGCACTTTTCTGCATCTCTGCTCTTTTGTGCCTTATTTCTGCTCATTTTCCCTTCCTCTCGCTCTGCCCTTTCACTAGTTTTCACTCGTTTTTCTACCCTCTTTATCTTTCACCTTTCTGCATCTCTGCTCTTTTGTGCCTTATTTCTGCCTATTTTCCCTTTTTTTCTTTATCCCTTATTTCCTCCCTTTACCTTTCCCCGCCGCTGCTGCCCCCGCGGCCCCTCCCCCCAGCGCGACCGGCCCAATCCAGCTCCCCTCCCCGCTCCCGCCTCCCAGCTGTCCAGCCCTCCCCGACCCCTACTTAATGGCGGCCACTGCGGGGACAGGCGAGCAAGACCACTGACTCATTGTCAGTGAAATTGCTCTCCCACCCTCGCAGCTCCACCATTAAGTGAGGCCTGCCCCTGCCCCTGCACTCTCGAGTGTTGGTGATCGAGGCCCTCCTCCACCCGCAGGTTTCCCTGCGCCTCATCCCTGGTGGTCCAGTGGACCTCTGTCTCCTTCCTCTAACTCTGCTCTTTCACTCGTTTTTCTACCTTTTATCTTTCACCTTTCTGCACTTTTCTGCATCTCTGCTCTTTTGTGCCTTATTTCTGCTCATTTTCCCTTCCTCTCGCTCTGCCCTTTCACTTGTTTTCACTCGTTTTTCTACCCTCTTTTATCTTTCACCTTTCTGCACTTTTCTGCATCTCTGCTCTTTTGTGCCTTATTTCTGCTCATTTTCCCTTCCTCTCGCTCTGCCCTTTCACTAGTTTTCACTCGTTTTTCTACCCTCTTTTATCTTTCACCTTTCTGCATCTCTGCTCTTTTGTGCCTTATTTCTGCCTATTTTCCCTTTTTTCTTTATCCCTTATTTCCTCCCTTTACCTTTCCCCGCCGCTGCTGCCCCCGCGGCCCCTCCCCCCAGCGCGACCGGCCCAATCCAGCTCCCCTCCCCGCTCCCGCCTCCCAGCTGTCCAGCCCTCCCCGACCCCTACTTAATGGCGGCCACTGCGGGGACAGGCGAGCAAGACCACTGACTCATTGTCAGTGAAATTGCTCTCCCACCCTCGCAGCTCCACCATTAAGTGAGGCCTGCCCCTGCCCCTGCACTCTCGAGTGTTGGTGATCGAGGCCCTCCTCCACCCGCAGGTTTCCCTGCGCCTCATCCCTGGTGGTCCAGTGGACCTCTGTCTCCTTCCTCTAACTCTGCTCTTTCACTCGTTTTTCTACCTTTTATCTTTCACCTTTCTGCACTTTTCTGCATCTCTGCTCTTTTGTGCCTTATTTCTGCTCATTTTCCCTTCCTCTCGCTCTGCCCTTTCACTTGTTTTCACTCGTTTTTCTACCCTCTTTTATCTTTCACCTTTCTGCACTTTTCTGCATCTCTGCTCTTTTGTGCCTTATTTCTGCTCATTTTCCCTTCCTCTCGCTCTGCCCTTTCACTAGTTTTCACTCGTTTTTCTACCCTCTTTTATCTTTCACCTTTCTGCATCTCTGCTCTTTTGTGCCTTATTTCTGCCTATTTTCCCTTTTTTCTTTATCCCTTATTTCCTCCCTTTACCTTTCCCCGCCGCTGCTGCCCCCGCGGCCCCTCCCCCCAGCGCGACCGGCCCAATCCAGCTCCCCTCCCCGCTCCCGCCTCCCAGCTGTCCAGCCCTCCCCGACCCCTACTTAATGGCGGCCACTGCGGGGACAGGCGAGCAAGACCACTGACTCATTGTCAGTGAAATTGCTCTCCCACCCTCGCAGCTCCACCATTAAGTGAGGCCTGCCCCTGCCCCTGCACTCTCGAGTGTTGGTGATCGAGGCCCTCCTCCACCCGCAGGTTTCCCTGCGCCTCATCCCTGGTGGTCCAGTGGACCTCTGTCTCCTTCCTCTAACTCTGCTCTTTCACTCGTTTTTCTACCTTTTATCTTTCACCTTTCTGCACTTTTCTGCATCTCTGCTCTTTTGTGCCTTATTTCTGCTCATTTTCCCTTCCTCTCGCTCTGCCCTTTCACTTGTTTTCACTCGTTTTTCTACCCTCTTTTATCTTTCACCTTTCTGCACTTTTCTGCATCTCTGCTCTTTTGTGCCTTATTTCTGCTCATTTTCCCTTCCTCTCGCTCTGCCCTTTCACTAGTTTTCACTCGTTTTTCTACCCTCTTTTATCTTTCACCTTTCTGCATCTCTGCTCTTTTGTGCCTTATTTCTGCCTATTTTCCCTTTTTTTCTTTATCCCTTATTTCCTCCCTCTACCTTTCCCCGCCGCTGCTGCCCCCGCGGCCCCGCCCCCCCAGCGCGACCGGCCCAATCCAGCTCCCCTCCCCGCTCCCGCCTCCCAGCTGTCCAGCCCTCCCCGACCCCTACTTAATGGCGGCCACTGCGGGGACAGGCGAGCAAGACCACTGACTCATTGTCAGTGAAATTGCTCTCCCACCCTCGCAGCTCCACCATTAAGTGAGGCCTGCCCCTGCACTCTCGAGTGTTGGTGATCGAGGCCCTCCTCCACCCGCAGGTTTCCCTGCGCCTCATCCCTGGTGGTCCAGTGGACCTCTGTCTCCTTCCTCTAACTCTGCTCTTTCACTCGTTTTTCTACCTTTTATCTTTCACCTTTCTGCACTTTTCTGCATCTCTGCTCTTTTGTGCCTTATTTCTGCTCATTTTCCCTTCCTCTCGCTCTGC
Organism: Calotriton arnoldi; assembly: GCA_963921515.1. NCBI lineage: Eukaryota > Metazoa > Chordata > Amphibia > Caudata > Salamandridae > Calotriton > Calotriton arnoldi. The sequence continues at coordinate 792,564 of CAWUFW010005541.1, forward strand.
CCTTTCACTTGTTTTCACTCGTTTTTCTACCCTCTTTTATCTTTCACCTTTCTGCACTTTTCTGCATCTCTGCTCTTTTGTGCCTTATTTCTGCTCATTTTCCCTTCCTCTCGCTCTGCCCTTTCACTAGTTTTCACTCGTTTTTCTACCCTCTTTTATCTTTCACCTTTCTGCATCTCTGCTCTTTTGTGCCTTATTTCTGCCTATTTTCCCTTTTTTCTTTATCCCTTATTTCCTCCCTTTACCTTTCCCCGCCGCTGCTGCCCCCGCGGCCCCTCCCCCCAGCGCGACCGGCCCAATCCAGCTCCCCTCCCCGCTCCCGCCTCCCAGCTGTCCAGCCCTCCCCGACCCCTACTTAATGGCGGCCACTGCGGGGACAGGCGAGCAAGACCACTGACTCATTGTCAGTGAAATTGCTCTCCCACCCTCGCAGCTCCACCATTAAGTGAGGCCTGCCCTGCCCCTGCACTCTCGAGTGTTGGTGATCGAGGCCCTCCTCCACCCGCAGGTTTCCCTGCGCCTCATCCCTGGTGGTCCAGTGGACCTCTGTCTCCTTCCTCTAACTCTGCTCTTTCACTCGTTTTTCTACCTTTTATCTTTCACCTTTCTGCACTTTTCTGCATCTCTGCTCTTTTGTGCCTTATTTCTGCTCATTTTCCCTTCCTCTCGCTCTGCCCTTTCACTTGTTTTCACTCGTTTTTCTACCCTCTTTTATCTTTCACCTTTCTGCACTTTTCTGCATCTCTGCTCTTTTGTGCCTTATTTCTGCTCATTTTCCCTTCCTCTCGCTCTGCCCTTTCACTAGTTTTCACTCGTTTTTCTACCCTCTTTTATCTTTCACCTTTCTGCATCTCTGCTCTTTTGTGCCTTATTTCTGCCTATTTTCCCTTTTTTCTTTATCCCTTATTTCCTCCCTTTACCTTTCCCCGCCGCTGCTGCCCCCGCGGCCCCTCCCCCCAGCGCGACCGGCCCAATCCAGCTCCCCTCCCCGCTCCCGCCTCCCAGCTGTCCAGCCCTCCCCGACCCCTACTTAATGGCGGCCACTGCGGGGACAGGCGAGCAAGACCACTGACTCATTGTCAGTGAAATTGCTCTCCCACCCTCGCAGCTCCACCATTAAGTGAGGCCTGCCCCTGCCCCTGCACTCTCGAGTGTTGGTGATCGAGGCCCTCCTCCACCCGCAGGTTTCCCTGCGCCTCATCCCTGGTGGTCCAGTGGACCTCTGTCTCCTTCCTCTAACTCTGCTCTTTCACTCGTTTTTCTACCTTTTATCTTTCACCTTTCTGCACTTTTCTGCATCTCTGCTCTTTTGTGCCTTATTTCTGCTCATTTTCCCTTCCTCTCGCTCTGCCCTTTCACTTGTTTTCACTCGTTTTTCTACCCTCTTTTATCTTTCACCTTTCTGCACTTTTCTGCATCTCTGCTCTTTTGTGCCTTATTTCTGCTCATTTTCCCTTCCTCTCGCTCTGCCCTTTCACTAGTTTTCACTCGTTTTTCTACCCTCTTTTATCTTTCACCTTTCTGCATCTCTGCTCTTTTGTGCCTTATTTCTGCCTATTTTCCCTTTTTTCTTTATCCCTTATTTCCTCCCTTTACCTTTCCCCGCCGCTGCTGCCCCCGCGGCCCCTCCCCCCAGCGCGACCGGCCCAATCCAGCTCCCCTCCCCGCTCCCGCCTCCCAGCTGTCCAGCCCTCCCCGACCCCTACTTAATGGCGGCCACTGCGGGGACAGGCGAGCAAGACCACTGACTCATTGTCAGTGAAATTGCTCTCCCACCCTCGCAGCTCCACCATTAAGTGAGGCCTGCCCCTGCCCCTGCACTCTCGAGTGTTGGTGATCGAGGCCCTCCTCCACCCGCAGGTTTCCCTGCGCCTCATCCCTGGTGGTCCAGTGGACCTCTGTCTCCTTCCTCTAACTCTGCTCTTTCACTCGTTTTTCTACCTTTTATCTTTCACCTTTCTGCACTTTTCTGCATCTCTGCTCTTTTGTGCCTTATTTCTGCTCATTTTCCCTTCCTCTCGCTCTGCCCTTTCACTTGTTTTCACTCGTTTTTCTACCCTCTTTTATCTTTCACCTTTCTGCACTTTTCTGCATCTCTGCTCTTTTGTGCCTTATTTCTGCTCATTTTCCCTTCCTCTCGCTCTGCCCTTTCACTAGTTTTCACTCGTTTTTCTACCCTCTTTTATCTTTCACCTTTCTGCATCTCTGCTCTTTTGTGCCTTATTTCTGCCTATTTTCCCTTTTTCTTTATCCCTTATTTCCTCCCTTTACCTTTCCCCGCCGCTGCTGCCCCCGCGGCCCCTCCCCCCAGCGCGACCGGCCCAATCCAGCTCCCCTCCCCGCTCCCGCCTCCCAGCTGTCCAGCCCTCCCCGACCCCTACTTAATGGCGGCCACTGCGGGGACAGGCGAGCAAGACCACTGACTCATTGTCAGTGAAATTGCTCTCCCACCCTCGCAGCTCCACCATTAAGTGAGGCCTGCCCCTGCCCCTGCACTCTCGAGTGTTGGTGATCGAGGCCCTCCTCCACCCGCAGGTTTCCCTGCGCCTCATCCCTGGTGGTCCAGTGGACCTCTGTCTCCTTCCTCTAACTCTGCTCTTTCACTCGTTTTTCTACCCTTTTATCTTTCACCTTTCTGCACTTTTCTGCATCTCTGCTCTTTTGTGCCTTATTTCTGCTCATTTTCCCTTCCTCTCGCTCTGCCCTTTCACTTGTTTTCACTCGTTTTTCTACCCTCTTTTATCTTTCACCTTTCTGCACTTTTCTGCATCTCTGCTCTTTTGTGCCTTATTTCTGCTCATTTTCCCTTCCTCTCGCTCTGCCCTTTCACTAGTTTTCACTCGTTTTTCTACCCTCTTTTATCTTTCACCTTTCTGCATCTCTGCTCTTTTGTGCCTTATTTCTGCCTATTTTCCCTTTTTTTCTTTATCCCTTATTTCCTCCCTTTACCTTTCCCCGCCGCTGCTGCCCCCGCGGCCCCTCCCCCCAGCGCGACCGGCCCAATCCAGCTCCCCTCCCCGCTCCCGCCTCCCAGCTGTCCAGCCCTCCCCGACCCCTACTTAATGGCGGCCACTGCGGGGACAGGCGAGCAAGACCACTGACTCATTGTCAGTGAAATTGCTCTCCCACCCTCGCAGCTCCACCATTAAGTGAGGCCTGCCCCTGCCCCTGCACTCTCGAGTGTTGGTGATCGAGGCCCTCCTCCACCCGCAGGTTTCCCTGCGCCTCATCCCTGGTGGTCCAGTGGACCTCTGTCTCCTTCCTCTAACTCTGCTCTTTCACTCGTTTTTCTACCTTTTATCTTTCACCTTTCTGCACTTTTCTGCATCTCTGCTCTTTTGTGCCTTATTTCTGCTCATTTTCCCTTCCTCTCGCTCTGCCCTTTCACTTGTTTTCACTCGTTTTTCTACCCTCTTTTATCTTTCACCTTTCTGCACTTTTCTGCATCTCTGCTCTTTTGTGCCTTATTTCTGCTCATTTTCCCTTCCTCTCGCTCTGCCCTTTCACTAGTTTTCACTCGTTTTTCTACCCTCTTTTATCTTTCACCTTTCTGCATCTCTGCTCTTTTGTGCCTTATTTCTGCCTATTTTCCCTTTTTTCTTTATCCCTTATTTCCTCCCTTTACCTTTCCCCGCCGCTGCTGCCCCCGCGGCCCCTCCCCCCAGCGCGACCGGCCCAATCCAGCTCCCCTCCCCGCTCCCGCCTCCCAGCTGTCCAGCCCTCCCCGACCCCTACTTAATGGCGGCCACTGCGGGGACAGGCGAGCAAGACCACTGACTCATTGTCAGTGAAATTGCTCTCCCACCCTCGCAGCTCCACCATTAAGTGAGGCCTGCCCCTGCACTCTCGAGTGTTGGTGATCGAGGCCCTCCTCCACCCGCAGGTTTCCCTGCGCCTCATCCCTGGTGGTCCAGTGGACCTCTGTCTCCTTCCTCTAACTCTGCTCTTTCACTCGTTTTTCTACCCTTTTTATCTTTCACCTTTCTGCACTTTTCTGCATCTCTGCTCTTTTGTGCCTTATTTCTGCTCATTTTCCCTTCCTCTCGCTCTGCCCTTTCACTTGTTTTCACTCGTTTTTCTACCCTCTTTTATCTTTCACCTTTCTGCACTTTTCTGCATCTCTGCTCTTTTGTGCCTTATTTCTGCTCATTTTCCCTTCCTCTCGCTCTGCCCTTTCACTAGTTTTCACTCGTTTTTCTACCCTCTTTTATCTTTCACCTTTCTGCATCTCTGCTCTTTTGTGCCTTATTTCTGCCTATTTTCCCTTTTTTCTTTATCCCTTATTTCCTCCCTTTACCTTTCCCCGCCGCTGCTGCCCCCGCGGCCCCTCCCCCCAGCGCGACCGGCCCAATCCAGCTCCCCTCCCCGCTCCCGCCTCCCAGCTGTCCAGCCCTCCTCGACCCCTACTTAATGGCGGCCACTGCGGGGACAGGCGAGCAAGACCACTGACTCATTGTCAGTGAAATTGCTCTCCCACCCTCGCAGCTCCACCATTAAGTGAGGCCTGCCCCTGCCCCTGCACTCTCGAGTGTTGGTGATCGAGGCCCTCCTCCACCCGCAGGTTTCCCTGCGCCTCATCCCTGGTGGTCCAGTGGACCTCTGTCTCCTTCCTCTAACTCTGCTCTTTCACTCGTTTTTCTACCTTTTATCTTTCACCTTTCTGCACTTTTCTGCATCTCTGCTCTTTTGTGCCTTATTTCTGCTCATTTTCCCTTCCTCTCGCTCTGCCCTTTCACTTGTTTTCACTCGTTTTTCTACCCTCTTTTATCTTTCACCTTTCTGCACTTTTCTGCATCTCTGCTCTTTTGTGCCTTATTTCTGCTCATTTTCCCTTCCTCTCGCTCTGCCCTTTCACTAGTTTTCACTCGTTTTTCTACCCTCTTTTATCTTTCACCTTTCTGCATCTCTGCTCTTTTGTGCCTTATTTCTGCCTATTTTCCCTTTTTTCTTTATCCCTTATTTCCTCCCTTTACCTTTCCCCGCCGCTGCTGCCCCCGCGGCCCCTCCCCCCAGCGCGACCGGCCCAATCCAGCTCCCCTCCCCGCTCCCGCCTCCCAGCTGTCCAGCCCTCCCCGACCCCTACTTAATGGCGGCCACTGCGGGGACAGGCGAGCAAGACCACTGACTCATTGTCAGTGAAATTGCTCTCCCACCCTCGCAGCTCCACCATTAAGTGAGGCCTGCCCCTGCCCCTGCACTCTCGAGTGTTGGTGATCGAGGCCCTCCTCCACCCGCAGGTTTCCCTGCGCCTCATCCCTGGTGGTCCAGTGGACCTCTGTCTCCTTCCTCTAACTCTGCTCTTTCACTCGTTTTTCTACCTTTTTATCTTTCACCTTTCTGCACTTTTCTGCATCTCTGCTCTTTTGTGCCTTATTTCTGCTCATTTTCCCTTCCTCTCGCTCTGCCCTTTCACTTGTTTTCACTCGTTTTTCTACCCTCTTTTATCTTTCACCTTTCTGCACTTTTCTGCATCTCTGCTCTTTTGTGCCTTATTTCTGCTCATTTTCCCTTCCTCTCGCTCTGCCCTTTCACTAGTTTTCACTCGTTTTTCTACCCTCTTTTATCTTTCACCTTTCTGCATCTCTGCTCTTTTGTGCCTTATTTCTGCCTATTTTCCCTTTTTTCTTTATCCCTTATTTCCTCCCTTTACCTTTCCCCGCCGCTGCTGCCCCCGCGGCCCCTCCCCCCAGCGCGACCGGCCCAATCCAGCTCCCTCCCCGCTCCCGCCTCCCAGCTGTCCAGCCCTCCCCGACCCCTACTTAATGGCGGCCACTGCGGGGACAGGCGAGCAAGACCACTGACTCATTGTCAGTGAAATTGCTCTCCCACCCTCGCAGCTCCACCATTAAGTGAGGCCTGCCCCTGCCCCTGCACTCTCGAGTGTTGGTGATCGAGGCCCTCCTCCACCCGCAGGTTTCCCTGCGCCTCATCCCTGGTGGTCCAGTGGACCTCTGTCTCCTTCCTCTAACTCTGCTCTTTCACTCGTTTTTCTACCCTTTTTATCTTTCACCTTTCTGCACTTTTCTGCATCTCTGCTCTTTTGTGCCTTATTTCTGCTCATTTTCCCTTCCTCTCGCTCTGCCCTTTCACTTGTTTTCACTCGTTTTTCTACCCTCTTTTATCTTTCACCTTTCTGCACTTTTCTGCATCTCTGCTCTTTTGTGCCTTATTTCTGCTCATTTTCCCTTCCTCTCGCTCTGCCCTTTCACTAGTTTTCACTCGTTTTTCTACCCTCTTTTATCTTTCACCTTTCTGCATCTCTGCTCTTTTGTGCCTTATTTCTGCCTATTTTCCCTTTTTTCTTTATCCCTTATTTCCTCCCTTTACCTTTCCCCGCCGCTGCTGCCCCCGCGGCCCCTCCCCCCAGCGCGACCGGCCCAATCCAGCTCCCCTCCCCGCTCCCGCCTCCCAGCTGTCCAGCCCTCCTCGACCCCTACTTAATGGCGGCCACTGCGGGGACAGGCGAGCAAGACCACTGACTCATTGTCAGTGAAATTGCTCTCCCACCCTCGCAGCTCCACCATTAAGTGAGGCCTGCCCCTGCCCCTGCACTCTCGAGTGTTGGTGATCGAGGCCCTCCTCCACCCGCAGGTTTCCCTGCGCCTCATCCCTGGTGGTCCAGTGGACCTCTGTCTCCTTCCTCTAACTCTGCTCTTTCACTCGTTTTTCTACCCTTTTATCTTTCACCTTTCTGCACTTTTCTGCATCTCTGCTCTTTTGTGCCTTATTTCTGCTCATTTTCCCTTCCTCTCGCTCTGCCCTTTCACTTGTTTTCACTCGTTTTTCTACCCTCTTTTATCTTTCACCTTTCTGCACTTTTCTGCATCTCTGCTCTTTTGTGCCTTATTTCTGCTCATTTTCCCTTCCTCTCGCTCTGCCCTTTCACTAGTTTTCACTCGTTTTTCTACCCTCTTTTATCTTTCACCTTTCTGCATCTCTGCTCTTTTGTGCCTTATTTCTGCCTATTTTCCCTTTTTTCTTTATCCCTTATTTCCTCCCTTTACCTTTCCCCGCCGCTGCTGCCCCCGCGGCCCCTCCCCCCAGCGCGACCGGCCCAATCCAGCTCCCCTCCCCGCTCCCGCCTCCCAGCTGTCCAGCCCTCCCCGACCCCTACTTAATGGCGGCCACTGCGGGGACAGGCGAGCAAGACCACTGACTCATTGTCAGTGAAATTGCTCTCCCACCCTCGCAGCTCCACCATTAAGTGAGGCCTGCCCCTGCCCCTGCACTCTCGAGTGTTGGTGATCGAGGCCCTCCTCCACCCGCAGGTTTCCCTGCGCCTCATCCCTGGTGGTCCAGTGGACCTCTGTCTCCTTCCTCTAACTCTGCTCTTTCACTCGTTTTTCTACCCTTTTATCTTTCACCTTTCTGCACTTTTCTGCATCTCTGCTCTTTTGTGCCTTATTTCTGCTCATTTTCCCTTCCTCTCGCTCTGCCCTTTCACTTGTTTTCACTCGTTTTTCTACCCTCTTTTATCTTTCACCTTTCTGCACTTTTCTGCATCTCTGCTCTTTTGTGCCTTATTTCTGCTCATTTTCCCTTCCTCTCGCTCTGCCCTTTCACTAGTTTTCACTCGTTTTTCTACCCTCTTTTATCTTTCACCTTTCTGCATCTCTGCTCTTTTGTGCCTTATTTCTGCCTATTTTCCCTTTTTTCTTTATCCCTTATTTCCTCCCTTTACCTTTCCCCGCCGCTGCTGCCCCCGCGGCCCCTCCCCCCAGCGCGACCGGCCCAATCCAGCTCCCCTCCCCGCTCCCGCCTCCCAGCTGTCCAGCCCTCCCCGACCCCTACTTAATGGCGGCCACTGCGGGGACAGGCGAGCAAGACCACTGACTCATTGTCAGTGAAATTGCTCTCCCACCCTCGCAGCTCCACCATTAAGTGAGGCCTGCCCCTGCACTCTCGAGTGTTGGTGATCGAGGCCCTCCTCCACCCGCAGGTTTCCCTGCGCCTCATCCCTGGTGGTCCAGTGGACCTCTGTCTCCTTCCTCTAACTCTGCTCTTTCACTCGTTTTTCTACCTTTTTATCTTTCACCTTTCTGCACTTTTCTGCATCTCTGCTCTTTTGTGCCTTATTTCTGCTCATTTTCCCTTCCTCTCGCTCTGCCCTTTCACTTGTTTTCACTCGTTTTTCTACCCTCTTTTATCTTTCACCTTTCTGCACTTTTCTGCATCTCTGCTCTTTTGTGCCTTATTTCTGCTCATTTTCCCTTCCTCTCGCTCTGCCCTTTCACTAGTTTTCACTCGTTTTTCTACCCTCTTTTATCTTTCACCTTTCTGCATCTCTGCTCTTTTGTGCCTTATTTCTGCCTATTTTCCCTTTTTTCTTTATCCCTTATTTCCTCCCTTTACCTTTCCCCGCCGCTGCTGCCCCCGCGGCCCCTCCCCCCAGCGCGACCGGCCCAATCCAGCTCCCCTCCCCGCTCCCGCCTCCCAGCTGTCCAGCCCTCCCCGACCCCTACTTAATGGCGGCCACTGCGGGGACAGGCGAGCAAGACCACTGACTCATTGTCAGTGAAATTGCTCTCCCACCCTCGCAGCTCCACCATTAAGTGAGGCCTGCCCCTGCCCCTGCACTCTCGAGTGTTGGTGATCGAGGCCCTCCTCCACCCGCAGGTTTCCCTGCGCCTCATCCCTGGTGGTCCAGTGGACCTCTGTCTCCTTCCTCTAACTCTGCTCTTTCACTCGTTTTTCTACCCTTTTTATCTTTCACCTTTCTGCACTTTTCTGCATCTCTGCTCTTTTGTGCCTTATTTCTGCTCATTTTCCCTTCCTCTCGCTCTGCCCTTTCACTTGTTTTCACTCGTTTTTCTACCCTCTTTTATCTTTCACCTTTCTGCACTTTTCTGCATCTCTGCTCTTTTGTGCCTTATTTCTGCTCATTTTCCCTTCCTCTCGCTCTGCCCTTTCACTAGTTTTCACTCGTTTTTCTACCCTCTTTTATCTTTCACCTTTCTGCATCTCTGCTCTTTTGTGCCTTATTTCTGCCTATTTTCCCTTTTTTCTTTATCCCTTATTTCCTCCCTTTACCTTTCCCCGCCGCTGCTGCCCCCGCGGCCCCTCCCCCCAGCGCGACCGGCCCAATCCAGCTCCCCTCCCCGCTCCCGCCTCCCAGCTGTCCAGCCCTCCTCGACCCCTACTTAATGGCGGCCACTGCGGGGACAGGCGAGCAAGACCACTGACTCATTGTCAGTGAAATTGCTCTCCCACCCTCGCAGCTCCACCATTAAGTGAGGCCTGCCCCTGCCCCTGCACTCTCGAGTGTTGGTGATCGAGGCCCTCCTCCACCCGCAGGTTTCCCTGCGCCTCATCCCTGGTGGTCCAGTGGACCTCTGTCTCCTTCCTCTAACTCTGCTCTTTCACTCGTTTTTCTACCCTTTTTTATCTTTCACCTTTCTGCACTTTTCTGCATCTCTGCTCTTTTGTGCCTTATTTCTGCTCATTTTCCCTTCCTCTCGCTCTGCCCTTTCACTTGTTTTCACTCGTTTTTCTACCCTCTTTTATCTTTCACCTTTCTGCACTTTTCTGCATCTCTGCTCTTTTGTGCCTTATTTCTGCTCATTTTCCCTTCCTCTCGCTCTGCCCTTTCACTAGTTTTCACTCGTTTTTCTACCCTCTTTTATCTTTCACCTTTCTGCATCTCTGCTCTTTTGTGCCTTATTTCTGCCTATTTTCCCTTTTTTCTTTATCCCTTATTTCCTCCCTTTACCTTTCCCCGCCGCTGCTGCCCCCGCGGCCCCTCCCCCCAGCGCGACCGGCCCAATCCAGCTCCCTCCCCGCTCCCGCCTCCCAGCTGTCCAGCCCTCCCCGACCCCTACTTAATGGCGGCCACTGCGGGGACAGGCGAGCAAGACCACTGACTCATTGTCAGTGAAATTGCTCTCCCACCCTCGCAGCTCCACCATTAAGTGAGGCCTGCCCCTGCACTCTCGAGTGTTGGTGATCGAGGCCCTCCTCCACCCGCAGGTTTCCCTGCGCCTCATCCCTGGTGGTCCAGTGGACCTCTGTCTCCTTCCTCTAACTCTGCTCTTTCACTCGTTTTTCTACCCTTTTTATCTTTCACCTTTCTGCACTTTTCTGCATCTCTGCTCTTTTGTGCCTTATTTCTGCTCATTTTCCCTTCCTCTCGCTCTGCCCTTTCACTTGTTTTCACTCGTTTTTCTACCCTCTTTTATCTTTCACCTTTCTGCACTTTTCTGCATCTCTGCTCTTTTGTGCCTTATTTCTGCTCATTTTCCCTTCCTCTCGCTCTGCCCTTTCACTAGTTTTCACTCGTTTTTCTACCCTCTTTTATCTTTCACCTTTCTGCATCTCTGCTCTTTTGTGCCTTATTTCTGCCTATTTTCCCTTTTTTCTTTATCCCTTATTTCCTCCCTTTACCTTTCCCCGCCGCTGCTGCCCCCGCGGCCCCTCCCCCCAGCGCGACCGGCCCAATCCAGCTCCCCTCCCCGCTCCCGCCTCCCAGCTGTCCAGCCCTCCCCGACCCCTACTTAATGGCGGCCACTGCGGGGACAGGCGAGCAAGACCACTGACTCATTGTCAGTGAAATTGCTCTCCCACCCTCGCAGCTCCACCATTAAGTGAGGCCTGCCCCTGCCCCTGCACTCTCGAGTGTTGGTGATCGAGGCCCTCCTCCACCCGCAGGTTTCCCTGCGCCTCATCCCTGGTGGTCCAGTGGACCTCTGTCTCCTTCCTCTAACTCTGCTCTTTCACTCGTTTTTCTACCCTTTTATCTTTCACCTTTCTGCACTTTTCTGCATCTCTGCTCTTTTGTGCCTTATTTCTGCTCATTTTCCCTTCCTCTCGCTCTGCCCTTTCACTTGTTTTCACTCGTTTTTCTACCCTCTTTTATCTTTCACCTTTCTGCACTTTTCTGCATCTCTGCTCTTTTGTGCCTTATTTCTGCTCATTTTCCCTTCCTCTCGCTCTGCCCTTTCACTAGTTTTCACTCGTTTTTCTACCCTCTTTTATCTTTCACCTTTCTGCATCTCTGCTCTTTTGTGCCTTATTTCTGCCTATTTTCCCTTTTTTCTTTATCCCTTATTTCCTCCCTTTACCTTTCCCCGCCGCTGCTGCCCCCGCGGCCCCTCCCCCCAGCGCGACCGGCCCAATCCAGCTCCCCTCCCCGCTCCCGCCTCCCAGCTGTCCAGCCCTCCCCGACCCCTACTTAATGGCGGCCACTGCGGGGACAGGCGAGCAAGACCACTGACTCATTGTCAGTGAAATTGCTCTCCCACCCTCGCAGCTCCACCATTAAGTGAGGCCTGCCCCTGCCCCTGCACTCTCGAGTGTTGGTGATCGAGGCCCTCCTCCACCCGCAGGTTTCCCTGCGCCTCATCCCTGGTGGTCCAGTGGACCTCTGTCTCCTTCCTCTAACTCTGCTCTTTCACTCGTTTTTCTACCTTTTTATCTTTCACCTTTCTGCACTTTTCTGCATCTCTGCTCTTTTGTGCCTTATTTCTGCTCATTTTCCCTTCCTCTCGCTCTGCCCTTTCACTTGTTTTCACTCGTTTTTCTACCCTCTTTTATCTTTCACCTTTCTGCACTTTTCTGCATCTCTGCTCTTTTGTGCCTTATTTCTGCTCATTTTCCCTTCCTCTCGCTCTGCCCTTTCACTAGTTTTCACTCGTTTTTCTACCCTCTTTTATCTTTCACCTTTCTGCATCTCTGCTCTTTTGTGCCTTATTTCTGCCTATTTTCCCTTTTTTCTTTATCCCTTATTTCCTCCCTTTACCTTTCCCCGCCGCTGCTGCCCCCGCGGCCCCTCCCCCCCAGCGCGACCGGCCCAATCCAGCTCCCCTCCCCGCTCCCGCCTCCCAGCTGTCCAGCCCTCCCCGACCCCTACTTAATGGCGGCCACGGTCTGCGGCCGCACCGCTGGCGTGCCGAAGGCGCGTCAAAGGCAAGCCCGTCTGCGCCCGTCCGCGACCCGACCGCGACCAGCGCCAGGAACCCTGGACCTCCGCCCCGCCAACGCTACGACCCAGCAGCACTCCACGCACTCAACCCAGGCCGCAACAACAACTGCAAGCTAGCATCACCAGCCGACTCCCACGGACCCTTCAGCTGTCACCGCTGCCGGCACACCTGTAGCACCGCCAAGAACACGGATCCAGCACAACCCGCCCACAAGAACACAACCGAACCGAAGACCCTGCAATGCATCCTCCTCAACGTCCGATCCCTCCACAAACACGCCACAGAAATCTGGGACCTCCTCGACAGCACCACCCCGGACGTAGCGTTCTTCACCGAAACCTGGACCAACACCACCTCGGGACCGGACATCGCCATCGCCATCCCCCAAGGATACAAGATCTCCAGGAAGGACCGCCCCACCCGCCCAGGAGGAGGAATCGCCATCGTCCACAAATCCAGCCTCCGCCTGAGCACACTCCCTGACGAGCCCACAGAACTGATGGAACACCTTCACTTCAAGATACTGGCCAGCCCCACCGCCACCCTCCGAGGAACCCTCATCTACCGACCCCCTGGACCCCGCGGACCCTTCGCCAACTCCATCACGGACATTATCTCCCCGCAGGCCATCGCATCCACCAACTACACCCTGCTGGGAGACCTCAACTTCCACCTCGACAACCAACTGGACCCCAACACCACATCCCTCCTGGACAACCTCCACAACATTGGACTGCGCCAGATCGTGACCGAGCCCACGCACTCAGCAGGACACACCCTCGACCCCCTCTTCACTACAGGAAACTCCATCACCTTCAGCCACACCACCGAACTCCCATGGACCGACCATCGTTGCGTCCACTTCACCTTCAGAACACCCACCATCCACAGACACCAGCACCTGCTTCCACGAAGAAACTGGACCAAAATCACCGACGACCAGCTCACCTCCTCACTCAACAACTCCACCCCAACCATCGCGGAAAACGACGACCCCAACACCGCAGCCCGAACCCTGCATAGATGGATCTCGGACAGCACCAACACCATAGCCCCCTCAAGAAAAACAACAATACCCGCGCCAAGAAAGCCAGATGGTTTACCACCGAACTTCGAGAGTCCAGAAGCACATGCCGCCGCCTCGAAAAGGCCTGGAGGAACACCAAATCCACAGAAGCCCACGACAACTTCAGAGCCGCCACCAACGCCCACCATCAACTCATCAGAGAAACGAGGAAAAAGCGATTGAAGACAGAATCTCCACCCACGCGCACAACAGCAAGGAACTCTTCAGCATCATCAAGGAGTTCGCCCAACCCACTAGCGAGTCTACCGACATCCCTCCCTCACAAGACCTCTGCGACAAACTCAGCACCTTTTTCCACCACAAAATCAAGAGCATCTACGACAACTTCGACGAAGACAACCAACACACTGAACCCTCACCAACCACCCCCGACACCCGGAAACCAGCGATTGACGACTGGACAGCCCTCACCACCGAAGACACACTGAAGACAATGAAGTCAATCCACTCAGGGGCCCCCACGGACCCCTGCCCCCACCACATCTTCAACAGAGCCGCCGACACCATCGCACCCATGCTCCGCCACACCATCAACCGCTCCCTGGCGACCGCCTCGTTCCCCGACGACTGGAAACACGCCGAGGTCAACCCCTCCTAAAGAAACCCTCAGCGGACCCCACCGACCTCAAAAACTACAGACCCATCTCCCTGCTCCCGTTCCCAGCGAAAGTCATCGAGAAAGCCATCAACAGCCAACTCGCCACATTCATTGAAGAACACAACATCCTCGACTCCTCCCAATCCGGCTTCAGAAAAAACCACAGTACGGAAACCGCCCTCCTCGCCGCAACAGACGACATCCGCACCCTACTGGACAAAGGAGAAACAGTAGCCCTCATCCTCCTCGACCTATCAGCGGCGTTCGACACAGTCTCCCACCGCACCCTAATACGCAGACTCTACGACGCAGGAATCCAGGACAAGGCCCTCGACTGGATCCGCTCCTTCCTCTCCGGCAGGACGCAGCGGGTCAGACTCCCCCTTTCCTCTCGGACCCCACACCTACCACCTGCGGAGTCCCCCAGGGCTCCTCCCTCAGCCCGACGCTCTTCAACGTCTACATGGCTCCACTCGCCCCCATCGTCAGAACCTACGGACTCAACATCGTGTCATACGCAGACGACACCCAGCTCATCCTCTCCCTATCCAACGAGCCCAACACCGCCAGACGCAACTTTCGAGAAGGCATGGAAGCCGTCGCCAAATGGATGAAAAACAGCTGCCTACAACTAAACACCAACAAAACAGAAGTACTCATCATGGGCCCAAACCCCGATGCCTGGAGCGACACCTGGTGGCCCCCCGCCCTCGGAAACCCGCCAACCCCCACGGACCACGCACGCAACCTGGGAATCATCCTGGACTCCGAGCTCAAAATGGACCGCCAGATCAACTCTGTCTCGTCTTCCTGCTTCCACACCCTCCGCCTCCTTCGTAAGACCTTCAAATGGATCCCCTCGAACACCGAAAGACCGTCACTCACGCCCTGGTCACCAGCAGACTCGACTACGGCAACGCACTCTACGCCGGAATAAACAAAAACCTCACCCGCAAGCTACAGAACATCCAGAACGCCGCCGCAAGACTGGTCCTCAACCTGCCAAAACACTGCCACATCTCCCAGCACCTGCGCACACTCCACTGGCTCCCTGTCGAGGCGAGAATCACCTTCAAGATGCTCACCCACGCACACAAGGCCCTCCACGGCACCGGACCAGCATACCTGAACAGCCGACTCAAATTCCACGCACCCCAAAGGACCCTACGATCAGCCCAGCTCTCCTATGCCGTGGTCCCCCGCACCAGAAAGACCAGATCGGGAGGCCGCTCCTTCTCCTTCCTCGCGGCCAAAGCATGGAACGCCCTTCCGCTCCACCTCAGACAGACAACATCGCTCCCCATCTTCGCAAGAAACCTCAAAACCTGGCTCTTCGACAGACCCCCTCCTTGATGGATGGAACCTGCACCCCCCCCCACCCCTAGCGCCTTGAGACCCTTACGGGTGAGTAGTCGCGCTTTAACAAACCCCTGATTGATTGATTGATTGATTGATTGATTGGATGCTGTGGAGGTGCCTACAGTCACCACACTCGCAGCTTGCGAAGCAAGAGAGGAGGCAGGCAGGGCTGGTGCAGAAGCAGTCAAGTCTGTAGAAGGACCAGAAGAAGGCAGGGATGCAACAGAAGTCTGAGATGATGGAACAACAGGATATATTTTCTGCGGGGCATAGGGAGGTGGGGGACGTGTTTCCAACAGATCCTCCACAAAAGGATCTTCGTCCTCTCGAACCACATAAGACTTATTACATTGTAATTGAAACTTCCTATCTGCACATTCAATACCTTTCTCTGTTTGTTCTTTATCATAAGCTACAGCTTTCTGCACCACAGTCTGCATTGCCTTCCTCCGAGACTCCTTCTCGGCCCGTATACGCCTCTGCTTAGCTTCTTTCTGCCATACTTGCAAAGTATCAAACATCGATTGTCTACTTCTTCTAGCAAATAATTTGTCCTGTACATAATTCAATTTTTGTTTGTCAAAAGAACCATCCAGTGGCCATTGAAGCTCAGCATTGTCCCTCGTATACTTGTGCCATAATGTACGAAATATAATAGGGTCAATACTGTGCTTCACATACATATCAAAATTCGGAGTGCCTTCTGGAGGCGCAGGCTGCCTTTTCTCCAGCAGGTGCTCAGCAGAACAACAGCGGCACCCCAAGCACCACACTTTACTCCAACAAGGCATCCTGGCATCAGACACATTCGCGCTTTCACTCAATCAACACGCGCACACACACACAATAAAGACACACAGAAACAAAGAGCTCTCAAGTCAGTCCTCAGACTGCACCAAGACAAGTCAGTCGGCAGACTGTACCAAAACAAGATAGGCTCTAGCCCCAGACCTTTTTCAAGAATAAGCCAAATTCAGCAAGTGGCCTGACAGAACATTCAAAAACGCTCTGTATCACAAGGGTCCACAGACCAACCAAGTAAATCAAGACGGCGCCGCTTGTACCAAATCAAAACAAGATAAACTCACCTGGTGCACACAGGTCAAACAAAGTTATTCTCCACTACCGACTCTTCAGACCAAACGGTCAGATCCAAGGGTTTCGCCTTCTCAGGACCCAGCCAAGATGACCACTAGACGAGGAGCCGCCCAATCAGATGGGCGGGGCAGCTGCGAGAACTAGGCTCGGTCGTGTGGGGTACTCCCATCCGACCGGACGCAGCCCCGACCCCACAACCCAACTACGGGCGGGATGGGCCACCTGGTGGGGTCCCTGTTCGGGCGCCAACTGAAGGAAATGACCCGATTAGGGCCACCCGGGTCACTCTTGACCTCCTCTAGCCTTCCTCTAATGAAGAGTCGATGACGCAGTAGAGAATACAAGCAAACTAGTTTATTCACAGAGTACACTGCAGTGGAGTCCAATGTGACCAGCCTCCTATGATGGCTGACGAGGGACTGACTCTAACAAGCATAAAGTTACAATATGTATGTTGCAGAGCCCACTAAGACCCGCCTATTATGGAAAAACACTGGTAGCTGTCGTAATACAATGGGGGTACAGAGCAGAGGTTTCCATTCCACAGCCTGGTACAAGTTATCTACTACCCAAGGTCGTCTGGTCTATGCTCCCCTCTAGACAGGTGGGAGAAGGCCTCTATGTAACAGGAAAGGCATGTGTTAATGAGCAAGATTCAGTATTGGGGAAACAAAACTTACCAAGGACCATTTCTCGTAAATGAGTAAGTAACGGTTTCGATTGAGATACAAAATGGTGCCTTCGAGATCTAAAATGGCAGCACAGTTGTCAACCTAGCAGACGTAACAGCTACATTTACTAATGGATGTACATACATTGAGCATATATCATGATTTAGCTATATAATGCTAACATAAAAACAGAGGTAAAATACAGGTAATATAACAATTTTACGTTTCAATTCTAACACTTGTCTGCGCAGCTGGTGATCCAGCGGTGTAGTTCCTTGGCTGCAGAGTTGGCGTCGGTCGTGGCGGAGGGGGGGTTGTGGAAGAGGGTGGTGATGAGGTGTTACTCTGTAACCTTGCTCCAGTTCCTTCGTGGCGGGCACGTGGCGGGCTTGGTTGCGGTGGTGGTGTTGAAGGTGAAGTGTAAACAGTGGTGGTCTGTCCAGAGGGGCTGCGTGGTGTGGCTGAAGTGGATGTTTGTCCCTCCTGTGAAAATGGGGTCGAGGATGTGTCCGGCTTTGTGGGTGGGGGTGGTGACGAGCTGCATTAGTCCGAGATTAATGAGGTTGTCCAGGAGGGTGGTGGAGTCGGGGTCGCTGCTGTTGTCGAGGTGGAAGTTCAGGTCTCCGATGAGAATGTATTCTGTGGAGGCGATGGCGTGGGGTGCGACGAGGTCGGCAATGGTGGAGGTGGAAGAGGCCAGAGGCCCAGGAGGTCTGTAGGCGAGGGTCCCGCGCAGCATGGTTCTGGGGCTGGTCTGGATCTGGAATTGGAGGTGCTCTGTGTTGGAGAGGGGGTCGCTCGTGCTGGAGGTGGAGAGTCAGAGGGAGCTCTTGTGCGCAATGGCAAGTCCTCCTCCTGGGCGGTAGGGGCGGTCCTTACTCTGGATCTTGTATCCATCGGGGATGGCGGTGGGGATGTCGGGGGCAGAGGTGGCGTTGGTCCATGTTTCCGTGAAGAACGCGACGTCTGGCGAGAGAGTGTCGAGCAGGTCCCAGATCTCTATGGCGTGTCTGTGTAAGGAGTGCACGTTGAGGAGGATGCACGTCTGGGCTTTGGTGGTACGGGCGTCCGGCGTGGGTTCAGCGGTCGTGGGGGGGCTGTCGATGGTGAAGGATTGTCTGCAGTGTTGGCAGGAGAACTGGCCGTGGATGGTGTTCGGCGTCGCTCGCTGGCAGCTGTCGTTCCTTCCGGGGTTGAGTGCGAGGAGGGCAGTGGAGTTGTAGCGGTGGGAGGTCGTAGATCCAGGGTTCCTGGCGCTGGCCGCGGTCTGGTCACGGACGGGCGCAGACGGGCTTGCCTTTGGTGCGCCTTTGGCATGCGTCCACTGCACGGCTGCGCAGCAGCCGCCATTAAGTAGGGGAGGGGGAGGGAAGTGCAGCTGGGAGGCGGGAAGCGGGAACCCGCAGGGGGGGTGGGGCCGCGGGGGCAGGAAGGGCAGGGAGGGCAAAGGGGCACAGAGACAGAAAAGGGCTAAATAACACAGAGGACACAGGTACAATTACTGGCACAATAAAGACAGGTACAATAGAGCTAGAGTGAGGAAGCTAGAAAGAAGACAGAAAACGGGCACAGAAAGACAGAAAAACAGCACAGGCACAATAGAGATACAGCGAGGAGGCTGGAAGAAAAACGGGCATAGAAAGACAGAAAAATAGCACAAAGACAGACACAGACAACAGGGGCCAGCAGAAGAGCAAGGCTCTCTCACTGGACCACTAGGGATGAGGCGCAGGCAGGAGCTTGCGCGTGGAGGAGGGCCTCGAACACCTACCTGAGCGTGCAGTGCACAGTGCCCGGAGCGGTGGCACTTAACAGGGGAGCTGTGGGGGGAGAGCAGGTCCCTGACCAGGAGGTCAGAGTTCTTCCTAAGTGTGCTGTGGAATGCAACACACATTGACTTACCTAATGCTAAACTTAAGAGAATTTCACCTCGTTGTGCATCTATAACACCACACCGGAGTCTACATTAGGTTTGGATGCATACCCAGATATTTGATTTCTCATACAGCTGGGAGTGTGTCAGTTCCCATGGTTTTTGTGTTGGAACAGCCCCAGCAACCACGTTATGCCCCTGTAACACAGTGTCACCTGTGAAAGTGGCACCCAATTACAAGGCCATGACAAGTCATTTCATGTTGCTTTGCTTGGCCTTGTCTACATGTGCGCCCTTCACACAAAACATTGTGTAAAAGTGGCATTCCATGGGTGTTGTGGTGATTGTCACAAAGCAACAACCATTGAAGCAGACACACTCCCAGATCTAAGAGGACATGTATATCTGGGAAGGTTTAGAAATCAAATGCAACACCATGGGTGGCGTTAGGGAGGTCCAACTACGATAAACGTTTAATTTCATCCACTTAATAATTTTTCTTTGTGTGCTGCATTCTGCAGCACGCATACCTGGAGGATTTTGGATGATTAATTGGATTATTGTCAGAAAGCTGCACAATCACAATCATCACCACAATGCAGACACACTTGAAACATGGTGCAAGTGTGCACGTCTTTGTGTCTGGCATCTCAGTGGATCACGACTGTAAATGTGACCACATGTGTGTTACAACTTTCATGAAAGAGGATGCTTCATATGTAAAACAATTAGGCAGGCCATGGTGTAATTTTTTGGGAGATGTATGGGACTCACTGTAATTACCTTGTGAAGATGACACTAATTCTCATGCCCAACATGTCCAGTGTGGAACTGTACATCATTCACTAATCAATTTGACATAATTTATGTCTCATAGGTGGTCCCCCCCATACACACAGGAAGAGGTGGCAAGCTTCCGGGATCCTAATGCCACTGGTGAGTACAATTTCATTTCTATTTTTGCCTATTTGGTTACAATGTCTCCACATACATAGTTTGCTCTGAGACATGCCAGAAGCATCAGTATCTCATGCAGAATGGTTACACATCACATGTGCATGGAAGACCAAAGGAGTTCTCAGTATTATGTTCACATGCATGACTACAATAATCTGGAAACATTTATGATGTGTTGCTGCAGGGCAGTGCAAAAGTTTCCTTGCTGCGCCGCCCTACATCAGAACGTCATAAATGGAGCACACCTTGGGCCATATGTACGAACACATTTTCCCATAGACACAGAATGAATAAAAACCTTTGATACATCTGGCCCCTTGTCTGTGACAGATATCGTGGATAATCAATGTCAACATGAGACATGAAAATAGTACAAGCACAAATACATGATGTAGGCAGTTACCTACTAAACACAAAATGTGGTCCAAAACACATATATTGTTCTGAACACGTCTTTTGTGACATGTCACACATGACTGACACCTATCCATAGACATGCATTTGCAGATCTGACATAGGGGCCGATTCACAGAACTAATCTGAGACAAAATCCTAACTTCACTAGTACTAAATGCCTTTTGTGAATACCAAAAGTCGTAAAGTTAGGATTTTGTCTCAGTTTAGTAGTAGTAAAGTTAGGAATCCTAACTTTACTACTACTAAATGCTTTCTGTGAATACCAAAAGTAGTAAGTTTAGGATTTTTTCTCAGATTACTTTTGTGAATCGGGCCCATTGACAGGTGGTAAGAGCTCTCAGAGAAATCTGTGTTGTCACGTGGAGTACATACAACATGTCAACCACAAGGATTCTGATACTTTGCCTGAACCCTATTATCCTTTGCATCTTCTTAAAGGACTGTCAGCATGTCCCACAATCAACCCATTCACACAGATTATTGTATGTCAATCCTGACATACATATGTACTCCAGCCCATTTTCAAAATGTGGTCAAGAATTGACTGCACTTAGCATGTGTGCATTTTCATGCTCACATTAGTCAGTGGCATCCGTGTATAGATGCCACATCAATAGAAGTAATGTGGCATGGTTGACATTACACTTGTCATCTGACATGAGCATTGTGACCAAATTACCATCATCTAATGCGATTATCTATGAACAACACTAGGGGGAGATTTACAAAAAAGTTGTGCAACGCAGAGCAGCCCCCCGCGAGGCTGCGCTGCGTTGCGCGACAGAGACCTGGCTTTTTGACTGAACGGAGCTGCAGACCACCCCCCCACCAACTTCCCCCCAGCGCCTTGAGACCCTCACGGGTGAGTAGTGCGCTTACAATTCCCCTGATTGATTGATTTATTGATATCTTCAAAGACATGGCTCTCTCCTCCCCTTTCCCTTGCGCCGGCGCTGATTACAGCTGCCGTGCGCCATGCACACATCTTAGCGCCGCAGCGCTAGGGTGTGTGCATGAGTCCAGCATAGGTTTTGTACAGGAAGGGTACCCTTCCTGTACAAAATACTATGCTCGACACAAGGGAAAGCTTTTCCCACTTTGTATGTGTGCTGCACAGTGCAGCACGATTGCAAAGTCGGAAAAGGAAGGAGAAATGAAAGCATTTCTCCTTCCTTGCACCTAGTTGAAAAGGGCGCAGCTTTCTCACGCTAAACCCAATCTACTGTTTTTAGTAAATTGGGTTTAGCGTGAGAAACCTTGGGTGGTTGCATGGGAACGCCCATGCACCACCCTTGGTATGCCCCCATGACGCAAAGTAACGCGAATCAGCGCAATGCGCTGCTACGCATTACTTTTACGTTATTTCCAGCGGTAAACAAGTTTAGCGCTGGAAAGTAAATTACAAAAAAAAGATTTTGCGTCATTTTGCGTCACTTTTGTGACGCAAACACGGCGCAAAAGCTTGGTAAATCTCCCCCCTTAATTGTCTGCTGATAAGATGTCACTGTTCGGAATCCCTAAATCATTGACAAGATCTTCACTTTGGGTATTGTAAATTGGTGTCACCAGAGCTGAACTGACAAAAGACGTTTGTGCAAAATGTCATTCTTCACATAGCCCAACACTTTTTCCCCAGAATTATCTGCTCCCATTTGTTTTTGCCGCTTGCCATTACCAGAAATAGAAGTACTGTTCCTGCCTGCGTGATAACAAAAGAGCATGAATGCAACATACCTTTGAGAATGAATGAATTACTGCCATTTCCACAGACACCATCAGACACTGGTCTGTCATGTACCAACACATGCACACTTGTACCATGGTGCAAGGAGGCCTGCGTTGGCAATTGGCAGCTATGTGTGCATCTGTGTCTGGTGGTTGGACAGAAATGCCCCCAATCTAATTGACATAATGCTTCACATACCTTTTTCATGATGCAGAGCTGCACAGTCAGATCTCTTGTGGCACTGTCCACCGGATATTAATCTGGCAATACTCACAGACTACATGGGGGCTCATTCATTATCTTCTTGCCCCGCAGATGTCTCACTTTACACTACATTCCATTTGTGCAGGAACAAGCTCAAGATTTCACACTCAGCACTAAGGAATTATTTGTTGTGTAACTCCTGCCTTGTCAATATTGTTCACGTCATTGCATATTTTAGTCAGTCAGGGGTGGCCAATGGGTGTATCTGGTGGCATTACCTGCAACCTACAGTGCTTTTGGTTATTGCCCCTGATTCACAACACATTTGAACTCTGAGGCAGGCCCAAAACACTTGTGTATCCCCAGGAGAGGGGTAAGGGTGGCACAACGATGAGGAAGATATTTATGTCTACAAACATTACTGTTTCTATGTGTGCTGACAAATACAGTACAGATGGGAAAAAGCAAAACGTAGAGAAAAGGAGATATTTATCTTTGTTGTGCCTCCACATTGTCTACCCCTGGTGAGGCACTAGTTTTTGGCCCTGCATCAGAGTCGATATGTGTTATGACTCAGGGGCAGGGACAATAAGCCCTGTTCCTCATTTATGAGGCCCCTTGCGTCCAATGAATGTTCGTTTTTTGTGATGATCCATGCCACAGGAGCCAGCTTGGTATTCACAAGGCAGCATTGAGACTAAAATGAGTCTCATTTCTGCCTCGTACGTGTAGAGCAAGCTCATGTGCCACGGAACATCACAAACAGTGAGGTTACAGATTGGCAAGGGGACTCATAAATGAGGCCCAGGATGTTTAAAGAGAAGTGAGGTTGTTTGCCTTTCCATGCCTCTTATCCCAAAACTAATGTGCCTATCTAAAATTAAATTGGTGAAGTGTGGCATTTGGCCAAGAAGGCTAACGCCACACTCCGTCACTTCAGTAACGCACTTCTGCCCCATTGTAACAACATTATGCAGCAGCACTGCATTTCCCCCTGTGCTGCTTCTATATTTTGCTGCCTAGCAACAACGCAGTTACCCTTGCACCATAGTGCGTTGAGGGGAGGGATTGGTCATGTGCAGGAAGGTGTCCTTTCCTGCAGATAAACAATCAAGTGTGTTTTTCTGTTTCTATGTGTGCTGCACAACGCAGCACACATGTAAACAGCTACTACATGAACTTTTGAACATTTATCCTTGTTGCCCTAGGTTAAGTCCAGGTTTTCCATGTCCATATTATTGACAGTGCCCATATTTACACCACCCTTGTAAGTTTGTGGCAGCATCAAAATCAATGGGTGTTGAGGTTGAACGCCCACCGTAACACCCATAGCCCTTCCCTTTGACACTAAGTATAGCATGAAAGTGTGCCTCATTTGCAAGGCAGCGTTAAGCCATACCAAGTGGCTTTACGCTGCCTTGTAAATATGGCGAAGCCCGTATCGCAAAAACAACGTCTTTCAAAGTGACGTTGTGTTGGCTATAGGGGCTTTTAAATCTGCCCCTTAGATTGCTTGTTTGTGAATGTGTACAAGTGTTAATTTGTAAGTGTAGACTGATGTATATGTCATCCCTCTATTAGAGCCAAAATGACACCAGATGAGGAAAGGCAGTACAGGATCAGGCTGGACAGATACCGCCACATTCGCCATGTGGTACGTTTCTTCAGACAGATGGACAGCCAATGCAGCAGGGAGCTGGAAGCCACCACCTCCACCTCCACCTCAAACATCAAAAAGAGGCTCACGTAAGAACAAGCAACTGTCGTCTGCACTAGATACCCAAACAGGACCAGAAGCAGGAGGTTCAACTTCCCCACAACCAGGACCATCCTCATCTCCATAGGTTGGACCCTCTACTGGCCAAACTTCTGGCCCCTCCACTGCTCCCCCACCTGGACCTTCCTCAGCTCCACCCTCTGGCCCCTCTACTGCTCCTCCACCTTGACTTTCCTCAGCTCCACCCTCTGGACCCTCCACTGCTCCACCACCTGGATCTGCTGCTGCACCCTCAGACATTGTGCTACTTCAACTTTTGTCCAAGGTAGAAAAACTTGAAAAGGGCCAGCAGGACTTGAGACTCAAGCTGGCGGGTGTTCAATTGCAGCTGGCCACCCTATTAAAGATGGTGTCATCCTTACAGGATACTTTAAGACAAATGAGCCAGAGGTTGTACCCCCTCCCCCCCACCATGACCTCAAACTTTCCTGCTTGTGTTTGAAGTGTTCATATTTCAAGTGTAATTTTAGGTTTTAAATGGTTTTAGGATTAATGTAGTGATAGTTTATTATCCGTTTGTGTAGTTTTAGTGCTTATATTTGCAGTAGGATAAGTAGTTAAGTTATAAGTAGTGGGTGGGGAGTTGATGTTTAGTAAGTGTTTTAAGTATTTTAAGTAAAAACTTTAAAAAAAATAAAAAATATATATCTTTGTTTAGTATGCTAGGTTTAGTTAGTCTGTGTTTAGATATAGTGTATGTGTGTCTCACGTTTAATTGTTGCAGGGGGGTGGGGAGTTGATGGTTTAGCGGTCAGTTGTGATACATTTGTAAAGTAGTATAAGGCTTAGTTATTTAGGAAAAGTTTAGATGTTAGGATGTTAGTGTAGGTGATTTAGTTAAGTGTAGTTTAGGAATTTGTATTTAAGGTGTTTATAGTGTAGTGGTGTTTAGAATAGCTTTTGTGTGATTTTTCAGATTTGATAATAAAGCAATGTTTATTTTTCAAAAACATATTACTTGTTGTAGATGTTCTAAGTGGTGACATCTGCTTAGGCTTGGTCATACACATGCTGTGCACTGACTGTCAAGTTGGATCTTATGTCTGCCAATAGGGTGAAAGTACAAGTAGTCAAATAGCCTCATTGCCAAGCAGCACTGTATTAATGTTGGGAGAACAGTATCTGAAACCACGGATGAAAAAGTATAGTACGAAACATAAGTAGACCACAGGAATGCACCATTCCTGATTTTACAAAGCCTTTGACATTTATGGTCCCTTATTCTGCAATAGTCTGTGTGACAGGGCTGTTCAATTGTTGATATTGTGGGTGTGTGCAAGCTACATCCATGTCCCCTTACACATTTCCAGATTTGCAAAGTGTCTTAAACCTGATAATGTGTCAGATTGTCACTTTTCACCAGGAAATGTGTAACGTAGCTCA
The DNA here is from genome assembly GCA_963921515.1 of Calotriton arnoldi. Taxonomy (NCBI): domain Eukaryota; kingdom Metazoa; phylum Chordata; class Amphibia; order Caudata; family Salamandridae; genus Calotriton; species Calotriton arnoldi. The sequence continues at coordinate 817,632 of CAWUFW010005541.1, forward strand.
AGAAATATTGGGATGCCTGTTGGTAGTCACTCTCACATATTTTCATATGTATGCTGCATAATGAATGCCGCCATATCAGGGAAGTTATGCAAAGGTGGCTAATTATAAGCCCATTGTGCCGCTGCAGCGTTTTTTTCGATTTGTGGGAAAGTGACATTCCAGCACCACAAAAGTACAGGTAGGGCCTGTTGAGTAATGTGGGATGTGGTTGCAAGCACACTAGTGGGAAGCACATATACACTGTACAAATGAGCAAATTGCTATGACAACAATATAGTTCACATTATGATGTGCCTTTGATGTCAGCCACCTGGACATCATTCACATATGTACATACCACTGGGATGTGTATGATTGTAGCATAGCAAACATTCACCTAGGAATGCCACCCGGAAGTTCAAGATTGCAATCAGGTTTGCTTGTACCATTTACACACTCTTACCAATTTTGAAACTGGTTGTCATACCAACATGGGAAATCATGTGATATCTATGGCATTGCAATTTCTGCCTTCCACACTGTCCTAGTCACTCAATTAATGGGGTCAGTAGCACCATGCATGCTGAACATGAAAAGTTATTTTATTGAGACAAGAAACCAAGGAGCAAGGTATGACAGCAGGCCAAAAAGCAAGAGGCACTTACAGTGAGGATGAGGATGTCCAGGCACAGTCCAGGCTAAATAAATGTCATGGGACATATAGGTGAAAGTAAGATTTCAGTGTGGAGGAATGGACAATTGCTGTCATACATTTACATCCCAGAGACAGTCCACAGATATGTGAGAGATAAACCAGTGATAATGAGAAGAAGAACAGTTACAGTTTTGGGGTACACTGGCATGACAATAAGCACAGGACATTGTAGATTTTGGACCATGTGGCAACAGTTAATGCTAATGGGAACTTTTCCTAACTACTGGAGTAACATCAACATCTTCTTCCTCTGATGTATGTGTTGGCTCAGCTGATGGTGTTTTCAATAGTCCCGTAGACAAAGGAGGCATACACACATCAGGGGCTGAAGATGTGGAAGGCAGGTTTCTGGCAGCATTTCCCTGTCCCAACAGGTAAGGCGGTGTTGAGTTTTAACGGGGTAACCCACGTAAAACTACCCGACCTTGGTCAGTATTACAGTACAATATAGCGGTGGTCAGGGTAGCAACTTTCTTTAACAGAAGAAAAATATTAGAACATTCACCACTCCTGCTTAAATATGATGATCAAATCAAATTTTTAATCCAAAACATGGAGGGCATCAAATGCAATATAACGTCAAAGCATTTCATAGAGGCAACACAGTTGCTCAAAATACGCAGCAGTGCGATAAATATTTACAGTGCTCTAAATGTGAAGGAAGAAGAAAAAAGGGGTAAGGTAAATGGTGGTGGATCTGTGAATAAAGGACAGGATAAAGGTATAGTGACATATATACATCGTATCTACATGAGGTTAGACCTTTCCAGCCTAACATAGGTCAAATGTTCCTGAATATAAACATAACTCAAATGTACATGCTATTCGTAATAATCAATCCTTGAGCTTGTGATTAGATTGTCAGTTGTCAACGTTTCGACCCCTAAAATAGAGGGTAAGTTAATCCTCACGCTGGGGTCTTCGTCAGGACAGGGCTGGGAAGAGCACTTGTAGAGAGGCACGATCAGTGTGCCTTCCAGGGTATGATAGGCTAAGCGTAGCTCTGTGAAGAAAAATGGTTGCTTACGCGGTGGTAAGTCTCGCGCAGCAGGAATTCAATCCCGTCAATATCTATCAGTTGGCCGTAAGGCAGCAATGCACTGAGCAGGACGTGCTGGTTTGCCAGCACTGCAGCTACATCACGTTGGTAGGCAGCCAAGGTGGTGAGGTATGTATCCTGTTTCCGCTCCATGGCCTCAAGAATGTTCTGGATGGCCCCCAGCCTGTTGGCCACCTAAATGGTGCCACTTGTGCTGGGCATTTTCTCGTGCCTTTGCTGCATGACAACGGAGATGTCATCCAGGGCCTGGAAGAATCCACAGAGTGGAGAGTCGGTGCCTCTTCCATGCTCTGCACTGCCACAATGTGAGCTTAGACAACAAAGGTCTCCCTCTAGGGTGGCTGCCATGCTCTCCATCCCTTTCTGCACCTCCTGTACCAACTGACTCTGCACTTCAACGACATGTTGTTCAAATACATTTAGCATATCCTGTGAGTGTGGAGGTTCAGATGTTGTGGGAGGTGGTGTATGACGAGTTCCAGACAGGTGATGTGGAGACCCCGCAATGCAGCTTGAACTTCTTGTGACCGGGGAGGGTGTTTGAATGGATTGGACAGTTCCTGGAGCAGGTCTTGGTCCAGACTTGGCTCACTGTCACCTTCCACATGATCCTCTTCCAAGACAGGTTGCTGCTATGGAGTAGGTGTTGCATGCGTTGAAATGTGATACAATGTAGGTTGATGCTCATGTTTGCCATCTGTTCTCAAGAGTCAAATGTTTTGAGTTTTTGTCATCACTTTGTAACTATGATGTCAACAGAGCAAAGTGCATGCAACACAGCATCAAATGTAAATTTCAACTTATGATAGCAACGTATCCAAGTAGATTTGGAAATGTGTTTCCTCTACCATGGCACAGGCCAGCCCTGGAGCAGTGCATGCACCCTTGCACCATGGTGCAAGGGTGCATGCCTTGATTGGCTGATTGTTAATTGGTAGGTAAGGGCACCTTCCAGCACTGTAGCAAGCCCAAGTGGCAATATGCACTTTCTATGTGTGTAACAGAAATTAGCACACATTGTATGAGGATTTAACACTTAGAAATGTTCACTTTTAGCATCATAGCACCTCCCAAAGCCATCCCTGTGGGGCGTTAGGCTGTGACCCATTCCCATGTTTACATTATCTTTTGAGATGTAGTAATGCTACAGATTCAGGGACATATTTACAAGGCCCTTGCACTGGCAGTACAACCCTTTTACACATATTAGGATTGATACACCGGTGGCACAAGGGCTTGTGAAGAAGGCCAACAAAGATTTTGTTGTGCTGTCACACATAGCAACACCAATGGAAAAAGCCAATAATACTATTTTGTAATTGAAAATGTCACATGCTTACAAGCACATGTAAAGGTACACTAAGGGGCAGATCTACAAGAAAGTGCCGCAGCGTGGCACCGCAAGCTCCTTGGCTGCGCCACGCTGCGGCACTTCCGAGCACAGGGATGCGACATATTTACAAGAATATGTTGCATCTCTGTGCTTCCTCTGCGCTGGCGCACAAACTGCAGCCATGTGCTGGCGCAGGCACCCTTGCACCATGGTGCAAGGATGCCTGCGTCGTGGGGAGATTGTTTTTGTGCAGGAAGGGGCACCTTCCTGCACAAAAACAATCACTACAGGCATTTTCCTATTTCAATGCGTGCTGTAGAATGCAGCACGCATTGAAAGAGGAAAAAAACGAGGAGAAATGAAAACATTTCTCCTCGTTGCGCCTCGCTACGCCACCTCTAGGGTGGCGTAGCATTCAGACGCATCTCCAGATTTCCGATTTCTCGTAAATCTGGAGATGTGTCTTGTTCCATGGTGTTAGAAATGGGATCTCTGGTTGGCTAAGGCTTGCGCCAAAGCCAGGCAGAGACCACCACTCTAGTCAGGGCAAGGGAGTTACACGCTGAAGATAACCCCTGCTCACCCCCTTGGCAGCTTGGCACGAGCAGTCAGGCCTATCCCGGAGGCAATGTGTAAAGCGTTTGCGCAACACACACACAGCAACAACATACCAGGCACACCACAAAAGGAACTCCACACAAGGTTATATCAAAAAATAGCCTTTGTATTACCATAAACACATTAGAATAGTAATCACACAATATGCACTGTGCCAACTGGCACTAGGCAGTATTTACAGGGGATTATATACACCTGACAGGGCCAATTGGGCCAATGTCAGAACCATCACTTAGTAAAGATAGTAAATGTAGAACATGTAACAAACGTAGAACACAACCAATAATTACTGGCAAACACTGTACTCAGCATTATCCTGTAACATAAACCATATTATGCACAGTATCACCTCAGGTGTAAAATACATTATACGCCAACCTCATAGGCCTAAACATATTAGACCATAACCTCCTAATCATAACTCACATTAGGCATAAATCACAGTGGAGAATAACCTCCCAAGCATAAACCACAGTATGCAAAACCTCATAACATAAACCACAGTAGAGGCATAAATCCCGGTTCATAAATCACAGTACATGAATCACATTTCCTGCGCACCACATAAATCACATTAGGGCCTGGCGCCCTAACAACCTAACAGTCCCCCTGGCCAACTGGCCTTCTTAGAGGGCTCAAATGCCCTATGTCCCAAATGTCTGGGCGGCTGCCAATGCAGCAGCATCCAAAAGTGCGCAATTGCGCTGGGGCAGAGGAGGGTATCTCACTCCTATCTCAATCAAAAAATTCCCCCAAAGAAATGTTGGCCTAAACGTTGCAGCTGCCGCTAATTGCCGTGCAGCTGTGAAGAACGTAAAGGGCCTGGCACCACTGGGCCTCTTCTGTCCCACTCAGGGACTTCTCATCAGCACACAAGCACAGAACAGAACACCTTCATGGGGTCACAGCCCCTATATTTATACCACACAATCTCTTTGTCTGCAGTGCAGGGCTTGGGGGAACCAGATGCAACTGGTTCAGGGGGGAATTGGAGCACTTTGTTTTCCAAGCTCCTCTTCCGCTTTGTCAGGTGGGGGCTAGGTGATCAGACACACCACGGGGGGCGGAGCCAGCATTGTCCAGGCTGGGCACAGTCCTATTCAGAATCAGGGGATTACTCCTCCCACTACTCCCAAGGCAGATGTCCCATTCAGCCTAGCGCTGACTCACCCTGCCCCTCCTGGAGCCACACACACCTCTCAGCCCCTGTCACTCAAAAGCCAGACATGCAATTCACATCAGGCAGGCAGACACATAGCACACAGAAATGCCAACTTCTAAAAGTGGCATTTCTCAAATAGTCATAATAAATCTGCGCACACCATTGCGCAGCATTTATTATGACAATTTCATACATACTAAGCTCAACCACGCTGCTCCTCCCATCCCAGGAATTATCACTGACACACTTTATCAGGGTATCCCCAATGCATTCCTATGGGATGGCAGGCCAACCTTACCAAATGTACACAGAGAGCGCGCGCACTTTACACTCGACCACAGTGCTAAAGTGCCCAGAGGCCTAAAACCACCAACACCATGTCAGAGAAAAAGGCAAAAAGTTCAGGTGTGACCCTGCAAAAAGGGCCAAGTCCAACACATGGGTGTTGCGTGGGAACACCCACAGCAACACCCATGGAACGCCCCTTCAACGCGTCACGAAAAGTGACGTACTGGTGGCGCAGGGGGCTTGTATATCTGCCCCTGTATCTCTATACGTAGACTTGTTAATATGCCATTGAAAAACAAGCATCACTGGACTACATCAGATTTGACATTACAGCAAGACAGTGGTGACACAAGGCGTTGAAAAGATTGAGAACCATTGTATGTCTGGCCCTTGTGCCAGTGATACTTCACTGTTGACATGGACATTAGTGACATATCAGCCGCACAAGGGCCTTGTGATTAAGCCACTTACTTTTACTATGTCTCCCTCATTTTCACATGAACTTGTGTGAACTGTCAATTAACAAATGTGACCAGGTACAGGACTTCTCTACAGACACTGTTGACAACCATATCCTACATAGCTTGACATGTTCCACAGTACAACAAGATTATGAATGGGCATAACCAGACACTTACATGGCAACCAATGCTAGTTGGCTGTGGTTAAAGTAGCTCCCCTATTTGAGAGGAGTATGAGAATGTAAAAATTATCCTAGCCTGCTTATACACACAGCATGAGCAAGTATATTGAAGCTACATATCATCCCTTCCAGAATGGATTAGTGGTGACAAAATATGTTGTCCTGTACCTTGCTTAACCTTGTTTCTTGAGGTACAACTCTGACATATGTGTAATGTTGTAGAAGTAAGGCTACAGACTCCCTCCTAACACATGTTCCATTTTATGGCTGGAATACATCACATATATGATGTATTAGCAAATTTACTCAGATGTGTAATGGGTTACCATGTTCCTCACAGGGCTGACGCTGTTAGACACAACAGTGGACATGTTGATTTGTGTGAACCTAGCTGGAAATGTATGCCTTATCAATCCCTCCATAGGCAAAACTCAACACATACACACACACTGCCTGTTGTATGTGCTATGGCTGCCCCTAAAGTACACAGCTGTTACTGGGAAGATCCATGCTTAGCAATGTGGCCTCCCATACATGTATTGGACACGGGCATGCTCCACTGGTGATCCAGCTGTACAGCCCTATGGTTAAATGCAGTCTCATGGTGATGCATATTATAGGTGAGGGCTCAGGTTTTAGCACTTTTCACCTGTGCTGACATCACAAAGGAATTCCATGGACATGAGCTGGCATCCTTGAACCTTGGAGTGACGTTGTTTTAGTTGTTGGGGAAATGTTTATGAATTCCACGAGGACACCATCTTTCCATTTTGCAACACACGTAACGCAGGGACAGTCTGAGGATGGGGAGATTTAGCCTTCCTTTGAGCATTTCCATCGTCAGCTTTGAAATAGTACACATAGCAAATGTATTAACAGCTACAGGCACTTGGGGCCTTATTTACACTTCTTCCCATTTTGACGGTGACACACCTGCTGCACAAAGTGCCTTGTACATACACCCTTGTTTTTCATCTGATTAAATGGGGCATGTTTGGTACACACTATGCAACACACACAGACCACACCTTTGAGACAATGAGAGTCTTGTGTTATGGACAATTGTAATTAGGCATGACAAACCAAACAGGGTTGACTTGCATTGCTACACATGCCATTTTGATAGACATTGACAACACAAATATGATGAGATGTATGTTTCACACAGCTTAGGTCTATGCTATGAGTTGTACTGGGCCCATCAGTTCCCAGTATGTAATGTACAGCAGCACAGCAAACTGTCATATTGCACTGCCTTTGTATCATTGTACACTTAGAAGGATGTGACATCTATGGAAGATATGGGACATTCCGGACCATTGAGCTTGCAGCATGTAACAGGCAGCAGCCTTAGTCCAGTCGAGGCACCCATATGCCATGTTCCAAGTTTGACTCAGTTGCATGAGTGATTGGTGTTGTGCAAGGAGAGATACATTCCTGACAAATACTAAAGGTATGAAGGCCTTTATGTCCTGTGATGTTTGTTTCAGATTGGGGCACACAGTGTGTGCCTCATTCATGAGGTGTTAGCCAAGGGAAGCAACACAAGAAAACTTCCAGCACTTGCCAGCATCAAAATAAAAGCTGGTGAATGTGCCATTATGTTTGTTGAACAATACATTATTGTCCTCTTACACTACAACAGCACATGCTGGTTTGGCGTGCGGCGAAGTATTCACTATGGTGCAAATGTGCCTGCCTTTCGGATCAGATTACTTTTGTGCTTGGAAGTTGATCTACATGTGCAATTTTAGGTGACGTTAAGGACTAGTTTGGGAACCTCTTGCATCACTAGTGCATCACTTTTGATATGTTAAGAAGTGAGGTACAGCCAGCCCTGACTTTCAGGCAATGCCCCCTTAAGGCATTTTCGATGGTCTCTATATGCATCAAAGAACATTGTTGATGTTACCGCAAGGTGAACTATCAACATTTTTGCAAGGGGAACAACACTATCCACACACCTGTATTGGCATTATGGAGGCACTATGAAATGAAATTAGTTTCTTGCTGTATCTTTCTACCATGTTACATGTGCGCTGCATTCTTTAGTACACATCTGACAGGTAATTTGCAATTTACAAAGGATTAGGAGTAGGTAGGCTTCCATTCTGGCACTAACTAAATCAGCCCCACTTAACAGGCACCCTTGCAACATAGTGCAAGGATGCGTACATTGGCACATGGCAGTCCATTGTGTACCACGCAGGGCCAAAGGTTAGGAATGCACTGTAGCTTGAGGATTGAACACATTTCACAGCCTTTATTTTGACACAGGACAGAGCAGCAAGACTCATTGCATCAGTGCCCAGTCCCAAATAAAGTTTAAATATTGATCAAAGTGTGTGTAGTACACCCTGCATGTTGTGTCAAAACACAAACATCAACACCCATGCTACAACACAGTCCCACATTGTTCTGGCTGGAAGGGAACCTTTATGACAAGGCCTCAGGAAGCCACACAGGGTGACTCTGCATGACCTTGAAAATGGGTGCAGAACCATTGTGCCACCAGTACCACTCATGAAGGGACGCACAAGTGGTGATGTGTTATTCTTCATATGACCCTATGGAGCTTTTTCACCTGCACCTTGCACCTCTGGAATTTCTATTTTAAAATGTGTGAAAAGTGATACTCCAGTGTCGCAATGGAATAATCTATGAGACCATGGGCCTCATTTATGGGGTTTTTCCCATAGGGCAGCTCAACAGGCCTTTCTGCTGCCCTGCCTTATGGCAAAAGAAAAGGGCAGGAATGCGCCATATTTTTTAGATACGGTGCATTCCTGTCCTTTTCCCCTGCACCGGCACACAATGGGCTGCCGTGCGCCAACGCAGGCACCTCTCCACCGTGTTGCAAGGGTGGCTGCGTTGCAGGGGATGATTATTTTTGTGCAGGAAGGCAAAACTTCCTGCACAAAAACAATCACAAGGGGCTTTTTCCTCTTTCTATGTGTGCTGCAGAATGCAACACACATAGAAAGAGGAAAAACGTGGAGAAATGAAGATATTACTCCTTATTGTGCCTCCCTTACGCCTCCCCTGGTGAGGCGTAAGTTTTTGGCGCTGCCTCAGTGTTACAGTTTCTCATAAATCTGGGGCAGTGTCAAAAAGACATGGATGTTGCTGGGAACACCCCCAGCAACAGCCATGGAATGCCCCTTTCATGCAGTTTCCTGCGTGAAAGATGCACATATTTATAACGCCATGAAAAGCCACGTAACGTAGCTTTACGTGCCCTTATGAATATGCCAGTGGCACTTTCGCCACCAGAACGTCAAAAAAGTGATGTCCCAGCGGCGCAATAGTGCTGGTACGGCCTCATAAATGAGGCCCCTTATGTCTATTGCAGTGTATTGTTAGATTTGTAGTTCAAATGGGTTCTGTAGTGTATACACCTACATGTGGCAATTCACAGGGGCAGTCGTGGCCTTATACTGCACTTCTGACATATATATTGTGATTTACATGATGGATCTAGAATGAACTGGGCAACATCTGACTGTCCAGGACATGAGGCTTTTATGTGACACTTCACTATTATTGACATACATGACTTCTTTTTGAATGACGCATGTCGCTAATGAGGACTGGTACCTTAGAAAATGCACTGCACAACATTAGCTTGTTGCCCACTTTGCCCCTTGTTACAACTTACCTTGTGGGTCTTGACGTTTCTCATGCTCAGCACTGTCCTGTCCTGGAAGTCCTGCCACCAACTCCTCTGGGATGACAGCTGCCACCCGGCCCTCCAGGGCATCCAGCTCCTCACGTTCTGCTGGGCTCCCTCCTCCGGTCTGCATTGCTGCCTTCAGGTTTTGCGCCATTTTCTCTTTGGTCCTGCGCTTAATGTCATGCCAGCATTTCTTCAAATCTGGCACTGTCCTCTTCGCTTGAGCCATACAGTTGACATTAGCCAATATGGACTGCCAGATGTCATCTTTTTTGGTTAACGGCAACTTAGAGGGGACAAACAGCTGGTGTTGGTAGTCTGCCACCTCACTGATTAGTATTTCATTATCCTCTGCACTGAAATTTACTTTCCTCTTCCTCTTCCCCTGGGTTTTGGACTGGATATCCTGGCTAGTGTGTGGGAGTTTCTCTTGACTGCTGGTTTGTCCTTCATGCTCCATGGAACCTTTATTTTCCTCCGAAATAGATTTTTGAGGTAGATGCTTGTTTTTTTGCCTATTTCCAAAATGTGACGGAACGAAAAAGTGGTGCAAGGCAAGTTTGTCTTGCGTCAGAATCCGCGATTCTAACTTACCACACTTTTTCAGCAGTTGCGCCAGGTTTTGTTACTTCAAGACGGTAGCGTCAACTTCATTTTTTTCAACTTTACTCGTCACTTGCAACATGGTGCACCAAACCATAAATTTGATGCATCCATGCCGCAAAAAAGTGATGCAGCGTATCATAAGAAATTGTGACGCATCTCTGTGCCAGCGCAGAGGTGCTCCACTTTTCATAAATGAGGCCCGGGGTTTCTGGTTGACTAAGGACGCACCTAAGCCAGTCAGAACCCACCACTCTAGTCAGGGTAAGTCAGATACACACCAAAGATAACCTGTGCTCACCCACTGGTAACTTGGCGCAGAGCAGGCAGGCTTCTCTACAGAGGCAATGTGTAAAGCATTTGTGCAATACACACACAGTAACACAATGAAATACACCACAAAAGAGACTCCACACAGGACTATAAGAATAGATTTCTATATTATGAATCACATAAGAAGACCAAAACAACATAAATAACAGGATTAGTGCAAGTAATGCAGGATTAGAGAAAATCTCATACATAGTAGGAAAATCATAAACGATTGTATTAGTAAAACATAGGGCACAGGAACACCTGCACGCCTACTAGATTTTATAAGGTATCCCTGAAGCAAAGTCAACCAAAGAACTTTCTCCATGCAGGGACGCACGGGTAGAGCTTCCTTATGGTGACTCCTGGGGACCAGGGCAGTATACACGTTCCCTTATGGGCCCTCGCAGAGGCTGTTGCCCCAACTACAGGACCAGAGATGACCCCAACCCGCAGCGTGTCTGCAGCCCTCCAGGACCACTTGGACCACTTCTCTCACTGTGAATGGAGCCACCGTGAAGGAGCGTGGGATGGCTTTGGAACTTCAGACAGCTTCACACACCCTCACAGTACCTTGACGCAGTCAAGACCACTCGGTGAGTCCACCAGCGTACCCCCAGCAGATCCTTAGCCATCACAGGAATGTCGGCGTGCCTCCGAAGCTGGACATGTGTCACTGAGCTCCAGAGTTCCCTGTGGGCGGGGCAAGGTAGTGCTGACACCAGCAGAGTCTTCTGAGGCGGGCCAAGGCAGCGCTGACGCCTTCCCGTTGTCTTCACCATTCGCCCCTGCAGAAATACGACTCAGTGACTTAGGGGCATATCATCAAGGGGCCGCAATAAAATTATCGCCGCTTTAGCGTCCGTTTTCGGGTGAAAAGCGGCGATAATTTTATCGCTTTATCAACAAGGACACGCTAGCGCGTGTTTCCTTGCCTTAGCGCCCGGCTTCTTTCCGCCTCGCCTTGCATCGCATCGCTAATGAGATGCAAGGTAGGCGTGCCACGTAAAACTTCATTGTAAAATATCGCTAACGGGCCTTTGCGATATTTACAAGGCTGTACCGGACACACGTAGCGATTTAAAAAGGCGCGCTAAGCGCGGTTATCGCCGGTGTCTAACATCTGCAAAATTTCAGACTTGCCTATCTGTATAATGGGAGGTGGATTATAAGGCTAAGTCCACATCTCCCTATCAACAAGGATTTCCCTATCCCTGCAGTTTTATCGCTGGATTTCCAGCGATAGTACTGCATTTTGCCGCTTTTGCCGGATTTTTTATCGCCTCGGTGATACGCGTTGTTAATAACGCGCTAACCGGGCGAAAAATTCCAGCGATAGACGGCGATAAATAAATAAGCGCTAAGCGCGATTTGAGATATTTATCGCCATCTATTGATAATATGCCCCTAAGTGCACACAGACTATACAGCGCAAGTCCAGAGGGCAGACATGCTGGTCCCAGGTAGATCGCTGTAGGTTCAGCACACACGACCTGTGCGGCACGTTTCAGGAAAGGGACACGCTGGTCACTGGAAAGCACATCAGCTCTTCAGTGATTCTCCCAGGTGCATGGGGGATCAGGCAGGGTCAGTCTTTGGCACTGCGGTGTCAGTTGAGCAACCCAGGATGCTCGGTCCTGATGAAAGCACCAGCACTGTAGCAATCTTCAGAATAATGGTGGATCAGCCACGTGCTGATCTTGTCAAAACCCCGCAGCCGGACTCACCAGCATCAGAGACACATGGCAGGGCCAGGCAGGAGGATCTTTGATGGCCCTGAGAGCCCAAAGAACAGGGGGCAAGCCAACAAATCCTTGGAGAACCCTTGAGGAGGGCACAAAAGCAGGCAGCAAGTGGCAGGTCAGCTCAAAAAGATAACAGCAGTTGGCAGGAATAGCAGTTTCTCCTGGCAGCCCAGCAGTCCTCCTGACAATGTGCAGATATAGAGCCAGTAGCATCTGGTTACAAGTCCAATGTGGGGGGAGATTTACTAAGATTTTGCGCCGTGTTTGCGTCACAAAAGTGATGCAAAACGGTGCAAAATCTTTTTTTCCTAACTAACTTTCCAGCCCTAAACTTGTTTAGGGCTGGAAATAACATAAAAGTAATGCGAAGCAGCGCATTGCTCTGCTTCGCGTTACTTTGCGCCGTGAGGGCGTGCCAAGGGTGGTACATGGGCGTTCCCATGCAACCACTCAAGCTTTCTCACGCTAAACCCAATTTACTAAAAACAGTAGATTGAGTTTAGCGTGAGAAAACTGCGCCCTCTCAAACTAGGCGCAAGGGAGGAGAAATGCTTTCATTTCTCCTTCCTTTTCCGACTTTGCATGTGTGCTGCACTGTGCAGCACACATACAAAGTGGGAAAAGCTTTCCCTTGTGTCAAGCATAGTATTTTGTACAGGAAGGGTACCCTTCCGGTACAAAACCTATGCTGGACTCATGCACACACCCTAGCGCTGCGGCGCTAAGGTGTGTGCATGGCGCACGGCAGCTGTAATCAGCGCTGGCGCAAGGGAAAGGGGAGGAGAGAGCCATATCTTTGAAGATATGGTGCTCTCCTGCTCCCTCCCTGTCGCGCAATGCAGCACAGCCTCACAGGGGGCTGCGCTGCTTTGCACAACTTTTTTGTAAGTCTCCCCCCTAGTGTCTACAGATATGGGGTCAGAGCCCCAGTACTTATACTAAAAAATGCCTTTGATGTAAGGGGTTACTTCAAAAGAACTTGCTGAAGTGCACAAAGATCCCTTTCAGCCCAGCCCTGGTTCCAGACAATCAGTAGGGGGTAAATCAGCCCTTTTTTGGAGGGCATGACATAACCTATTCGGATGTAAGTGTGAACCACCTCTCCCTGCCCAGGAAGACTATCTGTATAAAGATGAATGCAGATGTATCCCCTGTCACACCCAGCCCTTCTAGTGTTGTTGCTGTCTGAAGAGAATGCATAAAGTGTAGCTGTCACCCAGCCCAGACGTGTATTGGAGACAGGCTGCAAAGCACAAAGGGGGATATATACAATGAAGTGACGGAGCGTGTTGTTAGCCTCCTGGGCTTAACGACATGCTCCGCCACTTCGGAAACGCAAGACTGCACCATATTTACAAGAATGTGGTGCAGCCTTGCGTTTCCCCCTGCTATGGCGCTAAGTTTAACAACTTAGCACCAACGCAGGCACCCGTGCACCAGAGTGCAAGGGTGTCTGCGTGCAGGGGAGGATTGGTTATGTGTAGGTAGGTATCCCTTCCTGCACATAAACAATCTTAAATGCCATTTTGTAACTTTCATGTGTGCTGCTTCATGCAGCACACATGAAGGTTACAAAATGGCATTTTTTTAAGGTTTGTTTATGTACAGGAAGGAACACCTTCCTGTACATAAACAAACCATGGCATTTAGCGTTTTCCATGTGTGCTGCACAAGGCAGCACACATGGAAAAAGCAAAAACAAGGAGAACTAATGCATTTCTCCTCGTTTCGCCAACTTAAGACCAGGGTTTTCCTGGTCTTAATTTTGGCACTGCCTCCTATGTACGCCACCCTTGTACATAGGGGGCAGCGTCAAATACAATTTGTGTTGCTGTGGAACGGCCACCGCAACACCCACTGCACGCCCCTTTCACGCTAAACATAGTGTGAAAGGGTGCCTTATGTACAAGGCAGCGTTAAGCCACGTTAAGTGGCTTAACGCTGCCTTGTACATAAGGCAAGGCCCCTATCGCCACGGGAACGTCACAAAAAGTGACGTTCCCGTGGCGATAGGGGATTGTACATATGCCCCAAAGAGTTTTAGTACAGAGAAATGCCATCTTTCTAAAGTATGCAAAAGAAACAATTGATGGATGGAATGCTGAACAATGCAAGCATTCACCCCCCAGTCACAAGGATCTGGGTTAAATCCATCATTCTTTTGTTCACCACACCACCCCAGCTTAGACCCAGCCATATGCAAATCAGTCTTGACCCTGTTCCTTGTGGGAACAGTCCCGCCTGAACTGACAAGCCAGGTCTTCCTTGGACTGGAAACAAGCATCATGGGACTGGTTTCTGGGCATCACCCTTCATCAGCCAGGCTAGCTTAAATCCATTGGTGTAGTGAGCACGGGACCCACGTCTGGGCTTACCCTTCCCACTTAGGGTGACATATGTAAAAGAAACAATTGATGATGGAATGATGAACAATGCAAGCATTCAACCCCAGTCACAAGGATCTGGGTTAAATCCATCATTCTTTTGCTCATAACACCACCCCAGTTTAGACCCAGCCATATGCAAATCACTCTTGACCCTGTTCCTTGTGGGAACAGACCAGCCCGAACTGCCAAGACAGGTCCTCCCTGGACCAGAAACAAGCATCCTGGGAGCAGTTTCAGGGCATCACCTTTCATCAGCCAGGCTAGCTTGAATCCAGTGGGGAAGTGAGCACAGGACCCACGTCTGGTCATTCGTTCCCACTTAGGGCGACATATGCAAAAGAAACAAATGATGGACGGAATGCTGGACAATGCAAGCATTCACCCACAGTCAAAAGGATCTGGGTTAAATCCATCATTCTTTTGCTCACCACACCACCCCAGTTTTCACCCAGCCATACGTAAATCAGTCTTGCCCCTCTTCCATGTGGGAACAGTCCAGACCGAACTGCCCAAAAAAGTGCACCCTGAACGGGAAACAAGCATTCTTGGACCGGTTTCAGGGCATCACCCTTCATCAGCCAGGCTAGCTTGAATACAGTGGTGTAGTGAGCACAGGACCCACGTCTGGGCATACCCTTCCTACTTAGGGCAACATATGCAAAAGAAACAATTGATGGATGGAATGCTGGACAATGCAAGCATTCACCCCCAGTCACAAAGATCTGGGTTAAACCCATCATTGTTTTGCTCATCACACCACCCCAGTTTAGACTCAGCCATATGCAAATCAGTCATGATCCTGTTCCTTTTGGGAACATTCCAGCCAAAAATGCCAAGCCAGGTCCTCCCTGGACCGGAAACAAGCATTCTGGGACCAGTTTCAAGGCATCACCCTTCATCAGCCAGGCTAGCTTGAATCCAGTGGTGGGCATACCCTTCCCACTTAGCGCGACATATGCAAAAGAAACAATTGATGGACAGAATGCTGGACAAAGCAAAGATTCACCCCCAGTCACAAGGATCTGGGTTAAATCCATCATTCTTTTGTTCACTACAACACTCCAGTTTAGACCCAGCCATATGCAAATCATTCTTGACCCTGTGTCCATTGGGTACAATCCAGCCCGAACAGCCAAACCAGGTCTTTCCTGAACCAGAATCAAGCATCCTGGGACCATCTTCAGGGCATCAGCCTGGCTAACTTGAGTCCAATGGTGTAGTGAGCACGGGACCCACGTCTGGGCATACCCTTCCCACTTAGGGCGACATATGCAAAAGAAACAATTGATGGGCAAATGCTGGACAATGCAAGCATTCACCCCCAGTCACAAGGATGTGGATTAAATCCATCATTCTTTTGTTCACTTCAACACCCCAGTTTAGACCCAGCCATATGCAAATCAGTCTTGACCCTGTTTCCTGTGGGAACAATCCAGCCCAAACTGCCAAATCAGGTCCTCCCTGGACCGGAAACAAGCATCCTGGGACCGGTTTCAGGGCATCACCCTTCTTCAGCCAGGCTAGGGATCTGGGTTAAATCCATCATTATTTTGATCACCACACCACCGCCAGTTTAGACCTAGCCATATGCAAATCAGTGTTGACCCTGTTCCTTGTGGGAACAGTCCATCCCAAACTGCCAAGCAAGGTTCTCCCTGGACAGGAAACAAGTATCCTGGACCGGTTTCAGGGCATCACCCTTCATCAGCCAGGCTAGTTTGAATCCAGTGGTGTTGTGAGCACAGGATCCACGTCTGGGCATACCCTTCCCACTTAGGGCAACATATGCAAAAAAAAACTATTGATGGACGGAATGCTGGATAATGCAAGCATTCACCCCCAGTCACACGGATCTGGGTTAAAATCCATCATTCTTTTGCTCACCACACCACCCCAGTTTAGACCCAGCCATATGCAAATCAACCTTGACCCTGTTCCTTGTTGGAACAGTCCAGCCTGAACTGCCAAGCCAAGGCCTCCCTGGACCGGAAACAAGCACCCTAGGCCCAGTTTCAGAGCATCACGCTTCATCAACCAGGCTAGCTTGAATCCAGTGGTGTAGTGAGCACAGGACCCACGTCTGGGCATACCCTTCCCACTTAGGGCAACATATGCAAAAGAAACAATTGATGGACAGAATGCTGGACAATGCAAGCATTCACCCCCAGTCACAAGGATCTGGGTTAAATCCATCATTCTTTTGCTCACCACACCACCCCAGTTTAGACCCTGCCATATGCAAATCAGTCTTGACCCTGTTCCTTGTGGGAACAGTCCAGCCCGAACTGCGAAGCCAGGTCCTACCTGGACCAGAAACAAGCATCCTGGGACCGGTTTCAAGGCATCAACCTTCATCAGCCTGGCTAGCTTGAATCCAGTGGTGTAGTGAGCACGGGACCCTCGTCTAGGCATACCCTTCCAACTTAGGGCAACATATGCACAAGAAACAATTGATGGACAGAATGCTGGACAATGCAAGCTTTCACTCCCAGTTACAAGGATATTGGTTAAATCCATCATTCTTTTGCTCACCACACCACCCCAGTTTAGACCCAGCCATATGCAAATCAGTCTTGACCTTCTTCCTTATGCGAGCAGTCCAGCCCGAACTACTGTAATGTTTCATATAGGTACCCTAATATAGGCCCTGGTAATATCATACACCTTCACCTACATTATCTCCCTTATGCTACACAGTAACAAGCCTTTAGGATTGAACCTTTACCTAGTTCTAGTCCTGAGTGCAGAAGGAGGGTTTTTCCTGAACAATAGCATCCTATAACTTCATCAATGGACTCATACAGTATGAATGAATATTCATGAGGGTTCTTGGAAACCAGGCAGGGGCTACTCCACCTACCTCACCATATCTAACTACAAGGTTCATCCCATACGCCATCCTCAAATCCAACAATGGCTAATACATGAGACAAGGGACAAAGAAACCCTAGATACTTTTTGTTTAAATACATCGCATCTTGCTAGGGTTGGTAGAGGGAACCGAGACTTCCAGGCCGACACACTGACCAGAGACGCTGAGGCTCCTGCATGCAGACGCTCCAGCTGACAGTGGTCTAACACATCCCTTGCGGGGTGCCTAACTCGAGACCAGGACGGGGTCCCACACTCTCTCACTTCAGGTAATGGGGTTCGACTAATTCCTAGAGGGATTCTTGGCTTCACACCTACTCACATGCTAGGTACACTTAGGTACATCTAGATAGGCATCATAGGAGTACGCGCACTTTTATCATGCATTTTATATTCATGTATGTATTCATGATTATTGCAAGATGGTAGAACTGTACTAGCCTTTTATTTTCACTGTACTACTAATCATATATATCTGCTACTGTCTAACGTTTGTTGCAGCACATCTACATTACACTAGAAGAACAACTGTGCAATAAATTCTTATTGTAACACACACGACTGTTTATTCTGTGTAACTCTCTGAGACCGAATAAGTGAGCTTGAGTGACTGAGCGAAAAGTAGTACATTGTTTCCACGATCCTGAGGGATAAGGGTTGTCATGTTCTGAGGTTGCCAGAAACTATTCTCTCCCGATAAGAGGAGATTCTAGTGGCACTGTGAGCTAGCTAAAACAGAAAGGCTAACATTCTCGGTGGGGGTGATCAGAGCCAGCCTGCCACCAAACCCACAGTTTATGTTATCCAAACGCGCAGGTCCTGTATGGGTAATATATAGGAACTACACGACATGGCGCCCAACGTGGTTGGGTACTTATTTAACAGTAGAATCTGAGTAGTTCAGTCGTGCTATTCTCAGAGACCCCTACTCACAAAACACCAGAGAAGTCTGGAGTGAGTGGATGTGGATTAAATCCATCATTCTTTTATTCACTTCAACACCCCAGTTTAGACCCAGCCATATGCAAATCAGTCTTGACCCTGTTTCCTGTGGGAACAATCCAGCCCAAACTGCCAAATCAGGTCCTCCCTGGACCGGAAACAAGCATCCTGGGACCGGTTTCAGAGCATTACCCTTCATCAGCCAGGCTAGGGATCTGGGTTAAATCCATCATTATTTTGATCACCACACCACTGCCAGTTTAGACCCAGCCATATGTAAATCAGTCTTGACCCTGTTCCTTGTGGGAACAGTCCAGCCCGAACTGCCAAGCCAGGTTCTCCCTGGACAGGAAACAAGTATCCTGGGACCGGTTTCAGGGCATCACCCTTCATCAGCCAGGCTAGTTTGAATCCAGTGGTGTTGTGAGCACGGGACCCACGTCTGGGCATACCCTTCCCACTTTGGGCAACATATGCAAAAAAAACAATTGATGGACGGAATGCTGGATAATGCAAGCATTCACCCCCAGTCACAAGGATCTGGGTTAAAATCCATCATTCTTTTGCTCACCACACCACCCCAGTTTAGACCCAGCCATATGCAAATCAGTCTTGACCCTGTTCCTTGTGGGAACAGTCCAGCCCACACAGCCAAGCCAGGTCTTCCCTGGACCAGAAACAAGCAACCTGGGAGCGGTTTCAGGGCATCACCGTTCATCAGCCAGGCTAGCTTGATTCCAGTGGTGTAGAGAGCACGGGACCCATGTCTGGGCATACCCTTCCCACTCAGGGCGACATATGCAAAAGAAACAATTGATGGACTGAATTCTGGACAATGCAAGCATTCACCCCAAATCACAAGGATCTGGGTTAAATCAATCATTCTTTTGTTCACCACACCACCCAAGTTTAGACCCAGCCATATGCAAATCAATCTTGACCCTGTTCCTTGTTGGAACAGTCCAGCCTGAACTGCCAAGCCAAGGCCTCCCTGGACCGGAAACAAGCACCCTAGGCCCAGTTTCAGAGCATCACGCTTCATCAACCAGGCTAGCTTGAATCCAGTGGTGTAGTGAGCACAGGACCCACGTCTGGGCATACCCTTCCCACTTAGGGCGACATATGCAAAAGAAACAATTGATGGACAGAATGCTGGACAATGCAAGCATTCACCCCCAGTCACAAGGATCTGGGTTAAATCCATCATTCTTTTGTTCACCACACCACCCAAGTTTAGACCCAGCCATATGCAAATCAATCTTGACCCTGTTCCTTGTTGGAACAGTCCAGCCTGAACTGCCAAGCCAGGTCCTACCTGGACCGGAAACAAGCATCCTGGGACCGGTTTCAGGGCATCAACCTTCATCAGCCTGGCTAGCTTGAATCCAGTGGTGTAGTGAGCACGGGACCCTCGTCTAGGCATATCCTTCCAACTTAGGGCAACATATGCACAAGAAACAATTGATGGACAGAATGCTGGACAATGCAAGCTTTCACTCCCAGTTACAAGGATATGGTTTAAATCCATCATTCTTTTGCTCACCACACCACCCCAGTTTAGACCCAGCCATATGCAAATCAGTCTTGACCTTCTTCCTTATGCGAGCAGTCCAGCCCGAACTACTGTAATGTTTCATATAGGTACCCTAATATAGGCCCTGGTAATATCATACACCTTCACCTACATTATCTCCCTTATGCTACACAGTAACGAGCCTTTAGGATTGAACCTTTACCTAGTTCTAGTCCTGAGTGCAGAAGGAGGGTTTTTCCTGAACAATAGTGTCCTATAACTTCATCAATGGACTCATACAGTATGAATGAATATTCATGAGGGTTCTTGGAAACCAGGCAGGGGCTACTCCACCTACCTCACCATATCTAACTACAAGGTTCATCCCATACGCCATCCTCAAATCCAACAATGGCTAATACATGAGACAAGGGACAAAGTAGCAAAGTTAGGACTCCTAAACTGAGAAAAATCCTAACTTTAAGACTTTCGGTATTCACAGAAGGCATTTAGGAGTCCTAAAGTTAGGACTACTAACTTCTGTGAATACCGAAATGAGTAAGTTCATTCTGTGAATACCAAAATGAGTAAGTGTATTCTGTGAATACTAAAAGTACTAACTTTACGTTTTTGACGTAAGTTAGTTCTGTGAATCAGGCCCGAAGTTACTAAATAACTATGACCAGGTATCAGCCATAATATTAGCTAATATTAAAGGGGAAGCAACTTCAGTGGCAATCCGCCAATGCCTAAGGGAGTTCAGTCCGTTAGAGCAACAACACGAACTACCCAAAATAATTGAAACTGCATATGCAGAATTAGGCAGAGACAGTTTGGGTGGTAAAGCTTTAAAACCACAACTGATGGGCAGTCCTGAAAAGGACACTTCTAAGCAGACACCTGCTTCTTCTAAAAAGAAGTCGGATAATAAAAACAACAAAATAACAGAGAAAAGAGATCTCAATCCCGAGGTTGATCTCCTCCACAGGAGCCCTCTGAAAAGAGGTACAACCTTAGGAATAAGGATAATATTAGGAAACCTGACAGGTATCAGGATACTGATACACGTTCCGCTCGTTCCTTTCAGGGTTCATCGAAAAACTCAGAGAGGGAAGGAAGGTCAGAAAGACAAGAAGAGCGTACAAAGTCCAGAGACAAACAGCACGCTCAAGACTATACTTCCAAAAAAGAAGAAAAACCAAAATCAAAACCTCAATTTAAGAAGAAGAAAGTTGCAGGCCTGAAGATCAGACATGACCAGAATTCTGAGGACACAACTTCTGAACAGGGAATTGTTAAAAGCAAAACTACAATCATGAACATTACCTGCGCCATCTTGTCTGGTGGAATTCTATGTGCACATAAGTTGCAGTCATTTTAATCTATCACAGCCATTTTGTACTCTGTTGGTCACCTTTGTTTCACCCTGCCCTTACTAGCATCCCTCTGACCCTCTGACCGACCTGGTACGTGTGCTGGGGCTATAAACTCTATTGCCACAACAAACCTCAGCGCCACTTGCTGCCACAAACTCGTTTTTCCTCTCATCTCTGTTTTCAGGCAAACCTTTGGACACTCTACCCCTCACTACACCTAGTTACACAAACAGGTTCCAAACACCAAAAAGACTCTTGCAACATGATTTATTGCACTGCAAACAGCAAGACTTGTTGTTACCAACAATGGGACCTGTTTTTATCAACAGAACGGACTCTTAGATCTGGCTGGTCTCACATGTTTTAGACCCTGAAGCAAGGTCCAGCTGCAAGATAAGATTGTCTGTTTGACCTGGGTGGGAAGAGAATTACTGTTGGGCTTGTGTGACAACCTGCCCGGGGCGGGGACCCCAAGCTTTTGTAACCATGTTGATCAAACAAATGCATTATGTCAAACCTGTATAAAAGGAAGAGCCAAAGGAGTTATCAGCAGAACACTTCCCTCAGACATCCCGGTGTCTGCAGTTGACGTGATCTCCTCATGAGAAATAAACCTTTTTCTTGTCTTCCAGTTTCCAGCGCTTGCCTCATTATTTTGATAGCGAACCCAAAGTGAATTAGAGGTGGAACCCTGCACCGGGCAGCATTGAGGGTCTTAGAAGACTCGCTGCCTTTCACAAATTGGTGCCCAAACGTAGGGGCCCATCAGCGACGCGTGGGTCCGGTAGAGAAGTCCTAACGACGGAGTGAACGACTAAACGATTGGGGTATACCTGCCTGAGAAGACCCTTGTCTGGCTGCCGATCGACTGAACTTCACCGGTTCCGAACGGACCTCTCTCGAGTGACCTGCGGTCCTGACTGGGACCTTAGAGGAACGCCGCATTGATTGTTGGAGTGAGAGGACAACCAGGCGCTGGAAGGGGAAGACAAAGAACTGTCCATACGGTCCGGGTAAGGTCGTGAAAAAAACGACATAAATTGATTGATTGATTGAATAGTTTGATTGAAATACTAGTATTCCTTTTTGATATTGAGTTATTTACGACATTTCCCTGCTTGCAAACAACGAAGAATAGGAATATTCTCTCTCTTGCAGGCAGCGAAGGACAGGTAGTGCAGACTTTTTGTCTAAATTGATTGATTGAGATATTCATTTTTGACCGATAAATACGTCATGCCTGTTTTCTCTAGATTGTTTGATTGTAATTGTTTTGGACCAGACCGTTCGTTAGAGGTCAGTCAGCCGGCACCGCCGGAAGGCACCCCTAACAAGTACATGTCCCTAAAGTATGGATTAGCTACCGTAGCTTATAGCAAACTATGGCATAAATACACTAGGAAGGACCGGGTAAATCAGTGGCCACTGACGGGATCTTTCGATCCCGCTAAAATAGAAACGTTGGAATTAGCTCTCCACAAAAGAAAACTAGACCAGCCATGTTTGACAGTTTTGGTTTATGGCGAAAAGAGGCAGCTCAAAGAAAGAAAAGGGACGAAGCTAGACAAGATAAAGAAACGCGAAAATCAGCTTACCAAGCCTGTAAAAGATTAGAAGAAAAACTAAAAGAAAAGGAAATCGATAAAAAGGAACAGGAATCAAAAATATCAGGTCAATGCCCTGTTAGAACGCCCTCGACTCTTTACCCCAAGTTACCAGCAAAACAAAGGGTAGATGATGATTTATTGTTAGATCCCCCAATCATATACATGCCACCCCCTTATTCCCCTACTCATCCCGTAGTACAACGCCAGGAACACCAAAGTATAGCTGGAGATGGCACGATCGCCTCAGTCTCCACCGCCTCTGCTCCCACTGAGTCACCCACACCAAATGCCTCATCAAAGGATACAGTAGTAGAGGTAGGATCAAAAGAAAAAGGAGCGCCCAGGGTCCCGCGATTAAGTAAAAATGAGCGAGCAGGCATTGATAAAATTGTTAAATCCCTCATAGATAGGAAGGAGACAGAAGAGTATGTAACTGACATATGCAACTCCTATGTTGAAAACCGCAAACGATACTTTATTGTACGTCTCTGTTACCACACTCTTACTGCATATGAAGAGAAGTACCAAGATGTAGGGCCCGAGCGGCTAGTGGCTCTCTATAGGAAGGTAGACACCGGAGATGAAGGCGACAACGATGTTACAGAACTCTTTTCATCCACACTGGAGGTATTCCGTCACCTCGTGGAACAAGGACGGATAGATAAGGACAGGACATCTAAGATAGCAGGACCCCCGGTGGAAAAACCAGATAGCATGATGCCGATAAAAGAAGCTGCCCCTTATTGGGTACCTCCTAGAGGACAAGGGACTCATGACGATATGAACCATCAAGACGCTAGAGGAAGGGTGGTCTACAATTGGGTGTATCAACCATGGGACAGACAGGACATTTTGACGTTCCGTAAATCTTTACCGGATTTACGAAAGAACCCCACCGCCTTTTACACCGAGCTAGGTACCGCTCTGGGATCAACAATAATGACACTTGCCGACATAGACTTGTTCTTCGGGTTATGTTTGCCAGCAGATGTGTGGAAACAGATTAGGAAAATAGACCATACCGAACTGCTTGGTCATACCTGGGAACAACTCAACACACTAGATAAACAGCGGAACCCTGGTCAAAAACCGGTTAAAGAAATATTGGACCTCCCTGACAAAATAGTGCAGAAAGTGAAAACGCTGATCCCAGAGAAAAAGATAGACTAGTCCATAGTAACCGCGTGCCGCCAGAAACCACAAGAGGATGTCTCAGAGTATTTCTCCAGATTTGAAACGGTGTTCTCCGATTACAGTGGACAAGACATGTCCACCGCAACCGGACACCACTTATTTGTGCAGAAATATGTCAAAGGACTACTGCCAGATGTATCCCAGAAATTACAAGCCAGCGAAAGTAGTTGGGCAGCATCTAAACCGGCGGCCATTCTCCAAATGGCCCAGTACTATGAGCATCAGAAAAACGAAAATGACAGGGCTACAGAAAGGAAAAAGAAGGACTTGAAGGAAAGGGTAATGGTAGCACAACTCCAGGGGGCGAATACAGGAAGGGAGCAATATAGGGGAGGATACCAGCAGAATACCCCTAGAGTACAGCCACCTAGAAACAACTCATCGACATCATATGTAGGACACTAAGACCTAAGACAGGATCAATGTGCATTTTGCAAAGAATATGGACACTGGAAAACCCAATGCCTGGCTTTGTTAGGAGCTGGTAGGGGCAGAGGGGCGAGGGAAATAGCAAGTGGACAGAGAGGAAGAGGACGTGGGAGAGGGTACGCGAGTGAAGCAAGCGAGGAAAGGCCAGGAAGAGTGAACACATTTGACCATCCCAAAAAGAATCAGTACCAACAGACAGATTATGACAATACGTACGACTTTGCATAGGACAGCCAGGGGCAAGGGAGGGATCCAGTCGAGCTCTATGTTGATCAGCAAGGCCCTTATGTTACCGCTGAAGTCCTGGGCACAAAGTCGCCATTTCTGGTAGACACGGGAGCAACACGTAGTGCACTATCCAAACGACTGATTCCAAGGGCACCCTTGTCAGGCTCACATGTGACCTCAATAGGATTTGACGGTACGCCCTCCACCAACCCTTTGTCCCGACCGATCCTTTTTAACCTTGACAACAATAGCGTTGAAACCACATTCCTCCTCTCTTCCAACACCCCAGACGCCATTATGGGTCTCGACCTTTTGAAACACTTCCATGCGACTATCAGATGCTCACCAGACGGAGTGCGTGTCGTCCTGTATGACAACCCTCAGCGCCATAGAGAGAACCCTTCTCAGCACATGTTTCCCATCTCCGAGACTGACGCATCCCTACTGGACACTTTGCCATCACACTTATGGGCTAGGGCTGATTCAGACGTAGGACGAATGATGATTGACCCAGTACACGTAACAATACGACAGGACGCAACCCTACCGAAAGTACCGCAGTACAAAATATCGCCAGAGGGTGAGAAGGCACTGACAGAGATCATACACTCTTTGGTAGAGGCAGGAGTGGTAGAGGAAGTAGTGAGCAACGTTTGTAACAGTCCCATACTACCGATTGTAAAGAGACAGGGAGAGGGAGACGGAAAAGCCTACCGCTTCATCATTGACCTGCGGGAGATAAACAAAATCGTAGTGCCACAATACCCAGTAGTTTCCGACATCACGACAATTTTGACCTTAATCCCCTCCACTGCCACCACCTTCACTGTAATTGACCTCAAAACGCATTCTTTTCCATACCTATACACAAGGACAGCTGCTATCTATTTGGATTCACCCTAAACTCCCGTTCGTACAGATTTTGCAGGGCACCTCAGGGGTTCACTGAGAGCCCAAGAATCTATAGCCAGGCGCTTAAAAGACAGTTGGACGCCATACAATTGCCAGATGGAGTGGCACTAATACAATATGTAGACGACATCCTTCTAGCAGCGGACACCATACCAATAGCCATCACAGCCACCATCAAACTACTCCATTTTCTTGCTGAGAATGGTCACAAGGTCTCCCGAAAGAAATTGCAGTTCTGTAAATCACAAGTGACCTATTTGGGTCACCTTTTATCCAAAGAAGGGAGGAAACTCACGCCTGACAGGATCCAGACAATTCTAGACACCCCTGTCCCCAAAGATCAGAAACAAGTCCGCTCTTTGATAGGTCTCACCTCATTTTGCCGACAGTGGTTACCGAACTTTAGCCGCATTGTCAAACCCCTTCTCTCCCTCCTAGCTAAAGACATCCCCTCACCTCTCCCCTGGACTCCCGAATGCCAGTCAGCCTTTAAAGAACTACGCAATACCCTTTGTTCAGCGCCTGTCCTAGGAACCCCGGATTACTCCAAACCATTCTTCCTCTACACGCACGAGAGGGAAGGATGTGCATTGTCTGTCCTAACACAATCAATTGGTCACAAACAACGCCCTTGTGCATATTTCTCTGCCACCCTCGATCCAGTAGCCAGAGCGCTGCCGGCGTGCCTGCGCGCTGTGGCAGCTGCAGCAGTATCGATATGCCAGAGCGAAGGAATAGTACTCTCCAATCCAGTCACTGTTTTAGTACCCCATGCAGTCGACACACTACTAAACCAGACCAAAACCCAACACTTGACTAGCGCCCGACTGACAGGATATGAGTTGACCCTGCTAGCACCGCACATTACCCTAAAGCGATGCACCACCCTCAATCCAGCCACACTGTTACCCCTACCCGAAAATGATCCTAGCGTGACTCCACTACACGACTGTGTGACACTAACCGATGAACAAACAAAGAGTAGAATAGATCTCAGAGACACCGCCTTTCTAGAACCAGATGGAGAACTATGGGTGGATGGTTCGTGCATCAAACTCCCCGACGGCACCACCTCAGCTGCATACGCTGTCACCACAGCCCGAACCGTTCTGGAAACAGCCCGTATTCCCCAACGTTCAGCCCAGGCTGCAGAACTCATTGCCCTCACACAAGCATGTATCTTAGCGACTGACACAACAGTTAACATATACACCGACAGCCAATATGCCTTCAGGGTGGTTCACCATTTTGGGATCTTATGGAAAGAAAGAGGGTTCCTGACTTCACACGGTGCACCCATCCTGCATGGAGATTTAGTCTCCGCCTTGACGCAAGCAGTCCTCCTCCCCAAGAAGTTAGCAGTGATAAAATGCCAAGCACATAGGAAAGTGACTGATCTCATTGGACAGGGAAATGCACTAGCAGACGTTACTGCCCGAGCCACAGCAGGAGACAGAACTACGACACGAATGTATGTGACCAGGTCACAAGCTGAACGATGGACTGATGCTAGGACCACTGTAAGGGACATACAGACTCACACAAGACGAATTGAACATATTAATGTCGGATTACTTGCATAAATTGACAAACGAGCTAACAATTATCCACCAACAGGTGCAGCAAGCCTTGCCTGACGTATCCAGGGGCCCGGGACATGAAATAAAGCCAGGCGACCATGTATTGATTGGCAACTTCCAAAGAACGAAGAATCTGGAGCCTAGGTGGACGGGCCCCTGGCAAGTCCTGATCACCACCCGAACTGCCCTCCGAGTGGAAGGAAAACGAAACTGGCTGCACGCAGAATTTCCCGACCCCACGGTGCCATCCAGGAAAGGGTACAACCTAAGATCGACGAAAGGAGGGAGCTCTAACGACCAGGCCACTAACTAAGTCAAGGTCTCAGATCGGTAGCACAGTCAAACAACGCTACCAGGAAAGCACCAGACAAAAGTCTGTGGTCCTAACAGTTGTTGAGCTCCTCGAAGATGATGGAAGAAACTGAACACCTGCAAAACCACCGCAAAGACACCAAGACTGCTAACCTGCACAGCACAAAGACAATTGCACTTGTAGCCGCATTTCTCACCTGTCTCCTGCTAATGGTCGCACTCTGGATCATTGAAGAGAATGCACCTGCATACAGAACATTGTCACCCACCATGCAACCAACCACCAAGAAAGAACACTACCTGGTATCACTACCGCCACATCTCCGAGAACGACGCAAAGAATTCTGGAATAATTCTTTCGTGCAGATGTTGCACCAGCACAATCTTGCCACCAATGCTACCAACTGTTGGGTCTGTGGGCTGTTACCACATGCCACTGAACATTCCATCCCTTTCATCCCTTCGCCCTTTTCTATTCACGGATCTTGCCTTGCCTGGATGATGCTCCTACAAGAAAGTTACAAAGACAATGCCACTTCCGACGGAACAATCGCCCAGTTCTACAACGAGTTCTGGCGAAACAAAACAGGAAGGACAGCCGCCCCTTCTGCCCTCACACCTTCAATGCGACATTCCAGATTAATGTCCCCTCCAAAGAACGAGTGGAAATGCAAGTGTTCAATAATCCTAACAGAGCCACATTTTCCTACCTGAAGAAAAGAACTGCTGCAACACTGACTGTGGCCCTATCTGTGGTGAATGTCTCTGGCCTTGTATGCATTGAAGGCCGTGGGACTAAGAATGTGGGTCACAGCACCTGTAGCATTGTAAGGACTTTGAACACTGCCAACCCCCAGCGCTTGTTGCATCACCCAATATGTACTTTGTTTGTGGAACCAAAGCCTACACCTGGCTCCCAAGAAACTGGGGGGCACGTGCTACATCGCCTTTGTTTTGCCACCAACCTACACAGCCCCTGCAGAGCATCATCGAGAAAAGCGTTCTAAAGACATTGATCAAGCAGACTCTGCCTCATCACAGTTCCTCGACGCAGCAAAAGGGCTCGTCCCGCTATGGGGTCCGATGGCAAACAGCAGAGCCATCAGACATCTGTCCCAAGCGGTAGAGACCGCCCTGAACGTCACTGCTGGCATCCTCACCAACAACACTGCTGAGCTCCAAGCAATCCGTCTGGCTACCCTGCAAAATCGCATGGTCCTGGACGTGGTACTAGCGGACCGTGGAGGAGCATGCCGCATCATCGGTGCCAGCTGCTGTGTATACATTCCTGATAATTCACCTTCTGTCTATGAAGCAATCGAACATCTCCATAGACTATCTTCAGAAATTCATCAAGGATCAGACCCTTGGACAATTGGAAGTTGGCTTTGGGGCATCTTGAAGGAGTGGGGTTGGAAAATATCAATGATTATCTTGGTCCCAGTATTGACAATATGTGGTTGTTGTTTGGGTATACACTGTATACCACTTTTGTGTTCTCTTTGCATAACTACCTTGCACCATAAGACTATGGACACTCAGCTAACAAAAATGAGAGTAATGTATGATCAAGAGATACAGGACATTATGGAGATCGAAATAGACTGACAAGCTGGCTAGTTATGTTCAAAGGGGCCACTGTTAAAAGCAAAACTTCAATCATGAACATTACCTGCGCCATCTTGTCTGGTGGAATTCTATGTGCACATAAGTTGCAGTCATTTTAATCTATCACAGCCATTTTGTACTCTGTTGGTCACCTTTGTTTCACCCTGCCCTTACTAGCATCCCTCTGACCCTCTGACCGACCTGGTACGTGTGCTGGGGCTATAAACTCTATTGCCACAACAAACCTCAGCGCCACTTGCTGCCACAAACTCGTTTTTCCTCTCATCTCTGTTTTCAGGCAAACCTTTGGACACTCTACCCCTCACTACACCTAGTTACACAAACAGGTTCCAAACACCAAAAAGACTCTTGCAACATGATTTATTGCACTGCAAACAGCAAGACTTGTTGTTACCAACAATGGGACCTGTTTTTATCAACAGAACGGACTCTTAGATCTGGCTGGTCTCACATGTTTTAGACCCTGAAGCAAGGTCCAGCTGCAAGATAAGATTGTCTGTTTGACCTGGGTGGGAAGAGAATTACTGTTGGGCTTGTGTGACAACCTGCCCGGGGCGGGGACCCCAAGCTTTTGTAACCATGTTGATCAAACAAATGCATTGTGTCAAACCTGTATAAAAGGAAGAGCCAAAGGAGTTATCAGCAGAACACTTCCCTCAGACATCCCGGTGTCTGCAGTTGACGTGATCTCCTCATGAGAAATAAACCTTTTTCTTGTCTTCCAGTTTCCAGCGCTTGCCTCATTATTTTGATAGCGAACCCAAAGTGAATTAGAGGTGGAACCCTGCACTGGGCAGCATTGAGGGTCTTAGAAGACTCGCTGCCTTTCACAGAATGGGCTCAGACGATGCTAGACAGTGCGGCAGGAGTAACAATAGCTCGCCAGAACCGGATGGAATTTCTGGTGACAGCGGACATGAATGATTACATCACGGTGGAAACACCAGATACGACGGTGAGCGTCCCACATAAGCTATATGAAATAACACTCCAAATGGAGGGGGACAAGCCCAGGAAAGTTAAAGGTCTCTTTAGGGAGAATCTGTCATCTGGTTATGACATCTTATTAGCAGAACAAGATTGGCAGCCAGCATTCGTTATGGAGTGCCCTAGGGGAGAAACGGTAATTTTTCCAGCCTTCTCCGACCTCGTTCCCATTCATCTTAAACACACATATGCACGGGAGTGGGCAGTTGCCCTAGCTCCAGCATTGTACAAAAATCATGCCGGATGGGATGAAAATTCAACCCACCATGTGATCCTGTTAAAAGTTTCACCAAATGCACAGAGACAATATCCAATAAAGCAAGAAGCTAAAAAACAGGTCAGGGAGATCTTAGATCAACTTGAATACCAAGGGGTGATCGAAAATAGCACCTCACCAATGAACAATCCTTTGTTTCCTGTCATGAAACCTGACAACTCATATCGTCTAGTTTTAGATTACAGACATCTAAACACATGCACAAAGACATTCGCTGGCAAAATGCACACAGTGCCGCAATAATGAATAACATTGTGCGGAAAAAATACAAAACAACACTTGATATCTCAAATTGATTTTTCTGCCAAAATATAGCGCCTGAAAGCAGGTATTTGACCGCATTCTCAGTGTTGGGGTCCCAGCGACAATTTTGTCGTCTCCCCCAGGGGTATAAGAATAGCCCGGGGGTATTTTCAGCAAGAGTAACCAAATTACTCCAAAATGTTGATGAGGAAGCATTGTCCTATGTGGATGATATTTATCTGACGGATGATGACTTAAAAAGGCACTTGACCAGGGTGAGCACCATAATTATGGGATTCGCCTCTGAGGGCTACAAATTTAACTTAAAAAAATCAAAAATCGCCCACCTCAATGTCCTGTTTTTAGGATATGGGCTTTCAAGTTAAGGGAAAAGTCTGGCAGCTAACTTTTTAGAAAAGTGTGCACTGCTCCAACCTCCAAAATCATAAAAAAATTTACAATCAATACTGGGATTCCTAAATTTCGACAGAACATACATTTTGGATTACGCAGAAAGAGTAAAACCTTTCTACGACTTAATAAAACCTGACTTTTCAGTTAGACAATGGACACAGGAACACACAAACATCCTACGTTCACTACAAGAAGACATGATAGCTTCCAAACACTTACAGACACGCGTAAACGTACGCAACTTAGTGATCCGTGTAATAGCTGGTCATTTCGGGTACACTTACTTAACCTTCAATGAAGGCGAAACAGTACCAATCGCTTACAAATCACACCTGTACACAAACGCAGAAATGTGTTTCACTTCAACAGAAAAAATCCCGACAGCAGTTCAGACCGCTGTAGCAAGAGAAAGAGCACTGGCTCAGGGGAAACGCATAGTTGTCGTAACACCGGTACCAGCTTTAGAAGCTGTTTCAAAGGCTAGCATTCCAAACACAAAAGCCTTACATCCGAGATGGATACAATTGGCTAATTCTCTTACTGCGACGGATGTTGAATACAGATTTGATCCAAGTCTAAAAACACAAGCATTTCTGCAATACGAACAAGAATATCCTCTACCAAATGAACTCTTGCCTCTAGATCAGTATGAATATATTATTTACACTGACGGATCTGCTCAATCGGCCATAGGGAGTAAGCATCAATACAGCGCAGCATGTGCTATCGTTAAAGGTCGCATGTGGGATGGAAAGTTCCATCCAAGTTGCACCAAAACGCAATCTCTAGGAGACTGCACTGCTCAGTTGGCAGAGTTAAAAGCACTGATACTGGCACTGGTAAACACGGATCACGAATTCCCCACACTGATAGTGTGTGATTCTTTTTACTGTGTGCAGTCATACAATTAATATTTACATCATTGGGAACAAAATGGGTTCATAGATGCAAAAGGTGGCACAATTAAGCATAAAATGCTATGGGAACAGGTTGTTGAATTGAGAAACGAACTACCGAGGACTCACGTGATACACTGAGTCATCAACGTGATGGCGTTCACGTTGAAGGGAATTCATTGGCTGATGAAGCCGCAAAGGGGGCTGTACGCACAGCTTCCGTAGCTGCAATCACTCATTCAAAAATGAGGATAGACGGTGAGATTATGGTTGCTGTCATTGCTTCGCGCAAAGGCAGCTCAGCAGTACCAAAGAAATTTCCACTCAAGTACTCCTACAAGTTAGATGCAAACAACATTCCATATGCTCAGATTCCTGGAGTGGGGGACAGAGTAATACCAAATATGGATCGTAGGCAAGGTTTGATTATTGCAACACACGAGGGTTTGGGCTCTGCGCATACATGCGTTACAGCGACTATTTCATTGTTGAAACAGCGCTATTAGTGGCCAGGTCTAACGAAGCAAACTAAAGACTATGGGGAATATTCTCAAGAACGTGCGATAATCATCGCCAAAACAGGTTAACGCAATTTTTCATATCGCCGTCTATCACGGGAAAATAACGCCGTGTTAACATCTTATTCTCAACACGGCGGTAGCATACAATAGTTTCCCGATAACGCGTCAAATGTCCGCGATAAAATTACCGGGATGGCGATAAAAATCTAAAGCCTAACGTGAAAAAAGTGGCGATGGGCCCAACCGCGATAAAAAAATCAGCGATAAGCTGCGCCAGGCCTGCAATTCACACACGTCATGCGGGAAAAATCACTATAAAAGCTGAAAAAAATAAAATAAAATAAAAACAAAACCCAAACAACTGAGAAGCACCACGGAGGAAGCTGGAGCAACTACAGAGGCCAACCAGAACCCCACAAACCCCCCGGAGGACCAGCCAGGGACCTCGGGGAAGGAGAAGGGAAGTTCTGCGCTGCCTCAGTGGTAGTCCGGGGGGGGTGGTCCTGAGGGTGGTGGCGGTGGGTGTTGTGGCCCTCTTGGGTCTCCAAGCTGCATGATCATTGGCTCCATGGCATCTGTTGTTCTTCAGATGTGGCTCTGAGCTGGGCTCCCTTTCTACTGCAGGTTGTCATCCTGCTTAACTCCAGTAGAAGGCAGGTGTTAAATCCCTGCTGCTAACGCGCCTTATCGCCTGTTTTTGGATCGCATCGCCGATCTGGCTGGTCGTTGAGAATATCGTGAAGTGGTGTTTTTGTGAGTTTTTGCACGGGAACGCCTACTCTGAATATCATTAGCGTTAGTTGTCGCTCTCATCCGTGGCGATGTTTTTTGCGGCAGCTATCGCTGGTAAACTGGCGATATCGGCAGTTTGCACCAGCTTGAGAATAGGGCGATAAACCTATCGCCACTTTTGCGGCGCTAAAGTGCCGATAAATTGGCGATAAGTCCTTGAGAATATGCCCCTATGTCTTGAAATGTGACATCTGCCAACAGATGAAAGGCTCCACTAGAACACGCCCGGCACAGACACCGTTATTAAAATCAAACAAACCTCTTGCTTGTGTGTATCTGGACCACTGCGGCCCCTTACAATCAGATGGGGCCTATAAATATATCATGGTTGCAGTGGATTCATGCTCAAGATTCCTATGGGTTTGGCCTCAGTGCTCGGCTGACGCTCGAACTGTTATCAAAGATTTGCGAGTCTTTATAGGGACATACGCAGTTGGCACGTTACATTCTGACCATGGCCCGGCGTTTAGCTCTCGGGCTTACAAAGAGGCCATGGAAAGTATGGGCGTAGCATTGCGGTACTCCTCTCCATACCATCCTGAGGGAAATTCGGTTGTGGAGAGGCAAAACTGGGACCTAAAGCAATCTTTAACAGCTAGGGTATTAGGCAAGGGCGGGAGTTGGGTCAATCATCTATATGGGGTACAGCGAGCACTCAATAACCAGCCAAGAAGTTCTCTGGGGGTGTCACTCCATATGAGGTCCTATTTGGGACGAGAATGTGGGTACCTGATTTTGATTGTGAAGGCACAGTGCCGGATGAAAAACCATTTGATATCCATGATCGTTTGGCTGTTTTACAGGATCTAAATGAATCCAGGACACAACAAAGTAACGTCCTCCTGAAACAGACCGCCACTGGGGAAGTCAAGACACTCACGGCAAGACCTGTCTGGATCCCAAAGTCGGGGATCTGGTCAGAGAGAAAATAGCGGACAAAAAAGAATTTGGACCATCATACAGAAAGCCTGTACCTGTCCTAGCAATTCAAGGAACAAGAACTGTACTTTTGCCGCCTCTTGCCGGGAAAAAGGAGAAACGATTTGTCTCAATCGACTTAATCAAACCACACAATGTGGCTGATACTGAACAGTAGGCCTCGTGGACTCCACAGTAGCAGACGCTCTCCTCTAGCTACAATCCAAGAAGTTCAAACAGAAAGACTCATCACGTTCGAAGAGCCTCCTGTACGGAATGAAGGACTATGCAACAATGCTATGGAACTCATTCCCCTTGAACCCGAAGTTCAACTTCAAAATCAAACTCAAAGTAACACACAAGTGGCATTAAGAGCAAATACTGATGTTTACATCAACATGCCTCGACAAGAGCAAAGTACGATTTCAACAAATCCCGATGCAATTCCTACAATTGATCGAACTGCTTCTGGCTACTTCATGAACTTTGATACGTTTTCCTTAGATCCAAGTGAACCAGAAACGACGCCAGCCCAACAAACACGCAAACAACAAGTCAAGGACTTTCTGAACTTTCTCAAAAAGACTTACCTGGTATCGCCTTGGGTAGAACACTGGGTAATTACTGGGCTACTGTTCTTTCTTTTCTGGCTAGGCTTAGTTATACCTTTTAGCATGCTTATTAATGGACGATACCTTCAACAAAGCTCTACAGCCCAAAAAGTTAATTTGATTCTAAAACCACATCAATCGTCTCATCGTGAACAAAGAGACTTGTCATCAGAGAACATCACAGCAGTTCCTATACCGGACGGTATAGTTTGGGACAAGGTTGATTTAGATATATTCGGTCCGACTGAACTTTTAAAACTTTCACATGTGTTTAAAATTTCATTAAGTGATATCATTACCTCCAGTACATTTTCTGATGATTGGGACTCTGAAACTCTTACTAACATGTCGTCTGATTTAGAAAACTGCTGCATTTCCGAACACTGAAATGTTAGAAGGTAATTCAGACTATGACACTTTGTACTGTTACCAACATTATGGTCATCATTTCTTGCACAAATCTATATCACCTAGAAATGTTTTTGAGTACCACCAGTGGGAACATTGCCCTACACCACCTAAAGGTGGTTCGCAAACATTTGCACAGAAATTCTCATATTTTTCAGGGTTTAACACTTCTGACCCGACGTCATTTTATTATAAAGTTACACCGACATCGGCACTGAAAATTATGCTGACAAACACCAAACAGATTTACTCTGCTTCCTTTATTGCCCAATTGTCTGAACAGGGTTTTGACCTATGGAAGGACACAATAGACTTAAAATCAGTCTGGGGTTCTAGAGACTGGCAAGTCCAGTGAACAGAAGCGCTATTTAGAGCATGCCTCATTCCACAGCAGATGATATTTCTAAATGACACTGTGCAACAGACATCCTGTCTTGGACTAGTAAAGAACAAGGACCTGAACACACCTCGGTTACCAACACCATCACAGATGTAGGGGGGCAAAATTCAACTTCACAGGAAGGGGTAGAAATAGATGACATTTTACGGTACAATAGATCAGATCCTAATTGGAAAGGATGGTTAGTTTGGCCCATAGACACAAACAGATGTCAGCAAAGATTCTGGGGTACCACCGAAGAGTTCGGTATCCATAGGCCAGATCCACTCTATGTACAAAGAGAACACCCAAGGGTAGTGGCATCCTACAGTGTTGGGAAGTTGTGCCTTGATTGGCTAGAAACCTCAACACTCACAGAGGTGAAACAGCACTTATCCTCACTCACACAAGACATGGATCTTAGGGATTTTTTACTAGGCCCCAGGAAACCACGTCCAAAACTTTTCATATATGCTAGCATTTATGCTGCCTACAACGAAATTTGGAAAATATCCCAACAAGAGGCCGCTGAGAGAATACGGGAAATAGACTGTATTAACTTAGAAAAGGCATTTGCAGTAGTGGACAATGGGTTAACAACTTTGACCTCCAGGATATATTTCTTAGACAACATTGTATCTTCTGCAATAGGCATAATAGAACACGATTTGGCCATATTACAACACGGGCAATCTCAGGTACGTTCTATTATGTTATTAAGCTGGACGCTGCAATCTTTGCGTGCAGGCTATGTGCCTTGGCATTTTATTAACAGTACATCTCTGTTTACAAAATACAATCTAACAGATAAACAGGTAGAAATGGCACAAAGGGGAGCAAAATATACCATGTTGTGTATTGAAAAACTGGATAGATTACCATTTACGGTAGCGGAATCACCATCAACGGAATGGCTAATCCATGGCCACATAACTCTACCGGTCACTACTTTTCAGTTTCAATATTGCCTTGAGCAAAGGCAGGCAGGCAAATATGAAAAAACTGGGTAAGGAATACATTAAGGAATCTTGGGAGTTACCATACAGATTTCGATGCCGGAGTGGGGATCGAAAGGTGTTTCTAAGCGGTGCAAACTGCAAGAGCGCTTTAAGCGGTTCTCTCATGTGCCAGGATATTTCCCTGCATGGAGCTTGTAATGGTTCAGGAGCAAAATTGTCCTGCCACATGAAAGGGACTCCAGCAGCCGTGATTACACCGGTATTCGAGCTGCTCTCGAATGGGAGTTACTTGATGCTGAACGATCAAGCTTGCTGTGGGATGCTTCCGGGCATTGCCTATCTGGTCACTGTGAACTCCAGGGTTACTTGCTCTATGCAAGTATTGTTTCCCCCAACAAGTACAGTCAGGGAGGCGCCGTTATGGCCTTCGTTGAATGTATCCTTTATACCGTTTGATACTTTGAGCAGACTGAAAGCCATGCTTTTACAGCAAACCGTACCCTTAACCTCCGCCCGAGAGACCTTTGATCTTCAAATCGCAAGGACCTCGACTGAGATACAGGCACTTATACGTACAAACTGCGCCATACATTTTGCAGAAATGGTGGGTCGTATCTTTAATATGTCTGATACGAGTGGTATTGTACACCTATTTAAGACCATAGGGTCAGGATTTCTAAGCACCTTTCAGACAATCCTCGGAGTTATCCCAAATTTTATACACTCCATATTGGGAAGCATCTTTGGAGGTATTCCGCTGATCCTGTTCTCTATAGCAGGAATCCTGATTATCATTTTTCTGCTACGCAATGGACAGCCCAATCACCAATGAGATGGTGAAAGCGCTCCTGGAGCGTAAATACCGTGATCACATGGTACAGCATCTGGGCACACCTCGCCTACGGGAACTGAGCGCCTCTTGGTTCCTATCATTTAGACCAGTCTGGATGGACTGCATCTTACCTGTTCTTCGATGCCTGTTTTGCGGTGAAGAATGCCTGTTGGATCTCTGTCTGACACTTGCATCGGACACGCCTGCGGACTTGAATACCAGGCTGGAACCCTTGAGGTCCCATGCTTTGCAGTGTCCCTAGCGTATTCCTATATTGATGGCTGCAGTCCTCGAGAACCCGCAGGTGCCTTTCCCTACAACTGGGTTGAGCATCAGCTCCACCACTAGCATTCAGGTATCGACTACAGCACCAGCTGCCTCTACACCAGCTATTGGCAGTTCTGAATATCATCTGTGCTCCATTGACGTACTCTGCGAGGTGTTACAGGGACTGTCCTCTGCAGTGGCGAGCGACAGCAATGTTGTGTCTCCCGGCCAGGACACTTAATCTACAATTGGCTCATCGTGTGCTGAGAAAGAATTCAGCCTTTTTCCCTTTTTCAAAACTCAAATAAATTTGGAACATTTCCTCTAAACTGACACTTTTCGCTGGGAAAAGCATGGCCTTCTGACGCTTGTAGTGTTTCGACTTATATAAACGAACTCGGCTGGACCTTGGCTTAGAGTGACATTTCTAAATACTAACTCTCAAAAATAAACTGTTTTTAAATATTTTTAGCAACAATGGGGCATATTCTCAAGAACGTGCGATAACCATCGCCAAAATAGGTTAACACAATTTTTCATATCGCCGTCTATCGCGGGAAAATAACTCCGTGTTAACGTCGTGTTCTCAACACGGCGGTAACATGCAATAGTTACCCGATAACGTGTCAAATGTCCGCGATAAAATTACCGGGACGGTGATAAAAATCTAAAACCGAACGTGAAAAAAGTGGCTATGGGCCCAACCGCGATAAAAAAATCAGCTGCGCCAGGCCTGTAATTCACACACGTCAGGCAGGAATAATCACCATAAAAGCTGAAAAAAAAAACACAAACAAAACCAAAACAACTGCGAAGCACAATGGAGGTAGCCGGAGCAAGTACAGAGGACAACCAGAACCCCACAAGCCCCACGGAGGACCAGTCTGGGACCTCGGGGTCAGGGAAGGGCAAGGAGAAGAAGAAGAGGAAGACGCGGTTCAGTCCGCAGGAAAACAGGATCCTGATAACGGAGGTGATAGAACACCATCAATAACTGTTCGTCACCTCCACTCTGTCATTGGCAAAAAAAAATGGAACATGGCAGTCCATCGTGGACAAGGTGAATGCAGTCGGAGTGCTGAGGAGGACAATGGAAGAGCTCAAGAGGCGCTGGAATGATGTGAAGTGCAAAACCAAGCAGAAACTCTGCAACAACCAGAAGGCAGCAATGCAGACTGTAGGTGGGAGTCCAGTGCCACAGGAGGAGCTGGATGAGATGGAGGAAATGGTGTCCACAGTCATCAGTGTGGAGACGGTGGCAGGAGTTGGGGGACCGGACACTGCTCAACATGACCTGACACAACAGCAACAGGGTGAGTAACGACCAGGGACTGGGGGGATGGGGGAGATGGGCACAATGTCACACATGCACAATTAAGTATAGCACAGTGCACACCCACAATTACTCTGGATCATGTCCCTGATCCCCTTGGCACACTGCAGCACACCTAGAAACAGCAAGTAGGCCCCCGTCGACTATGTGCCCAGAGGGGACCCTTCCCACACATCACCAATCTCACAGCCAACCCATGCACATGTGCCAAACCCAGCAAAGCGGCGTGTCTGTGAGCCACACTGACAATGCAAGTGACACTGCATGACGAATAGCATGGCTGCAGCCAATATATCATGACATGTTGCACGCCACGACACTGAGGTGGCTGAGTGTGGACCACATCCGTAAAGGAGCAGGTCACACTCTGACACATCCACGTGCACAAACAACCCCTGACGTCAACAACACATCTGCGGACAAACCATGCCCCAGAGTCCCAACTCCCACCAAGAGCCCAATTTACCCAAGTATGTAACATCTCAGCACTGTATAAGCACAGAAGTCAAAGGCACACCGCCTGAAAGGGATAAGGGCAAGCAAAATCAGAGCTGCAGGGCGACTATCCCAAAATGCAGCACACACACATAATATTCAGAGCACATCAACATTGACAACAATGTGGGACAAACTGCAACACGTTCACAACAGAACAGAGGACACAATTGGTGCCGCTTGTGTCTAGAAACTGGCCAATCACATTTGGCATAGCAGGGAAATGTGAGATGATAATGTACAAGTACAAACACACATCCGTGATGCTGTCGAAATGTCCACTGTCCCGCATCAGATAGGCATCTCCTCCCAAACAGTCACAATGTACATTGTCATGCAGTCTGTATGTAAACTTGTACAATGCTTCAACATACATGTGAACACAATGTTAAACTGCATCTCCCCTTCACATTGCAGAGGGACAATCAACACCTCCTGCAGAGCAGACCAAACATCTCCTCACTGATGACGAAGAGGACCTCCACACCTTCGACACCGACGCCCTCCAAGAGCTCATGGACAGCTTCGGCATCTCACCTCCAGGAGTAGGGCAGCCCAGCTGCATCGAGGAGACCTCACCCCCTGCACAGACCACACAGCAGGAAGCACCCACCACCACGGCTATCTCCCAGGACCCCCACGAACAACACATGGCCTTCCAACGCCGTGTGTTAGGGTGCCAGGAGAAGATGGCTGATCAGGTGCGGGTGGGGTTCGGCCTCATAGCAGCCAAACTACATGCCATACGTGGGTGTCTAAGTCCCATCAGGGACCACTTACAGTCCCTAACGGACACCCACAGTCCGCTCCATGCTCTCCAATGATCCATGGCTGACATCGCGGGAGTCCTGACTCTAAGACAAGGACAACTGTCTAGTCAGAGTGGCTCCAGCGATGTCAGCCGGGAGTTGGGACACATGCAGGGGATCATGGAGAACATGGAGCGGATGCAGGCGGAAAGAATGGCTGCCACGGCTGCACAGCAGCGAGATGTAGCTGGGTTCTTCTATGCCCTGCAGACCCTCATCTTGGCATTGCTGCCACAAGGCCTGGCGCGGATGAATGCTGCTGCTACTACTCCATCCACATCTCCGCCCCCTGAAGTGTCAGTGCCTCACAGTGCGGCAGACAATCCACCTCCGGCCCCTGATGTGTCAGTGCCACACAGTGCTACAGACAAAACCCCACCACCAACATGTGAGGCACATGAGACATCAGAGGACGAAGATGTGGATGATTCTGCCTTAGTGGTAAGAAGGAAGCGGTAGCATTCATCTCCGCCATATGGCCTGTTTCTGCTTGGTTCTGCCCTCTGCATCATCACCTTCCACTGTCCCCCGATACACTCTGCGACACTCACTTTAGACCTCGACATGGACTGCCATATTCTGTTTGGTTACCAATGACACAGCAATCAGACTGCGGACTGAACTCTTCCTCTACCGATGAACTTGTCAATCCCTAAAGGACTCTGGCTGGCCCTCCACGGGGCAACAATGTAAAGTGGGGTTTGCATGGCCCTGTACTGCTCCAGCTTCAACACTCCACCGAATGTGAATGAAACATTCTGATTCACACAGATGGGTCATGTCTATGTTCAATCAAGTATGTAAGTATGGATGAATGTAGGGGCAGTGATTCCCACTCACGTCCATGTTGCTAATGTTGTGGGACTTGAGTCACAGGGTGCAACTCTCTGCATCATGGTGGTACATATTTGACCCCAAAAGACGCCCTGTTGTCTTTTCTTGGTCACAAATGTCAGCCTTTATGTCATGAATTTGGGCACATGTGATACGCTGCTGAGTGGAATTGTGTACTATCTTTGACACCCTGAAATGGCATTTTGAATACGTGACACCCTAAACAGCCTCTCTGTACAGAGGTGACACACCCACCATCTATTTGCCATTTCTGAGATTGTTAGCACTAAATGTTGCACTTACACTTGTCAGAGTGATGTGCTTATGCAGAGGAGTGACATGCACACAGGGAATGTGTGTTGGAATGAATGTATTTGCACATGCTGTGCCTGTGGTCATTTTGTCCTGCCCCATGATTGCTAAGGACAGTCACAATGTGACGTGCTCATGTGAAGAAATTGTTAATGATTGTGTTCCTTC
Organism: Calotriton arnoldi; assembly: GCA_963921515.1. Taxonomy (NCBI): domain Eukaryota; kingdom Metazoa; phylum Chordata; class Amphibia; order Caudata; family Salamandridae; genus Calotriton; species Calotriton arnoldi. The sequence continues at coordinate 859,198 of CAWUFW010005541.1, forward strand.
GGGCTATTCCTGCTGCAGCTGCACTGGGGTGTGGTCCACCTGCCTCATCTTCATCATCATCGTCCGGTGCATCTGGCACTTGGATCCATGGGGCATTGGTGCGTACACATATGTTGTGCAACACACAACATGCAATGATCATCTTGCACACTATTTCCGGGCTGTACAGGAGTCTTCCACCTGTGATGTCCAGGCACCTGAAACGTGACTTTAACACGCCAAATGAGCGCTCCACAATGCCCCTGGTGCGTTTGTGGGCCGCATTGTACTCCCTCTGGGCCTGGGTGTTCGTGTCTCGGAGGGGTGTCATCATCCACGGGCAGAGTGCATATCCTTGATCACCTGTGACAGGGTAGAGAGATATGTGTCAATCGGTGGTTCTGCATTCTGTATTGGCAGGCTTATTAGTTTAGTGGTGTGTGATGTGTGCGACTTTGGGATTCATGTTTGACATGTATTGCTTGTGGCAATCTATGTGTATTACGTTGCCTCACAGCTGCTCCTCACTCCCCCCGAGCCTATTTACTTGTGTGCGCTGCACGGTTACATCACTTGCACTCCTAAGACACATCATTGTCATGACTGTCTGCGCATGTCCACAAGCCTGACGACAACACTGTGATATTGGCCGTTGTCGGTGGTCGGCCACGTGTGTGTAGGCCTATGGTCAGGATATGGCGGACACAGAGACACACGCAGTATTTACTTTGGTGGCCATCCTGGAAGTGAACCACGCCCAGAGCCCCGGGCTATTTATTCCCACTCCTATGCTGGACTGGCGTACGCCGGCCCAGCCCACTCCGCTTACACGTACAGGGGGGGATGACATAGCTACATGTCCAAGGTCTTCCCCACTGCCTGAGGTAACATGGTTGCATCCACTGTCCACAACACTACAAACACCAGCAGTATATGTCCACATGGACATGTCTGTGCTCTGCATACTGAAGTCTGTCCAGCACATCACCGCCACACTGGGCATTGTGTACATTCTTATTCATGGGTCACTTGCCTCCTTCGCACAGACTTGGTTCCCACCTCTCCCCAAATTCTGCAATTGTGTGGCAGAGGTGCCATGACGTGGATGGTTTGTCTACATGGCTGGCCACGGTTACCACAGTTACTTGTGTTGTCGTGTCTGGTAGGTGGGCATGTTGTTTGGCATGTTGTATGTGATTTTGTAACGTGTGCATTCCCACAGTTGTGAGTTGCATGATTGTGGAGTTGAGGTGTGTGGTGTGCTCATTTGGTACTTACCAACGAGCAGTGCATTTCCATAGGTGCCATCCTGGAAGCGCTGGTTGATGATGGACTGTCGGAAGATGTAGGAATCATGCACACTGCCTGGGTAGTTGGCGACGACGTTGGTGAAGAGTCCCCGGTGGTCCACTATTGCCTGCACATTGATGGAATGCGTGTGCTTTCTGTTGCGGTAATTGTGTGCAGTGTCTGCAGGGGGCACAAGTAGGACATGTGTGCAGTCAATTGCCCCCCAACACGTGCGGGAAGCCAGCTATGGCGTAGAAGCCTTGCTTGGTCTCCAGCTGTTCCTGCGCAGTGTGGGGGAAGTGAAGGTGCTGGGGTACCAAGCTGATGATGGCATCCAAGACAGGTGTGGCGGTGGGTGTTGTGGCCCTCTTGGGTCTCCGAGCTGCATGATCAGTAACTCCATGACATGTGTTGGTCTTCAGATGTGGCTCTGGGCTGGGCTTCCTTTTATACTGCAGGTTGTCGTCCTGCTTAACACCAGTAGAAGGCAGGTGTTAAATCCCTGCTGCTAACACGCCTTATCGCCTGTATTTGGATCGCATCGCCGATCTGGCTGGTCGTTGAGAATATCGCGAAGTGGTGTTTTCGTGAGTTTTTCACAGGAACGCCTACTCTGCATATCATTAGCGTTAGTTGTCGCTCTCATCCGTGGCGATGTTTTTTGCGGCAGCTATCGCTGGGAAACTGGCGATATCAGTAGTTTGCACCAGCTTGAGAATAGGGCGATAAATCTATCGCCACTTTTGCGGCGCTAAAGTGCCGATAAAATGGCGATAAGTCCTTGAGAATATGCCCCAATATTTTATGAAGCTCACTGATATTTTGCGCTGCTACCTAGTAAAAGTGTAGTTCGCTAGCATTTTTATCATTGTTGACTGTTAGAAAGAATAGTGGGTGTTATGTTTCATATAGGTACCCTAATATAGGCTCGGTAATATCATACACCTTCACCTACATTATCTCCCTTATGCTACACAGTAACAAGCCTTTAGGATTGAACCTTTACCTAGTTCTAGTCCTGGGTGCAGAAGGAGGGTTTTTACTGAACAATACCGTCCTATAACTTCATCAATGGACTCATACAGAATGAATGAATATTTATGAGGGTTCTTGGAAACCAGGCAGGGGCTACACCACCCACCCCACCATATCTACGTACAAGGTTCATCCCATACCTCATCCTCAAATCCAACAATGGCTAATACATGAGACAAGGGACAAAGAAACCCTAGATACTTTTTGTATAAATACAGCACATCTTGCTAGGATTGGTAGAGGGAACCGAGACTTCCAGGCCGACACACTGACAAGAGACGCTGAGGCTCCTGCATGCAGACGCTCCAGCTGACAGTGGTCTAACACATCCCTAGCGGGGTGTCCAACTCGAGACCATGACGGGGTCCCACACTCTCTCACTTCAGGTAATGGGGTTCAACTAAGTCCTAGAGGGATTCTTGGCTTCACACCTACTCACGTGTTAGGTACACTTAGGTACATCTAGATAGGCCTCGTGGGAGTAAGCACACTTCTATCATGCATTTTATATTCATGTATATATTCAAGATTATTGCAAGATGGTAGAACTGTACTATCCTTTTATTTTCACTGTACTGCTACTCATATATATCTGCTACTGTCTAACGGTTGTTGCAGCACATCTACTTTACACTAGAAGAACAACTGTGCAATAAATTCTTATTGTAACACGCCCGACTGTTTCTTCTGTGTAACTCTCTGAGACTGAATAAGTGAGCACGAGTGACTGAGCGAAAAGTAGTACATTGTTTCCACGATCCTGAGGGATCAGGGTTGTCATGTTCTGAGGTAGCCAGAAACTATTCTCTCCCCGATAAGAGGAGATTCTAGTGGCAGTGTGAGCTAGCTAAAACAGAAAGGCTAACGTTCTCGGTGGGGGTGCTCAAAGCTAGTCTGCCACCAAACCCACAGTTTACGTTATCCAAACGGGCAGGTCCTTTATAGGTAATATAGGAAGTACACAACACTACCAAGCCAGGGCCTCCCTGGATGGGACACAAGAATCCTGGGACCAGTTTCAGGGCATCACCCTTCATCAGCCAGGCTAGCTTGAATCAAGTGGTGTAGTGAGCAGGGGACCCACATCTGGGCATACCCTTCCCACTTAGGGCGACATATGCAAAAGAAACAATTGATGGACGGAATGCTGGACAATGCAAGCATTCACCCCCAGTCACAAGGATCTGGGTTAAATCCATCATTCTTTTGCTCACCCCCCACCCCAGTTTAGACACAACCATATGGAAATCAGTCTTGACCCTGTTCCTTGTGGGAGCAGTCCAGCCCGAACTGCCAAGACAGGTCCTCCCTGGACCGAAAACAAGCATCCTGGTACCGGTTTCAGGGCATCACCCTTCATCAGCCAGGCTAGCTTGAATCCAGTGGTGTAGTGAGCACGGGACCCATGTCTGGGCATACCCTTCCCACTTAGGGTGACATATGCAAAAGAAACAATTGAAGGATGGAATGCTGGACAATGCAAGCATTCACCCCCAGTCATAAGGATCTGGGTTAAATCCATCATTGTTTTGCTCACCACACCAACCCAGTTTAGACTCAGCCATGTGCATATCAGTCTTGACCCTGTTCCTTGTGGGAACAGTCCAGCCCAAACTGCCAAGTCTGGTCCTACCTGGACCGGAAACAAGCATCCTGGGACCGGTTTCAGGGAATCGCCCTTCATCAGCATGGCTAGCTTGAATCCAGTGGTGTAGTGAGCATGGGACCCTCATCTGGGCAAACCCTTCCAACTTAGGGCAACATATGCACAAGAAACAATTAATGGACAGAATGCTGGACAATGCAAGCATTCACCCCCAGTCACAAGGATCTGGGTTAAATCCATCATTATTTTGCTCACCCCACCACCCCAGTTTAGACCCAGCCATATGCAAATGAGTCTTGACCCTGCTCCTTGTGGGAACAGTCCAGCCTGAACTGCCAGGCCAGGTCCTCCCTGAACCAGAAACAAGCACCCTGGGACCTGTTTCAGGGCATCACCCTTCATCAGCCAGGCTAGCTTGAATTCAGTGGTGTAAATCTAAATCTAAATCTAAATCCGTATTTGTAAAGCGCGAACTACTCACCCTTACGGGTCTCAAGGCGCTGGGGGCCGTCGTGGAAATTAAGTGAGCTTTTGCCCAGAGTCACATGGTGCTGAGCTGAGCTGCCGCCGGAGCCGGGGATCGAACTATGAACCCTATGCACAGAAGGCAGCTGCCCTGGCCGCTGCACCACACCTCTCCACTCCACTCCACTCCACACGTGTAGTGAGCACGGGACCCACGTACGGTCATACCCTTCCCACTTAGAGCAACATATGCAAAAGAAACAATTGATGGACGGAATGCTGGACAATGCAAGCATTCACCCCCAATCACAAAGATCTGGGTTAAATCCATCATTCTTTTGCTCATCACACCACCCCAGTATAGACCCAACCATATGCAAATCAGTGCTGACCCTGTTCTTTGTGGGAACAGTCCAGCCCGAACTGCCATGCCTGGTCCTCCCTGGACCATTAACAAGCATCCTGGGACCTGCTTCAGTGCATCAGCCAGACTAGCTTGACTCCAGTGGTGTAGTGAGCACAGGACCCACGTCTTGGCATACCCTTTCCTCTTAGGGTGACATATGCAAAAGAAACAATTGATGGACAGAATGCTGGACAATGCAAGCATTCACCCCCAGTCACAAGCATCTGGGTTAAATCCATAATTCTTTTGCTCATCACACCACCCCAGTTTAGACCCAGCCATATGCAAATCAGTCTTGACCCTGTTCCTTGTGGGAACAGTCCAGCCCGAACTGCCAAGCCAGGTCCTCCCTGGCCGGGAAACAAGCATCATGGAACCGGTTTCAGGGCATCACCCTTCATTAGCCAGACTAGATTAAATCCAGTGGTGTAGTGAGCATGGGACCCACGTCTGGGCATGCCCTTCCCACTTAGGGCGACATATGTAAAAGAAACAATTGATGGACAGAATGCTGGACAATGCAAGCATTCACCCCAGGTCACAAAGATCTGGGTTAAATCCATCATTCTTTTACTCACCACACCACCCCAGTTTAGACTCAGCCAAATGCAAATCAGTCTTGACCCTGTTCCTTGTGAGAACAGTCCAGCCCGAACTGCCAAGACAGGTCCTCCCTCGACTGGAAACAAACATCCTGGGACCCGTTTCAGGTCATCACCCTTCATCAGCCAGGCTAGCTTGAAGCCAGTGGTGTAGTGAGCACAGGACCCACGTCTGGGCATACCCTTCCCACTTAGGGTGACATATGCTAAAGAAACAATTGATGGACGGAATTCTGGACAATGCAAGCATTCACCCCAGTCAGAAGCATCTGGGTAAAATCCATCACACTTTTGCTCACCACACCACTCCAGTTTAGAGCCAGCCATATGCAAATCAGTCTTGACCCTGTTCCTTGTGAGAACTGTCCAGCCTGAACTGCCAAGACAGGTCCTCCCTAAACCGGAAAGAAACATCCTGGGACCCGTTTCAGGTCATCACCCTTCATCAGCCAGGCTAGCTTGAAGCCAGTGGTGTAGTGAGCATGGGACCCACGTCTGGGCATACCATTCCCACTTAGGGCGACATATGTAACAGAAACAATTGATGGACAGAATTCTGGACAATGCAAGCATTCACCCCAGTCACAAGCTTCTGGGTAAAATCCATCACACTTTTGCTCATCACACCACTCCAGTTTAGAGCCAGCCATATGCAAACCAGTCTTGACCCTGTTCCTTGTGAGAACAGTTCAGCCCGAACTGCCAAGACAGGTCCTCCCTGGACCGAAAACAAGCATCCTGGTACCGGTTTCAGGGCATCATCCTTCATCAGCCAGGCTAGCTTGAATCCAGTGGTGTAGTGAGCACAGGACCCACGTCTGGGCATACCCTTCCCACTTAGAGTGACATATGCAAAAGAAACAATTGAAGGACGGAATGCTGGACAATGCAAGCATTCACCCCCAGTCAGAAGGATCTGGGTTAAATCCATCATTGTTTTGCTCACCACACCAACCCAGTTTAGACTCAGCCATGTGCATATCAGTCTTGACCCTGTTCCTTGTGGGAACAGTCCAGCCCAAACTGCCAAGTCTAGTCCTACCTGGACCGGAAACAAGCATCCTGGGACCAGTTTCAGGGCATCACCCTTCATCAGCATGGCTAGCTTGAATCCAGTGGTGTAGTGAGCACGGGACCCTCATCTGGGCATACCCTTCCAACTTAGGACAACATATGCACAAGAAACAATTAATGGACAGAATGCTGGACAATGCAAGCATTCACCCCCAGTCACAACGATCTGGGTTAAATCCATCATTATTTTGCTCACCACACCACCCCAGTTTAGACGTAGCCATGTGCAAATCAGTCTTGACCCTGTTTGTTGTGGGAATAGTCCAGAACCGAAATGCCAAGCCAGGTCCTCTCTGTACCAAAAACAAGCATTCTTGGACCGGTTTCAGGGCATCACCCTTCATCAGCCAGGCTAGCTTGAATCCAGTGGTGTAGTGAGCACGGGACCCACGTCTGGGCATACCCTTTTCACTTAGGGCTACATATGCAAAAGAAACAATTGATAGACGGAATCCTGGACAATGCAAGTATTCACCCCCAGTCACAAGGATCTGGGTTAAATCCATCATTCTTTTGCTCACCACACCACCCCAGTTTAGACCCAGCGATATACAAATCAGTCTTGACCCTGCTCCTTGTGGGAACAGTCCAGCCCGAACTGCCAGGCCAGGTCCTCCCTGAACCAAAAACAAGCATACTGGGTCCGGTTACAGGGCATCACCTTTCATCAGCCTGGGTAGCTTGAAACCAGTGGTGTAGTGAGCACGGGAATCACGTACGGGCATACCCTTCCCACTTAGAGCAACATATGCAAAAGAAACAATTGATGGACGGAATGCTGGACAATGCAAGCATTCACCCCCAATCACAAAGATCTGGGTTAAATCCATCATTCTTTTGCTCACCAAACCACCCCAGTTTGACCCAACCATATGCAAATCCGTCTTGACCCAGTTCCTTGGGGGAACAGTCCAACCCAAACTGCCAAGCCAGGACCTCTCTGAACCGAACCAAGCATCCTGGAACCAGTTTCAGGGCATCACTCTTCATCAAACAGGCTAGCTTGAATAAAATGGTGTAGTGAGCACAGGACCCACGTCTGGGCATACCCTTCCCACTAAGGGCGACATATGCAAAAGAAACAATTGATGGACGGAATTCTGGACAATGCAAGTATTCACCCCCCAGTCACAAGGATCTGGGTTAAATTCATCTTTTTTTTGCTCACCACAACACCCCAGTTTAGACCCGGCCATATGCAAATCAGTCTTCACCCTGTTGCTTGTGGGAACAGTCCAGCCCAAACTGCCACGCCAGGTCCTCCCTGGACAAGAAACAAGCATCATGGGACCGGTTTCAGGGCATCACCCTTCATCAGCCAGGCTAGCTTAAATCCAGAGGTGTAGTGAGCACGGGACCCACGTCTGGGCATGCCCTTCCCACTTAGGATGACATATGTAAAAGAAACAATTGATGGACGGAATGCTGGACAATGGAAGAATTCACCCCCAGTCCCAAGGATCTGGGTTAAATTCATCTTTTTTTTGCTCACCACAACACCCCAGTTTAGACCCGGCCATATGCAAATCAGTCTTCACCCTGTTGCTTGTGGGAACAGTCCAGCCCAAACTGCCAAGCCAGGTCCTCCCTAGACCAGAAACAAGCATCCTGGAACAGTGTAGGAGAGTAGGATCTGCTTCACATGGGTACCCCCACTTTTTGCTGATGCTTCACTGTTTTTCGACTTTAGTCTGGCTGGGGCCCTGCTAATCAGAACCCCAGCCTAGCTGCTTCCTCTCTAAAATGGGTTCCATGTGCCTTAGGCACATCTCTGATTGGAATCTGGAGTGCCCTTATAAGTCCCTAGTATATGGTATACTATGTACCCAGGGCATAGGTACCTCAGAGGCCTACCAGGGGCTGCAGCATGTATTGTGCCACCCCTGGAAGGCCATCCAAAATGACCACAGGTCTGCTACTGCAGCCTGGGTAAGGTGGTGCATGCACCCCTTACAGTGGTATGGGCTACCTATATCACTACCATTGCACACACATATAAACCTATAAGTCACTCCTATGGCAGGCCTTACCAATCCTGAAGGCAGAGTGCTTGGTTTTTATGTGAGAGGGTGCCCCTGCATGAGCAGAGCCCCTCTGCAGCGTTCGAGTCCCTCCTCTGATGCTGTTTGTGGTACAGCCTGACCATATACTCTTAAGTGCATTATATCCTCGCGGTACAATGCTAACTTTGGACTGGCTGCACCAAAACATGTAGTGTTTGGTGTCAAACATCTTGGAATACTAACCCCCCGCCAGTCCTGGTGGCGGGGGTAGTAGTCCACCCTTCTAGAGGGAGAGACATGTACAAACCGGGCTACCCAGTAACTTCTTTCCAGAGCCCTGGCATCACAAAATGGATGCCGCTGCCACAGACACGGGTCTGGCCTCCTGCTGCTTACTGAAACTCCGGCAGGGGAGGCCTGGACAATAGGTTTCCTGTCACAGGGAGGTGTAACCACCTCCCCAGACAGGATAGTGTGTTTTGGGGCTGGGCGGGAGCACCCTCTGGTGCTTTGAAGTCCTGCACTGGGGGCACATTTGGTGTCCTTGTGCATATGCCAGTTCAAACCGGTTGCAGGGGCTACCTGCCCCTGCTCTGGTGCGAAACTGGACAAAGGGAATGGGTGAAACCACCCCTTTTCCCTGACCCTCCCATAGGTGGGTCCCCAGAGTATGTCCAACCCCCTAACTTAGTATAAGTGTGGGACCCCAGTCCTTAGGACTTTAGATATCCCTGGACGAAACTCTGTAACTGAATCCTGGAACTTCGACGCTCTACTCAAGACTAGAGGACTGAAGAATCTCCCTTGGGGTCAAGGAGTGACTCCCCTGCTTGGCAGGCACCAAAGAAGCAATTGTCTGGTCTGCATCGCCGAAGCTCCGCCGGCCGCCGAAGTCTTTGCATCACCAGAAGTGGATTTCCAGACTTCCCCGAGGCTGCCCTGAGTCCCCAGCAAAACTGAGGCCCTTAGCTGTCGTGGGTAACGTGGAACCGTGACCCCTGGACTCCGAGCACATTTGCAAGTGCATCCTCTTCCTGGTCTCCCACGAAGTTGTGCTTTGGTCTCCATGTAGCCCCCGCCTCCAGCACTAACTGCACCGAAGATCACTGGCCTCCACTCCACGAGTGTCCTGTGAGCCAGCTCCAAGTGCGTCCACTCAAGGCTCCTTCGCGGTTGCTAGTCCATTGGCTAGTGGGCCCTCCTGAAGGCTACTCTTCTTCTGTTTGGGCTTTCCTGGTTGCTCCAGATGTGCCCTGACTTACCCTTGCTGGGTGAGTCCCTCACACCTTGCTGGTCTGTACCACCGTTGCCAAGGCTTGTTGGGTCCAATCCGGTCGCTGACACCCCAGCAATCGACAGACGTTGTGGGACAGCTCGAATCCAGCTCCTGGTCCTCGTCGACGCCTCCTGGACCTCGTGGCTGAAGAGTCAAGACAACCGTCAACCTACCTGAAGCACCCGATATCGGTGGGCATCTGCTCATCGCCTTCCTGGTCACCGGCTAGTGACCCAGACTCTGTCCCCTCTGCTTTCAGGTTCTTCAGATCTTCGATCCACCTTTGGATCCACCCGAACACTTTCGACTTGGTCGCCAGCAGCACTTTGCAGCCGATTGCCATTGAAAACGACGACAAAACCCGACCCCGAAAGGCAACTTTGCACCCGGGTTCCCTGGGTGAGGTAACACGAGTACCCCGGTGCTCCCATGGGTATTGACTCTAGAACAGCCTAGTTCTAAAGGGGTTTGCTCCAAGTCCTTCTCTAAGTGTCCTTTTTCTTTAAAACTCCAACCGCGACATTCCCCATAGAAGTCAACGGCGGCTCGCGGCTGTGTTCTCACACTGCACGCGTCCCCCGTGGGTCCCCTGTGTCACTACCTTGGGTGGTTCCTTGTGGTCCAAGCATTTCTACAGGCTCTAGGCCTTGTGTCTAGCTCAGTCGTAGTTCTTATACCACTTTATTGGTATATGGTTTGGTACGCCCCTAGGGCTCAAACGTGTATTTGTGCTATTACTGTTGATAACTGACTTGTAACGTATGTACTTTGAACTCTATCCTCATAAAGAGACTAGAGGGGGGTGTTTAAGACTAAATACATATATTTTAAATATATACCTGGTGTGGTCCTCTTTCATTTGGTCACTCAAGAGATTATAGACTGGTAAAACAAGCTGCTTTACATTCCTTCAAGACTTAGCCTGAAAGCTGCTCTCCATAGCTACCACTAAGATAGCTTTCAATAAAGGTTGTCTTTAACCTATCTCCAATAAGGAGTTGTTTGGACTGGTGCAAGGTGCCCACTATGATTAGTGGACAGCATATACCAGGCCAACTTCTCACAAACAGGTTTCAGAACATCACCCTTTATCAACAAGGCTAGCTTGAATCCAGTGGTGAGCACGGGACCCACGTCTGGGCATACCCTTCCCACTTAGGGCGACTTATGCAAAAGAAACAATTGTTGGACGGAATGCTGGACAATGCAAGCATTCACCCCGAGTCATAAGCATCTGGTTAAATCCATCATTTTTTTGCTCACCACACCACCCCAGTTTAGACCCAGCCATATGCAAATCAGTCTTGACCCTGTTCCTTGTGGGAACAGTCCAGCCTGAACTGCCAAGCCAGGTCCTCCCTGGACAGGAAACAAGAATCCTTGGACCAGTTTCAGAGCATCATCCTTCATCGGCCAGGCTAATTTGAATCCAGTGGTGTAGTTAGCGCGGGATCCATGTCTGGGCATACCCTTCCCACTTAGGGCGAAATATGCAAAAGAAACATTTGATGGATGGAATGCTGGACAATGCAAGCATTCAACCCCAGTCACAAGGATCTGGGAAAATCCGTCATTGTTTTGCTCACCACGCCACCCCAGTTTAGACTCAGCCATATGCATATCAGTCTTGACCTTGTTCCTTGTGGGAACAGTCCAGCCCGAACTGCCAAGCTTGGTCCTACATGGACTGGAAACAAGCATCCTGGGACCGGTACCAGAGCATCACCCGTCATCAGCCCGGTTAGCTTGAATCCAGTGGTGTAGTGAGCACGGGACCCTCGTCTGGGCATACCCTTCCCACTTAGAGCGAAATATTCAAAAGAAACAATTGATGGACAGAATGCTGGACAATGCAAACATTCACCCCCAGTCACAAGGATCTGGGTTTAATCCATCATTCTTTTGCTCACCACACCACCCCAATTTTTACCCGGCCATATGCAAATCAGTCTTGACCCGGTTCCTAATGGGAACTGCCAAGCCAAATCCTCCCTGGACCGGAAACAAGCATCCTGGGATTGGTTTCAGGGCATCATCAGCCAGGCTAGCTTCCATAAAGAGGTGTAGTGAGCACGGGACACACGTCTCGTCATACCCTTCCCACTTAGAGCGAAATATGCAAAAGAAACAATTGATGGACGGAATGCTGGACAATGCAAACATTCACCCCCAGTCACAAGGATCTGGGTTTAATCCATCATTCTTTTGCTCACCACACCACCCCAATTTTTACCCGGCCATATGCAAATCAGTCTTGACCCGGTTCCTAATGGGAACTGCCAAGCCAAATCCTCCCTGGAACGTAAACAAGCATCCTGGGACCAGATTCAGGGCATCACCCTTCATCAGCCAGGCTAGCTTGAATCCAGTGGTGTACTGCCCACTGGACCTACGTCTGGACATACCCTTCCCACTAAGGCCGACATATGCAAAAGAAACAATTGATGGACGGAATACTGGACAATGAAAATATTCACCCCCAGGTACAAGGATCTGGGTTTAATCCATCATTCTTTTGCTCACCACACCACCCCAGTTTGGAACCAGCCATTTGCAAATCAGTCTTGACACTGTTCCTTATGGGAACAGTCTGGCTCAAACTGCCAAGCCAGGTCCTACCTGGACAAGAAATAAGCATCCTGGGACCGGTTTCAGGGCATCAACCTTCATCAGCCAAGCTAGCTTAAATCCAGTGGTGTAGTGAGCACAGGACCCAGGTTTGGTCATATTCATCCCACTTAGGGTGACAAATGCAAAAGAAACAATTAATGGACGGAATGCTGAACAATGCAAACATTCACCCGCAGTCACAAGGATCTGGGTTTAATCCATCATTCTTTTGCTCACCACAGCACCCAAGTTTAGACCCAGCCATATGCAAATCAATCTTGACCCTGTTCCTTATGGGAACAGTCCAGCCCAGACTGCCAAGCCAGGTCCTCCCTGGACCAGAAACAAGCATCTTGGGACTGGTTTCAGAGAATAACCTTTCATCAGCCATTCTAGCTTGAATCCAGTGGTGTAGTGAGCACGGGACCCAGGTTTGGTCATATTCTTCCCACTTAGGCCGACCTATGCAAAAGAAACAATGGATAGATGGAATGTTGGACAATACAAGCATTCACCCCCAGTTACAAGGACCTGGGTTTATTCCATCATTCTTTTGCTCACCACACCACCCCAGTTTGGATCCAGTCATATGCAAATCAGTTTTGACCCTGTTCCTTATGGGAACAGTCCAGCCTGAACTGCCAATCCAGTTACTTCATGGACCGGAAACAAACATCCAGGGACCGGTTTTAGAGCATCACCCTTCATCAATCAGGCTAGCTTGAATCCAGAGGTGTAGTGAGCAAGAAATCTACGTCTGTGCATACCCTTCTCACTTAGGGCGATATATGCAAAAGAAACAATTGATGGAGAGAATCCAGGACAAGGCAAACATTCACCCCCAGTCACTAGTATCTGGGTTTAATCCATCATTCTTTTGCTCACCACACCACCCCAGTTTGGACACAGACATATGCAAATCAGTTTCGACCCTGTCCCTTCTGGGAACAGTCCAGCCCGAACTGCAAAGCCAGATCCTCCCTGGAACAGAAACAAGCATCATGGGACCGGTTTCAGGGCATCACCCTTCATCAGCCAGGCTAGCTTGAATCCAGTAGTGTAGTGAGCAAGGGTCTCACGTCTGGGCATACCCTTCCCACTTAGGGTGACATCTGCAAAACAACCTATTGATGGACGGAACGCTGGACAATGCAAGCATTCACCCCCAGTTATGAGGACCTCGGTTTAATCCATCATTCTTTTGCTCACCACACGACCCCAATTTGGACTCAGTCATGCGCAAATCAGTCTTGACCCTGTTCCTTATGTGAATAGTCCAGCCCGAACTGCTAAACCAGGTCATCCCTGGACCGGAAACAAACATCCTGGGACTGGTTTCAGGTCATCACCCTTCATTAACCAGGCTAGCTTAAATCCAGTGGTGTAGTGAGCAAGGGACCTACATCTAGGCATACCCTTCCCACTTATGGCAACATTTGCAAAAGAAACAATTGATGGACAGAAAGCTGGACAATGCATACATTCACCTCTAAGCACTATGATCTGGGTTTAATCCATCATTCCTTTGCTCACCACAATACCCCAGCTTGAACCCAGCCATATGCAAATCAGTCTTGACCCTGTTCCTTATGGGAACAGTCCAGCCCGAACTGCCAAGCCAGGTCTTCCCTTGACCTGAAACAAGCATCCTGGGACCGGTTTCAGGGCATCACCCTTCATCAACCAGACTAGCTTGAATCCAGTGGTGTAGTGAGCATGGGACCAACGTCTGGTGATACCCTTCCCATTTAGAGCAACATATGCAAAAGAAGCAATTGATGGACATAATTCTGGGCAATGCAAACATTCACCCCCAGTCACAAGAATCTGCGTTTAATCCATCATTCTTTTGCTCACCTCACCACCCCAGTTTTGACACTGTTCCTTATGGGAACAGTCCAGCCTGAACTGTCAAGACAGGTACTCACTGAACCGGAAACAAGCATCCTGGGACTGGTTTCAGGGCATTACCCATCATCAGCCAAGCTAGCTTGAATAAAGTGGTGTAGTGAGCACGGGACCCATGAGTGGTCATACCCTTCCCACTTAGAGCGAAATATGCAAAAGAAACAATTGATGGACGGAATGCTGGACAATGCAAACATTCACCCCCAGTCACAAGGATCTGGGTTTAATCCATCATTCTTTTGCTCACCACACCTCCCCAATTTGGACCCAGCCACATGCAAATCAGTCTTCATCCGGTTCCTTATGGGAACTGCCAAGCCAAATCCTCCCTGGAACGTAAACAAGCATCCTGGAACGAGTTTCAGTACATCACCCTTCATCAGCCAGGCTAGCTTGAATCCAGTGGTGTAGTGAGCACAGGACCCACGTCTGGGCATACCCTTCCCACTTAGAGCGACATATGCAAAAGAAACAATTGATGGACGAAATGCTGGACAATGCAAACATTCACCCCCAGTTACAAGGATCTGGGTTTAATCCATCATTCTTTTGCTCACCACACCACCACCGTTTGGACCCAGTCATGTGCAAATCAGTCTTGACCCTGTTCCTTATGGGAATAGTACAGCCCAAACTGCCAAGACAGGTCCACCCTGTACCGGAAACAAGCATCCTGGGACCGGTTTCAAGGCATCACCTTTCATCAATTAGGCTAGCTTGAATCCAGTGGTGTAGTGAGCAAGGGTCCCACGTCTGGGCATATCCTTCCCACTTAGGGCAACATATGCAAAAGAAACAATTGATGTACAGAATGCTGGACAATGCAAACATTCACCGCCACTCACAAGGATCTCAGTTTAATCCATCATTCTTTTGCTCACCACACCACCCCAGTTTAGAACCAGACATATGCAAATCAGTCTTGATGCTGTTCCTTATGGGAACAGTGCAGCCCGAACTTTCAAGCCAGGCCCTCCCTGGAACGGAAACAAGCATCCTGGGACGAGTTTCAGTACATCACCCTTCATCAGCCAGGCTAGCTTGAATCCAGTGGTGTAGTGAGCTAAGGACCCACGTCTGGGCATACCCTTCCCACTTAGAGCTACATATGCAAAAGAAACAATTGATGGACGAAATGCTGGACAATGCAAACATTCACCCCCAGTTACAAAGATCTGGGTTTAATCCATCATTCTTTTGCTCACCACACCACCCCAGTTTGGACCCAGCCATTTACAAATCAGTCTTGACTCTTTTCCTAATGGGAACAGTCTGGCTCAAACTGCCAAACCAGGTCCTCCCTGGAAAAGAAAGAAGCATCCTGGGACCGGTTTCAGGGCATCAACCTTCATCAGCCATGCTAGCTTAAATCCAGTGGTGTAGTGAGCACGGGACCCAGGTCTGGTCATATTCTTCCCACTTAGGGTGACTGTTAGAACTGGGGGTCTCTAGTTGGCAATGGTATACACCTTTGTCCAAATAGGGACCCTTGCTTCTAAGTCAGGGAAAGGGGATTACACACCTGGATAACCCCTGCTCACCACCTTGGTAGCTTGGCACGAGCAGGCAGGCTTATCTAAGAGGCAGTGTGTTAAGCATTTGTGAACACATACAGTAATACAGTGAAAACACTACAGATGGACACCTCACAGGTTTTATAAAAATAAGTATTCTTTATATAGATTTATCACAAGACCACAAACGACAAAAATCCACAATACTGTACTCAATAATACTTCAAGATGGTAGAAATGGTTTAAAAATAGGTTCTTCACTTAAAAGCAGTCTTTAGCAACAAATAAGCCCAACTGGAGTTATCACGACGTCGAGGTCAAAGAAATCCCAAAGTACGGCGCCGACCGCGAGGTGCGCGGCGTCGGGCCCGGATTCAAAACAGACCCACAAAGAACAGTACCTTGGCAAAGCAAAAACAAAGACAGCTCACGGCGTCGGGGAGGTGCGGCGTCGCTGGCGCGTTGCGGCGTCGGTTCCTTGCTTCGGAGGAGATGATGCGTCGGGACCTGGATGCTTGCGCAGGCAGGGGAGGCGTCGGTTCCGGACCGGAGAGGAGGTGACGTCACGATGGCACCGAGGCCACAGTTCCGTACGATGTCACAATGTCGATAGATTCTTCACCACCCACGTCGACGATCGGCTCAGCGATGATGTCGGCTTCGGAGTCGATGCGGCACAGCAGCAGGCGTCGGGCTGGCGTCGTAAGTCGTAGCAGCGCTCACGGGTATAGCAGGCTTACGATGTCGCTCGCTGGCGTCGATGTGGCACGGCGGTCGGCGTCGAGTCTTCGTTGCAAGTCGAAGCAGCGCTCACGGCTTCGATGCAGGAGACGGCGTCGCTCGCCGGCATCAGTGTTGCAAATTCCTTCTGTAGCACCAGAACAGCAAGTTCCAGATGCAGGCAAACAGAAGGGGGTGAAGTCTGGTATCCCTGAGACTTCGGTCAGGAGGCAAGCTCAAATCAAGCCCTTGGAGTAATATTCTGCAAGATGATGAAAGTTCTTTAAAAGTTCCTTCTCCTTTCCTTGGCAATGAAGAAACCACTGCAGGCCAACCCAGCAAACAGCACACTTGGCAGAGGGGCAGTCCAACTCCTGCAGCTTCCTTGGTTCTTCTCCTTGGCAAAAGGGTCGTCTTGTTGTTCCAGAAGTGATCTGATTTCCTAGGGGTCTGGGTCCCCTTTTATACACCTTTTCTCTTTGTTCTCTGAAGGCAGAGAGGCCTTTGCCTAGGCCAAAACCAGTTCTGGTCAGTCCTGGAGCACTTTGTTTACAGGACTCCTTCTTTCCTTTCAGAATGTGGGGCAGGGTGCTCAGTCGCCCAGCAGGAGGCGGAGCCAGCATTGTGGAAGGCAGGCACAGCCCTATTCAGACCCAGGTGCTTACTCCTCCCACCACTTGGATGCAGATCTCTCTATTCAGCCCTGTGCTGACTCACCCTGTCTCCTGGAGCCACCCCCAGTCCCTGTCACTCACAAAGCCAGACACACAATACACAACCTAGCAGAGGCAGGTTTGGAAGGTTAGGCAAGAAAATACACACTTTACAAGCTGCTTCTGTGGGTGGCACAACCAGTGCTGCAAGCCCACCAGCAGCATTCGATTTACAAGCCCTGGGCACACCTGGTGCACTATACTAGGGTCTGACAAGCAAATCAAATAACCCAATCATGGAGCCACTGATCAATACATCAATTTAACATAGGGGAGCAGTTGGACTGTGGCACTGAATAGCAGTGGCACAGTGCCCAAAGCATAAAACCAGCAAAAACATATCAAAACAGAGGAGGCAATCAGTAAAAAATGGAAGGGGGACTCACGCCAATGATACCAGGTCTAACAGTGACATATGCAAAAGAAACAATTAATAGACGGAATGCTGAACAATGCAAACATTCACCCGCAGTCACAAGGATCTGGGTTTAATCCATCATTCTTTTGCTCACCACAGCAGCCAAGTTTAGACCCAGCCATATGCAAATCAGTCTTGACCCTGTTCCTTATGGTAACAGTCCAGTCCAAACTGCCAAGCCAGGTCCTCCCTGGACCAGAAACAAGCATATTAGGACTGGTTTCGGGAATCAACCTTCATCAGCCAGGCAAGCTTGAAACCAGTTGTGTAGTGAGCAAGGGACCCACGTCTGGCATACCCTTCCCACTTAGGGCGACATATGCAAAAGAAACAATTGATGGACAGAATGCTGGACAATGCAAACATTCACCCCCAGTCACAAGGATCTGGGTTTAATCCATCATTCTTTTGCTCAGCACACCACCCCATTTTTGACCCAGCAATATGCAATTCAGTCTTGACACTGTTTTTTATGGGAACAGTCCAGCCGAAACTGCCAAGCCAGGTCCTTCCTTGACTGGAAACAAGAATCTTGGGACTGGTTTCAGGGCATCACCTTTCATCAGCTATTCTAGCTTGAATCCAGTGGTGTAGTGAGCACGGGACCCACGTCTGGTGCATACCCTTCCCACTTAGGCCGACCTATGCAAAAGAAACAATGGATAGATGGAATGTTGGACAATGCAAACATTCACCCCCAGTTACAAGGACCTGGGTTTAATCCATCATTCTTTTGCTCACCACACCACCCCAGTTTGGATCCAGTCATAATGCAAATCAGTTTTGACCCTGTTCCTTGTGGGAACAGTCCAGCCCGAACTGCCAATCCAGGTCCTTCCTGGACCGGAAAGAAACATCCAGGGACCGGTTTTAGGGTATCACCCTTCATCAATCAGGCTAGCTTGAATCCAGAGGTGTAGTGAGCAAGGAATCTATGTCTGGGCATACCGTTCCCACTTAAGGCGACATATGCAAAAGAAACAATTGATGGACAGAATCCAGGACAATGCAAACATTCACCCCCTGTCACTAGTAACTGGGTTTAATCCATCATTCTTTAGCTCACCACACCACCCCAGTTTGGACCCAACCATATGCAAATCAGTCTTGACCCTGTTCTTTATAGGAACAGTGTATCCCGTACTGCCAAGCCAGGTCCTCCCTGGACCGGAAACAAGCATCCAGGGACCAGTTTCAGGGATTCACCCATCATCAGCCAGACTAGCTTGAATCCAGTGGTGCAGTGAGCACGGGACCCACGTCTGGGCATACTTTTCCCGCTTAGGAAAAAATATGCAAAAGAAACTATAGACGGACGGAATGCTGGACAATGCAAACATTCCCCCCCAGTCATAAGGATCTGGGTTAAATCCATCATTCTTTTGCTCACCACACCACCCCAGGTTGGACTCAGCCATTGGCAAATCAGTCTTCACCCTGTTCCTTATGGGAACAGTCCAACCTGAACAGCCAAGCCAGGTCTTCCTTGGAACGTAAACAAACATCCTGAGACAGATTTCAGGGCATCACCCTTCATCAGCCAGGCTAGCTTTAATCCTGAGATGTAATGAGCACGGGACCCAAGTCTGGGCATACCCTTCCCACTTAGGGCGACATATGCAAAAGAAAGAATTGATGGTCGGAATGCTGGACAATGCAAACATTTACGCCCAGTCGGAACGATCTGGGTTTAATCCATCATTCTTTTGCTCACCACACCACCCCAGTTTCGACAAAGCCATATGCAAATCAGTCTTTACCCTGTTCCTTATGGGAACAGTCCAGCCCAAACTGCCAAGCCAGGTCCTCCCTCGACCGTAAGCAAGCATCCTGGGACAGGTTTCAGGGCATCACCCTTCATCAGCCAGGCTTAGCTTGAATCCAGTGGTGTAGTGAGCACGGGACCCACGTCTGGGCATACCCTTCCCACTTATGGCGACATATGCAAAAGAAACAATTGATAGACAGAATGCTAGACAATGCTTACATTCACCCCTAGTCACAAGGATCTGGGTTTAATTCATCATTCTTTTGCTCACCACACCAGCCCAGTTTGGACGCAGCCACATACAAATCAGTCTTGACCTTGTTCCTTAAGGGAACAGTCCAGGACAAACTGCCAAGCCAGGTTCTCCCTGGACCGGAAACAAGCATCCTGGGACCGATTTCAAGGCATCACCTTCATCAGCAAGGCTAGCTTGAATCCAGTGGTGTAGTGAGCACGGGACCCACGTCTCGGGCATACCTTTCCCACTTAGGGCAAAATATGCAAAAGAAACAATAGATGGATGGAATGCTGGACAATGCAAACTTTCACCCCCAGTTACAAGGATCTGGGTTTAATCCATCATTCTTTTGCTCAGCACACCACCCCAGTTTTGACCCAGTCTTATGCAAATCAGTCTTGACCCTGTTCCTTGTGGGAACAGTCCAGTCCGAACTGCCAAGCCAGGTCCTCCCTGGACCACAAACAAGCACCCTGAGACCAGTTTCAGAGCATCACCCTTCATCAACCAGGCTAGCTTGAATCCAGTTGTGTAGTGATCAAGGGATCCACGTCTGGGCATACCTTTCCCACTTAGGACAAAGTATGCAAAAGAAACAATTGATTGACGGAATGCTGGACAATGCAAACATTCACCCCAAGGTACAAGGATCTGGCTTTAATCCATCATTCTTTGGCTCACCACACCACCCCAGTTTGGTACCCAGTCATATGCAAATCAGTCTTGACCCTGTTCCTTATGGGAACAGTCCAGCCCAAACTGCCAAGCCAGGTCTTCCTTGGACCGTAAACAAGCATCCTGGGACCCTTTTCAGGGCATCACCCTTCATCAGCCAGGCTAGCTTTAATCCAGTGGTGTAATGAGCACAGGACACACGTCTTGACATACTCTACCCACTTAGAATGACATATGCAAAAGAAACAATTGCTGGACGGAATGGAGGACAATGCAAACATTCACCCCTAGTTACAAGAATATGGGTTTAATCCATCATTCTTTTGCTCACCACACCACCACAGTTTGGACCCAGTCATATGCAAATCAGTCTTGACCCTGTTCTTTATGGGAACAGTCCATCCCAAACTGCCAAGAATAGATCCTTCCTGGACCAGAAACAAAAATCCTGGGACCAGTTTCAGAGCATCACCATGCATCAGCCAGAATAGTTTGAATCCAGTGGTGTAGTGAGCACGGGACCCAAGTCTGGGCATACCCTTCCCACTTAGGGCGACATATGCAAAAGAAAGAATTGATGGATGGAATGCTGGACAATGCAAACATTTACGCCCAGTCAGAAGAATCTGGGTTTAATCCATCATTCTTTTGCTCACCACACCACCCCAGTTTTGACGAAGCCATATGCAAATCAGTCTTTACCCTGTTCCTTATGGGAACAGTCCAGCCCAAACTGCCAAGCCAGGTCCTCCCTCGACCGGAAGCAAGCATCCTGGGACAGGTTTAAGGGCATCACCCTTCATCAGCCAGGCTTGCTTGAATCCAGTGGTGTAGTGAGCACAGGACCCACGTCTGGGCATACCCTTCCCACTTATGGCGACATATACAAAAGAAACAATTGATGGACAGAATGCTGGACAATGCATACATTCACCCCCGGTCACAAGGATCTGGGTGTAATCCATCATTCTTTTGCTCACCACACCAGCCCAGTTTGGACGCAGCCACATACAAATCAGTCTTGACCTTGTTCCTTAAGGGAACAGTTCAGGCCAAACTGCCAAGCCAGGTTCTCCCTGGAATGGAAAGAAGCATCCTGGGACCGATTTCAAGGCATCACCCTTCGTCTACCAGGCTAGCTTGAATACAGTGGTGTAGTGAGCACGGGACCCACGTCTGGGCATACATTTCCCACTTAGGGAAAAATAAGCAAAAGAAACTATAGACGGACGGAATGCTGGACAATGCAAACATTCACCACCAGTCTCAAGGATCTTGAATAAATCCATCATTCTTTTGCTCACCACACCACCCCAGGTTGGACCCAGCCATATGCAAATCAGTCTTGACCCTGTTCCTTATGGGAACAGTCCAGCCCTGAACAGCCAAGCCAGGTCCTCCCTGGACCGTAAACAAGCATCCTGAGACCATTTTCAGGATATCACCCTGTCATCAGCCAGGCTAGCTTTTAATCCAGAGGTGTAATGAGCACGGGACCCAAGTCTGGGCATACCCTTCCCACTTAGGGCGACATATGCAAAAGAAACAATTGATGGACGGAATGCTGGACAATGCAAACATTTACGCCCAGTCAGAATGATCTGGGTTTAATCCATCATTCTTTTGCTCACCACACCACCCCAGTTTGGACCCAGCCATATTCAAATCAGTCTTTACCCTGTTCCTTGTGGGAACAGTCCAGCCCAAACTGCCAAGCCAAGTCCTCCCTCGACCGGAAGCAAGCATCCTGGGACAGGTTTCAGGGCATCACCATTCATCAGCCAGGCTAGCTTGAATCCAGTGGTGTAGTGAGCACAGGACCCATGTCTGGGCATACCCTTCCCACTTATGGAGACATATGCAAAAGAAACAATTGATAGACAGAATGCTAGACAATGCTAACATTCACCCCCAGTCACAAGGATCTGGGTTTAATTCATCATTCTTTTGCTCACCACACCAGCCCAGTTTGGACGCAGCCACATACAAATCAGTCTTGACCTTGTTCCTTAAGGGAACAGTCCAGGACAAACTGCCAAGCCAGGTTCTACCTGGACCGGAAACAAGCATCCTGGGACTGATTTCAGAGCATCACCTTCAACAGCAGGCAAGCTTGAATCCAGTGGTGTAGTGAGCACGGGACCCACGTCTCGTCATACATTTCCCACTTAGGGCAAAATATGCAAAAAAAAGAATAGATGGACAGAATGCTGGACAATGCAAACTTTCACCCCCAGTTACAATGATCTGGGTTTAATCCATCATTCTTTTGCCCACCACACCACCCCAGTTTGGACCCAGTCTTATGCAAATCAGTCTTGACCCTGTTCCTTGTGGGAACAGTCCAGCCCGAACTGCCAAGCCAGGTCCTCCCTGGACCAGAAACAAGCACCCTGGGACCGGTTTCAGGGCATCACCCTTCATCAACCAGGCTAGCTTGAATCCAGTGGTGTAGTGAGCAAGGGATCCACGTCTGGGCATACCTTTCCCACTTAGGACAAAATATGCAAAAGAAACAATTGAATGGACGGAATGCTGGACAATGCAAACATTCACCCCCAAGGTCACAAGGATCTGGGTTTAATCCATCATTCTTTTGCTCACCACACCACCCCAGTTTTGGACCCAATCATATGCAAATCAGTCTTGACCCTGTTCCTTATGGGAACAGTCCAGCCCGAACTGCCAAGCCAGGTCCTCCTTGGACCGGAAACAAGCATCCTGGGACCGGTTTCAGGGCATCACCCTTCATCAGCCAGGCGTAGCTTGAATCCAGTGGTGTAGTGAGCACAGGACCCACGTCTGGACATACCCTTACCCACTTAGGGCGACATATGCAAAAGAAACAATTGATGGACGGAATGCTGGACAATGCAAACATTCACCCCTAGTCACAAGGATATGGGTTTAATCCATCATTCTTTTGCTCACCACACCACCCCAGTTTGGACCCAGTCATATGCAAATCAGTCTTGACCCTGTTCCTTATGGGAACAGTCCAGCCCGAACTGCCAAGCCAGGATCCTTCCTGGACCGGAAACAAGCATCCTGGGACCGGTTTCAGAGCATCACCCTTCATCAGCCAGGCTAGCTTGAATCCAGTGGTGTAGTGAGCACGGGACCCACGTCTGGGCATACCCTTCCCACTTAGGGCGACATATGCAAAAGAAACAATTGATGGACGGAATGCTGGACAATGCAAACATTCACCCCCAGTCACAAGGATCTGGGTTTAATCCATCATTCTTTTGCTCACCACACCACCCCAGTTTGGACCCAGCCATATGCAAATCAGTCTTGACCCTGTTCCTTGTGGGAACAGTCCAGCCCGAACTGCCAAGCCAGGTCCTCCCTGGACCGGAAACAAGCATCCTGGGACCGGTTTCAGGGCATCACCCTTCATCAGCCAGGCTAGCTTGAATCCAGTGGTGTAGTGAGCACGGGACCCTACGTCTGGGCATACCCTTCCCACTTATGGCGACATATGCAAAAGAAACAATTGATGGACGGAATGCTGGACAATGCAAACATTCACCCCCAGTCACAAGGATCTGGGTTTAATCCATCATTCTTTTGCTCACCACACCAGCCCAGTTTGGACCCAGCCATATGCAAATCAGTCTTGACCCTGTTCCTTGTGGGAACAGTCCAGGCCAAACTGCCAAGCCAGGTCCTCCCTGGACCGGAAACAAGCATCCTGGGACCGATTTCAGGGCATCACCCTTCATCAGCCAGGCTAGCTTGAATCCAGTGGTGTAGTGAGCACGGGACCCACGTCTGGGCATACCTTTCCCACTTAGGGAGACATAAGCAAATGAAACAATTGATGGACGGAATGCTGGACAATGCAAACATTCACCACCAGTCACAAGGATCTGGGTTAAATCCATCATTCTTTTGCTCACCACACCACCCCAGTTTGGACCCAGCCATATGCAAATCAGTCTTGACCCTGTTCCTTATGGGAACAGTCCAGCCTGAACTGCCAAGCCAGGTCTTCCTTGGACCGGAAACAAGCATCCTGGGACCGGTTTCAGGGCATCACCCTTCATCAGCCAGGCTAGCCTTGAATCCAGTGGTGTAATGAGCACGGGACCCACGTCTGGGCATACCCTTCCCACTTAGGGCGACATATGCAAAAGAAACAATTGATGGACGGAATGCTGGACAATGCAAACATTCACGCCCAGTCACAAGGATCTGGGTTTAATCCATCATTCTTTTGCTCACCACACCACCCCAGTTTGGACCCAGCCATATGCAAATCAGTCTTGACCCTGTTCCTTATGGGAACAGTCCAGCCCGAACTGCCAAGCCAGGTCCTCCCTGGACCGGAAACAAGCATCCTGGGACCGGTTTCAGGGCATCACCCTTCATCAGCCAGGCTAGCTTGAATCCAGTGGTGTAGTGAGCACGGGACCCACGTCTGGGCATACCCTTCCCACTTAGGGCGACATATGCAAAAGAAACAATTGATGGACGGAATGCTGGACAATGCAAACATTCACCCCCAGTCACAAGGATCTGGGTTTAATTCATCATTCTTTTGCTCACCACACCAGCCCAGTTTGGACCCAGCCATATGCAAATCAGTCTTGACCCTGTTCCTTGTGGGAACAGTCCAGGCCAAACTGCCAAGCCAGGTCCTCCCTGGACCGGAAACAAGCATCCTGGGACCGGTTTCAGGGCATCACCCTTCATCAGCCAGGCTAGCTTGAATCCAGTGGTGTAGTGAGCACGGGACCCACGTCTGGGCATACCTTTCCCACTTAGGACAACATATGCAAAAGAAACAATTGATTGACGGAATGCTGGACAATGCAAACATTCACCCCCAGTCACAAGGATCTGGGTTTAATCCATCATTCTTTTGCTCACCACACCACCCCAGTTTGGACCCAGCCATATACAAATCAGTCTTGACCCTGTTCATTATGGGAACAGTCCAACCTGAACAGCCAAGCCAGGTCTTCCTTGGACTGTAAACAAGCATCCTGAGACCGGTTTCAGGGCATCACCGTTCATCAGCCAGGCTTGCTTGAATCCAGTGGTGTAGTGAGCACAGGACCCATGTCTGGGCATACCCTTCCCACTTAGGGCGACATATGCAAAAGAAACAGTTGATGGACGGAATGCTGGACAATACAAACATTCACCCCCAGTCACAAGGATCTGGGTTTAATCCATCATTCTTTTGCTCACCACACCACCCCAGTTTGGACCCAGCCATATGCAAATCAGTCTTGACCCTGTTCCTTGTGGGAACAGTCCAGCCCAAACTGCCAAGCCAGGTCCTCCCTGGACCGGAAACAAGCATCCTGGGACCGGTTTCAGGGCATCACCCTTCATCAGCCAGGCTAGCTTGAATCCAGTGGTGTAGTGAGCACGGGACCCACGTCTGGGCATACCTTTCCCACTTAGGGCGACATATGCAAAAGAAACAATTGATGGACGGAATGCTGGACAATGCAAACATTCACCCCCAGTCACAAGGATCTGGGTTTAATCCATCATTCTTTTGCTCATCACACCACCCCAGTTTGGACCCAGCCATATGCAAATCAGTCTTGACCCTGTTCCTTGTGGGAACAGTCCAGCCCGAACTGCCAAGCCAGGTCCTCCCTGGACCGGAAACAAGCATCCTAGGACCGGTTTCAGGGCATCACCCTTCTTCAGCCAGGCTAGCTTGAATCCAGTGGTGTAGTGAGCACGGGACCCACGTCTGGGCATACCTTTCCCACTTAGGGCGACATATGCAAAAGAAACAATTGATGGACGGAATGCTGGACAATGCAAACATTCACCCCCAGTCACAAGGATCTGGGTTTAATCCATCATTCTTTTGCTCACCACACCACCCCAGTTCTGGACCCAGCCATATGCAAATCAGTCTTGACCCTGTTCCTTGTGGGAACAGTCTAGCCTGAACTGC
Organism: Calotriton arnoldi; assembly: GCA_963921515.1. Taxonomy (NCBI): domain Eukaryota; kingdom Metazoa; phylum Chordata; class Amphibia; order Caudata; family Salamandridae; genus Calotriton; species Calotriton arnoldi. Next base: position 885,430 of record CAWUFW010005541.1, read on the forward strand.
CAAGCCAGGTCCTCCCTGGACCGGAAACAAGCATCCTGGGACCGGTTTCAGGGCATCACCCTTCATCAGCCAGGCTAGCTTGAATCCAGTGGTGTAGTGAGCACGGGACCCACGTCTGGGCATACCCTTCCCACTTAGGGCGACATATGCAAAAGAAACAATTGATGGACGGAATGCTGGACAATGCAAACATTCACCCCCAGTCACAAGGATCTGGGTTTAATCCATCATTCTTTTGCTCACCACACCACCCCAGTTTGGACCCAGCCATATGCAAATCAGTCTTGACCCTGTTCCTTGTGGGAACAGTCCAGCCCGAACATGCCAAGCCAGGTCCTCCTTGGACCGGAAACAAGCATCCTGGGACCGGTTTCAGGGCATCACCCTTCTTCAGCCAGGCTAGCTTGAATCCAGTGGTGTAATGAGCACGGGACCCACGTCTGGGCATACCCTTCCCACTTAGGGCGACATATGCAAAAGAAACAATTGATGGACGGAATGCTGGACAATGCAAACATTCACCCCCAGTCACAAGGATCTGGGTTTAATCCATCATTCTTTTGCTCACCACACCACCCCAGGTTGGACCCAGCCATATGCAAATCAGTCTTGACCCTGTTCCTTATGGGAACAGTCCAGCCCAAACTGCCAAGCCAGGATCCTCCCTGGACCGGAAACAAGCATCCTGGGACCGGTTTCAGGGCATCACCCTTCATCAGCCAGGCTAGCTTGAATCCAGTGGTGTAGTGAGCACGGGACCCACGTCTGGGCATACCATTTCCCACTTAGGGCGACATATGCAAAAGAAACAATTGATGGACGGAATGCTGGACAATGCAAACATTCACCCCCAGTCACAAGGATCTGGGTTTAATCCATCATTCTTTTGCTCACCACACCACCCCAGTTTGGACCCAGCCATATGCAAATCAGTCTTGACCCTGTTCCTTGTGGGAACAGTCCAGCCCGAACTGCCAAGCCAGGTCCTACCTGGACAGGAAACAAGCATCCTGGGACCGGTTTCAGGGCATCAACCTTCATCAGCCAGGCTAGCTTGAATCCAGTGGTGTAGTGAGCACAGGACCCACGTCTGGGCATATCCTTCCCACTTAGGGCGACATATGCAAAAGAAACAATTGATGGACGGAATGCTGGACAATGCAAACATTCACCCGCAGTCACAAGGATCTGGGTTTAATCCATCATTCTTTTGCTCACCACACCACCCCAGTTTGGACCCAGCCATATGCAAATCAGTCTTGACCCTGTTCCTTGTGGGAACAGTCCAGCCCAGAACTGCCAAGCCAGGTCCTCCCTGGACCGGAAACAAGCATCCTGGGACCGGTTTCAGGGCATCACCCTTCCTCAGCCAGGCTAGCTTGAATCCAGTGGTGTAGTGAGCACGGGACCCACGTCTGGGCATACCCTTCCCACTTAGGGCAACATATGCAAAAGAAACAATTGATGGACAGAATGCTGGACAATGCAAACATTTGCCCCCAGTCACAAGGATCTGGGTTTAATCCATCATTCTTTTGCTCACCACACCACCCCAGTTTGGACCCAGCCATATGCAAATCAGTCTTGACCCTGTTCCTTGTGGGAACAGTCCAGCCCGAACTGCCAAGCCAGGTCCTCTCTGGACTGGAAACAAGCATCCTGGGACTGGTTTCAGGGCATCACCCTTCATCAGCCAGGCTAGCTTGAATCCAGTGGTGTAGTGAGCACGGGACCCACGTCTGGGCATACCCTTCCCACTTAGGGCGACATATGCAAAAGAAACAATTGATGGACGGAATGCTGGACAATGCAAACATTCACCCCCAGTCACAAGGATCTGGGTTTAATCCATCATTCTTTTGCTCACCACACCACCCCAGTTTGGACCCAGCCATATGCAAATCAGTCTTGACCCTGTTCCTTGTGGGAACAGTCCAGCCCGAACTGCCAAGCCAGGTCCTTCCTGGACCGGAAACAAGCATCCTAGGGACCGGTTTCAGGGCATCACCCTTCATCAGCCAGGCTAGCTTGAATCCAGTGGTGTAGTGAGCACGGGACCCACGTCTGGGCATACCCTTCCCACTTAGGGCGACATATGCAAAAGAAACAATTGATGGACGGAATGCTGGACAATGCAAACATTCACCCCCAGTCACAAGGATCTGGGTTTAATCCATCATTCTTTAGCTCACCACACCACCCAGTTTGGACCCAGCCATATGCAAATCAGTCTTGACCCTGTTCCTTGTGGGAACAGTCCAGCCCAAACTGCCAAGCCAGGTTCTCCCTGGACCGGAAACAAGCATCCTGGGACCGGTTTCAGGGCATCACCCTTCATCAGCCAGGCTAGCTTGAATCCAGTGGTGTAGTGAGCACGGGACCCATGTCTGGGCATACCCTTCCCACTTACGGGCGACATATGCAAAAGAAACAATTGATGGACGGAATGCTGGACAATACAAGCATTCACCCCCAGTCACAAGGATCTGGGTTTAATCCATCATTCCTTTGCTCACCACACCACCCCAGTTTGGACCCAGCCATATGCAAATCAGTCTTGACCCTGTTCCTTGTGGGAACAGTCCAGCCCGAACTGGCCAAGCCAGGTCCTCCCTGGACCGGAAACAAGCATCCTGGGACCGGTTTCAGGGCATCACCCTTCATCAGCCAGGCTAGCTTGAATCCAGTGGTGTAGTGAGCACGGGACCCACGTCTGGGCATACCCTTCCCACTTAGGGCGACATATGCAAAAGAAACAATTGATGGACGGAATGCTGGACAATGCAAACATTCACCCCCAGTCATGAGGATCTGGGTTTAATCCATCATTCTTTTGCTCACCACACCACCCCAGTTTGGACCCAGCCATATGCAAATCAGTCTTGACCCTGTTCCTTGTGGGAACAGTCCAGCCCGAACTGCCAAGCCAGGTCCTCCCTGGACCGGAAACAAGCATCCTGGGACCGGTTTCAGGGCATCACCCTTCATTCAGCCAGGCTAGCTTGAATCCAGTGGTGTAGTGAGCACGGGACCCACGTCTGGGCATACCCTTCCCACTTAGGGCGACATATGCAAAAGAAACAATTGATGGACGGAATGCTGGACAATGCAAACATTCACCTCCCAGTCACAAGGATCTGGGTTTAATCCATCATTCCTTTGCTCACCACACCACCCCAGCTTGGACCCAGCCATATGCAAATCAGTCTTGACCCTGTTCCTTGTGGGAACAGTCCAGCCCGAACTGCCAAGCCAGGTCCTCCCTGGACCTGAAACAAGCATCCTGGGACCGGTTTCAGGGCATCACCCTTCATCAGCCAGGCTAGCTTGAATCCAGTGGTGTAGTGAGCACGGGACCCACGTCTGGTGCATACCCTTCCCACTTAGGGCGACATATGCAAAAGAAACAATTGATGGACGGAATGCTGGACAATGCAAACATTCACCCCCAGTCACAAGGATCTGGGTTTAATCCATCATTCTTTTGCTCACCACACCACCCCAGTTTAGACCCAGCCATATGCAAATCAGTCTTGACCCTGTTCCTTATGGGAACAGTCCAGCCCGAATTGGCAAGGCAGGTACTCACTGGACCGGAAACAAGCATCCTGGGACTGGTTTCAGGACATTACCCATCATCAGCCAGGCTAGCTTGAATAAAGTGGTGTAGTGAGCACGGGACCCACGTCGTGGTCATACCCTTCCCACTTAGAGCGACATATGCAAAAGAAACAATTGATGGACGGAATGCTGGACAATGCAAACATTCACCCCCAGTCACAAGGATCTGGGTTTAATCCATCATTCTTTTGCTCACCACACCACCCCAGTTTGGACCCAGCCATATGCAAATCAGTCTTGATCCGGTTCCTTATGGGAACTGCCAAGCCAGGTCCTCCCTGGACCGTAAACAAGCATCCTGGGACCGAGTTTCAGGACATCACCCTTCATCAGCCAGGCTAGCTTGAATCCAGTGGGGTAGTGAGCACAGGACCCACGTCTGGGCATACCCTTCCCACTTAGAGCAACATATGCAAAAGAAACAATTGATGGATGAAATGCTGGACAATGCAAACATTCACCCCCAGTTACAAGGATCTGGGTTTAATCCATCATTCTTTTGCTCACCACACCACCACAGTTTGGACCCAGTCATGTGCAAATCAGTCTTGACCCTGTTCCTTGTGGGAACAGTACAGCCCGAACTGCCAAGCCAGGTCCTCCCTGTACCGGAAACAAGCATCCTGGGACCGGTTTCAGGGCATCACCCTTCATCAGTTAGGCTAGCTTGAATCCAGTGGTGTAGTGAGCACGGGACCCACGTCTGGGCATATCCTTCCCACTTAGGGCGACATATGCAAAAGAAACAATTGATGGACAGAATGCTGGACAATGCAAACATTCACCCCCAGTCACAAGGATCTGAGTTTAATCCTTCATTCTTTTGCTCACCACACCACCCCAGTTTGGACCCAGCCATATGCAAATCAGTCTTGACCCTGTTCCTTGTGGGAACAGTGCAGCCCGAACATGCCAAGCCAGGTCCTCCCTGGACCGGAAACAAGCATCCTCGGACTGGTTTCAGGGCATCACCCTTCATCAGCCAGGCTAGCTTGAATCCAGTGGTGTAGTGAGCACAGGACCCACGTCTGAGCATACCCTTCACACTTAGGGTGACATATGCAAAAGAAACAATTGATGGATGGAATGCTGGACAATGCAAACATTCACCCCCAGTCACAAGGATCTGGGTTTAATCCATCCTTCTTTTGCTCACCACACCACCCCAGTTTGGACCCAGCCATATGCAAATCAGTCTTGACCCTGTTCCTTGTGGGAACAGTCCAGCCCGAACTGCCAAGCCAGGTCCTCCTGGACCGGAAACAAGCATCCTGGGACCGGTTTCAGGGCATCACCCTTCATCAGCCAGGCCAGCTTGAATCCAGTGGTGTAGTGAGCACGGGACCCACGTCTGGGCATACCCTTCCCACTTAGGGCGACATATGCAAACGAAACAATTGATGGACGGAATGCTGGACAATGCAAGCATTCACTCCCAGTCACGAGGATCTGGGTTTAATCCATCATTCTTTTGCTCACCACACCACCCCAGGTTGGACCCAGCCATATGCAAATCAGTCTTGACCCTGTTCCTTGTGGGAACAGTCCAGCCCGAACTGCCAAGCCAGGTCCTCCCTGGACCTGGAAACAAGCATCCTGGGACCGGTTTCAGGGCATCACCCTTCATCAGCCAGGCTAGCTTGAATCCAGTGGTGTAGTGAGCATGGGACCCACGTCTGGTGCATACCCTTCCCACTTAAGGCAACATATGCAAAAGAAGCAATTGATGGACAGAATGCTGGACAATGCAAACATTCACCCCCAGTCACAAGGATCTGGGTTTAATCCATCATTCTTTTGCTCACCACACCACCCCAGTTTGGACCCAGCCATATGCAAATCAGTCTTGACCCTGTTCCTTGTGGGAACAGTCCAGCCCGACCTGCCAAACCAGGTCCTCACTGGACCGGAAACAAGCATCCTGGGACCGGTTTCAGGGCATCACCCTTCATCAGCCAGGCTAAGTTGAATCCAGTGGTGTAGTGAGCACGGGTCCTATGTCTGGTCATACCCTTCCCACTTAGGGCAACATATGCAAAAGAAACAATTGATGGACGGAATGCTGGACAATGCAAACATTCACCCCCAGTCACAAGGATCTGGGTTTAATCCATCATTCTTTTGCTCACCACACCACCCCAGTTTGGACCCAGCCATATGCAAATCAGTCTTGACCCTGTTCCTTGTGGGAACAGTCCAGCCCGAACTGCCAAGCCAGGTCCTCCCTGGACCGGAAACAAGCATCCTGGGACCGGTTTCAGGGCATCACCCTTCATCAGCCAGGCTAGCTTGAATCCAGTGGTGTAGTGAGCACGGGACCCACGTCTGGGCATACCCTTCCCACTTAGAGCGACATATGCAAAAGAAACAATTGATGGACGAAATGCTGGACAATGCAAACATTCACCCCCAGTCACAAGGATCTGGGTTTAATCCATCATTCTTTTGCTCACCACACCACCACAGTTTGGACCCAGCCATATGCAAATCAGTCTTGACCCTGTTCCTTATGGGAACAGTCCAGCCCAAACTGCCAAGCCAGGTCCTCCCTTTACCGGAAACAAGCATACTGGGACCGGTTTCAGGGCATCACCATTCATCAGCCAGGCTAGCTTGAATCCAGTGGTGTAGTGAGCACGGGACCCACGTCTGGGCATACCCTTCCCACTTAGGGCAACATATGCAAAAGAAACAATTGATGGACGGAATGCTGGACAATGCAAACATTCACCCCCAGTCACAAGGATCTGGGTTTAATCCATCATTCTTTTGCTCACCACACCACCCCAGTTTGGACCCAGCCATATGCAAATCAGTCTTGATCCTGTTCCTTGTGGGAACAGTGCAGCCCGAACATGCCAAGCCAGGTCCTCCCTGGACCGGAAACAAGCATCCTCGGACTGGTTTCAGGGCATCACCCTTCATCAGCCAGGCTAGCTTGAATCCAGTGGTGTAGTGAGCACGGGACCCACGTCTGGGCATACCCTTCCCACTTAGGGCGACATATGCAAAAGAAACAATTGATGGACGGAATGCTGGACAATGCAAACATTCACCCCCAGTCACAAAGATCTGGGTTTAATCCATCATTCTTTTGCTCACCACACCACCCCAGTTTGGACCCAGCCATATGCAAATCAGTCTTGACCCTGTTCCTTGTGGGAACAGTCCAGCCCGAACTGCCAAGCCAGGTCCTCCTGGACCGGAAACAAGCATCCTGGGACCGGTTTCAGGGCATCACCCTTCATCAGCCAGGCTAGCTTGAATCCAGTGGTGTAGTGAGCACGGGACCCACGTCTGGGCATACCCTTCCCACTTAGGGCGACATATGCAAAAGAAACAATTGATGGACGGAATGCTGGACAATGCAAGCATTCACCCCCAGTCACAAGGATCTGGGTTTAATCCATCATTCTTTTGCTCACCACACCACCCCAGTTTGGACCCAGCCATATGCAAATCAGTCTTGACCCTGTTCCTTGTGGGAACAGTCCAGCCCGAACTGCCAAGCCAGGTCCTCCCTGGACCGGAAACAAGCATCCTGGGACCGGTTTCAGGGCATCACCCTTCATCAGCCAGGCTAGCTTGAATCCAGTGGTGTAGTGAGCAAGGGACCCACGTCTGGGCATACCCTTCCCACTTGGGGCGACATATGCAAAAGAAACAATTGATGGACGGAATGCTGGACAATGCAAACATTCACCCCAGTCACAAGGATCTGGGTTTAATCCATCATTCTTTTGCTCACCACACCACCCCAGTTTGGACCCAGCCATATGCAAATCAGTCTTGACCCTGTTCCTTATGGGAACAGTCCAGCCCGAACATGTCAAGCCAGGTCCTACCTGGACCGGAAACAAGCATCCTGGGACCGGTTTCAGGGCATCACCCTTCATCAGCCAGGCTAGCTTGAATCCAGTGGTGTAGTGAGCACGGGACCCACGTCTGGGCATACCCTTCCCACTTAGGGTGACATATGCAAAAGAAACAATTGATGGACGGAATGCTGGACAATGCAAGCATTCACTCCCAGTCACGAGGATCTGGGTTTAATCCATCATTCTTTTGCTCACCACACCACCCCAGTTTGGACCCAGCCATATGCAAATCAGTCTTGACCCTGTTCCTTGTGGGAACAGTCCAGCCCGAACTGCCAAGCCAGGTCCTCCCTTGACCTGAAACAAGCATCCTGGGACCGGTTTCAGGGCATCACCCTTCATCAGCCAGGCTAGCTTGAATCCAGTGGTGTAGTGAGCACGGGACCCACGTCTGGTGCATACCCTTCCCATTTAGAGCAACATATGCAAAAGAAGCAATTGATGGACAGAATTCTGGACAATGCAAACATTCACCCCCAGTCACAAGAATCTGGGTTTAATCCATCATTCTTTTGCTCACCACACCACCCCAGTTTGGACCCAGCCATATGCAAATCAGTCTTGACCCTGTTCCTTATGGGAACAGTCCAGCCCGAACTGGCAAGGCAGGTCCTCACTGGACCGGAAACAAGCATCCTGGGACTGGTTTCAGGGCATTACCCATCATCAGCCAGGCTAGCTTGAATCAAGTGGTGTAGTGAGCACGGGACCCACGAGTGGTCATACCCTTCCCACTTAGAGCGAAATATGCAAAAGAAACAATTGATGGACGGAATGCTGGACAATGCAAACATTCACCCCCAGTCACAAGGATCTGGGTTTAATCCATCATTCTTTTGCTCACCACACCACCCCAGTTTGGACCCAGCCATATGCAAATCAGTCTTGATCCGGTTCCTTGTGGGAACTGCCCAAGCCAAATCCTCCCTGGAACGTAAACAAGCATCCTGGGACCGGTTTCAGTACATCACCCTTCATCAGCCAGGCTAGCTTGAATCCAGTGGTGTAGTGAGCACAGGACCCACGTCTGGGCATACCCTTCCCACTTAGAGCAACATATGCAAAAGAAACAATTGATGGACGGAATGCTGGACAATGCAAACATTCACCCCCAGTTACAAGGATCTGGGTTTAATCCATCATTCTTTTGCTCACCACACCACCACAGTTTGGACCCAGTCATGTGCAAATCAGTTTTGACCCTGTTCCTTATGGGAACAGTCCAGCCCAAACTGCCAAGCCAGGTCCTCCCTGGACCGGAAACAAGCATCCTGGGACCGGTTTCAGGGCATCACCCTTCATCAATCAGGCTAGCTTGAATCCAGTGGTGTAGTGAGCAAGGGACCCACGTCTGGGCATATCCTTCCCACTTAGGGCAACATATGCAAAAGAAACAATTGATGGACAGAATGCTGGACAATGCAAACATTCAACCCCAGTCACAAGGATCTCGGTTTAATCCATCATTCTTTTGCTCACCACACCACCCCAGTTTGGACCCAGCCATATGCAAATCAGTCTTGACGCTGTTCCTTGTGGGAACAGTCCAGCCCGAACTGTCAAGCCAGGTCCTCCCTGGACCGGAAACAAGCATCCTCGGACTGGTTTCAGGGCATCACCCTTCATCAGCCAGGCTAGCTTGAATCCAGTGGTGTAGTGAGCACGGGACCCACGTCTGAGCATACCCTTCACACTTAGGGTGACATATGCAAAAGAAACAATTGATGGATGGAATGCTGGACAATGCAAACATTCGCACCCAGTCACAAGGATCTGGGTTTAATCCATCATTCTTTTGCTCACCACACCACCCCAGTTTGGACCCAGCCATATGCAAATCAGCCTTGACCCTGTTCCTTATGGGAACAGTCCAGCCCGAACTGCCAAGCCAGGTCCTCCTGGACCGGAAACAAGCATCCTGGGACCGGTTTCATGGCATCACCCTTCATCAGCCAGGCCAGCTTGAATCCAGTGGTGTAGTGAGCAAGGGACCCACGTCTGGGCATACCCTTCCCACTTAGGGCGACATATGCAAAAGAAACAATTGATGGACGGAATGCTGGACAATACAAACATTCACTCCCAGTTCACGAGGATCTGGGTTTAATCCATCATTCTTTTGCTCACCACACCACCCCAGTTTGGACCCAGCCATATGCAAATCAGTCTTGACCCTGTTCCTTATGGGAACAGTCCAGCCCGAACTGCCAAGCCAGGTCCTCCCTGGACCGGAAACAAGCATCCTGGGACCGGTTTCAGGGCATCACCCTTCATCAGCCAGGCTAGCTTGAATCCAGTGGTGTAGTGAGCATGGGACCCACGTCTGGGGATACCCTTCCCACTTAGGGCAACATATGCAAAAGAAACAATTGATGGACAGAATGCTGGACAATGCAAACATTCACCCCCAGTCACAAGGATCTGGGTTTAATCCATCATTCTTTTGCTCACCTCACCACCCCAGTTTTAACACTGTTACTTATGGGAACAGTCCAGCCCGAACTGGCAAGGCATGTACTCACTGGACCGGAAACAAGCATCCTGGGACTGGTTTCAGAGCATCACCCATCATCAGCCAGGCTAGCTTGAATAAAGTGGTGTAGTGAGCACGGGACCCATGTCGTGGGCATACCCTTCCCACTTAGAGCAAAATATGCAAAAGAAACAATTGATGGACGGAATGCTGGACAATGCAAACATTCACCCCCAGTCACAAGGATCTGGGTTTAATCCATCATTCTTTTGCTCACCACACCACCCCAATTTGGACCCAGCCATATGCAAATCAGTCTTGATCCGGTTCCTTATGACAGGAACTGCCAAGCCAAATCCTCCCTGGACCGTAAACAAGCATCCTGGACCGAGTTTCAGTACATCACCCTTCATCAGCCAGGCTAGCTTGAATCCAGTGGTGTAGTGAGCACAGGACCCACGTCTGGGCATACACTTCCCACTTAGAGCAACATATGCAAAAGAAACAATTGATGGACGAAATGCTGGACAATGCAAACATTCACCCCCAGTTACAAGGATCTGGGTTTAATCCATCATTCTTTTGCTCACCACAACACCACAGTTTGGACCCAGTCATATGCAAATCAGTTTTGACCCTGTTCCTTATGGGAACAGTACAGCCCAAACTGCCAAGACAGGTCCTCCCTGTACCGGAAACAAGCATCCTGTGACCGGTTTCAAGGCATCACCTTTCATCAATTAGGCTAGCTTGAATCCAGTGGTGTAGTGAGCAAGGGTCCCACGTCTGGGCATATCCTTCCCACTTAGGGCAACATATGCAAAAGAAACAATTGATGTACAGAATGCTGGACAATGCAAACATTAACCCCAGTCACAAGGATCTCAGTTTAATCCTTCATTATTTTGCTCACCACACCACCCCAGTTTAGAACCAGACATATGCAAATCAGTCTTGATGCTGTTCCTTGTGGGAACAGTGCAGCCCGAACATGTCATGCAAGGCCCTCCCTGGAACTGAAACAAGCCTTCTCGGACTGGTTTCAGAGCATCACCCTTCATCAGCCAGGCTAGCTTGAATCCAGTGGAGTAGTGAGCACAGGACCCACGTCTGAGCATACCCTTCACACTTAGGGTGACATATGCAAAAGAAACAATTGATGGATGGAATGCTGGACAATGCAAACATTCACACCCAGTCACAAAGATCTGGGTTTAATCCATCCTTCTTTTGCTCACCACACCACCCCAGTTTAGACCCAGCCATATGCAAATCAGCCTTGACCCTGTTCCTTATGGGAACAGTCCAGCCCGAACTGCCAAGCCAGGTCCTCCTGGACCGGAAACAAGCATCCTGGGACCGGTTTCATGGCATCACCCTTCATCAGCCAATCCAGCTTGAATCCAGTGGTGTAGTGAGCACGGGACCCATGTCTGGGCATACCCTTCCCACTTAGGGCGACATATGCAAAAGAAACAATTGATGGACGGAATGCTGAACAATGCAAGCATTCACTCCCAGTTACAAGGACCTGGGTTTAATCCATCATTCTTTTGCTCACCACACCACCCCAGGTTGGACCCAGTCATACGCAAATCACTCTCGACCCTGTTCCTTGTGGGAACAGTCCAGCCCGAACTGCCAAGCCAGGTCCTCCATGGACCGGAAACAAGCATCCTGGGACCGGTTTCAAGGCATCACCTTTCATCAATTAGGCTAGCTTGAATCCAGTGGTGTAGTGAGCAAGGGTCCCACGTCTGGGCATATCCTTCCCACTTAGGGCAACATATGCAAAAGAAACAATTGATGTACAGAATGCTGGACAATGCAAACATTAACCCCAGTCACAAGGATCTCAGTTTAATCCTTCATTCTTTTGCTCACCACACCACCCCAGTTTAGAACCAGACATATGCAAATCAGTCTTGATGCTGTTCCTTATGGGAACAGTGCAGCCCGAACATTCAAGCCAGGCCCTACCTGGAACTGAAACAAGCCTTCTCGGACTGGTTTCAGAGCATCACCCTTCATCAGCCAGGCTAGCTTGAATCCAGTGGAGTGGTGAGCACGGGACCCACGTCTGAGCATACCCTTCCCACTTAGGGTGACATATGCAAAAGAAACAATTGATGGATGGAATGCTGGACAATGCAAGCATTCACTCCCAGTTACGAGGACCTGGGTTTAATCCATCATTCTTTTGCTCACCACACCACCCCAGGTTGGACCCAGTCATACGCAAATCAGTCTTGACCCTGTTCCTTATGGGAACAGTCCAGCCCGAACTGCCAAGCCAGGTCCTCCCTGGACCTGGAAACAAGCATCCTGGGACCGGTTTCAGGGCATCACCCTTCATCAACCAGGCTAGCTTGAATCCAGTGGTGTAGTGAGCATGGGACCCACGTCTGGTGCATACCCTTCCCACTTAAAGCAACATATGCAAAAGAAACAATTGATGGACATAATTCTGGGCAATGCAAACATTCACCCCCAGTCACAAGAATCTGGGTTTAATCCATCATTCTTTTGCTCACCTCACCACCCCAGTTTGACCAGCCATGCAAATCAGTCTTGACCTGTTCCTTATGGGAACAGTCCAGCCCGAACTGGCAAGCGCAGGTCCTCACTGGACCGGAAACAAGCATCCTGGGACTGGTTTCAGGGCATTACCCATCATCAGCCAGGCTAGCTTGAATAAAGTGGTGTAGTGAGCACGGGACCCATGAGTGGTCATACCCTTCCCACTTAGAGCGAAATATGCAAAAGAAACAATTGATGGACGGAATGCTGGACAATGCAAACATTCACCCCCAGTCACAAGGATCTGGGTTTAATCCATCATTCTTTTGCTCACCACACCACCCCAATTTGGACCCAGCCATATGCAAATCAGTCTTGATCCGGTTCCTTATGGGAACTGCCAAGCCAAATCCTCCCTGGACCGTAAACAAGCATCCTGGGACCGGTTTCAGGACATCACCCTTCATCAGCCAGGCTAGCTTGAATCCAGTGGTGTAGTGAGCACAGGACCCACGTCTGGGCATACCCTTCCCACTTAGAGCAACATATGCAAAAGAAACAATTGATGGACGGAATGCTGGACAATGCAAACATTCACCCCCAGTTACAAGGATCTGGGTTTAATCCATCATTCTTTTGCTCACCACACCACCACAGTTTGGACCCAGTCATGTGCAAATCAGTTTTGACCCTGTTCCTTATGGGAACAGTACAGCCCAAACTGCCAAGATAGGTCCTCCCTGTACCGGAAACAAGCATCCTGGGACCGGTTTCAAGGCATCACCTTTCATCAATTAGGCTAGCTTGAATCCAGTGGTGTAGTGAGCAAGGGTCCCACGTCTGGGCATATCCTTCCCACTTTTGGCAACATATGCAAAAGAAACAATTGCTGTACAGAATGCTGGACAATGCAAACATTAACCCCAGTCACAAGGATCTCAGTTTAATCCTTCATTATTTTGCTCACCACACCACCCCAGTTTAGAACCAGACATATGCAAATCAGTCTTGATGCTGTTCCTTATGGGAACAGTGCAGCCCGAACATTCAAGCCAGGCCCTCCCTGGAACTGAAACAAGCCTTCTCGGACTGGTTTCAGAGCATCACCCTTCATCAGCCAGGCTAGCTTGAATCCAGTGGAGTGGTGAGCACAGGACCCACGTCTGAGCATACCCTTCACACTTAGGGTGACATATGCAAAAGAAACAATTGATGGATGGAATGCTGGACAATGCAAACATTCGCACCCAGTCACAAAGATCTGGGTTTAATCCATCCTTCTTTTGCTCACCACACCACCCCAGTTTAGACCCAGCCATATGCAAATCAGCCTTGACCCTTTCCTTATCGGAACAGTCCAGCCCGAACTGCCAAGCCAGGTCCTCCTGGACCGGAAACAAGCATCCTGGGACCAGTTTCATGGCATCACCCTTCATCAGCCAGGCCAGCTTGAATCCAGTGGTGTAGTGAGCAAGGGACCCATGTCTGGGCATACCCTTCCCACTTAGGGCGACATATGCAAACGAAACAATTGAAGGACGGAATGCTGAACAATACAAGCATTCACTCCCAGTTCCGAGGACCTGGGTTTAATCCATCATTCTTTTGCTCACCACACCACCCCAGGTTGGACCCAGTCATGCGCAAATCAGTCTTGACCCTGTTCCTTATGGGAACAGTCCAGCCCGAACTGCCAAGCCAGGTCCTCCCTTGACCTGAAACAAGCATCCTGGGACCGGTTTCAGGGCATCACCCTTCATCAACCAGGCTAGCTTGAATCCAGTGGTGTAGTGAGCATGGGACCACGTCTGGTGCATACCCTTCCCATTTAAGGCAACATATGCAAAAGAAGCAATTGATGGACATAATGCTGGGCAATGCAAACATTCACCCCCAGTCACAAGAATCTGGGTTTAATCCATCATTCTTTTGCTCACCTCACCACCCCAGTTTTAACACTGTTACTTATGGGAACAGTCCAGCCCGAACTGGCAAGCCATGTACTCACTGGACCGGAAACAAGCATCCTGGGACTGGTTTCAGAGCATCACCCATCATCAGCCAGGCTAGCTTGAATCAAGTGGTGTAGTGAGCACGGGACCCATGTGTGGTCATACCCTTCCCACTTAGAGCAAAATATGCAAAAGAAACAATTGATGGACGGAATGCTGGACAATGCAAACATTCACCCCCAGTCACAAGGATCTGGGTTTAATCCATCATTCTTTTGCTCACCACACCACCCCAATTTGGACCCAGCCATATGCAAATCAGTCTTGATCCGGTTCCTTATGGGAACTGCCAAGCCAAATCCTCCCTGGAACGTAAACAAGCATCCTGGAACGAGTTTCAGTACATCACCCTTCATCAGCCAGGCTAGCTTGAATCCAGTGGTGTAGTGAGCACAGGACCCACGTCTGGGCATACACTTCCCACTTAGAGCAACATATGCAAAAGAAACAATTGATGGACGAAATGCTGGACAATGCAAACATTCACCCCCAGTTACAAGGATCTGGGTTTAATCCATCATTCTTTTGCTCACCACAACACCACAGTTTGGACCCAGTCATGTGCAAATCAGTTTTGACCCTGTTCCTTATGGGAACAGTACAGCCCAAACTGCCAAGACAGGTCCTCCCTGTACCGGAAACAAGCATCCTGGGACAGGTTTCAAGGCATCACCTTTCATCAATTAGGCTAGCTTGAATCCAGTGGTGTAGTGAGCAAGGGTCCCACATCTGGGCATATCCTTCCCACTTAGGGCAACATATGCAAAAGAAACAATTGATGTACAGAATGCTGGACAATGCAAACATTAACCCCAGTCACAAGGATCTCAGTTTAATCCTTCATTCTTTTGCTCACCACACCACCCCAGTTTAGAACCAGACATATGCAAATCAGTCTTGATGCTGTTCCTTATGGGAACAGTGCAGCCCGAACATTCATGCAAGGCCCTCCCTGGAACTGAAACAAGCCTTCTCGGACTGGTTTCAGAGCATCACCCTTCATCAGCCAGGCTAGCTTGAATCCAGTGGAGTAGTGAGCACAGGACCCACGTCTGAGCATACCCTTCACACTTAGGGTGACATATGCAAAAGAAACAATTGATGGATGGAATGCTGGACAATGCAAACATTCGCACCCAGTCACAAAGATCTGGGTTTAATCCATCCTTCTTTTGCTCACCACACCACCCCAGTTTAGACCCAGCCATATGCAAATCAGCCTTGACCCTTTCCTTATGGGAACAGTCCAGCCCGAACTGCCAAGCCAGGTCCTCCTGGACCGGAAACAAGCATCCTGGGACCAGTTTCATGGCATCACCCTTCATCAGCCAATCCAGCTTGAATCTAGTGGTGTAGTGAGCAAGGGAACCATGTCTGGGCATACCCTTCCCACTTAGGGCGACATATGCAAAAGAAACAATTGAAGGACGGAATGCTGAACAATACAAGCATTCACTCCCAGTTGCGAGGACCTGGGTTTAATCCATCATTCTTTTGCTCACCACACCACCCCAGGTTGGACCCAGTCATGCGCAAATTACTCTCGACCCTGTTCCTTATGGGAACAGTCCAGCCCGAACTGCCAAGCCAGGTCCTCCATGGACCGGAAACAAGCATCCTGGGACCGGTTTCAAGGCATCACCTTTCATCAATTAGGCTAGCTTGAATCCAGTGGTGTAGTGAGCAAGGGTCCCTCGTCTGGGCATATCCTTCCCACTTAGGCCAACATATGCAAAAGAAACAATTGATGTACAGAATGCTGGACAATGCAAACATTAACCCCAGTCACAAGGATCTCAGTTTAATCCTTCATTCTTTTGCTCACCACACCACCCCAGTTTAGAACCAGACATATGCAAATCAGTCTTGATGCTGTTCCTTATGGGAACAGTGCAGCCCGAACATTCAAGCCAGGCCCTACCTGGAACTGAAACAAGCCTTCTCGGACTGGTTTCAGAGCATCACCCTTCATCAGCCAGGCTAGCTTGAATCCAGTGGAGTGGTGAGCACAGGACCCACGTCTGAGCATACCCTTCACACTTAGGGTGACATATGCAAAAGAAACAATTGATGGATGGAATGCTGGACAATGCAAGCATTCACTCCCAGTTACGAGGACCTGGGTTTAATCCATCATTCTTTTGCTCACCACACCACCCCAGGTTGGACCCAGTCATGCGCAAATCAGTCTTGACCCTGTTCCTTATGGGAACAGTCCAGCCCGAACTGCCAAGCCAGGTCCTCCCTTGACCTGAAACAAGCATCCTGGGACCGGTTTCAGGGCATCACCCTTCATCAACCAGGCTAGCTTGAATCCAGTGGTGTAGTGAGCATGGGACCCACGTCTGGTGATACCCTTCCCATTTAAAGCAACATATGCAAAAGAAGCAATTGATGGACATAATTCTGGGCAATGCAAACATTCACCCCCAGTCACAAGAATCTGGGTTTAATCCATCATTCTTTTGCTCACCTCACCACCCCAGTTTTAACACTGTTCCTTATGGGAACAGTCCAGCCCGAATTGGCAAGGCATGTACTCACTGGACCGGAAACAAGCATCCTGGGACTGGTTTCAGGGCATTACCCATCATCAGCCAGGCTAGCTTGAATAAAGTGGTGTAGTGAGCACGGGACCCATGAGTGGTCATACCCTTCCCACTTAGAGCGAAATATGCAAAAGAAACAATTGATGGACGGAATGCTGGACAATGCAAACATTCACCCCCAGTCACAAGGATCTGGGTTTAATCCATCATTCTTTTGCTCACCACACCACCCCAATTTGGACCCAGCCATATGCAAATCAGTCTTGATCCGGTTCCTTATGGGAACTGCCAAGCCAAATCCTCCCTGGAACGTAAACAAGCATCCTGGGACCAGTTTCATGGCATCACCCTTCATCAGCCAGGCCAGCTTGAATCCAGTGGTGTAGTGAGCAAGGGACCCATGTCTGGGCATACCCTTCCCACTTAGGGCGACATATGCAAAAGAAACAATTGAACTGACGGAATGCTGAACAATACAAGCATTCACTCCCAGTTGCGAGGACCTGGGTTTAATCCATCATTCTTTTGCTCACCACACCACCCCAGGTTGGACCCAGTCATGCGCAAATTACTCTCGACCCTGTTCCTTATGGGAACAGTCCAGCCCGAACTGCCAAGCCAGGTCCTCCATGGATCGGAAACAAGCATCCTGGGAACGGTTCCAGGGCATCATCCATCATCAACCAGGCTAGCTTAAATCCAGTGGTGTATTGAGCAAGGAACCCAGGTCTAGGCATACCCTTCCCACTTAGGGCAACATATACAAAAGAAGCAATTGATGGACAGAATTCTGGGCATTGCAAACATTCACCCCCAGTCACAAGAATCTGGGTTTAATCCGTCATTCTTTTGCTCACCTCACCACCCCAGTTTTGACACTGTTCCTTATGGGAACAGTCCCGCCCGATCTGTCAAGGCAGGTACTCACTTGACCAGAAACAAGCATCCTGGGACTGGTTTCAGGGCATCACCCATCATCAGCCAGGCTATCTTGAATAAAGTGGTGTAGTGAGCACGGGACCAATGTCTGGTCATACCCTTCCCACTTAGAGCGAAATATGCAAAAGAAACAATTGATGGACGGAATGTTGGACAATGCAAACATTCACCCCCTATCACAAGGATCTGGGTTTAATCCATCATTCTTTTGCTCACCACCCCACCCCACCCCACCCCAATTTGGACCCAGCCGTATGCAAATCAGTCTTGGCCCGGTACCTTATGGGAACTACCAAGCCAAATCCTCCCTGGAACGTAAACAAGCATCCTGGGACGAGTTTCAGTACATCACCCTTCATCAGCCAGGCTAGCTTTAATCCAGTGGTGTGGTGAGCTAAGGACCCACGTCTGGGCATACCCTTCCCACTTAGAGCGACATATGCAAAAGAAACAATTGATGGACGAAATGCTGGACAATGCAAACATTCACCCCCAGTTACAAAGATCTGGGTTTAATCCATCATTCTTTTGCTCACCACACCACCCCAATTTGGACCCAGCCGTATGCAAATCAGTCTTGGCCCGGTACCTTATGGGAACTGCCAAGCCAAATCCTCCCTGTACCGGAAACAAGCATCCTGGGACCGGTTTTACAACATCACCTTTCATCAATAAGGCTAGCTTGAATCCAGTGGTGTAGTGAGCAAGGGGCCCACGTCTGGGCATATCCTTCCCACTTAGGGCAACATATGCAAAAGAAACAATTGATGTACAAAATGCTGGACAATGCAAACATTCACCCCCAGTCACAAGGTTCTCAGTTTAATCCATCACTCTTTTGCTCACCACACCAGTTTAGAACCAGACATATGCAAATCAGTCTTGATGCTGTTCCTTATGGGAACAGTGCAGCCCGAACTTTCAAGCCAGGCCCTCCCTGGAACGGAAACAAGCATTCTCGGACTGGTTTCAGAGTATCACCCTTCATCAGCCAGGCTAGCTTGAATCCAGTGGAGTAGTGAGCACAGGACCCACGTCTGGGCATACCCTTCACACTTAGGGTAACATATGCAAAAGAAACAATTGATGGAAGGAATGCTGAACAATGCAAACATTCACCCCCAGTCACAAGGATCTGGGTTTAATCCATCATTCTTCTGCTCACCACACCACCCCAGTTTGGACCCAGCCATATCCTAATCAGTCTTGACCCTGTTCCTTATGGGAACAGTCCAGCCCTGAATTGCCAAGCCAGGTCCTCCCTGGACCATAAACAAGCATCCTGGAACAAGATTCAGGGCATCACCCTTCATCAGCCAAGCTAGCTTGAATCCAGTGGTGTACTGACCACTGGACCCACGTCTGGACATACCCTTCCCACTTAGGGCGACATATGCAAAAGAAACAATTGATGAACGGAATACTGGACAATGAAAACATTCACCCCCAAGTAGAAGGATCTGGGTTTAATCCATCATTCATTTGCTCACCACACCACCCCAGTTTGGACCCAGCCATTTACAAATCAGTCTTGACTCTTTTTTCTAATGGGAACAGTCTGGCTCAAACTGCCAAACCAGGTCCTCCCTGGAAAGGAAAGAAGCATCCTGGGACCGGTTTCAGGGCATCAACCTTCATCAGCCATGCTAGCTTAAATCCAGTGGTGTAGTGAGCACGGGACCCAGGTCTGGTCATATTCTTCCCACTTAGGGTGACTGTTAGAACTGGGGGTCTCTAGTTGGCAATGGTATACACCTTTGTCCAAATAGGGACCCTTGCTTCTAAGTCAGGAAAAGGGGATTACACACCTGGATAACCCCTGCTCACCCCCTTGGTAGCTTGGCACGAGCAGGCAGGCTTATCTAAGAGGCAGTGTTTTAAGCATTTGTGAACACATACAGTAATACAGTAAAAACACTACAGATGGACACCACACAGGTTTTATAAAAATAAGTATTCTTTATATAGATTTATCACAAGACCACAAAGGACAAAAATCCACAATACTGTAATCAATAATACTTCAAGATGGTAGAAATGGTTTAAAAATAGGTTCTTCACTTAAAAGCAGTCTTTAGCAACAAATAACCCCAACTGGAGTTATCACGAGGTCGAGGTCAAAGAAATCCCAAAGTACGGCGCCGACCACGAGGTGCGCGGCGTCGGGCCCGGAGTCAAAACAGACCCACAAAGAACAGTACCTTGGAAAAGCGAAAACAAAGACAGCTCACGGCGTCGGGAGGTGCGGCGTCGCTGGCGCGTTGCGGCTTCGGTTCCTTGCTTCGGAGGAGATGATGCGTCGGGACCTGGATGCTTGCGCAGGCAGGGGAGGCGTCGGTTCCGGACCGGAGAGGAGGTGACGTCACGATGGCGCCGAGGCCACGGTTCCGTACGATGTCACGATGTCGATAGATTCTTGACCACCACGTCGACAATCGGCTCCAGCGATGAAGTCGGCTTCGGAGTGGATCGCGGCGCAGCAGCAGGCGTCGGGCCGGCGTTGTAAGTCGGAGCAGCGCTCACGGCTATAGCAGGCTTACGATGTCGCTCGCTGGCGTCGATGTGGCACGGCGGTCGGCGTCGAGTCTTCGTTGCAAGTCGGAGCAGCGCTCACGGGTTCGATGCAGGAGACGGCGTCGCTTGCCGGCGTCGGTGTTGCAAATTCCTTCTGTAGCACCAGAACAGCATCTGATTTCCTAGGGGTCTGGGTCCCCTTTTTATACTCCTTTTCTCTTTGTTCTCTGAAGGCAGAGAGGCCTTTGCCTAGGCCAAAACCAGTTCTGGTCAGTCCTGGAGCACTTTGTTTACAGGACTCCTTCTTTCCTTTCACACCACCCCAGTTTGGACCCAACCATATGCAAATCAGTCTTGACCCTGTTCTTTATAGGAACAGTGTATCCCGTACTGCCAAGCCAGGTCCTCCCTGGACTGGAAACAAGCATCCAGGGACCGGTTTAAGGGAATCACCCTTCATCAACAAAGCCAACCTGAATCCAGTGGTGTAGTGAGCTAGGGACCCACGTCTGGGCATACCCTTCCCACTTAAGGCGACATAAGAAAAAGAAACAATTGATGGACCGAAAGCTGGACAATGCAAACATTCACCCCCAGTCAAAAGGATCTGGGTTTAATCCATAATTCTTTTGCTCACCACACCACCACAGTTTTGACACAGCCATATGCAAATCAGTTTTGACCCTGTTCCTTCTGGGAACAGTCCAGCCCGAACTGCAATGCCAGATCCTCCCTGGACCAGAAACAAGCATCCTGGGAACGGTTTCAGGGCATCACCCTTCATCAGCCAGGCTAGCTTGAATCCAGTAGTGTAGTTAGCAAGCGACCCATGTCTGGGCGTACCCTTCCCACTAAGGGCGACATATGCAAAAGAAACAATTGATGGACGGAATGCTGGACAATACAAGCATTCACCCCCAGTCACAAGGATCCGGGTTTAATCCATCATTCCTTTGCTCACTGTGAGAAGTTGGCCTGGTATATGCTGTTCACTAATTAAAGTGGACACCTTGCACCAGTACAATTCGACTCTTATGGTAGATAGGTTTAAGACAACCTTTATAGAAAGCTATCCTAGTGGTAGCTGTGGAGAGCAGCCTTCAGGCTAAGTCTTGAAGGAATGTAAAGCAGCTTGTTTTACCACACAATCTCTTGAATCACCAAATGAAAAGACACCACACAGGTATATATATCAAATATATATGTATTTATTATTAAACAACTCTCTACTAATCTCTTTATGAGATTAGAAGTCAGGAACATATGTACAAATCAATAGTTATCAAAATAAGTTAGCACAGTAAATATCACAACCTTATCTTGGCTAGACCGGGGTCTAGAGCACATAGAATCGAGGGACCCCCAGAGAACCACCCAGGTAGTTGTAGGAGGCCCACAGGGGACGGACGCGGGGTTCAGACACTGGTGCGAGTCCTGTACGAGTCTATGTAAGCGGACGCAATTGAGTTATCAATGTTACAGGCCCCTGGCGTGTTCGAGGCGAACACACCGATCGGTCAGTACGAGTCGAACGACGCTGTTACTGGTAGATTTACAAGGGAGTTGGACGCGGTGTGTCTACCACAGCCGCGAACCCTGTACGAGTCAGTGCGAGAATCGCACGGGGAAAATAAGAGTTTTAGGATACTTCTGGTGAACCTACAAGCAAGTCACTTACAGGGTAAGTAGTTCTAGGGCCCACACCCACAGGAGCACCGTAGTGCTGGAGTTACCTCACCCAGGGAGCCGGGTGCACAGGTGTCCTTTGGTGTCGGGTCGCGGCGTCGTTTTCAATGGCGAACAAGAAGACTTGCTGCTTGTGATGTCTGAAGAAGTGTCCGGTGGAATCCAAGCCTGGATTCGGTAGAAGGATGACCTGAAAGCAGAGGGGACAGTGTTCAAAGTCACTTGGCAGTGACTCGGGGCAAGGAAGATGGATGCCCACCGTCGTCGCAGGATTCAGGTCGTTCACGGTTGCCTTGACTCTTCAGCCACGAGGTCCAGGAGGTGTCGACGATGACCAGGAGCTGGATTCGGCATGTCCCACAATGTCTGCAGCTTACGGTGGTGTCGGCAATTCGGTTGGAGCCAACAGGCCTTGGTAACAGCAACTCTCGTAAGAAGTGTGAAAAGGCAATGGCGCAGACCAGCAAGGTCTGAGGGACTCACCCAGCAAGGGTAAGTCAGGGCAGACCTGGAGCAATCAGGGGAGCCCTTTGGTTTCTTGGAAAAGTCTTCAGAGGACCCACGAGCCGGCTGGCAAGGGATCGCAAAGACGCCTCAGTCGGATTCACTCAACAGGGGCCCACGGTCACTCGGGATGGTGTAGGCCGCTGATCTTCGGAGGGATTTCTGCTGGAGGCTGGGACCACACGTGGTCCAAAGCACAGGTTCTGAGAACGTTGTGTAGGGGTTGCATTCGACAATAGTGCATGGTACCCAGGGGTCGCGGTTCCTCGTCACTCGTGGGGTCCACTTGCCTCAGCTTCGCTGGGGACTCACGATGGCCTTGGAGAAGTCAGGAAATCCACTTCTTGGGCTGCAGGGACTTCGGACTCCGGCGGGAGCGGCGTAGTTTGCGACCGTCGTTTGTAGTTTTTGGTGCCTGCCAAGCAGAGGAGTCACTCCTTGACTCCAAGGGAGATTCTTCTGTCTTCCAAAGGTAGTGGAACGTCGAAGGGCCAGGATTCTTCTTTTGAGCGTCGTCCAGGGATATCTAATCTTCAGGTTCAAGGGCTCCCTACCTTATACTAACAAGGAAGGGAGGGACTAGCTCTTAGACCCCACCTATGGGAGGGTCAGGGAGTGGGTGGTTACACCACTGCCCTTTGTCCAGTTTCGTGCCAGAGCAGGGGCAGGTAGCCCCTGAGCCGGTTTGAACTGGCATATGCACAGAGGAGCCTTCTGCTCCCCCAGTGCAGGACTTCAAAGCACTCTAAGAGTGCACCCACCCAGCCCCAATACACTAAACCCTGTCTGGGAGGTGGTTACACCTCCCTGTGACAGGATACCTTTTGTTGGGCTTCCTCCACTGCGAGTTTCAGTCATCAGCAGGAGGGCAGCCCAGTGTCTGTGACTGGTGGCATCCATTTTGTGATGCCAGGGCTCTGCAGGATTCTACCGTGTTTCCACAGTAGGTACATGTCTTTCCCTCTAGAAGGGTGGAATGCTACCCCCGTCGCCAGGACTGGCGGGGGGGTAGTATTCCAAGATGTTTGACACCAAACACAACATGTTTTGATGCAGCCATACCAACGTTAGCATTTTACCGCGAGGATATAATGCACTTAAGAGTATATGGTTTAACCGCATCCACAAACAGCACCAGAGAATGGACTCTGAGAGCTGCAGAGGGGCCCTGCTCAGGCAGAGGCACCCCCTCACATAGAAGCCAAGCACCCTGCCCTCAGGATTGATAGGGCCTGCCTTAGGGGTGACTGATAGGTTTATATGTGTGTGCTAGAGAGGTATAGGGAACCTATACCTCAGTGAGGAGTGCTAGCACCACCTCACCCAGGCTGCAGTAGCAGGCCTGTGGTGTCAGATTTAGTCTGCTTCCCAGGGGTGGCATAATACATGCTACAGCCCCTGGTAGGCCTGTGAAGTACCTATGCCCTTGGTACCTAAGGTACCATATACTAGGGACTCATAAGGTACCACAGTATCCAATCACTAGTGCACCTAGAGTGCACTCCAAGTCGTTTAGAGAGAACAGAGAGGCTGGGGCCCTGATTGGCAGGGACCCAGCCAGACTATAGCCAGAAACCAGTGTAAACATCAGAAAAAAAGTGGGGGCAACATAAGAGGCAGATCCTACTCTCCTACACAACCCCCAAACGCAGGGACACTAAACTAACCTTGACCAGTTGAGTCTTCGTGTTCAAAGTGGAAATACCTTGAGAGTCCATCTGCATTGGCATGTTGGGTCCCAGGTCTATGTTCCACTGTATAGTCCATCCCCTGTAGGGAAATGGACCACCTCAAAAGTTTTGGGTTTTCACCTTTCATCTGTTTAAGCCATAGGAGGGGCTTGTGGTCAGTCTGAACTATGAAGTGAGTGCCAAACAAGTATGGCCTCAGCTTCTTCAGGGCCCACACCACAGCAAAGGCCTCCCTCTCTATAGCTGACCAACGTTTCTCTCTAGGGGTCAGCCTTCTGCTAATGAAAGCTACTGGCTGGTCTTGACCTTCATCATTCAGTTGAGACAGTACAGCTCCCACACCCAGCTCAGAAGCATCTGTTTGGACAATGAACTTTTTGGTGTAGTCTGGACTCTGTAAGATGGGGGCAGTGCACATGGCCTGCTTTAGGTCTTCAAATGCCTTTTGACAGCTAGCTGTCCACTGAACCTTTTTTGGCATTTTCTTTGAGGTCAGATCATTCAAGGGGGTCACTATAGATCCATATCCCTTGACAAACCTCCTATAGTACCCAGTCAGGCCTAAGAAGGCTCTCACCTGTGTCTGGGTGGTTGGAGCAACCCATTCCATTATGGTTTGGATTTTGCTCTGTAAAGGTTGAACCTGGCCTCCACCCACAAGGTGGCCCAGGTACACAACCTGACTCTGCCCTATCTGGCACTTGGTGGCCTTGATAGTGAGGCCTGCTTTCTGCAGAGCCTCCAAAACATTTCTGAGGTGGACCAGGTGATCCTGCCAGGAGGAACTAAAGACAGCAATATCATCTAGATAAGCTGAGCAATAAGTTTCCATCCCTGCCAGAACTTTATTCACCAACCTCTGAAAAGTGGCAGGTGCATTTTTCAATCCAAAGGGCATCACCACAAAGTGGTAGTGCCCACCAGGGAGTCGAAAATGCTGTTTTGGCTTTTGCATCATCAGCTAATCTGATCTGCCAGTAGCCAGCTGTTAGGTCAAATGTGCTTAGATACTTGGCTGAGGCCAAAGTATCAATCAGCTCATCTGCCCTTGGTATGGGATAGGCATCAGTCCTAGTGACTGCATTGAGGCCTCTGTAGTCTACACAAAACCTCATTTCTTTCTTACCACCCTGGGTATGAGGCTTGGGTACCAGGACTACTGGGCTAGCCCAAGGGCTATCTGAAGGCTCAATTACACCTAGCTCCAACATTTTCTGGACTTCAGTCCTGATACAGTCCCTGACATGGTCAGGTTGCCTGTAGATTTTGCTCTTGACAGGCAGACTGTCTCCAGTGTCCACCTCATGGGTGCACCAGGTAGTCTGACTAGGGGTCAGGCTAAACATATGTCTAAACTGTTGCAGAACCTGTCTGCACTCAGTTTGCTGATGGTCAGTGAGGCTGCTTGCCAAAGCAACACCATCTACTGACCCATCATCAGGGTTCTGAGAGAGCAGGTCAGGGAGAGGGTCACTCTCCTCCTCCTGGTCCTCATCAGTTGCCATGAGCAAGCCCATGTCAGCCCTGTCAACATATGGCTTTAATCTGTTGACATGGAGCACCCTCAGGGGCTCCTGGGAGTTCCAAGATTCACCAGATAGGTGACTTCTCCCTTCTGTTCAACTATTGTATGGGGGCCACTCCACTTGTCCTGGAGGGCTGCTGGGGCCACAGGCTCCAACACCCACACTTTCTGTCCTGGCTGGTATACAGTCAGTACAGCCTTTAGTCATGCCAAGCTTTTTGTAATTCTTGGCTGGCCTCCAGGTTTTTGGTTGCCTTTTTCATGTACTCAGCCATCCGGGAGCGGAGACCAAGTACATAGTCCATCACATCTTGTTTGGGGGGCTTGAGAGGTAACTCCCAGCCCTCTTTTACCAAACACAATGGACCTCTCACAGGATGCCCAAACAGAAGCTCAAATGGGCTGTAACCAACCCCCTTCTGTGGAACTTCTCTGTATGCAAATAGCAGGCAAGGAAGAAGAAGGTCCCATTTCCGCCTAAGCTTCTCTGGGAGTCCTTTAATCATTCCCTTAAGGGTTTTGTTGAAGCGTTCAACCAAACCATTGCATTGTGGGTGATAGGGAGTGGTGAACTTATAAGTTACACCACACTCCTTCCACATTGATTTTAGATATCCTGACATGAAGTTGGTACCTCTGTCAGATATGACCTCCTTCGGGAAACCCACTCTGGAGAAAACTCCAATGAGGGCTCTTGCCACCACAGGGGCTGTGGTGGTCCTCAGAGGAATTGCCTCTGGGTACCTGGTGGCATGATCCACTACCACCAGGATAAATCTGTGCCCAGATGCAGTTTGAGGGTCAAGGGGACCAACAATGTCAATCCCTACCCTTTCAAAGGGTACCCCCACCACAGGTAGTGGTATCAGGGGGCCTTTGTTGTGCCACCTGCCTTACCACTGGCTTGGCAAGTGACACAGGAGCGACAAAACTCCTTTGTGTCCTCTGACATATGTGGCCAATGAAAATGTGGAACAAGCCTGTCCCAGGTCTTGTTTTGGCCCAAGTGACCTGCTAAAGGGATATTGTGTGCTAAGGTCAAGAGGAACCCCTAAACTTCTGAGGTATTACCAACCTCCTGGTGGCTCCAGGGGCTGGGTCTCTACCCTCAGAATATAGGAGTCCCTCATCCCAATAAACTTTATGGGACCCACTAGCACTCCCAGCAGCCTCAGCAGCAGCCTGCTGTCTGAGGGGTTCAAGAGAGGGGCAGCACTGTTGCTCCTTACTCAGATCTTCCCTAGAAGGGCCCCCTGCCCCCAAGAACTCAACCTGATCAGGCTCAAGTCCCTCTGGGGCAGTTCCTTCTTCAGGATCTGCTTCACCTCCCTCTGGAGGTGAATCTGTGATCTGAGGCAGAGGGGAAGGCACTGCCTTTACCCTACTGCTCCTCCTCTTGGGAAGCATCTGGTCCATTGTTCCAGGATCCAGAGCTGGTTCAGTGTTATGCATTCTTGCTTGTGACCTGGTCACAGCAAATACCTCTGCAGGGATGCCCAACATCTCAGCATGAGTCCATAACTCTACTTCAGACCAGGCTGAAGTCTCTAGATCATTGCCCAATAGACATTCTACAGGGAGGTCTGCACTGACTACAACCTTCTTGAGGCCAGTTACCCCTCCCCAGGAGAAATTCACAACTGCCAGACTATGGTTGGTCCTGACATTGCTCGCATTGGTCACCTGGTACATTTCGCCCAGGATGATCTGTCCAGGGTCCACAAGATCCTCTGCCACCATGGTGACACTAGCACCTGTGTCCCTAAATGCCAAAGCCTGTTTGCCATTTATTACAGGCTGCTGTTTGTATTTGCCCAGATTACTGGGGCTTACTAGGAAGGACATATCAAGGTCTCCATCACAAATCAGCATTGCCTGAGTGGGCACTCTGACTAGGTTAGAGCCCACTTCAGAACCCAGGGTCAACCCTACTACACCCTTATTCTGTGTACCACCTCCACCAGTAGCTGAGCTAGGGGGAACAGTTGCCTTAGGGGCAGGAGTGGTGGTGGTTTGGTCTTTGGACTTGTTACAATCAGAAGTCCAGTGCCCTTTCTGTTTACAGAATTTGCACCAGGGCTTCTTTTGGCCTTTTCCCTTGTTGGATTGTGACTCCCCACCAGATGCAGATTTTTGGGGCCCTTGTGAAGACTTCTGGTCTTTTGACTTATCCCCACCTTTCTCAGAGCCCTTAGGATCTTGCTTCTTGGTGTCACCCCCTTGGTTCTGGGTTTTCTGCCTCACCCTGGTTCTGACCCATTTGTCTGCCTTCTTTCCCAATTCTTGGGGAGAGGTCAGAACAGAGTCCACCAGGTACTGGTGCAACAACTGGTTCTGGCAATTATTAAGGATCTGTTCTCTCATTATCAGATTATACAATCCCTTGAAATCAGTAACCCTACTGCCAACTAGCCAACCCTCCAGAGCCTTGGTTGCACAATCAACAAAGTCAGTCCAGTCCTGAGTCTGTGCCTTCTGGGTGTCTCTGAACTTCAACCTGTACTGCTCAGTGGTTAAGCCAAACCCATCTATTAGTGCACTCTTCAGGACTTCATAATCATCAGCATCCTCTTCTCTAACAGTGAGGAGCTTGTCTCTACCTTTATCTGAAAAGGAGAGCCACAAGATTGCTGCCCACTGCTTTTGGGGGACCTGCTGTACTCTACAGGCCCTCTCCATAGCAGTTATCCACTTGTGGATATCGTCCCCACTCTGGTAGGGAGGAACAACCTTGCTCAGGTTCCTATGGTCTGGAATATATTCCCTGCCTCTAGGGACACTGTTGCTGCCACCAAGGGGTTCTAACCCCTCTCTTCTAGAAGCTCTCTGGATCTCCAGGGCTTCCCTATCCAGTGCCAACTGCTTGGTTCTGAGGGCAACTCGTGCTTCCTCATACTGTAGTAGTTTGCACATTCTTTCAGAGGAGGTCTCTCTTATGGGAAAGTATGAGTTCCTCTGATGGACAAATTCTCTGCCAGAGTGATAGGAGTGGTCAGATTCCCTGGAAGGGGACCTGTGCCTCTCATCCACTCTGTCAGTTCTCTTAGGGAGAATTCCTCTGTCCTTTTCAGGCCCCTTGGAGCCTGGCCCTTCAATCACAGAGTCCTGGTCATTCTGATTTTCATCATCTGACCCAGACACTGTAATTGACCCACCCCTGATTCAGACCCATTAGCTCCTAGAGCCAATCTAAGATCATCTGCTGTCAGCAGATCTATCAGGTGTAGTGTGGAGGGACTCTGTCCTAGCTTCAGGTGTCTTTCAACACACATGGCTCTCAAGTCAGAGAAAGCCATGTCCTTATACTGAGGCTGGGTGGACCCACTGGCTCCACCTTTTAAGGACATTCTAGTGTTGTGCAGTGTTGTACTACCTACACTAGTTTGTGGCCTACTGATCCTAGCTTGAGCTGTAGAAAGGGTGTGCTATCCCTTGGCACACAGCTCTAAGTTCAGTAGAACTTATTGATACTAAGCTTGACTTTATATGTACCTTAAGTACCTATAGTGGTTTTCAGTTAGTAATTCAAATAGAGATTTTCTGGTAAAACAATAGCAAGCTGGAATCCCACACGCTGCCCACCAATGTGAGAAGTTGGCCTGGTATATGCTGTTCACTAATTAAAGTGGACACCTTGCACCAGTACAATTCGACTCTTATGGTAGATAGGTTTAAGACAACCTTTATAGAAAGCTATCCTAGTGGTAGCTGTGGAGAGCAGCCTTCAGGCTAAGTCTTGAAGGAATGTAAAGCAGCTTGTTTTACCACACAATCTCTTGAATCACCAAATGAAAAGACACCACACAGGTATATATATCAAATATATATGTATTTATTATTAAACAACTCTCTACTAATCTCTTTATGAGATTAGAAGTCAAGGACATATGTACAAGTCAATAGTTATCCAAATAAGTTAGCACAGTAAATATCACAACCTTATCTTGGCTAGACCGGGGTCTAGAGCACATAGAATCGAGGGACCCCCAGAGAACCACCCAGGTAGTTGTAGGAGACCCACAG
Organism: Calotriton arnoldi; assembly: GCA_963921515.1. NCBI lineage: Eukaryota > Metazoa > Chordata > Amphibia > Caudata > Salamandridae > Calotriton > Calotriton arnoldi. The sequence continues at coordinate 915,365 of CAWUFW010005541.1, forward strand.
GGGACGGACGCGGTGTTCAGACACTGGTGCGAGTCCTGTACGAGTCTATGTAAGCGGACGCGATTGAGTTATCAATGTTACAGGCCCCTGGCGTGTTCGAGGCGAACACACCGATCGGTCAGTACGAGTCGAAGGACGCGGTTACTGGTAGATTTACAAGGGAGTTGGACGCGGTGTGTCTAACACAGCCGCGAACCCTGTACGAGTCAGTGCGAGAATCGCACGGGGAAAATAAGAGTTTTAGGATACTTCTGGTGAACCTACAAGCAAGTCACTTACAGGGTAAGTAGTTCTAGGGCCCACACCCACAGGAGCACCGTAGTGCTGGAGTTACCTCACCCAGGGGAGCCGGGTGCACAGGTGTCCTTTGGTGTCGGGTCGCGGCGTCGTTTTCAATGGCGAACAAAGAAGACTTGCTGCTTGTGATGTCTGAAGAAGTGTCCGGTGGAATCCAAGCCTGGATTCGGTAGAAGGATGACCTGAAAGCAGAGGGGACAGTGTTCAAAGTCACTTGGTAGTGACTCGGGGCAAGGAAGATGGATGCCCACCGTCGTCGCAGGATTCAGGTCGTTCACGGTTGCCTTGACTCTTCAGCCACGAGGTCCAGGAGGTGTCGACGATGACCAGGAGCTGGATTCGGCGTGTCCCACGATGTCTGCAGCTTACGGTGGTGTCGGCAGCTCGGTTGGAGCCAACAGGCCTTGGTAACAGCAAGTCTTGTGAGAAGTGTGAAAAGGCAATGGCGCAGACCAGCAAGGTCTGAGGGACTCACCCAGCAAGGGTAAGTCAGGGCAGGCCTGGAGCAACCAGGGGAGCCCTTTGGTTTCTTGGAAAAGTCTTCAGGGGACCCACGAGCTGGCTGGCAAGGGATTGCAAAGACGCCTCGGTCGGATTCACTCAACAGGGGCCCACGGTCACTCGGGACGGTGTAGGCTGCTGATCTTTGGAGGGATTCCTGCTGGAGGATACGACCACACGTGGTCCAAAGCACAGGTTCTGAGAACGTTGTGTAGGGGTTGCACTCGACAATAGTGCACGGTACCCAGGGGTCGCGGTTCCTCGTCACTCGTGTGGTCCACTTGCCTCAGCTTCGCTGGGGACTCACGATGGCCTTGGAGAAGTCAGGAAATGTACTTCTTGGGCTGCAGGGACTTCGGACTCTGGCGGGAGCGGTGTAGTTTGCGACCGTCGTTTGTAGTTTTTGGTGCCTGCCAAGCAGGGAGTCACTCCTTGACTCCAAGGGAGATTCTTCTGTCTTCCAAAGGTAGTGGAACGTCGAAGGGCCAGGATTCTTCTTTTGAGCGTCGTCCAGGGATATCTAATCTTCAGGTTCAAGGGCTCCCTACCTTATACTAACAAGGAAGGGAGGGACTAGCTCTTAGACCCCACCTATGGGAGGGTCAGGGGAGTGGGTGGTTACACCCACTGCCCTTTGTCCAGTTTCGCGCCAGAGCAGGGGCAGGTAGCCCCTGAGCCGGTTTGAACTGGCATATGCACAGAGGAGCCTTCTGCTCCCCCAGTGCAGGACTTCAAAGCACTCTAAGAGTGCACCCACCCAGCCCCAATACACTAAACCCTGTCTGGGAGGTGGTTACACCTCCCTGTGACAGGATACCTTTTGTTGGGCTTCCTCCACTGCGAGTTTCGGTCATCAGCAGGAGGGCAGCCCAGTGTCTGTGACTGGTGGCATCCATTTTGTGATGCCAGGGCTCTGCAGGATTCTACCGCGTTTCCACAGTAGGTACATGTCTATCCCTCTAGAAGGGTGGAATGCTACCCCCGCCGCCAGGACTGGCAGGGGGGTAGTATTCCAAGATGTTTGACACCAAACACGACATGTTTTGATGCAGCCATACCAAAGTTAGCATTTTACCGCGAGGATATAATGCACTTAAGAGTATATGGTTTAACCGCATCCACAAACAGCACCAGAGAATGGACTCTGAGAGCTGCAGAGGGGCCCTGCTCAGGCAGAGGCACCCCCTCACATAGAAGCCAAGCACCCTGCCCTCAGGATTGATAGGGCCTGCCTTAGGGGTGACTGATAGGTTTATATGTGTGTGTTGGAGAGGTATAGGGAACCTATACCTCAGTGAGAAGTGCTAGCACCACCTCACCCAGGCTGCAGTAGCAGGCCTGTGGTGTCAGATTTAGTCTGCTTCCCATGGGTGGCATAATACATGCTGCAGCCCCTGGTAGGCCTGTGAAGTACCTATGCCCTTGGTACCTAAGGTACCATATACTAGGGACTCATAAGGTACCACAGTATCCAATCACTAGTGCACCTAGGGTGCACTCCAAGTCGTTTAGAGAGAACAGAGAGGCTGGGGCCCTGATTGGCAGGGGCCCAGCCAGACTATAGCCAGAAACCAGTGTAAACATCAGAAAAAAAAGTGGGGGCAACATAAGAGGCAGATCCTACTCTCCTACACTCACCACACCATACCAGTTTAGACCCTGCTATATTTAAAGCAGTGTTGACCCTGTTCCTTATGGGAACCCTCCAGCCCGAACGGCCAAGCCAGGTCCTCCCTGGACCAGAAACAAGCATCCTGGGACCTGTTTCAGGGAATCATTCTTCATCAGCCAGGCTAGCTTAAATCCAGTAGTGTAGTGAGCAAGGGTCCTACGTCTGGCCATACCCTTCCCACTTAGGGCAACATATGCAAAAGAAACAATTGATGTACAGAAAGCTGGACAAGACAAGCATTCACCCCCAGTTATAAGGACCTCGGTTTAATCCATCATTCTTTTGCTCACCATACCACCCCAGTTTGGACTCAGTTATGTGCAAATCAGTCTTGACCCTGTTCCTTATGGGAATAGTCCAGCCCGAACTGCTAAACCAGGTCCTCCCTGGAACAGAAACAAGCATCCAGGGACTGGTTTCAAGTCATCACCCTTCATTAACTAGGCTAGCTTAAATCCAGTGGTGTAGTGAGCAAGCGACCTACATCTAGGCATACCCTTCCCACTTAGGGCAACATTTGCAAAAGAAACAATTGATCTATGGAAAGCTGGACAATGCAAACATTCACCCCCAGTCACAAAGATCTGGGTTTAATCCATTATTCTTTTGCTCACCACAACACCCCAGTTTAGACCCAGCCATATGCAAATCAGTCTTGACCCTGTTCCTTATGGGAACAGTCCAGCCCGAACTGCCAAGCCAGGTCCTCCTTAGACCGGAAACAAGCATCCTGGGACCAGTTTCAGGGATTCACCCATCACCAGCCAGACTAGCTTGAATCCAATGGTGCAGTGAGCACGGGACCCACGACTGAGCATACTTTTCCCACTTAGGAAAAAATATGCAAAAGAAACTATAGACGGACGGAATGCTGGACAATGCAAACATTCACCCCCAGTCAGAAGGATTCGGGTTAAATCCATCATTCTTTTGCTCACCACACCACCCCAGGTTGGACCCAGCCATTGGCAAATCAGTCTTCACCCTGTTCCTTATGGGAACAGTCCAACCTGAACAGCCAAGACAGGTCTTCCTTGGACCGTAAACAAACATCCTGCGACAGGTTTCAGGGCATCACCCTTCATCAGCCAGGCTTGCTTGAATCCAGTGGTGTAGTGAGCACAGGACCCATGTCTGGGCATACCCTTCCCACTTATGGCAACATATACAAAAGAAACAATTGAAGACAGAATGCTAAACAATGCTTACATTCACCTCCAGTCACAAGGATCTGGGTTTAATTCATCATTCTTTTCCTCACCACACCAGCCCAGTTTGGACGCAGTCACATACAAATCAGTCTTGACCTTGTTCCTTAAGGGAACAGTCCAGGACAAACTGCCAAGCCAGGTTCTCCCTGGAACGGAAACAAGCATCCTGGGACCGATTTCAAGACATCAACAAGGCTATCTTGAATCCAGTGGTGTAGTGAGCACGGGACCCACGTCTCGTCATACCTTTCCCACTTAGGGTAAAACGTGCAAAAGAAACAATAGATGGACGGAATGCTAGACAATGCAAACTTTCACCCCCAGTTACAAGGATCTGGGTTTATTCCATCATTCTTTTGCTCATCACACCACCCCAGTTTGGACCCAGTCTTATGCAAATCAGTCTTGACCCTGTTCCTTGTGGGAACAGTCCAGTCCGAACTGCCAAGCCAGATCCTCCCTGGACCAGAAACAAGCACCCTGAGACCAGTTTCAGAGCATCACCCTTCATCAACTTGGCTAGCTTGAATACAGTGGTGTAGTGAGCAAGGGATCCACGTCTGGGCATACCTTTCCCACTTAGGACAAAATATGCAAAAGAAACAATTGATTGACGGAATGCTGGACAATGCAAACATTCACCCCAAGGTACAAGGATCTGGCTTTAATCCATCATTCTTTGGCTTACCACACCACCCCAGTTTTGGACCCAATCATATGCAAATCAGTCTTGACCCTGTTCCTTATTGGAACAGTCCAACCCGAACAGCCAAGCCAGGTCTTCCTTGGACCGTAAACAAGCATCCTGGGACCTGTTTCAGGGCATCACCCTTCATCAGCCAGGCTAGCTTTAATCCAGTGGTGTAATGAGCACAGGACGCACGTCTTGACATACCCTACCCACTTAGGACGACATATGCAAAAGAAACAATTGCTTGACAGAATGGAGGACAATGCAAACATTCCCCCCTAGTTACAAGGATATGGGTTTAATCCATCATTCTTTTGCTCACCACACCACAGTCTTGACCCTGTTGTTTATGGGAACAGTCCAGCCCAAACTTCCAAGAAAAGATCCTTCCTGGACCAGAAACAAAAATCCTGGGACCAGTTTCAGAGAATCACCCTGCATCAGCCAGAATAGTTTGAATCCAGTGGTGTAGTGAGCACGGGACCCAAGTCTGGGCATACCCTTCCCACTTAGGGCGATATATGCAAAAGAAAGAATTGATGGATGGAATGCTGGACAATGCAAACATTTAGGCCCAGTCAGTAGGATCTGGGTTTAATCCATCATTCTTTTGCTCACCACACCACCCCAGTTTCGACTAAGCCATATGCAAATCAGTCTTTACCCTGTTCCTTAAGGGAACAGTGCAGCCCAAACTGCCAAGCCAGTTCCTCCCTCGACCGGAAGCAAGCATCCTGGGACAGGTTTAAGGGCATCACCCTTCATCAGCCAGGCTTGCTTGAATCCAGTGGTGCAGTGAGCACGGGACCCACGTCTGGGCATACCCTTCCCACTTATGGCGACATATACAAAAGAAACAATTGAAGACAGAATGCTAGACAATGCTTACATTCACCTCCAGTCACAAGGATCTGGGTTTAATTCATCATTCTTTTGCTCACCACACCAGCCCAGTTTGGTTGCAGCCACATACAAATCAGTCTTGACCTTGTTCCTTAAGGGAACAGTTCAGGCCAAACTGCCAAGCCAGGTTCTCCCTGGAATGGAAAGAAGCATCCTGGGACCCATTTCAAGGATTCACCCTTCATCAACCAGGCTAGCATGAATCCAGTGGTGTAATGAGCACGGGACCCACGTCTGGGCATACATTTCCCACTTAGGGAAAAATAAGCAAACGAAACTATAGACGGACGGAAAGCTGGACAATACAAACATTCACCACCAGTCACAAGGATCTGGGTTAAATCCATCATTCTTTTGCTCACCATACCACCCCAGGTTGGACCCAGCCATATGCAAATCAGTCTTGACCTTGTTCCTTATGGGAACAGTCCAACCTGAACAGCCAAGCCTGGTCTTCCTTGGACCATAAACAAGAATCCTGAGACCGGTTTCAGGGTATCACCCTTCATCAGCCAGGCTACCTTTAATCCAGAGGTGTAATGAGCACGGGACCCAAGTCTGGGCATACCCTTCCCACTTAGGGCGACATATGCAAAAGAAAGAATTGATGGACGGAATGCTGGACAATGCAAACTTTCACCCCCAGTTACAATGATCTGGGTTTAATCCATCATTCTTTTGCTCATCACACCACCCCAGTTTGGACCCAGTGATATGCAAATCAGTCTTGATCCTGTTCCTTGTGGGAACAGTCCAGTCCGAACTGCCAAGCCAGGTCCTCCCTAGACCAGAAACAAGCACCCTGAGACCAGTTTCAGAGCACCACCCTTCATCAACAAGGCTAGCTTGAATCCAGTGGTGTAGTGAGGAAGGGACCCACGTCTGGGCATACCTTTCCCACTTAGGACAAAATATGCAAAATAAACAATTGATGGACGAAATGCTGGACAATGCAAACATTCACCCCAAGGTACAAGGATCTGGGTTTAATCCATCATTCTTTGGCTTACCACACCACCCCAGTTTTGGACCCAGTCATATGCAAATCAGTCTTGACCCTGTTCCTTATGTTAACAATCTAGCCTGAACTGCCAAGCCAGGTCCTCCCTGGACAAAAACAAGCACCCTGAGATAGATTTCAGGGCATCACCCTGCATCAGCCTGGATAGTTTGAATCCAGTGGTGTAGTGAGCACGGGACCCAAGTCTGGGCATACCCTTCCCACTTAGGGCTACATATGCAAAAGCAAGAATTGATGGACGGAATGCTGGACAATGCAAACATTTACACCCAGTCAGAAGGATCTGGGTTTAATCCATCATTCTTTTGCTCACCACATCACCCCAGTTTCGACGAAGCCATACGCAAATCAGTCTTTACCCTGTTCCTTATGGGAACAGTCCAGCCCAAACTGCCAAGCCAGGTCCTCCCTCGACCGGAAGCAAGCATCCTGGGACAGGTTTCAGGGCATCACCCTTCATCAGCCAGGCTTTCTTGAATCCAGTGGTGTACTGAGCATGGGACCCACGTCTGGGCATACCCTTCCCACTTATGGCAACATATACAAAAGAAACAATTGAAGACAGAATGCTAGACAATGCTTACATTCACCTCCACTCACAAGGATCTGGGTTTAATTCATCATTCTTTTGCTCACCATTCCAACCCAGTTTGGACGAAGCCACATACAAATCAGTCTTGACCTTGTTCCTTAAGGGAACAGTCCAGGCCAAACTGCCAAGCTCGGCTCTCCCTGGAACAGAAACAAGCATCCTGGAACCGGTTTCGGGAATCACACTTCATCAGCCAGGCTAGCTTGAATCCAGTGGTGTAGTGAGCACTGGACCCACATCTTGTCATACCTTTCCCACTTAGGGCAAAATATGCAAAAGAAACAATAGATGGACGGAATGCTGGACAATGCAAACATTCACCCCCAGTCACAAGGATCTGGGTTTAATCCATCATTCATTTCTTCACCACACCACCCCAGTTTAGACGCAGCCATATGCAAATAAGCCTTGACCTTGTTCCTTATGGGAACAGTCCAGCCTGAACTGCCAAGCCAAGTCCTCCCTGGACCGTAAACAAGCAGCCTGGGACAGTTTTCAGGGCATCACTCTTCATCAGCCAGGCTAGCTTTAATCCAGTGGTGTAGTGAGCACGGAACCCACGTCTGGGCATACCCTTCCCACTGAGGGCGACATATGCAAAAGAAACAATTGATGGATAGAATACTGGGCAGTGCAAACATTCACCCCCAGTCACAAGGTTTTGGATTTAATCCATCATTTTTTTGCTTACCACACCACCCCAGTTTGGACCCAGCCATATGCAAATCAGTCTTGACACTGTTCCTTATGGGAACAGTCCAGCCCGAGCTGCCAAGCCAGGTCCTCCCTGGACCGGAAACAAGCATCCTGAGACCGGTTTCAGGGCATCACCCTTCATCAGCCAGGCTAGCTTGAATCCAGTGGTGTACTGAGCTCGGGTCGCACGTCTGGACATACCCTTTCCACTTAGAGCAACATATGCAAAAGAAACAATTGATGGACAGAATGCTGGACAATGCAAACATTCACTACCCAGTACAAGGATCTGGGTTTAATCCATCATTCTTTTGCTCACCACACCACCCGAGTTTGGACCCAGTCATATGCAAATCAGTCTTGACCCTGTTCCTGATGGGAACAATGCAGCCCGAACTGCTAAGCCAGGTTCTCCCTGGACCAGAAACAAGCACCCAGAGACCGGTTTCAAGGCACCACCCTTCTTCAACCAGGCTAGCTCAAACCTAGTGGTGTAGTGAGCAAGGGACCCACGTCTGGGAATATCCTTCCCACTTAGGGCAACATATGCAAAAAAAAACAATTGATGGAAAGAATGCTGGACAATGCAAACATTCACTCCCAGTCACAAGGATCTGGGTTTGATCCATCTTTCTTTTGCTCACCACCCCAGTTTGGACACAGCCATATGCAAATCAGTCTTGACTCTGTTCCTTATGGGAACAGTCCGGCCCGAACTGCCAAGCCAGGTCCTCCCTGGACAGGAAACAAGCATGCTGGGACCAGTTTCAGGGCATCACCCTTCAACAGCCAGGCTAGCTTGAATCCATGTGGTGTAGTGAGCACGGGACCCACGTCTGGTCATACCCTTCCCACTTAGGGCAACATAGTCAAAAGAAACAATTGATGGAGGGAATGCTGAACAATGCAAACATTCACCCCCAGTCACAAGGATCTGGGGGGCCTATGTACATCGAGTTAACGCCGCGTTAGCGGCACTTTTCTGCTGTTAATGCGGCAATATTTTTATCGCCCTATTAACAAGCTGTCGCTAACAGCCGTTAGCGACAGCTTTCTGGCGATACTTTCAGCATCGCCACCCATGTCAGCGATAACTATCGCTAATGACATGGAAGGTAGGCGTTTCCGTGCAAAAACACACGCTAACCCCACTTCGCGATATTTACAACGATCGCCCGGACCCGCGATATGTTAAAAAAACAGCCGCTAAAGCCCATTAGCGGCTGGGACTTAAGACAAGAAAAAAGCTGGTCTTAAAAATGGAGATAACCCTTGGGGCCTCATTTCAGCAGGTTTTGTTGCTGGATCGCGCTGCAAGCAATGTTGCTGCGCTGCCCTGCAACAAAACTACAGGGCAGGACTGCGCACCATCAATAAGATAGTGCTCATTCCTGGGCCTCACTCATGAAAAGTGTTGCAGCGCTGCGACAAGACAGCGTTGCAACACTGTGCACTACCCCCTTCTTGCGACAACACAGATGTGCTGTATTTACTGGACAGCGCTCCATGAAGCAGGTAATGACAGCTACGTCTGGAATCCTGATGTATCTGTCTGCGCTAAAGTTACCCATTGCTGCAGTCACGTCACAACCATGACGCAAATCCAGCAATGCATGGGTCCAGCCTATCCCTGTGGCACTCTGTCACCCTTACGCCTGCCATCATGCAGGTGTAAGGTGCTGACGCAGTGCTGTTATTGAGGGGTGCCTGGGTGTCGGCGCAGTTGGAGATCCATCGGTGGCGGTTGCACGCTGCGGTGTCATAGTCTGTAAGCGTTGTCGGAGTGGTGGAACTGTGGGTGTTGACGAGACGTACTTCGGTGGCCTTGATCCAGCTGCGATGGAGGCGATGATGGCGGTTGTGTACGGTGGGCACGGTGAAGCTGTGATGTATACAATGATGGTCGGTACAGGAGAGTCCGGTGGTGTGGCTGTAGTTGAAGGTCCCGATGGCGGAGGAGACGTGCTCGACCGTGTGTCCTGCTATGCTTGCTGCGGTGACTAGCTGCTTGAGTCTGATGTTGGGGAGCTACCCCAGGAGGGGGTAGTGTTTTGGTCACTGGGGTTGTCCAGGTGGAACTAGAGTTCGCCAAGTAGGATGTCGTCGGAGGATGGGAGAGCCTGGTGTGCAATGAGGTCTACAATGGTATCAGAGAATGGGTGTCCATGGCCCGAGGGGCCTGCAGATGAGGATGCCGCAGAGGATGGGGTTGGGGTTGGTCCGGATCTGGAAGTTGAGTTTTCCATGGTCACCGTTGGGTCATTAGAGTGCGTGTTCAGTCGGAGTGTGCTTCTGTAGGTGATGGCAATGCCTCCTCCTGGACGGTCGGGGTGGTCCTTACAGGTGATTTAGTAGCCGTCAGTGATGGTGTTGTCCGGTCCGGAGCAGATGTTGGTCCTGGCAGGCGATGTGGCGTCCAGGGTTGATGGCGAGGTGGGCGCTGGCGCCATAGGGGTGGAGTGTCTGAGAGGAAGGGTCCTTGGTGCTGAGTGCGGTCCAGGGGCAGACGGGCTTGCCTATGGCTTGCCTTTGGCATGGGAGGCGTCCATTACAATGCAGGCATTACATCGTAATGCCTTTAGAGCACAAATCCAACAACGCAGGTGACTGTACATCGCATTCCATTACAACACATTGTGAGGTCAGTAATGGGGTATTTTTCATTTTTAGGGTGGGTATGGGTTTCGGGTGTCGGAGATGAAATGTGGGGTGTATTATGATGTAAACTTTGAATTTTGGGGTGTGCATTTGGGTCAAATATGAAATTTGGGGTGTGTTTTGGAGGCTGAAAGATGAATTTTAGGGTTCAGGGTTTGCTTTGGGGTGCAAGGGTCAGTTTTAGGGTTGTACCCACTGAAGTGGGAATAGTTATGTTTACATCTCCGCAATCCAACACCTTCCCTACTGTTGCAATATGCCTAGTATTAGTATGCATTGTAATGGAATGCGATATAATGGTATGCATCGTAACTCCATACACACCTTTGGCACACCAGTGGTACGCCCGCTGCGCATGGCCGCACAGCGGCCACCATTGAGAAGTGCTGCGGGGGGAGCTGGACAGCTGGGAGGTGGTAAACGCCGCAAAGAACACTGGATGGGGCGTGGACGCAGGGGTGTGTGTGTGAGCATGCGTTGTAAATATTTTAATGAGGGAAGTCTTACCTCGAAGCCGGGTCCCGTGTCCTCGTTGCTCCTGCTCTCCTGCGTCTACTTCCAGGAACAGGAAGTAGGCAGCCAGGCTCCCTCCCCTGAGCCAATCACAACACTACAATGCAACGGTGGGATTGGTAATTGGCAACGGGACAAGGTATGCAGCCAGGGGCTGTAGGGGTGGGCATGTTCTCCATGCAGGCTCTAATGCAGACTGCATTACGAACAGGGAAGTGCGCATTACTGTTTTGGGCGGCCTGAGTGGGCCGACCAAACAGTCATTGCGCACTTGAGTGGGCATGCGAATCCGCCCATGCCCTTCTCTGTGCTTGGAGCATTCCTACCCACCCGCAAAGGAAACATAGCACGATTATTACATCAGTAAGTTATCATCATGTGATGATTGTTCCTCTTCTGCACTGCTTGAAAGCAGTGGGGCAACGCTCTTCCGCCTTCGCGGATGAGCCGGCACGGGGGGTGCATCATCTACGTGTACTAGGCCTGTGCGACTCGACCCCCAGGCGTCCTGCGCTACGCGTCCCACCTTCTCCTTACATTGACATTGACACAGTGGCGCAATCCGCTGCACTCTCTCCAAATCTGTGACTCAGCCAGCAGGAGCCTCAGCTGGGTGTGATTTCACAAGCCTGGGTACAGCAGTCGCCGCCAAGTCCACTGGTGACCTCCCGATTCAGTTGATGCAGCAGGGCCCCCTTAGGCGTGAAGTTACAGCACCCCCACCACACAAGTTCGGCGCAGCTCAGGGGCCTCACCCTCCACAGCGTCCGGCCAGCCCAACATCATCCAGCCTGTGATGCAGAGAGGCAGCACCCACCGTTGGTAATCCCCTCCGTTCACCCCGGTGTAGTGGTAGGTCGTAGTATGCGATGCAAACCTCCCTACGTTGGGGCGCAGGAGCTTCTCTACTATTAACAGCTCCAAGGTGCGCAAGGCGGTCTTCTCACACAGGTCAGCAATGTGTCTCCATGCGACCTACCAGACTTCACCACCAGGTGCGGGCGATCGTCACGCCTCAATGTCTACCGCCACAGCTCATCGACTCCACAGCTCCTCCGCATCCCACTCAAGGCTCCAGACACAGGTCCAGCGAGGCATCCAGGCTCCAGACGCAGGTCAAGCGAGGCATCCAGGCTCCAGATGCAGGTCCAGCGAGGCATCCAGGCTCCAGACGCAGGTCCAGCGAGGTATCCAGGCTCCAGACGGAGGTCCAGCGAGGCATCCAGGCTCTCATCCTGGTCATCCTGGATGGTGGGTGGCTTGCAGGGGTTGTTGATGTGTGCTGCAGTTGGCCCTGGCTTCTCCATTCTGCATTTCATTGGTTTTTATGCCTATTTCTATTGGAGGTTGACTTATTGGCTATTTTTTGCATTAGAGGCAAAAAAAACTCACGTTGGGCTGACTAACGTGAGTTTTTTTTACGCTAATGGGCCTATTGGTAGTTTTTGCCCGCTAACGCCAGAGTTCCTATCGCCATCGCGCAAATGTTAGCTGCAGTTTTCACCACGATCCCTGATACTATCACCATGTAGCGACGGCTTGTTAATACGCTGCTAACATGGTGATAGATTTCAGTGGTAAGCGGCGATAAAAATACTGCTGCTAACTCGCGTTAGCAATAGTTATTGCCAGTGCTTGTACATATGCCCCTGGGTTTAATCCATCATTCTTTTGCTCACCACACCACCCCAGTTAGGACACAACCATGTGCAAATCAGTCTTAACACTGTTGTTTATGGAAACAATACAGCCTGAACTGCCAAACCAGGTCCTCCCTCGACCGGAAACAAGCATCCTGGGACTGGTTTCAGGACATCCCCTTTCATCAGCCATTCTAGCTTGAATCCAGTGGTGTAGTGAGCACAGGACCTACGTCTGGGCATACCCTTCCCACTTAGGGCGACATATGCAAAAGAAACAATTGATGGACAGAATGCTCGACAATGCAAACATTCACCCCCAGTCACTAGTATCTGGATTTAATCCATCATTCTTTTGCTCACCACACCACCCCAGTTTGGACCCAGCCATATGCAAATCGGTCTTGACCCTGTTCCTTATGCGAACAGTCCAGCCTGAACTGCCAAGCCAGGTCCTCCCTGGACCGGAAACAAGCATCCTGGGACCGGTTTCAGAGCATCACCCTCCATAAACCAGGCTAGCATGAATCCAGTGGTGTAGTGAGCTCGGGACCCACGTCTTGTCATACCCTTCCCAATTAAGGCAACATATGCAAAAGAAACAATTGATGGATGGAATGCTGGACAATGCAAACATTCACCCCCAATCACAAGCATCTGGGTTTAATCCATCATTCTTTTGCTCGCCACACCACCCCAGTTTAGACCCAGCCATATGCAAATAAGGCTTGACCCTGCTCCTTATGGGAGCAGTCCAGCCCGAACTGCCAAGCCAGGTCCTCCCTGGGCCGGAAACAATCATCCTGGGACAGGTTTCCGGGATTCACCCTTCATCAGCCAGGCTAGTTCAAATCCAGAGGTGTAGTGAACAAGGGACCTATGTCTGGGCATACCCTTCCCACTTAAGGCGACATATGCAAAAGAAACAATTGATGGACAGAATGCTAGACAATGCAAACATTCACCCCCAGTCACAAGGATCTGGGTTTAATCCATCATTCTTTTGCTCGCCACACCACCCCAGTTTAGACCCAGCCATATGCAAATAAGGCTTGACCCTGCTCCTTGTGGGAGCAGTCCAGCCCGAACTGCCGAGCCAGGTCCTCCCTGGACCAGAAACAATCATCCTGGGACAGGTTTCAGGGATTCACCCTTCATCAACCAGGCTAGCTTGAATCCAGAGGTGTTGTGAACAAGGGACCCACGTCTGGGCATACCCTTCCGACTTAGGGCGACATATGCAAAAGAAACAATTCATGGACAGAATGCTAGACAATGCAAACATTCACCCCAAGTCACAAGAATCTGGGTTTAATCATTATTTTGCTCACCACACCCCCCTGTTTGGACCCAGCCATATGCAAATCAGTCTTGACACTGCTCCTTATGGGAACACTCCAGCCCGAACTGCCAAGCCAGGTACTCCCTGGACCGGAAACAAGAATTCGGGGACCGGTTTCAGGACATCACCCTTCATCAGCCAGGCTAGTTTGAATACAGTGGTGTTGTGAGCAAGGGACCCACATCTAGGCTTACCCTTTTCACTTAGGGCGACATATGCAAAAGAAACAATTGATGGATCTGGGTTTAATCCATCATTCTTTGCTCACCACACCACCCCAGTTTGGACCAAGTCATATTTAAATCAGTCTTGACCCTGTTCCTTATGGGACCCGGCCAGCCAGAACTGCCAAACCAGGTCCTCCCTGGACCGGAAACAAGCATCCGGGACCCGTTTCAGGGCATCACCCTTCATCAGCCAGGCTAGCTTGAATCCAGTGGGGTAGTGAGCAAGGGACCCATGTCTGGGCATACCCTTCCCATTTAGGACGGCATATGCAAAAGAAACAATTGATGGTTGGAATGCTGGAGAAAACAAGCATTCACCCCCAGTTACAAGAATCTGGGTTTAATCCATCATTCTTTTGCTCACCACATCACCCCAGTTTAGACCCAGCCATATGCTAATCAGTCTTGCCCCTGTTCGTTATGGGAATAGTCCAGCCCGAACTGCCAAGCCACGTCCTCCCTAGACCGGAAACAACTATCCTGGAACCTGTTTCAGGGCATCACCCTTCATCAACCAGGCTAGTTTGAATCCAGTGGTGTAGTGAGCAAGGGACCCACGTCTGGGCATACCCTTACCACTTAGGGCAACATATGCAAAAGAAACAATTGATGGATGGAATGGTGGACAATACAAGCATTCACCCCCAGTTACAAGGATCTGGATTTAATCCATCGTTCTTTGCTCACCATACCACCCCAGTTTGGACATAGTCACATTTAAATAAGTCTTGACCCTGTTCCTTATGGGAACAGTCCAGCCCAAGCTGCCAAGCTAGGTCCTCCCTGGACCGGAAACAAGCATCCTGGGACTGGTTTCAGGGCATCACCCTTCATCAACCAGTATAGCTTGAATCCAGTAGTGTGGTTAGCAAGAGACCCACGTCTGGGCATACCCTTCCCACTTAGGGCAACATATACAAAATAAGAATTGATGGACAGAATGCTGGACAATGGAAACATTCTCCCCCAGTCACAAGGATCTGGGTTTAATCCATCGTTCTTTGCTCACCATACCACCCCAGTTTGGACATAGTCACATTTAAATAAGTCTTGACCCTCTTCCTTGTGGGAACAGCCCAGCCCGAACTGCCAAGCCAGGTCCTCTCTGGAAAGGAAACAAGAATCCTTGGACCAGTTTCAGAGCATCACCCTTCGTCAGCCAGGCTAGCTTGAATCCAGTGGTGTAGTGAGCACGGAACCCACTTCTGGGCATACCCTTCCCACTTAGGAGGGCATATGCAAAAGAAATAATTGAAGGATGGAATGCGGGACAATGCAAGCATTCACCCCCAGCCACAAGGATCTGGGTTAAATCCATCATTCTTTTGCTCAGCACATCACTCTAGTTTAATCCCAGCCATATGCAAATCATTCTTGACCCTGTTCCTTGTGGGAACAGTCCAGCCCGAACTGCCAAGCCTGGTCCTCCTTGGTCAGGAAACAAGTACCCTGGGACCAGGTTCAGTGCATCACCCTTCATTAGCCAGGGTAGTTTGAATCCAGTAGTTTAGTGAGCACGGGACCCACGTCTGGGCATATCCTTCCCACTTAGGGCGACATATGCAAAAGAAACAATTGATGAACGGAATGCTGGACAATGCAAGTATTCACCCCCAGTCACAAGAATCTGGGTTAAATCCATCATTCTTTTGCTCACCACACACCCCACCCCACCCCAGTTTAGACCCAGCCATATGCAAATCAATCTTGACCCTGTTCCTTGTGGGAACAGTCCAGTCCAAACTGTCAAACCAGGTCCTCCCAAGATGGGAAACAAGCATCCTGGAATAGGTTTCAGAGCATCACCCTGCATCAGCCAGATTAGCTTGAAGCCAGAGGTGTAGTGAGCACAGGACCCACGTCTGGGCATACCTTTCACACTTAGGGGGACATATGCAAAAGAAACAATTGATGGACGGAATGTTGGAGAAGGAAAGCATTCACCCCAAATTACAAGGATCTGGTTTAAAACAAGCATTCTTTTGCTCACCACACCACCCCACTTTAGACTCAGCCATATGCAAATCAGTCTTGACCCTGCTCCTTGTGGGAACAGTCAAGGCCAAACTGCTAAGCCAGGCCCTCCCTGGACAAGAAACAAGTATCCTGGGACCAGGTTCAGGGCATCACCATTCATCAGCCAGGGTAATTTGAATCCAGTGGTGTAGTGAGCACGGGACCCACGTCTGGGCATACCCTTCCCACTTAGGGCAATTTATGCAAAACAAACCATTGATGGACTGAATGCTGGACAATGCAAGCATTCACCCCCAGTCACAGGGATCTGTGTTAAATCCATCATTCTTTTGCTCACCGCCCCACCCCGCCCCACCGCACCCCACCGCACCCCACCGCACCCCACCCCACCCCAGAATAGACCCAGCCATATGCAAATCAGTCTTGACCCTGTTCTTTGTGGGAACAGTCCAGCCCAGCCCAAACTGCCAAGCCAGATCCTCCCTGGACCGGAAACAAGCATCCTTGGACTGGTTTCAGGTCATCACCCTTCATCAGCCAGGGTAGCTTGAATCCAGTGGTGTAGTGAGCACGGGACCCTCGTCTGGGCATACCCTTCCAACTTAGGGCAACATATGTACAAGAAACAATTGATGGACAGAATGCTGGACAATACAAGCATTCACACCCAGTCACAAGGATCTGGGTTAAATCCATCATTCTTTTGCTCACCACACCACCCCAGTTTAGACTCAGCCATATGCAAATCAGTCTTGACCCTCTTCCTTGTGGGAACAGTCCAGCCCGAACTGCCAAGCCAAGTGCTTCCTGGAAAGGAAACAAGAATCTTTGGACCAGTTTCAAGGCATCATCCTTCATCAGCCAGGCTAGCTTGAATCCAGTGGTGTGGTGAGCACAGGACCCACTTCTGGGCATACCCTTCCCACTTAGGAGGACATATGCAAAAAAAATAATTGATGGACGGAATGCGGGACAATGCAAGCATTCACCCCCAGTCACAAGGATCTGGATTAAATCCATCATTCTTTTGCTCAGCACACCACGCCTGTTTAGACCCAGACATATGCAAATCAGTCTTGACCCTGTTCCTTGAGGGAACTGCCCAGCCTGAACTGTCGAGCTAGGTCCTCCCTGGACGGGAAGCAAGCATCCTGGGACCGGTTTCATGGTATCACCCACCGTCAGCCAGGCTAGTTTGAATCCAGTGGTGTAGTGAGCACGGGACACACGTCTGGGCATACCCTTCCCACTTAGGAGAACATAAGCAAAAGAAATAATTGATGGACGGAATGCCGAACAATGCAAGCATTCACCCCCAGTCACAAGGATCTGGGTTAAATCCATCATTCTTTTGCTCAGCACACCACTCCAGTTTAGACCCAGCCATATGCAAATAGTCTTGACCCTGTTCCTTGTGGTAACAGTCCAGTCCGAACTGTCAAGCCAGGTCCTCCCTGGACAGGGAACAAGTATCCTGGAACCAGGTTCAGGGCATCACCCTTCATCAGCCAGGCCAGCTAGAATACAGTGGTTTAGTGAGGACTGGACCCACGTCTGGGCATAGCCTTCCCACTTAGGGCGACATATGCAATAAAAACAATTGATGGACAGAATGCTGAACAATGCAAGCATTAACCCCCAATCACAAGGATCTGGGTTAAATCCATCTTTCTTTTGCTCAGCACACCGCTCTAGTTTAATCCCAGCCATATGCAAATCAGTCTTGACACTGTTCCTTGTGGTAACAATCCAGCCCAAAATGTCAAGCCAAGTGTAGGAGAGTAGGATCTACTTCACATGGGTACCCCCACTTTTTGCTGATGCTTCACTGTTTTTCGACTTTAGTCTGGCTGGGGCCCTGCTAATCAGAACCCCAGCCTAGCTGCTTCCTCTCTAAAATGGTTTCCATGTGCCTTAGGCACATCTCTGATTGGAATCTGGAGTGCCCTTATAAGTCCCTAGTATGTGGTATACTATGTACCCAGGGCATAGGTACCTCAGAGGCCTACCATGGGCTGCAGCATGTATTGTGCCACCCCTGGAAGGCCATCCAAAATGACACCACAGGTCTGCTACTGCAGCCTGGGTAAGGTGGTGCATGCACCTCTTACTGTGATATAGGCTACCTATATCACTACAATTACACACACATATAAACCTATAAGTCACTCCTATGGCAGGCCTTAACAATCCTGAAGGCAGAGTGCTTGGTTTTTATGTGAGAGGGTGCCCCTGCACGAGCAGGGCCCCTCTGCAGCGTTCGAGTCAATCCTCTGATGCTGTTTGTGGTGCAGCCTGACCATATACTCTTAAGTACATTATATCCTCGCAGTAAATGCTAACTTTGGGATGGCTGCACAGAAACATGTCGTGTTTGGTGACAAACATCTTGGAATACTACCCCCCACCAATTCTGGCGGCGGGGGTAGCATTCCACCCTTCTAGAGGGAGAGACATGTACACACCGGGCTACACGGTAACTTCTTTCCAGGGCCCTGGCATCACAAAATGGATGCCGCTGCCACAGACACGGGTCTGGCCTCCTGTTGCTGACTGAAACTCCGGCAGGGGAGGCCTGGACAATAGGTTTCCTGTCCCAAGGAGGTGTAACCACCTCCCCAGACAGGATAATGTGTATTGGGGCTGGGCGGGAGCACCCTCTGGTGCTTTGGAGTCCTGCACTGGGGGCACATTTGGTGTCCCTGTGCATATGCCAGTTCAAACCGGTTGCAGGGGCTACCTGCCCCTGCTCTGGCGCAAAACTGGACAAAGGGAAGGGGTGTAACCACCCTCTTCCCTGACCCTCCCATAGGTGGGTCCCCAGAGTATGTCCAACCCCTAACTTTGTATAAGTATGGGACCCCAGTCCTTAGGACTTTAGATTACCCTGGACGAAACTCTGAAACTGAATCCTGGACCTTCGATGCTCTACCTGAAGATTAGAGGACTGAAGAATCTCCCTTGGGGTCAAGGAGTGACTCCCCTGCTTGGCAGGCACCTAAGAAGCAATTGTCTGGTCTGCATCGCTGAAGCTCCCGCCGGACGCCGAAGTCTTTGCATCACCAGAGGTGGATTTCCAGACTTCCCCGAGGCTGCCCTGAGTCCCCAGCAAAGCTGAGGCCCGTAGCTATCGTGGGTAACGTGGAACCTTGACCCCTGGACCGAGCACATTTGCAAGTGCATCCTCTTCCTGGTCTCCCACGAAGTTGTGCTTTGGGCTCCGAGTAGCCCCCGCCTCCAGCACCGACTGCACCGAAGATCACTGGCCTCCACTCCACGAGTGTCCTGCAAGCCAGCTCCAAGTGCGTCCACTCGAGGCTCCTTCGAGGTCGCTAGTCCGTTGGCTAGTGGGCCCTCCCAAAGGCAACTCTTCTTCTGCTTAGGGCTTTCCTGGTTGCTCCAGACGTGCCCTGACTTACCCTTGCTGGGTGAGTCCCTCAGACCTTGCTGGTCTGTACCACCGTCCTTCTTCTATTTCCACGAGACTTGCCGTTGCCAAGGCTTGTGGGGTCCCATCCGGTCGCCGACACCGCAGCAATCGACAAACATCGTGGGACAGCTCGAATCCAGCTCCTGGTTGTCGTCGACGCCTCCTGGACCTCGTGGCTGAAGAGTCAAGACGACCGTCAACCTACCTGAAGCACCCGACATCGGTGGGCATCTGCTCATCGCCTTCCTGGTCACTGGCTAGTGACCCAGACTCTGTCCCCTCTGCTTTCAGGTTCTTCAGATCTTCGATCCACCTTTGGATCCACCCGAACACTTTCGACTTGGTCGCCAGCAGCACTTTGCAGCAGATCGCCATTGAAAACGACGACGAAACCCGACCCCGAAAGACACCTATGCACCCGGCTTCCCTGGGTGAGGTAACTCGAGTACTCCGGTGCTCCCGTGGGTATAGGCTCTAGAACAACCTAGTTCTAAAGGGGTTTGCTCCAAGTACTTCTCTAAGTGTCCTTTTTCTTTAAAACTCCAACCGCGACATTCCCCATAGAAGTCAACGGCGGCTCGCGGCTGTGTTCTCACACTGCACGCGTCCCCGTGGGTCCCCTGTGTCACTACCTTGGGTGGTTCCTTGAGGGCCAAGCACTTATACAGGCTCTAGGCCTTGTGTCTCAGCTCAGTCGTGGTTCTTATACCACTTTATTGGTATATGGTTTGGTACGCCCCTAGGGCTCAAACGTGTATCTGTGCTATTACTGTTGATAACTGACTTGTAACTTATGTACTTCGAACTCTAGCCTCATAAAGAGACTAGAGGGGTGTGTTTAAGACTAAATACATATATTTTAAATATATACCTGGTGTGGTCCTCTTTCATTTGGTCACTCAAGAGATTATAGACTGGTAAAACAAGCTGCTTTACATTCCTTCAAGACTTAGCCTGAAGGCTGCTCTCCATAGCTACCACTAGGATAGCTTTCAATAAAGGTTGTCTTTAACCTATCTCTAATAAGGGGTTGTTTGGACTGGTGCAAGGTGCCCAATATAAATAGTGGACAGCATATTCCAGGCCAACTTCTCACACCAGGTCCTCACTGGACAGAAAAAAAGAACCCAAGAACTGGATTCAAGAAATCACCCTTTATCAGCCAGAATAGCTTGAAGCCAGTGGTGTAGTGAGTAAGGGACCCACGTCTGGGCATACCCTTCCCACTTACGGCGACATATGCAAAAAAAAAAAACAATTGATGGACGGAATGCTGGATAATGCAAGCATTCACCCCCAGTCACAAGGATCTGGGTTAAATCCATCATTCTTTTGCTAACCATTCCACCCCAGTTTAGACCCAGCCATATGCAAATCAGTCTTGACCCTGTTCCTTGTGGGAACAGTCCAGCCCGAACTACCAAGCCAGGTCCTCCCTGGGTCGGAAAATAGTACTCTGGGACCGGTTTCAGGGTATCACCCTTCATCAGCCAGGCTAGCTTAAACCCAGTGGTGTAGTGAGCACGGGACCCACGTCTGGGCATACCCTTCCCACTATGGGGGCATATGCAAAAGAAATATTTGATGGACGGAATGCTGGACAAAGCAAGCATTCACCCCCAGTCACAAGGATCTCAGTTAAATCCATCATTCGTTTGCTCAGCACAACACTCCTGGTTAGACCCAGCCATATGCAAATCAGTCTTGACCCTGTTCCTTGTGGGAATAGTCCAGCACGAACTGCTAAGCCAGGGCCTCCCTGGACCAAAAACAAGCATCCTGGGACAGGTTTCAGGGCATCACCCTTCATCAGCCAGGATAGCTTGAATCCAGAGGTTTAATGAGCACAGGACCCACGTCTGGGCATAACCTTCCCACTTAGGTGGACATATGCAAAAGAAACAATTGATGGACGGAATGCTGGACAATGCAAGAATTCGCCCCCAGTCACAAGGATCTGGGTTAAATCCATCATTCTTTTGCTCACCACAACACCGCAGTTTAGACCCAGCCATATGCAATTCAGTCTTGACCCTTGTCCTTGTGGGAACTTTCCAGCTCGAACTGCCAAGCCAGGTCTTCCTAGGCCCAGGAACAAGAATCCTGGGACCGGTTTCAGGACATCACCCTTCATCAGCCAGGCTAGCTTGAATGCAGTGGTGTAGTGAGCACGGTACCCATGTCTGGGCATACCCTTCCCAATAAGGGCGACATTTACAAAAGAAACAATTGATGGACGGAATGTTGGAGAAGGCAAGCATTCACCCCAAATCACAAGGATCTGGTTTAAATCAAGCATATTTTTGCTCACCACACCACCCCAGTTTAGACCCAGCCATAAGCAAATAAGTCTTGGCCCTGTTCCTTGTGGGAACAGTCCAGCCCAAACTGCCAAACCAGGTCCTCCCTGGACAGGAAACAAGTATCCTGGGACCAGGTTCAGGGCACCACCACCCTTCATCAGCCAGAGCAGTTTGAATCCAGTGGTTTAGTGAGCACGGGACCCATGTCTGGGCATATCCTTCCCACTTAGGACGACATATGCAAAAGAAACAATTTATGGACGGAATGCTGGACAATGCAAGTATTCACCCCCAGTCACAAGAATCTGGGTTAAATCCATAATTCTTTTGCTCACCACACCACCCCAGTTTATACCCAGCCATATGCAAATTAGTCTTGACACTGTTCCTTGTAGTTGCAGTCCAGCCTGAACTGCCAAGCACATTCCTACCTGGACTGGAAACAAGCATCCAGGGACTGGTTTCAGGGCATCACCCTTCTTCAGCCAGGCAAGCTTTAAGCCAGTGGTGTAGTGAGGAAGGGACCCACGTCTGGGCATACCCTTCCCACTTAGGGCAAGATATGCAAAAGAAACAATTTACGGACGGAATGCTGGACAATGCAAGCATTCACCCCCAGTCATATGGATCTGGCTTAAATCCATCATTATTTTGCTCACCACACCGCAGGTAAGACCCAGCCATATGCAAATCAATCTTGACCCTGTTCCTTGTGGGAACAGTCCAGCCCGAACTACCAAACCAGGTCTTCCCTGGACCAGAAACAAGCATCCTGGGACCGGTTTCAGGGCATCACCCTTCATCAGCCAGGCTAACTTGAATCCAGTGGTGTAGTGAGCACGTGACCCATGTCTGGGCATACCCTTCTCACTTAGGACGACATATGCAAAAGAAACAATTGATGGACAGAATGCTGGACAAGGCAAGCATTCACCCCGAACCACAAGGATCTGTGTTAAATCAATAATTATTTTGCTCACCACACCACCCCAGTTTTGACCCAACCATATGCAAATCATTCATGACCCTGTTCCGTGCGTGAACAATCCATCCCGAACTGCCAAGCCAGGTCCTCCCTTGACCAGAAACAAGAATCCTGAGAGCGGTTTCAGAGCATCACAATTCATCAGCCAGGCTAGCTTGAAACCAATGGTGTAGTGAGCACGGGACCCACGTCTGGGCATACCCTTCCCACTTAGGGCGACATATGCAAAAGAAACAATTGATGAACGAGATGCTGGACAATGCAAACATTCACCCAAAGTCACAAGGATCTGGGTTAAATCCATAATTCTTTTGCTCACCATACCACCCCAGTTTAGACCCAGCCATATGCAAATCAGTCTTGACTCTGTTCCTTTTGGGAACAGTCCAACTCGAACTGCCAAGCCAGGTGCTCCCTGGACCGGAATGTAGCATCCTGGGACCAGTTTCAGGGCATCACCCTTCATCAGCCAGACTAGCTTGAATCCAGTGGTATAGTGAGCACGGGCAACCACGTCTGGGCATACCCTTCCCACTTAGGGCGAGTTATGCAAAAGAAACAATTGATGGACGGAACGCTGGACAATGAAAGCATTCACCCACAGTACCAGGGATCTGGGTTAATTCCATCATTCCCTTGCTCATCACACCACCCCAGTTTAGACCTAGTCATATACAAATCAGTCTTGACACTGTTCCTTGTGAGAAAAGTCCAGCCTGAACTGCTGAGCCAGTTCCTCCCTGGACTGGAAACAAACATACTGCGACTGGTTTCAGGGCATAACCCTTCTTCAGCCAGGCTAGCTTGAATCCAGTGGTGTTGTGAGCACAGAACCAACGTCTGGGCATACCCTTCCCACTTAGGGCGACATATGCAAAAGAAACAATTGATGGACGGAAAGCTGGACAATGCAAGCATTCACTCCTAGTCACAAGGATCTACATTAAATCAATCATTCTTTTGCTCACCACACCACCCCAGTTTTGACCCAGCCATATGCAAATCAGTCATGACACTGTTCCTTGTGAGAACAGTCCATCCCGAACTGCCAAGCCAGATCCTCCCTGGACCAGAAGCAAGAATCATGGGAGCTGTTTCATGGCATCACCCTTCATCAGCCAGGCTAGCCTGAATCCAATGGTGTAGTGAGCACGGGACCCACGTCTGGGCATACCCTTCCCACTTAGGGCGACATATGCAAAAGAAACAATTGAGGGACGAGATGCTGGACAATGCAAACATTCACCCACAGTCACAAGGATCTGGGTTATATCCATCATTCTTTTGCTTACCACACCACCCCAGTTTAGACCCAGCCATATGCAAATCAGTCTTGACTCTGTTCCTTGTGAGAACAGTCCAGCACAAACTACCAAGCCATAGCCTCCTTGGACCAGAAATAAGCATCCTGGGACCGGTTTCAGGAAATCACCTTTCATCAGCCAGAGTAGCTTGAATCCAGTGGTGTAGTGAGCACGGGACCCACGTCTGGGCATACCCTTCCCACTTAGGACGACTTATGCAAAAGAAACAATTGATGGACGGAATGCTGGACAATGCAAGCATTCACCCCGAACCACAAGGATCTGGGTTAAATCAATCATTCTTTTGCTCACCACACCACCCCAGTTTTGACCCAACCATATGCAAATCAGTCATGACCCTGTTCCTTGTGGGAAAAGTCCAGCCTGCACTGCCAAGCCAATTCTTTCCTGGACTGGAAACAAGCTTCCTGGGACTGGTTTCGGGGCATCACCCTTCTTCAGCCAGGCAAGCTTTAATCCAGTGGTGAAGTGAGCACAGGACCCACGTCTGGGCATACCCTTCCCACTTAGGGCGACATATGCAAAAGAAACAATTGATAGACGAGATGCTGGACAATGCAAACATTCACCCACTGTCACAAGGATCTGGGATAAATCCATCATTCTTTTGCTAACCACACTACCCCAGTTTAGACCCAGCCATATGCAAATCAGTCTTGACCCTGTTCTTTGTGGGAACAGTCCAGCCCACACTGCCAAGCCAGGTCTTCCCAGGACTGGAAACAAGCATTCTGGAACCAGTTTCAGGACATGACCCTTTATCAGCCAGGGTAGCTTGAATCCAGTGGTGTAGTGAGCACAGAAACCACGTCTGGGCATACTCTTCCCACTTAGTGCAACTTATGCAAAAGAAACAATTGATGGACGGAATGCTGGACAATGCAAGCATTCACCCCTTGTCACAGAGATCTGGGTTAAATCTATCGTTCTGTTGTTCACCACACCACCCCAATTTAGACCCAGACGTATGCAAATCAGTCTTGACACTGTTCCTTGTGGGAAAAGTCAAGCCTGAACTGGCAAGCCAATTCCTCCCTGGACTGGAAACAAGCTTCCTTAGACTGGTTTCAGAACATCACTCTTCATGAGCCAGGCTAGCTTGAATGCAGCAGTGTAGTAAGCACAGGACCACGTCTGGGCATACCCTTCCCACTAAGGGCGACATATGCAAAAGATTCATTTGAAGGACGGAATGCTGGACAATGCAAGCATTCACCCCCAGTCACAAGGATCTGGGTTAAATTCATCTTTATTTTGCTCACCACACCAAACTAGTTTAGACCCGGCCATATGCAAATCAGTCTTCACCATGTTGCTTGTGGGAACAGTCCAGCCCAAACTGCCAAGCGAGGTCCTCCCTGGACAGGAAACAAGCATCATGGGACCGGTTTCAGGGCATCACCCTTCATCAGCCAGACTAGCTTAAATCCAGTGGTGTAGTGAGCACGGGACCCACGTCTGGGCATGCCCTTCCCACTTAGGATGACATATGTAAAAGAAACAACTGATCGACAGAACGCTGGACAATGCAAGCATTCACCCCCAGTCACAAGGATCTGGGTTAAAGCCATCATTCTTTTGCTCACCCCAGTTTAGACCCAGCCATACATAAACCAGTCTTGACCCTGTTCCTTGTGGGAAAAGTCCAGCCCAAACTGCCAAGCCAGGTCCTACCTAGACCGGAAACAAGCATTCTGGGACCGGTTCCAGAGCATCATCCGTCAGCAGCCTGGTTAGCTTGAATCCAGTGGTGTAGTGAGCACGGGACCCTCGTCTGGGCATACCCTTCCAACTTAGAGCAACATATGTATAAAAAACAATTGATGGACAGAATGCTGGACAATGCAAGCTTTCACACCCAGTCACAAGGATCTGGGTTAAATCCATCATTCTTTTGCTCACCACACCACCCCAGTTTAGACTCAGCCATATGCAAATCAGTCTTGACCATCTGACTTGTGGGAACAGTCCAGACTGAACTGCCAAGCCAAGTCCTACCTGGAAAGGAAACAAGAATCTTTAGACCAGTTTCAGGGCATCATCCTTCATCAGCCAGGCTAGCTTGAATCCAGTGGTGTAGTGAGCACAGGACCCATTTCTGGGCATACCCTTCCCACTTAGGAGGACATATGCAAAAGAAATAATTGATGGACGGAAGGCGGGACAATGCAAGCATTCACCCCCAGTCACAAGGATCTGGGTTAAATCCATCATTCTTTTGCTCAGCACACCACTCCAGTTTAGACCCAGCCATATGCAAATAGTCTTGACCCTGTTCCTTGTGGGAAAAGTCCTCCCTGGCCAGGGAATAAGTATCCTGGGACCGGGTTCAGGGCATCACCCTTCATCAGCCAGACCAGCTAGAATACAGTGGTGTAGTGAGGACTGGACCCATGTCTGGGCATAGCCTTCCCACTTAGAGCGACATATGCAAAAGAAACACTTGATGGACAGAATGCTGGACAATGCAAGCATTCACCCCCAATCACAAAAATCTGGGTTAAATTCATCATTCTCTTGCTCAGCACACCACTCTAGTTTAATCCCAGCCATATGCAAATCAGTCTTGACCCTGTTCCTTATGGTCCAGACCGAAATGTCAAGCCAGGTCCTCACTGGACAGGAAACAAGAACCCTGGGTCCGGATTCAAAGAATCACCCTTCAGCAGCCAGATTTGCTTGAATCCAGTGGTGTAGTGAGTACGGGACCCACGTCTGGGCATACCCTTCCCACTTAGGGCGACATATGCAAAAAGAAAACAATTGATGGACGGATTGATGGACAATGCAAGCATTCACTCCCAGTCACAAGGATCTGGGTTAAATCCATCATTCTTTTGCTAACCACTCCACCCCAGTTTAGACCCAGCCATATTGAAATCAGTCTTGACCCTGTTCCTTGTGGGAACAGTCCAGCCCGAACTACTAAGCCAGGTCCTCCCTGGGTCGGAAACAAGTACTCTGGGACCGGTTTCAGGGTATCACCCTTCATCAGCCAGGCTAGCTTGAACCCAGTGGTGTAGTGAGCACGGGACCCACGTCTGGGTATACCCTTCCCACTATGGGGGCCTATGCAAAAGAAATATTTGATGGACAGAATGCTGGACAATGCAAGCATTCACCCCCAGTCACAAGGATCTCGGTTAAATCCATCATTCGTGTGCTCAGCACAACACTCCAGGTTAGACCCAGCCATATGCAAATCAGTCTTGACCCTGTTCCTTGTGGGAATAGTCCAGCACGAACTGCTAAGCCAGGTACTCCCTGGACCGAAAACAAGCATCCTAGGACAGGTTTCAGGGCATCACCCTTCATCAGCCAGGATAGCTTGAATCCAGAGGTGTAATGAGCACAGGACCCACGTCTGGGCATACCCTTCCCACTTAGGGGGACATATGCAAAAGAAACAATTGATGGACGGAATGCTGGACAATGCAAGTATTCACCCCCAGTCACAAGGATCTGGGTTAAATCCATCATTCTTTTGCTCACCACACCACCCCAGTTTCCACCCAGCCATATGCAATTCAGTCTTGACCCTTTTCCTTGTGGGAACTGTCCAGCTCGAACTGCCAAACCAGATCTTCCCTGGCCCAGGAACAAGCATCCTGGGACCGGTTTCAGGACATCACCCTTCATCAGCCAGGCTAGCTTGAATCCAGTGGTGTAGTGAGCACGGTACCTGTGAGAAGTTGGCCTGGTATATGCTGTCCACTAGTTATAGTGGGCACCTTGCACCAGTCCAAACAACCCATTATTGATGATAGGTTAAAGACAACCTTTATTGAAAGCTATCCTAGTGGTAGCTATGGAGAGCAGCCTTCAGGCTAAGTCTTGAAGGAGTGTAAAGCTGTTTGTTTTACCAGTCTATAATCTCTTGAATGGCTAAATGAAAGGAGACCACACCAGGTATATATATAAAATATATGTATTTATTTCTAAACATACCCTACTAGTCTCTTTATGAGGCTAGAGGTCAAAGCACATATGTTACACTTCAAATATCACAGTAAATTAGCCCAATATACGATAGGCCCTAGGGGCGAACAAAACCATATATTAAGAAAGTGGTATAAGAACCACGACTTGACTAGACACAAGGCCTAGAGCCTGTAGAATCGCTGGGACCCCAAGGAACCACCCAAGGTAGTGACACAGGGGACCCACGGAGGACGTGTGCAGTGTTTGAACACAGCCGCGGAGCTCCGTTAGCTTCTATGGGGAAAGTCGCGGTTAGAGTTTTAAAGTTTAGGGACACTTTGGAGTAGACTAGCAGCAAACCCTTTTGGACTTAGAGGGTTCTAGGGCCAACACCCACGGGAGCACCGGAGTACTCGTGTTACCTCACCCAGGGAAGCCGGGTGCATAGGTGTCAAATGGTGTCGGGTCGCGCCGTCGTTTTCAATGGCAGCTTGCTGAAAAGTGCTGCCGCCGGGAAGATGAGAAGTGTCCAAAGAGATCCAAGCCTGGATCAAAGATGTGAAGAACCTGAAAGCAGAGGGTACAGAGTCTGGGTCACTAGCCAGTGACCAGGGGCACGATAGTCGAATGCCCACCGATGTCGGGTGCTTCAAGTTCGAAGAGGTAAAGATTGTCTCTGCAGCCACGAGGACCAGGAGGTGTCAACGACAACCAGGAGCTGGATTCCGTCTGTCCCACAAAGGAAATCGCTTGCTGCGGTGTCGGTGTCCACATTGGACACAACAAGCCTTGGCAACAGTAACCCATGCAGGAAGGGAACAAAGGCTTCGGTGCGGACCAACAAGGTCCGAGGGACTCCCCAAGCAAGGGAGAGTCAGGGCTGGCCTGGAGCAATCAGGGAGGCCCATTGAAAGTAGAGTTGTCTTTCTGAGTGACCCACAAGTCGACGGACAAGGGATCGCGAAGGGACCTCAAGAGGAATCACAAAATGGCGGCCCACGGGTCACTCGGAGTGGGTAGGCCAGCAATCTTCAGTGGATTTACTGCTCGGGGTCAGGGCTACAAGTAATCCAAAGCACAGCCTCTAAGATTGCCAAGAAGCATATGCACTTGCAAATGTGCACGGTGTCCAGGGGTTCCGGTTCCACGGTACCCACGAGGGCTACGGGTCTCAGCTTTGCTGGGGACTCGGGTCAGCCTCTGGGAAGTCTGGAAACCCACCTCCTGGGTTGCAGAGTTCTTGGCATCCGGCGGGAGCTTCGGAGATGCAGACCGCACAGATGCGTCTTTGGTGCCTGCCAAGCAGGGGAGTAACTCCTTTACTCCAAGAGAGATTCTTCAGTCATCTTGTGTTGAACAGATCGTCGAAGGTCCAGGATTCAGTTTCAGAGTTTCGTTCAGGGATATCTAAAGTCCTGTTGCCAAGGGTTCCTATCTTATACCCAAGGAAGGGGTTGGACATACTCTGGGGACCCACCTATGGGAGGGTTTGGAAAGAGGGGTGGCTACACCCATTTCCTTTGTCCAGTTTCGCGCCAGAGCAGGGGCTGGTAGCCCCTGCAACCGGTTTGAACTGGGCTATGCACAGGGACACCAAATGTGCCCCCAGTGCAGGACTTCAAAGCACTCTGAGAGTGCACCCACCCAGCCTCAATACACTAAAGCCTGTCTGGGAGGTGGTAACACCTCCTGTGACAGGAAACCTATTGTCCAGGCCTCCCCTGCCGGAGTTTCGGTCAGCAGCAGGAGGCCAGACTGTCGTGTCTGTGGCTGCAGCATCCATTTTGTGATGCCAGGGCTCTGTTAGCTGGTACCGGGTATACCGGTGCTGTCATGTCTCTCCCTCTAGAAGGGTGGGATCATACTCCCACACCAGCTACTGGTTTGGGGGTATGATTCCAAGGTGTTTGACACCAAACACAACATGTTTCCGTGCAGCCATCCCAAAGTTAGCATTTACCGCGAGGTTATAATGCCCTTAAGAGTATATGGTCAGGCTGCCTCACAGACAACCCCGGAGGAGAGATTCCGAAGGCTGCAGAGAGGCTCTGCTCATGCATGGGCACCCTCTCGCATAAAACCAAGCACCCTGCCTTCAGGATTGATAAGGCCTGCCATAGGGGTAACTGATAGGTTTATATGTGCAGTGATAGGGTGAGATATAGTGAACCTATATCTCAGTAAGGGGTGCATGCACCACCTCACTCAGGCTGCAGTAGCAGTCCTGTGGTGTCATTTTGGAAGGCTGCCCAGGGGTGGCATAATACAGGCTTCAGCCCCTGGTAGGCCTCTGGGGTACCTATGCCCTGGGTACATAGTATACCATATACTAGGGACTCATAAGGGCACCCCAGAATCCAATCTGAAGTGTACCTAAGGTACAGGGAATCAATTTAGAGAGGAAGCAGCTAGGCTGGGGTCCTGGATAGCAGGGCCCCAGCCAGACTAAAGTCGAAAAACAGTGAAACATCAGCAAAAGTGGGGGTAACCATAAGAAGCAGATCCTACTCTCCTACACAACCCCCCAAACGCAGGGACATTAAACTAACCTTGACCAGTTGAGTCTTCATGTTCTAAGTAGAAATATCTGGAGAGTCCATCTGCATTGGCATGGCTACTCCCAGGTCTATGTTCCACTGTATAGTCCATCCCCTGTAGGAAATGGACCACCTCAAAAGTTTGGGGTTTTCACCCTTCACCTGTTTTAGCCATAAGAGGGCTTATGGTCTGTCTGAACAAGGAAGTGAGTGCCAAACAAGTATGGCCTCAACTTCTTCAGAGCCCAAACCACAGCAAAGGCCTCCCTCTCTATGGCTGACCAACGTTTCTCTCTGGGGGTCAGCCTTCTGCTTATAAAAGCTACTGGCTGATCCTGACCTTCATCATTCAACTGTGACAGTACAGCCCCTACCCCCAACTCAGATGCATCTGTTTGTACAATGAACTTTTTGGAGTAATCAGAACTCTGTAGAATGGGAGCAGTGCACATGGCCTGCTTCAGGTCATCAAATGCCTTTTGACAGCTAACTGTCCACTGAACCTTTTTGGGCATTTTCTTAGAGGTAAGGTCATTCAATGGGGTCACTATGGATCCATAACCGTTTACAAATCTTCTGTAGTACCCAGTCAGGACCAAGAAGGCTCTCACCTGAGTCTGGGTAGTGGGAGCAACCCAGTACATTATGGTCTGGATTTTGCTCTGCAATGGTTGAACCTGGCCTCCACCTACAAGGTGGCCCAGGTACACAACCTGACTCTGCCCTATCTGGCACTTAGTAGCCTTGATAGTTAGGCCTGCTTTTTGCAGGGCCTCCAAAACATTCCTTAGGTGGACCAGGTGATCCTCCCAGGTGGAGCTAAAGACAGCAATGTCATCTAGATATGCTGCACTATAGTCTTCCAGGCCTGTAAGGACTGTATTCACCAATCTTTGGAAAGTGGCAGGTGCATTTTTCAAACCAAAGGGCATCACCACAAATTGATAATGGCCACTAGGGGTAGAAAATGCTGTCTTTGGCTTTGCATCATCAGCTAGTCTGATCTGCCAGTAGCCAGCTGTCAAGTCAAATGTGCTCAGAAACTTGGCTGAGGCCAAAGTATCTATAATCTCATCTGCCCTCTTTTGCTTATGTTGCCCTAAGTGGGAATGGTATGACCAGACGTGGATCCCGTGCTCACTACACCACTGGATTCAAGCTTTCCTGGTTGCTGAATGGTGATGCCCTGAAACCGATCTCAGGATGCTTGTTTCCTGTCTAGAGAGGACCTGTCTTGGAAGTTTGGGCTGGACTGTTCCCATAAGGAACAGAGTTAAGACTGATTTGCATATGGCTGGGTCCAAACTGGGGTGGTGTGGTGAGCAAAAGAATGATGGATTAAACCCAGATCCTTGTGACTCGGGGTGAATGTTTTCATTGTCCAGCATTCTGTCCATTAATTTTTTCTTTTGCATATGTCACCCTAAGTGGGAAGGGGTATGCCCAGACGTGGGTTCCTTGCTCACTACACCACTGGCTTCAAGCTAGC
The DNA here is from genome assembly GCA_963921515.1 of Calotriton arnoldi. NCBI lineage: Eukaryota > Metazoa > Chordata > Amphibia > Caudata > Salamandridae > Calotriton > Calotriton arnoldi. The sequence continues at coordinate 947,296 of CAWUFW010005541.1, forward strand.
CTGGCTGATGACGGCTGATTCTCAAGACCGGTTCTAGGATGCTTGTTTCCGGTTGAGGGAGGACCTGGCTTGGCAGTTCGGGCTGGACAGTTCCCATAAAGAACAGTGTCAAGACTGTTTTGCATATGGCTGGGTCCGGTCCGATGCGATGCGGTGCGGTGCGGTGCGGTGTGATGTGATGTGATGTGATGTGGTGAGGTGAGCAAAAGAATGATGGATTAAACCCAGATCCTTGTGACTGGGGGAGAATGTTTCCATTGTCCAGCATTCTGTCCATCAATTGTTATTTTGTATATGTTGCCCTAAGTGGGAAGGGTATGCCCAGACGTGGGTCTCTTGCTAACCACACTACTGGATTCAAGCTATCCTGGTTGATGAAGGGTGATGCCCTGAAACCGGTCCCAGGATGCTTGTTTCCGGTCCAGGGAGGACCTAGCTTGGCAGCTTGGGCTGGACTGTTCCCATAAGGAACAGGGTCAAGACTTATTTAAATATGACTATGTCCAAACTGGGGTGGTATGGTGAGCAAAGAGTGATGGATTAAATCCAGATCCTTGTAACTGGGGGTGAATGCTTGTATTGTCCACCATTCCATCCATCAATTGTTTCTTTTGCATATGTCGCCCTAAGTGGTAAGGGTATGCCCAGACGTGGGTCCCTTGCTCACTACACCACTGGATTAAAACTAGCCTGGTTGATGAAGGGTGATGCCCTGAAACAGGTTCCAGGATAGTTGTTTCCGGTCCAGGGAGGACGTGGCTTGGCAGTTCGGGCTGGACCATTCCCATAACGAACAGGGTCAAGACTGATTAGCATATGGCTGGGTCTAAACTGGGGTGATGTGGTGAGCAAAAGAATGATGGATTAAACCCAGATTCTTGTAACTGGGGGTGAATGCTTGTTTTCTCCAGCATTCCATCCATCAATTGTTTCTTTTGCATATGCCGTTCTAAATGGGAAGGGTATGCCCAGACATGGGTCTCTTGCTCACTACCCCACTGGATTCAAGCTAGCCTGGCTGATGAAGGGTGTTGCCCTGAAACGGGTCCAGGATGCTTGTTTCCGGTCCAGGGAGGACCTGGTTTGGCAGTTCGGGCTGGACGGGTCCCATAAGGACCAGGGTCAAGACTGATTTAAATATGACTTGGTCCAAAATGGGGTGGTGTGGTGAGCAAAGAATGATGGATTAAACCCAGATTCTTGTAACTGGGGGTGAATGCTTGTATTGTCCACCATTCCGTCCATCAATTGTTTCTTTTGCATATGTCGCCCTAAGTGGGAAGGGTAAGCCTAGATGTGGGTCCTTTGCTCACAACACCACTGGATTCAAACTAGCCTGGCTGATGAAGGGTGATGTCCTGAAACCGGTCCCCGAATTCTTGTTTCAGGTCCAGGGAGTACCTGGCTTGGCAGTTCGGGCTGGAGTGTTCCCATAAGGAGCAGTGTCAAGACTGATTTGCATATGGCTGGGTCCAAACAGGGGGGCGTGGTGAGCAAAATAATGATTAAACCCAGATTCTTGTGACTTGGGGTGAATGTTTGCATTGTCTAGCATTCTGTCCATGAATTGTTTCTTTTGCATATGTCGCCCTAAGTCGGAAGGGTATGCCCAGACGTGGGTCCCTTGTTCACAATGTAGGAGAGTAGGATCTGCTTCTCATGGGTACCCCCACTTTTTGCTGATGTTTCACAGTTTTTTTACTTTAGTCTAGCTGGCGCCCTGCTAATCAGAACCCCAGCCTAGCTGCTTCCTCTCTAAAATGGTTTCCATGTGCCTTAGGCACATCTCTGATTGGAATCTGGAGTGCCCTTATAAGTCCCTAGTATATGGTATACTATGTACCCAGGGCATAGGTACCTCAGAGGCCTGCCAAGGGCTGAAGCATGTATTGTGCCACCCCTGGAAGGCCATCCAAAATGACACCACAGGTCTGCTACTGCAGCCTGGGTAAGGTGGTGCATGCACTCCTTACTGTGATATAGGCTACCTATATCACTACAATTGCACACACATATAAACGTATAAGTCACTCCTATGGCAGACCTTTACAATCCTGAAGGCAGAGTGCTTGGTTTTTATGTGAGAGGTGCCCCTGCATGAGCAGGGCCCCTCTGCAGCGTCTGAGTCAATTCTCTGGTGCTGTTTGTGGTGCAGCCTGACCATATACTCTTATGTACATTATATCCTCGCGGTAAATGCTAACTTTGGGATGGCTGCACAGAAACATGTCGTGTTTGGTGTCAAACATCTTGGAATACAACCCCCCGCCAATTCTGTCGGCGGGGGTAGCATTCCACCCTTCTAGAGGGAGAGACATGTACACACCGGGCTGCCCGGTAACTTCTTTCCAGAGCCCTGGCATCACAAAATGGATGCCGCTGCCACAGACACGGGTCTGGCCTCCTGCTGCTGACTGAAACTCCGGCAGGGGAGGCCTGGAAAATAGGTTTCCTGTCCCAAGGAGGTGTAACCACCTCCCCAGACAGGATAATGTGTATTGGGGCTGGGCGGGAGCACCCTCTGGTGCTTTGAAGTCCTGCACTGGGGGCACATTTGGTGTCCCTGTGCATATGCCAGTTCAAACCGGTTGCAGGGGCTACCTGCCCCTGCTCTGGTGTGAAACTGGACAAAGGGAATGGGTGTAACCACCCCTCTTCCCTGACCCTCCCATAGGTAGGTCCCCAGAGTATGTCCAACCCCCTAACTTTGTATAAGTATGGGACCCCAGTCCTTAGGACTTTAGATTACCCTGGACGAAACTCTGACACTGAATCCTGGACCTTCGACGCTCTACTTGAAGACTAGAGGACTGAAGAATCTCCCTTGGGGTCAAGGAGTGACTCCCCTGCTTGGCAGGCACCTAAGAAGCAATTGTCCGGTCTGCATCGCTGAAGCTCTCGCCGGACGCCGAAGTCTTTGCATCACCAGAGGTGGATTTCCAGACTTCCCTGCAACTGTCCTGAGTCCCCAGCAAAGCTGAGGCCCATAGCAGTTGTGGGTAACGTGGAACCGTGACCCCTGGACACCGAGCACATTTGCAAGTGCATCCTCTTCCTGGTCTCTCACGAAGTTGTGCTTTGGGCTCCTAGTAGCCCCCGCCTCCAGCACCAACTACACTGAAGATCACTGGCCTCCACTCCACGAGTGTCCTGTGAGCCAGCTCCAAGTGCGTCCACTCGAGGCTCCTTTGCAGTCGCTAGTCCGTTGGCTAGTGGGCCCTCCCGAAGGCAACTCTTCTTTTGCTTGGGCTTCCCTGGTTGCTCCAGATGTGCCCTGACTTACCCTTGCTGGGTGAGTCCCTCAGACCTTGCTGGTCTGCACCACCGTCCTTCTTCTATTTCCACGAGACTTGCTGTTGCCAAGGCTTGTTGGGTCCAATCCGGTCGCCGACACTACAGCCATCGACAGACTTCGTGGGACAGCTCAAATCCAGCTCCTGGTTGTCGTCGACACCTCCTGGACCTCGTGGCTGAAGAGTCAAGACAACCATCAACCTACCTGAAGCACCCGACATCGGTGGGCATCTGCTCATCGCCTTCCTGGTCACTGGCTAGTGACCCAGACTCTGTCCCCTCTGCTTTCAGGTTCTTCAGATCTTCGATCCACCTTTGGATCCACCCGAACACTTTCGACTTGGTCGCCAGCAGCACTTTGCAGCAGATCGCCATTGAAAACGACGACAAAACCCGACCCCGAAAGACACCTATGCACCCGGTTCCCCTGGGTGAGGTAACTCGAGTACTCCGGTGCTCCCGTGGGTATAGACTCTAGAACAGCCTAGTTCTAAAGGGGTTTGCTCCAAGTCCTCCTCTAAGTGTCCTTTTTCTTTAAAACTCCAACCACGACATTCCCCATAGAAGTCAACGGCGGCTCACAGCTGTGTTCTCACACTGCACGCGTCCCCCGTGGGTCCCCTGTGTCACTACCTTGGGTGGTTCCTTGAGGGCCAAGAACTTCTACAGGCTCTAGGCCTTGTGTCTAGTTCAGTCGTGGTTCTTATACCACTTTATTGGTATATGGTTTGGTACGCCCCTAGGGCTCAAACGTGTATTTGTGCTATTACTGTTGATAACTGACTTGTAACTTATGTACTTCGAACTCTAGCCTCATAAAGAGACTAGAGGGGTGTGTTTAAGACTAAATACATATATTTTAAATATATACCTGGTGTGGTCCTCTTTCATTTGGTCACTCAAGAGATTATAGATTGGTAAAACAAGCTGCTTTACATTCCTTCAAGACTTAGCCTGAAGGCTGCTCTCCATAGCTACCACTAGGATAGCTTTCAATAAAGGTTGTCTTTAACCTATCTCCAATAAGGGGTTGTTTGGACTGGTGCAAGGTGCCCACTATAAATAGTGGACAGCATATACCAGGCCAACTTCTCACACACAACACCTCTGGATTCGAGCTAGCCTGGCTGATGAAGGGTGAATCCCTGAAACCTGTCCCAGGATGATTGTTTCTGGCCCAGGGAGGACCTGGCTTGGCAGTTTGGGCTGGACTGCTCCCACAAGGAGCAGGGTCAAGCCTGATTTGCATATGGCTTGATCCAACCTGGGGTGGTGTGGTGAGCAAATGAATGATGGATTAAACCCAGATACTAGTGACTGGGGGTGAATGTTTACATTGTCCAGCATTCTGCCCATCAATTGTTTCTTTTGCATATGTCGCCTTAAGTGGGAATGGTATGCCCAGACATAGGTCCCTTGTTCACTACACCTCTGTATTCGAGCTAGCCTGGCTAATGAAGGGTGAATCGCTGAAACCTGTTCCAGGATCATTGTTTCCGGCCCAGGGAGGACCTGGCTTGGCAGTTCGGGCTGGACTGCTCCCAGAAGGAGCAGGGTCAAGCCTTTTTTGCATATGGCTGGGTCTAAACTGGGGTGGTGTGGCGAGCAAAAGAATGATGGATTAAACCCAGATCCTTGTGACTGGGGGTGAATGTTTGCATTGTCCAGCATTCCATCCATCAATTGTTTCTTTTGCGTATGTTGCCTTAAATGGGAAGGGTATGACAAGACGTGGGTCCCGAGCTCACTACACCACTGGATTCATGCTAGCCTGGTTTATGGAGGGTGATGCTCTGAAACCGGTCCCAGGATGCTTGTTTCCGGTCCAGGGAGGACCTGGCTTGGCAGTTCAGGCTGGACTGTTCGCATAAGGAACAGGGTCAAGACCGATTTGCATATGGCTGGGTCCAAACTGGGGTGGTGTGGTGAGCAAAAGAATGATGGATTAAATCCAGATACTAGTGACTGGGGGTGAATGTTTGCATTGTCGAGCATTCTGTCCATCAATTGTTTCTTTTGCATATGTCGCCCCTAAGTGGGAAGGGTATGCCCAGACGTAGGTCCCGTGCTCACTACACCACTGGATTCAAGCTAGAATGGCTGATGAAAGGTGATGTCCTTAAACCAGTCCCAGGATGCTTGTTTCCGGTCGAGGGAGGACCTGGTTTGGCAGTTCAGGTTGTACTGTTTCCATAAACAACAGTGTTAAGACTGATTTGCACATGGTTGTGTTCAAACTGGGGTGGTGTGGTGAGCAAAAGAATGATGGATTAAACCCAGGGGCATATGTACAAGCACTGGCAATAACTATCGCTAACGCGAGTTAGCGGCAGTATTTTTATCGCCGCTTACCGCTGAAATCTATCACCATGTTAGCAGCGTATTAACAAGCCGTCGCTACATGGTGATAGTATCAGGGATCGTGGTGAAAACTGCAGCTAACATTTGCGCGATGGCAATAGGAACTCCGGCGTTAGCGGGCGAAAACTACCGATAGGCCCATTAGCGTAAAAAAAAGTCACGTTAGTCAGCCCAACGTGAGTTTTTGTTGCCTCTAATGCAAAAAATAGCCAATCAGTCAACCTCCAATAGAAATAGGCATAAAAACCAATAAAATGCAGAATGGAGAAGCCAGGGCCAACTGCAGCACACATCAACAACCCCTGCAAGCCACCCACCATCCAGGATGACCAGGATGAGAGCGTGGATGCCTCGCTGGACCTGCTACTGGAGCCTGGATGCCTCGCTGGACCTCCGTCTGGAGCCTGGATACCTTGCTGGACCTGCGTCTGGAGCCTGGATGCCTCGCTGGACCTGCATCTGGAGCCTGGATGCCTCGCTTGACCTGCGTCTGGAGCCTGGATGCCTCGCTGGACCTGTGTCTGGAGCCTTGAGTGGGATGCGGAGGAGCTGTGGAGTTGATGAGCTGTGGCGGTAGACATTGAGGCGTGACGATCGCCCGCACCTGGTGGTGAAGTCTGGTAGGTCGCATGGAGACACATTGCTGACCTGTGTGAGAAGACCGCCTTGTGCACCTTGGAGCTGTTAATAGTAGAGGCGCTCCTGCGCCCCAACGTAGGGAGGTTTGCATCGCATACTACGACCTACCACTACACCGGGGTGCACGGAGGGGATTACCAACGGTGGGTGCCGCCTCTCTGCCTCACAGGCTGGATGATGTTGGGCTGGCCGGACACTGTGGAGGGTGAGGCCCCTGAGCTGCGCCAAACTTGTGTGGTGGGGGTGCTGTAACTTCACGCCTAAGGGGGCCGTGCTGCATGAACTGTATCGGGAGGTCACCAGCGGACTTGGCGGCGACTGCTGTACCCAGGCTTGTGAAATCACACCTGGCTGAGGCTCCTGCTGGCTGAGTCACAGATTTGGAGAGAGTGCAGCGGATTGCGCCACTGTGTCAATGTCAAGGTAAGGAGAAGGTGGGACGCGTAGCGCAGGACGCCTGGGGGTCGAGTCGCACAGGCCTAGTACACGTAGATGATGCACCCCCGTGCCGGCTCATCCGCTAAGGCGGAAGAGCGCCACCCCACTGCTTTCAGGCAGTGCAGAAGAGGAACAATCATCACATGATGATAACTTACTGATGTAATAATCGTGCTATGTTTCCTTTGCGGGTGGGAGGGTGGGTAGGACTGCTCCAAGCACGGAGAAGGGCATGGGCGGATTGGCATGCCCACTCAAGTGCGCAATGACTGTTTGGTCGGCCCACTCAGGCCGCCCAAAACAGTAATGCTCACTTCCCTGTTCGTAATGCAGTCTGCATTAGAGCCTGCATGGAGGACATGCCCACCCCTCCAGCCCCTGGCTGCATACCTTGTCCCGTTGCCAATTACCAATCCCACCGCCGCATTGCAGTGTTGTGATTGGCTCAGGGGAGGGAGCCTGGCTGCCTACTTCCTGTTCCTGGAAGTAGACGCAGGAGAGCAGGAGCAACGAAGACACGGGACCCGGCTTCGAGGTAAGACTTCCCTCATTAAAATATTTACAACGCCTGCTCACACACACACTCCCGCGTCCACGCCCCATCCAGTGTTCTTTGTGGCGTTTACCACCTCCCAGCTGTTCAGCTCCCCCCGCAGCACTTCTCAATGGCGGCCGCTGTGCGGCCATGCGCAGCGGGCATACCACTGGTGTGCCAAAGGTGTGTATGGAGTTACGATGCATACCATTATATGGCATTCCATTACAATGCATACTAATACTAGGCATATTGCAACAGTAGGGAAGGTGTTGGATTGCGGAGATGTAAACATTACTATTCCCACTTCAGTGGGTGCAACCCTAAAACTGACCCTTGCACCCCAAAGCAAACCCTGAACCCTAAAATTCATCTTTCAGCCTCCAAAACACACCCCAAATTTCATATTTGACCCAAATGCACACCCCAAAATTCAAAGTTTACATCATAATACACCCCACATTTCATCTCCGACACCCGAAACCCATACCCACCCTAAAAATGAAAAATACCCCATTACTGACCTCACAATGTGTTGTAATGGAATGCGATGTACAGTCACCTGCGTTGTTGGATTTGTGTTCTAAAGGCATTACGATGTAATGCCTGCATTGTAATGGACGTCTCCCATGCCAAAGGCAAGCCATAGGCAAGCCCGTCTGCCCCTGGACCGCGCTCAGCACCAAGGACCCTTCCTCTCAGACACTCCACCCCTATGGCACCAGCGCCCACCTCGCCATCAACCCTGGACGCCACATCGCCTGCCAGGACCAACATCTGCTCCGGACCGGACATCGCCATCACTGACGGCTACTAAATCACCTGTAAGGACCACCCCGACCGTCCAGGAGGAGGCATTGCCATCACCTACAGAAGCACACTCCGAATGACCACGCACTCTAATGACCCAACGGTGACCATGGAACACCTCAACTTCCAGATCCGGACCAACCCCAACCCCTTCCTCTGCGGCATCCTCATCTACAGGCCCCCCGGGCCATGGACACCCATTATCCTATACCATTGTAGACCTCATTGCACACCAGGCTCTCCCATCCTCCTCCGACGACATCCTACTTGGCGAACTCTAGTTCCACCTGGACAACCCCAGAGACCAAAACACTACCCCCTCCTGGGGTAGCTCCCCAACATCAGACTCAAGCAGCTAGTCACCGCAGCAAGCCACATAGCAGGACACACGGTCGAGCACGTCTCCTCAGCCATCGGGACCTTCAACTACAGCCACACCACCGGACTCTCCTGTACCGACCATCATTGTATACATCACAGCTTCACCGTGCCCACCGTACACAACCGCCATCATCGCCTCCATCGCAGCTGGATCAAGGCCACCGAAGTACGTCTCGTCAACACCCTCAGTTCCACCACTCCGACAACGCTTACAGACTATGACACCGCAGCGTGCAACCGCCACCGATGGATCTCCAACTGCGCCGACACCCAGGCACCCCTCAATAACAGCACTGCGTCAGCACCTTACGCCTGCATGATGGCAGGCGTAAGGGTGACAGAGTGCCACAGGGATAGGCTGGACCCATGCATTGCTGGAGTTGCGTCATGGTTGTGACGTGACTGCAGCAATGGGTGACTTTAGCGCAGACAGATACGTCAGGATTCCAGACGTAGCTGTCATTACCTGCTTCATGGAGCACTGTCCAGTAAATACAGCGCATCTGTGTTGTCGCAAGAAGGGGGTAGTGCAAAGTGTTGCAACGCTGTCTTGTCGCAGCGCTGCAACACTTTTCATGAGTGAGGCCCAGGAATGAGCACTATCTTATTGAAGGTGCGCAGTCCTGCCCTGTAGTTTTGTCGCAGGGCAGCGCAGCAACATTGCTTGCAGCGCGATCCAGCAACAAAACCTGCTGAAATGAGGCCCCAAGGGTTATCTCCATTTTTAAGACCAGCTTTTTTCTTGTCTTAAGTCCCAGCCGCTAATGGGCTTTAGCGGCTGTTTTTTTAACGTATCGCGGGTCCGGGCGATCGTTGTAAATATCGCGAAGTGGGGTTAGCGTGTGTTTTTGCACGGGAACGCCTACCTTGCATGTCATTAGCGATAGTTATCGCTGACATGGGTGTCGATGCTGAAAGCGGAAAGTATCGCCAGAAAGCTGTCGCTAACGGCTGTTAGCGACAGCTTGTTAATAGGGCGATAAAAATATTGCCGCAATAACAGCAGAAAAGTGCCGCTAACGCGGCGTTACTCGATGTACATAGGCCCCCCAGATCCTTGTGACTGGGGGTGAATGTTTGCATTGTTCAGCATTCCGTCCATCAATTGTTTCTTTTGACTATGTTGCCCTAAGTGGGAAGGGTATGACCAGACGTGGGTCCCGTGCTCACTACACCACTGGATTCAAGCTAGCCTGGCTGTTGAAGGGTGATGCCCTGAAACTGGTCCCAGCATGCTTGTTTCCTGTCCAGGGAGGACCTGGCTTGGCAGTTTGGGCCGGACTGTTCCCATAAGGAACAGAGTCAAGACTGATTTGCATATGGCTGTGTCCAAACTGGGTGGTGTGGTGAGCAAAAGAAAGATGGATCAAACCCAGATCCTTGTGTCTGGGGGTGAATGTTTGCATTGTCCAGCATTCTGTCCATCAAGTGTTTTTTTTGCATATGTTGCTCTAAGTGGGAAGGATATTCCCAGACGTGTGTCCCTTGCTCACTACACCACCTTATTCAAGCTAGCCTGGCTGATGAAGGGTGATGCCCTGAAACCGGTCTCAGAATGCTTGTTTACATTCCAGGGAGGACCTGGCTTGGCAGTTCAGGCTGGACTGTTACCATAAGGAACAGGCTCAAGACTGGTTTGCATATGGCTGAGTCTAAACTGGGGTGGTGTGGTGAGCAATAGAATGATGTATTGACCCCAGATCCTTGTGACTGGGGGTGAATGTTTGCATTGTCCAGCATTCCGTCCATCTATTGTTTCTTTTGCATATTTTGTCCTAAGTGGGAAAGGTATGCCCAGACATTGGTCCCGTGCTCACTACACCACTGGATTCAAGCTAGCCTGGCTGATGAAGGGTGATGTTCTGAAACCGGTCCCAGGATGCTTCTTTCCGGTCCAGGGAGGAACTGGCTTGGCAGTTTGGCTGGACTGTTCCCATAAAGAATAGGGTCAAGACTGTTTTTCGTAGTTTTGTGTCTAAACTGGGGTGGTGTGGTGAGCAAAAGAAAGATGGATCAAACCCAGATCCTTGTGACTGGGGGTGAATGTTTGCATTGTCCAGCATTCCATCCATCAAGTGTTTCTTTTGCATATGTCGCCCTAAATGGCAAGGGTATGACCAGACGTGGGTCCCATGCTCACTACACCAATGGATTCAAGCTAACCTGGCTGATGAAGGGTGATGCCCTGAAACCGGTCCTAGGATGCTTGTTTCCTGTCCAGGGAGGACCTGGCTTGGAAGGTCGGGCCGGACAGTTCCCATAAGGAACAGAGTCAAGACTGATTTGCATATGGCTGGGTCCAAACTGGGGTGGTGTGGTGAGCAAAAGAATGATGGATTAAACCCAGATCCTTGTGACTGGGAGTAAATGTTTGCATTGTCCAGCATTCTGTTCATCAATTGTTTCTTTTGCATATGTTGACCTAAGTGGGAAGGGTATGCCCACACGTGGGTCCCTTGCTCACTACACCACTGGATTCAAGCTAGCCTGGTTGATGAAGTGTGATGCCCTGAAACCAGTCTCAGAGTGCTTGTTTCTGGTCCAGGGAGGACTTGGCTTGGCAGTTCGGGCTGGACTGTTCCAATAAGGAACAGGGTCAAGACTGATTTGTATATGACTGGGTCCAAACTGGGATGGTGTGGTGAGAAAAAGAATGATGGATTAAACCCAGATCCTTGTAAGTGGGGGTGAATGTTTGCATTGTCCAGCATTCCGTCCATCTATTGTTTCTTTTGCATACTTGTCCTAAGTGGGAAAGGTATGCCCAGACTCGGGTCCCGTGCTCACTACACCACTGGATTCAAGCTATCCTGGCTGATGAAGGGTGATGCCCTGAAACCGGTCCCAGAATGCTTGTTTCCGGTCCAGGGAGGAACTCTCTTGGTAGTTCGGTCTGGACTATTCCCATAGGGGACAGGGTCAAGACTGATTTGCATATAGCTGGGTCCAAACTGGGGTGGTGTGGTTAGCAAAACAATGATGGATTAAGCTCAGATCCTAGTTACTGGGGGTGAATGTTTGCATTGTCCAGCATTCTGTCCATCAATTGTTTTTTTTGCATATGTCGCCCTAACTGGGAAGTGTATGCCCAGACTTAGGTTCCTTGCTCACTACACCACTGGATTTAAGCTTGCTTTGTTGATGAATGGTGATTCCCTGAAACTGGTCCCAGGATGCATGTTTCCGGTCCAGGGAGTACCTGGCTTGGCAGTTTGTGCTGGACTGTACCCATAAGGAACCGGGTTAGGACTGATTTGCGCATGAATGGGTCCAAACTGGGGTGGTGTGGTGAACAAAAGAATGATGGTTTAAACCCACGTCCTTGTAGCTGGGGGTGAATGCTTGTCTTGACCAGCATTCTGTCCATCAATTGTTTCTTTTACATATGTCGCTCTAAGTGGGAAGGGTATGCCCAGACGTGGGTCCCTTGCTCACGACACTACTGCATTCAAGCTAGCCTGGCTGATAAAGGGTGCTGGCCTGAAACCGGTCCCAGGATGCTTGTTTCCGGTCCAGGGAGGACCTGGCTTGGCAGTTCGGGCTGGACGGTTCCCATAAGGAACAGGGTCAAGACTGATTTGCATATGGCAGGGTCCAAACTGGGGTGGTGTTGTGAGCAAATAAATGACGGATTAAACCCAGATCCTTGTGACTGGGGGTGAATGTTTGCATTGTCCAGCATTCCATCCATCTATTGTTTCTTTTGCATATTTTGCCCTAAGTGAGAAATGTATGCTGAGACGTGGGTCCCGTGCTCACTACTCCACTGGATTTAAGCTAGCCTTTTTGATGAAGGGTGGTGCCTTGAAATTGGTCCCAGGATGTTTGTTGCCGTTCCAGGGAGAACCTGGCTTGGCAGTTTAGGATGGACTGCTCCCATAAGGAGCAGGGTTAAGACTTATTTGTATGTGGCTGTGTCCAAACTCGGCTGGTGTGGTGAGTAAAAGAATGATGGATTAAACCCAGATCCTTGTGGCTGGAGGTGACTATAAGCATTGTCCAGCATTCCGTCCATGAATTGTGTCTTTTATATGTGTCACCCTAAATGGGAAGGGTATGCTCAGACGTGGGTCCCGTGCTCACTACACCACTGGATTCAAGCAAGCCTGGCTGAAGAAGGGTGATGCCCTGAAACCGGTCCCAGGATGCTTGCTTCCGGTCGAGGGAGGACCTGGCTTGGCAGTTCAGGCTGGACTGTTCCCATAAGTGTCGCGTAGCCATGCCTGACCATGTCCCGGACTTCCGGGTCAGGCATGGCCGTAAGCGGATGGGGAGGGGCGGCGCGAGTGCGTGGCAGTTAGGGGAAAGTAAGAGTGAGAATAAAGACGTGCTTACACCCAGCTCGCGTCGGTGTAATTATTTCAGGTGAACACCAAACCTGGCGACGAGGGTGGGATGCGAGGCACCCTCCTCAATTAAACACAAGTGGAGAGCAGCGTCTGACGAGCGTCCAGCCAGAAAGAGGTGTACTATCTAGCCGAGTAATTGAGCACTGCCGATCGGCTCACTCTGCAGCCCCGACGAGGACACCCGGCGAGGCAAGTCCCTGAGGCCTGAAAGAAATGAAAAGTACAGCGCTGGGGTAAGAACACCAGTTTTCCCCACGTCTTGAACTGGCATACAAGCGTCGCGTCCGGCAGCCATTTTAAAGTCAGGCGCGTTCCATAGGAAGACATTGGCACCAGTCCAGTGGCCATTTTGAGGTCAGGCAAAGACAGGAAAAGCACCCTGAGCTCGCCAAAAAGAGATTTGCAGCTTTGCAAACGCTGTGGGAAGCATCAGGAGGGACAGTGGAAATAGCAATACATCACCATGTCCACTCGACCTTACTCCACGCAAAACGCAACACCAGGACCAGCTTCAGCCACGCCGCCAGCGTCACACGGGCCCCTACTAATGGGGGTATCGTTCCTGCGTCCCCCCGAACCTCTAATACTGACTTCAGGAAACAGCATGGGCCCCAAGTGGAAGAGCTGGTTAGAAGATTTCGAAGACTTCATGAAAGGTTCAAGAGTAGATGACCCTGACCATCAACTTATAGCACTGAGAAACCTAGTGGGCAAAGATATTGGACAAATAATCAAAGAATTGCCCCCAGCAAACGCTGCGTCGTACGCAGATGTGAAGGACGCTTTGAACAGGAAATTTATCCACAAACGTAACCTAGACTACGAACGCGACACCTTCAACCTTGCGTCCCAAGAACGCGATGAATCTATGGGCGATTTCATTTCGCGACTAAAGCGTCTGGCACGATACTGCGAGTTTGACAATTTTAACACTGAAGATGCGCATCGTTTACGCATTATCGAAGGATGCCAGTCAGAGTCACTGCGACGTCGACTACTCAAAAAACACTACTCGCTTGATGACATTGAAGAACTCACGCGCATAAATGATCAAGCTGAAGAGCACGCTAAGAAAATGGAAGCCGGGAAAACAGAAAAGCGTGAACAAGCCCTCCGAGTTCAATCCCAGACAGAAATAAAGCGTCGGCCAGATCATCGGAGACCTGACAAACCCACGAGTTAGTCTCACAGTGGGGCCAGAACCAGTAAAAACCAGAAACAACCGCAGCACTGCTACCGCTGCGGCCTGGAATATCCACACACCGGCACCTGTCCAGCCCTAGGACAACAATGCCACAGATGCGGGAGAGACAATCACTTCGAAGCTATGTGCCAAACCCGGCGTAAAGAAACAAGACCAGTTGGACGAAGCGCCGGGGCACGCCATCACGTGAGGGCGGTACACGGAAGAAGAGTTCGTTCAACCAGCTCATCCAGGTCTAGCACCCAGTCCCAAGCTTCATATCGATCTCACCGGTCGACATCAAGAGAATCGTCCGCAGTCACTCCTATATCACAAGACTGTGACGAGTATGTATGCATGGTGGCAGACCCAGACCGGTTGAAGAAATACCCCTGACTGGACATTCGAATGGGAAATCATTCCGCCAAGTTTGTCCTGGACACGGGAGCATCACTGAACTACATCTGCACAACGGAATATGAAAAGATGTGCCCGAAACCGAAGCTAGAACCGGCCGCAGTACGCGTCTACACATGGATGTCCAAAGAGCCACTGCCATGTCTAGGACGTTTTCCCACAACACTTACCTACAAGGACAGGACAATCCAGGCCCAAATTCATGTCATAGAAGGCCCCTGAAGCTGCTGACTGTCTACTCAGCCTACCCACAGCAGAACGGCCGAGGCTAGTAGAGATCCTATTTAAAGTGGACGACTCACCTGACATGATCAACAAATTTCCGAAGTTGTTCTCAGGCCTAGGAAAACTAGCCAACGTCAAAGTTAAACTCCACATCAATGAGCAAATAACACCAGTGGCCCAACACCACAAGAAAGTACCGTTCCACCTCCAACAAGCAGTTGATGACGAGCTTCAAGACCTGTTGAGAGCGGATATCATAGAGCGGTCCTCGGGACCCACTCCTTGGGTGTCGCCGGTGGTAGTTGTGCCCAAAAGAGGTCATGAAAACAAGGTGCGCCTGTGCGTGGACATGCGCGCCCTGAATACGGCCATAGAACGGGAAAGACATCCCGGACCCCATATCAGCGACATGATTACTCGCCTGAACGGAGCGACGGTCTTTTCAAAATTAGACCTCAACAAAGGATACCACCAGCTCGAACTCCATGAGAAGTCGAGATATAGTACCACGTTTACCACCCATCAAGGACTCGTCAGATACAAATGCCTCAATTTTGGCATTTCGTCAGCGGCGGAAATCTTCCAAGAAGCCGTTCGGCGAGTGATCCACCACATTCCTAACTCATTCAACTACAGTAACGACATACTCGTATATGGTACAACACGCGAAGACCATGACAAAGCTCTAGACCGCGTGTGCCATGCCCTTCTCAACGCCAACCTCACACTCAACAGAGACAAGTGTGAATTCCACAAGTCAACTCTCAAATTCTACGGACACATCTTCTCTGAAGACGGCATGAGACCAGACCCTGACAAAGTTTCAGCACTCGCTGACACCCCACAACCTCGCGATGTCAGTGACTTTCGGTCATTCCTCGGCATGGCCAGCTATTGTGCCAGATACATTAAAGACTATGCCACCATCAGCTATCCAATGCGAGAGTTAACGAGACAAGGCCAACCATTCCACTGGTCCAAAAGGGGGAGATGTCGCGTCGCCATGCCTGACCATGTCCCGGACTTCCGGGTCAGGCATGGCCGTAAGCGGAAGGGGAGGGGCGGCGCGAGTGCGCGCCAGTTAGGGGAAAGTAAGAGTGAGAATAAAGACGTGCTTACACCCAGCTCGCGTCGGTGTAATTATTTCAGGTGAACACCAAAATAAGGAACAGGGTAAAGATTGATTTGCATATGGCTTCGTCCAAACTGGAGTGGTGTGGTGAGCAAAAGAATGATGGATTAAACCCAGATCCTTGTGACTGGGTGTGAATGTTTGCATAGTCCAGCAATCCATCCATCAATTGTTCTTTTGCATATGTCGCCCTAAGTGGGAAGGGTATGCCCAGACGTCGGTCCCGTTCTCACTACACCGCAGGATTCAAGCTAGCTTGGCTGATGCAGGGTGATACCCTGTAAACGGTCCCAGGATGCTTGTTTCCGGTCCAGGGAGGACCTGGCTTGGCAGTTTGGGCTGGACTGTTCCCATAAGGAACAGTGTCAAGACTGATTTGCATATGGCTGGGTCCAAACTGGGGTGGTGTGGTAAGCAAAAAAATGATGGATTAAATCCAAAACCTTGTGACTGGGGGTGAATGTTTGCACTGCCCAGTATTCTGTCCATCAATTGTTTCTTTTGCATATGTCGCCCTAAGTGGGAAGGGTATGCCCAGACGTGGGTTCCGTGCACACTACACCACTGGATTCAAGCTAGCCTGGCTGATGAAGTGTGATTCCCTGAAACCGGTTCCAGGATGCTTGTTTCTGTTCCAGTGAGAACCTGGCTTGGCAGTTTGGCCTGGACTGTTCCCTTAAGAAACAAGGTCAACACTGATTTGTATGTGGCTGCGTCCAAACTTGGTTGGAGTGGTGAGAAAAAGAATGATGAATTAAACCCAGATCTTTGTGACTGGGGGTGAATGTAAGCATTGTCTAGCATTCTGTCTTCAATTGTTTCTTTTGTATATGTCGCCATAAGTGGGAAGGGTATGCCCAGACATGGGTTCCGTGCTCACTACGCCACTGGATTCAAACTATCCTGGCTGATGCAGGGTGATTCCCTGAAACTGGTCCCAGGATTCTTGTTTTTGGTCCAGGAAGGATCTTTTCTTGACAGACTGATTTGCATATGAATGGGTCCAAACTGTGGTGGTGTGATGAGCAAAAGAATGATGAATTAAACCCATATCCTTGTAACTAGGGGTGAATGTTTGCATTGTCTACCATTCCGTCCATCAATTGTTTCTTTTGCATATGTCGCCCTAAGTGGGTAGGGTATGTCAAGACGTGGGTCCTGTGCTCATTACACCACTGGATTAAAGCTAGCCTGGCTGATGAAGGGTGATGCCCTGAAACAGGTACCAGGATGCTTGTTTACGGTCCAAGGAAGACCTGGCTTGGATGTTCAGGTTGGACTGTTCCCATAAGGAACTGGGTCAAGACTGATTTGCATATGACTGGGTCTAAAACTGGGGTGGTGTGGTAAGCCAAAGAATGATGGATTAAAGCCAGATCCTTGTACCTTGGGGGGAATATTTGCATTGTCCAGCATTCCGTCAATCAATTGTTTCTTTTGCATATTTTCTCCTAAGTGGGAATGGTATGCCCAGACGTGGATCCCTTGCTCACTACACCACTGGATTCAAGCTAGTCTGGTTGATGAAGGGTGATGCTCTGAAACTGGTCTCTGGGTGCTTGTTTCTGGTCCAGGGAGGACCTGGCTTGGCAGTTCGGACTGGACTGTTCCCACAAGGAACAGGGTCAAGACTGATTTGCATAAGACTGGGTCCAAACTGGGGTGGTGTGATGAGCAAAAGAATGATGGATTAAACCCAGATCATTGTAACTGGGGGTGAAAGTTTGCATTGTCCAGCATTCCGTCCATCTATTGTTTCTTTTGCATATTTTGCCCTAAGTGGGAAAGGTATGACGAGACGTGGGTCCCGTGCTCACTACATCACTGGATTCAAGCTAGCCTTGTTGATGTCTTGAGATCGGTCCCAGGATGCTTGTTTCTGTTCCAGGGAGAACCTGGCTTGGCAGTTTGTCCTGGACTGTTCCCTTAAGGAACAAGGTCAAGACTGATTTGTATGTGGCTGCGTCCAAACTGGGCTGGTGTGGTGAGCAAAAGAATGATGAATTAAACCCAGATCCTTGTGACTGGAGGTGAATGTAAGCATTGTTTAGCATTCTGTTTTCAATTGTTTCTTTTGTATATGACGCCATAAGTGGGAAGGGTATGCCCAGACGTGGGTCCCGTGCTCACTACACCACTGGATTCAAGCAAGCCTGGCTGATGAAGGGTGATGCCCTGAAACCTATCCCAGGATGCTTGCTTCCGGTCGAGGGAGGACCTGGCTTGGCAGTTTGGGCTGGACTGTTCCCATAAGGAACAGGGTAAAGACTGATTTGCATATGGCTTCGTCGAAACTGGGATGGTGTGGTGAGCAAAAAAATGATGGATTAAACCCAGATCCTTCTGACTGGGCGTAAATGTTTGCATTGTCCAGCATTCCATCCATCAATTCTTTTTTTTGCATATGTCGCCCTAAGTGGGAAGGGTATGCCCAGACTTGGGTCCCGTGCTCACTACACCACTGGATTCAAACTATCCTGGCTGATGCAGGGTGATTTCCTGAAACTAGTTCCAGGATTCTTGTTTCTGGTTCAGGAAGAATCTTTTCTTGACAGTTTGGGCTGGACTGTTCCCATAAGGAACAGGATCAAGACTGATTTGCATATGACTGGGTCCAAACTGTGGTGGTGTGGTGAGCAAAAGAATGATGGATTAAACCCAAATCCTTGTAACTAGGGGTGAATTTTTTGCATTGTCTACCATTCCGTCCATCAATTGTGTCTTTTGCATATGTCGCCCTAAGTGGTTAGGGTATGTCAAGACGTGGGTCCTGTGCTCATTACACCACTGGGTTAAAGCTAGCCTGGCTGATGAAGGGTGATGCCCTGAAACAGGTACCAGGATGCTTGTTTACGGTCCAAGGAAGACCTGGCTTGGATGTTCAGGTTGGACTGTTCCCATAAGGAACAGGGTCAACACTGATTTGCATATGGCTGGCTTTAAACTGGGGTGTTGTGGTGAGCAAAAGAATAATGGATTAAACCCAGATCTTTGTGACTGGGGGTGAATGTTTGCATTGTCCAGCATTCCCCCCATCAATTGTTTCTTTTGCATATGTTGCCCTAAGTGGGAAGGGTATGCCCAGACGTGGGTCCCTTGCTCACTACACCACTGGATTCAAGCTAGCCTTGTTGATGAAAGGTGATGCCCTGAAATCTACCTCAAGGTGCTTGTTTCTTGTCCAGGGAGGACCTGGCTTGGCAGTTCTGGCTAGATTGTTAACATAAGGAACAGTCAAGACTGATTTGCATATGACTAGGTCCAAAACTGGGGTTGGTGTGGTAAGCCAAAGAATGATGGATTAAACCCAGATCCTTGTACCTTGGGGTGAATGTTTGCATTGTCCAGCATTCCGTCCATCAATTGTTTCTTTTGCATATTTTGTCCTAAGTGGGAAAAGTATGCCCAGACGTGGGTCCCTTGCTCACTACACCACTGGATTCAAGCTAGCCTTGTTGATGAAGGGTGGTGCTCTGAAACTGGTCTCAGGGTGCTTGTTTCTGGTCTAGGGAGGACCTGGCTTGGCAGTTCGGACTGGACTGTTCCCACAAGGAACAGGGTCAAAACTGATTTGCATATCACTGGGTCCAAACTGGGGTGGTGTGATGAGCAAAAGAATGATGGATTAAACACAGATCCTTGTAACTGGGGGTGAAAGTTTGCATTGTCCAGCATTCCGTCCATCTATTGTTTCTTTTGCATATTTTGCCCTATGTGGGAAAGGTATGACGAGACGTGGGTCCCGTGCTCACTACACCACTGGATTCAAGCTAGCCTTGTTGATGTTTTGAAATCGGTCCCAGGATGCTTGTTTCCGTTCCAGGGAGAACCTGGCTTGGCAGTTCGGGCTGGACTATTCCCATAAGGAACAGGGTCAAGACTGATTTGCGCATAACTGAGTCCAAACTGGGGTGGTATGGTGAGCAAAAGAATGATAGATTAAACCGAGGTCCTTATAACTGGGGGTGAATGCTTGTATTGTCCAGCATTCTGTACATCAATTGTTTCTTTTGCATATGTTGCCCTAAGTGAAAACGGTATGCCCAGACTTGGGTCGCGTGCTCATTACACCTCTGGATTAAAGCTAGCCTGGCTGAAGAAGGGTGATGCCCTGAAACCTGTCTCAGGATGTTTGTTTACGGTCCAAGGAAGACCTGGCTTGGCTGTTCAGGTTGGACTGTTCCCATAAGGAACAGGGTGAAGACTGATTTGCCAATGGCTGGGTCCAACCTGGGGTGGTGTGGTGAGCAAAAGAATGATGGATTTAACCCAGATCCTTGTGACTGGGGGTGAATGTTTGCATTGTCCAGCATTCCGTCCGTCTATAGTTTCTTTTGCATATTTTTTCCTAAGTGGGAAAAGTATGCCCAGACGTGGGTCCCATGCTCACTGCACCACTGGATTCAAGCTAGTCTGGCTGATGATGGGTGAATCCCTGAAACTGGTCCCAGGATGCTTGTTTCCGGTCTAGGGAGGACCTGGCTTGGCAGTTCGGGCTGGACTGTTCCCATAAGGAACAGGGTCAAGACTGATTTGCATATGGCTGGGTCTAAACTGGGGTGTTGTGGTGAGCAAAAGAATAATGGATTAAACCCATATCTTTGTGACTGGGGGTGAATGTTTGCATTGTCCAGCATTCCATCCATCAATTGTTTCTTTTGCATATCTTGCCCTAAATTTGAAGGGTATCACCAGACGTGGGTCTCATGCTCACTACACCACTGGATTCAAGCTAGCCTGGCCGATAAAGGGTGATGCTTTGAAAATGGTCCCAGGATGCTTGTTTCAGATCAAGGGAGGACCTGGCTTGGCAGTTCGGGCAGGACTGTTCCCATAAGCGACAGGGTCAAGACTGATTTGCATATCACTGGGTCCAAACTGGGGTGGTGTGATGAGCAAAAGAATGATGGATTAAACCCAGATCCTTGTAACTGGGGGTGAAAGTTTGCATTGTCCAGCATTCCGTCCATCTATTGTTTCTTTTGCATATTTTGCCCTAAGTGGGAAAGGTATGACGAGACGTGGGTCCCGTGCTCACTACACCACTGGATTCGAGCTAGCTTTGTTGATGTCTTGAAATCGGTCCCAGGATGCCTGTTTCGTTCCGGGGAGAACCTGGCTTGGCAGTTTGGCCTGGACTGTTCCCTTAAGGAACAAGGTCAAGACTGATTTGTATGTGGCTGCGTCCAAACATGGCTGGTGTGGTGAGCAAAAGAATGATGAATTAAACCCAGATCCTTGTGACTGGAGATGAATGTAAGCATTATCTAGCATTCTGTCTTCAATTGTTTCGTTTGTATATGTCGCCATAAGTGGGAAGGGTATGCCCAAACATGGGTCCTGTGCTCACTACACCACTGGATTCAAGCAAGCCTGGCTGATGAACGGTGATGCCCTGAAACCTGTCCCAGGATGCTTGCTTCCGGTCGAGGGAGGACTTGGCTTGGCAGTTTGGGCTGGACTGTTCCCATAAGGAACAGGGTAAAGACTGATTTGCATATGGCTTCGTCAAAACTGGGGTGGTGTGGTGAGCAAAAGAATGATGGATTAAACCCAGATAGTTCTGACTGGGCATAAATGTTTGCATTGTCAAGCATTGCGTCCATCAATTCTTTCTTTTGCATAGGTCGCCCTAAGTGGGAAGGGTATGCCCAGACTTGGGTCCCGTGCTCATTACACCTCTGGATTAAAGGTAGCCTGGCTGATGAAGGGTGATACCCTGAAACCGGTCTCAGGATGCTTGTTTACAGTCCAAGGAAGACCTGGCTTGGCTGTTCAGGTTGGACTGTTCCCATAAGGAACAGGGTCAAGACTGATTTGCATATGGCTGGGTCCAACCTGGGGTGGTGTGTTGAGCAAAAGAATGATGGATTTAACCCAGATCCTTGTGACTGGTGGTGAATGTTTGCATTGTTCAGCATTCCGTTCGTCTATAGTTTCTTTTGCTTATTTTTCCCTAAGTGGGAAAAGTATGCCCAGACATGGGTCCCGTTCTCACTACACCACTGGATTCAAGCTAGACTGGTTGATGAAGTGTGATGCCTTGAAATCGGTCCCAGGTTGCTTCTTTACGTTCAAGGGAGAACCTGGCTTGGCAGTTTGGCCTGGACTGTTCCCTTAAGGAACAAGGTCAAGACTGATTTGTATGTGGCTGCGTCCAAACTGGGCTGGTGTGGTGAGCAAAAGAATGATGGATTAAACCCATATCCTTGTAACTAGGGGTGAATGTTTGCATTGTCCTCCATTCCGTCCAGCAATTGTTTCTTTTGCATATGTCGTCCTAAATGGGTAAGGTATGTCAAGACGTGGGTCCTGTGCTCATTACACCACTGGATTAAAGCTAGCCTGGCTGATGAAGGGTGATGCCCTGACACAGGTCCCAGGATGCTTGTTTACGGTCCAAGGAAGACCTGGCTTGGCTGTTCGGGTTGGACTGTTCCCATAAGGAACAGGGTCAAGACTGATTTGCATATGACTGGGTCCAAAACTGGGGTGGTGTGATGAGCAAAAGAATGATGAATTAAAGCCAGATCCTTGTACCTTGGGGTGAATATTTGCATTGTGCAGCATTCCGTCAATCAATTGTTTCCTTTGCATATTTTCTCCTAAGTGGGAATGGTATGCCCAGACGTGGATCCCTTGCTCACTACACCACTGGATTCAAGCTAGCCTGGTTGATGAAGGGTGATGCTCTGAAACTGGTCTCAGGGTGCTTGTTTCTGGTCCAGGGAGGACCTGGCTTGGCAGTTCGGACTGGACTGTTCCCACAAGGAACAGGGTCAAGACTGATTTGCATAAGACTGGGTCCAAACTAGGGTGGTGTGATGAGCAAAAGAATGATGGATTAAACCCAGATCATTGTAACTGGGGGTGAAAGTTTGCATTGTCCAGCATTCCGTCCATCTATTGTTTATTTTGCATATTTTACCCTAAGTGGGAAAGGTATGACGAGACGTGGGTCCCGTGCTCCCTACACCACTGGATTCAAGCTAGCCTTGTTGATGTCTTGAGATCGGTCCCAGGATGCTTGTTCCGTTCCAGGGAGAACTTGGCTTGGCAGTTTGTCCTGGACTGTTCCCTTAAGGAACAAGGTCAAGACTGATTTGTATGTGGCTGCGTCCAAACTGGGCTGGTGTGGTGAGCAAAAGAATGATGAATTAAACCCAGATCCTTGTGACTAGAGGTGAATGTAAGCATTGTTTAGCATTCTGTCTTCAATTGTTTCTTTTGTATATGTCGCCATAAGTGGGAAGGGTATGCCCAGACGTGGGTCCCGTGCTCACTACACCACTGGATTCAAGCTAACCTGATTGATGAAGGGTGATACCCTAAAACCGGTCCCTGGATGCTTGCTTCCGGTCGAGGGAGGACCTGGCTTGGCAGTTTGGGCTGGACTGCTCCCATAAGGAACAGGGTAAAGACTGATTTGCAAATGGCTTCGTCGAAACTGGGATGGTGTGGTGAGCAAAAGAATGATGGATTAAACCCAGATCCTTCTGACTGGGCGTAAATGTTTGCATTGTCCAGCATTCCATCCATCAATTCTTTCTTTTGCATATGTCACCCTAAGTGGGAAGGGTATGCCCAGACTTGGGTCCCGTGCTCACTACACCACTGGATTCAAACTATCCTGGCTGATGCAGGGTGATTTCCTGAAACTGGTCCCAGGATTCTTGTTTCTGGTCCAGGAAGGATCTTTTCTTGACAGTTTGGGCTGGACTGTTCCCATAAGGAACAGGATCAAGACTGATTTGCATATGACTGGATCTAACCTGTGGTGGTGTGATGAGCAAAATAATGATGGATTAAACCCATATCCTTGTAACTAGGGGTGAATGTTTGCATTGTCTACCATTCCGTCCATCAATTGTTTCTTTTGCATATGTCTCCCTAAGTGGGTAGGGTATGTCAAGACGTGGGTCCTGTGCTCATTACACCACTGGATTAAAGCTAGCCTGGCTGATGAAGGGTGATGCCCTGAAACAGGTACCAGGATGCTTGTTTACGGTCCAAGGAAGACCTGGCTTGGATGTTCAGGTTGGACTGCTCCCATAAGGAACAGGGTCAAGACTGATTTGCATATGGCTGATTTTAAACTGGGGTGTTGAGGTGAGCAAAAGAATAATGGATTAAACCCAGATCTTTGTGACTGGGGGTGAATGTTTGCATTGTCCAGCATTCCCCCCATCAATTGTTTCTTTTGCATATGTTGTCCTAAGTGGGAAGGGTATGCCCAGACGTGGGTCCCTTGCTCACTACACCACTGGTTTCAAGCTAGCCTTGTTGATGAAGGGTGATGCCTTGAAATCTATCTCAGGGTGCTCGTTTCTTGTCCAGGGAGGACCTGGCTTGGCAGTTCAGGCTAGATTGTTAACATAAGGAACAGGGTCAAGATTGATTTGCATATGACTGGGTCCAAAACTGGGGTGGTGTGGTAAGCCAAAGAATGATGCATTAAACCCAGATTCTTGTACCTTGGGGTGAATGGTTGCATTGTCCAACATTCCGTCCATCAATTGTTTCTTTTGCATATTTTGTCCTAAGTGGGAAAGGTATGCCCAGACGTGGGTCCCTTGCTCACTACACCACTGGATTCAAGCTAGCCTTGTTGATGAAGGGTGGTGCTCTGAAACTGGTCCCAGGGTGCTTGTTTCTGGTCCAGGGAGGACCTGGCTTGGCAGTTCGGACTGGACTGTTCCCACAAGGAACAGGGTCAAGACTGATTTGCATATCACTGGTTTCAAATTGGGGTGGTGTGATGAGGAAAAGAACGATGGATTAAACCCAGATCCTTGTAACTGGGGGTGAAAGTTTGCATTGTCCAGCATTCCGTCCATCTATTGTTTCTTTTGCATATTTTGCCCTAAGTGGGAAAGGTATGACGAGATGTGGGTCCCATGCTCACGACACCACTGGATTCAAGCTAGCCTTGTTGATGTCTTGAAATCAGTCCCAGGATGCTTGTTTCCGTTCCAGGGAGAACCTGGCTTGGCAGTTTGGCCTGGACTGTTCCCTTAAGGAACAAGGTCAAGACTGATTTGTATGTGGCTGCTTCCAAACTGGGCTGGTGTGGTGAGCAAAAGAATGATGAATTAAACCCAGATCCTTGTGACTGGAGGTGAATGTAAGCATTGTCTAGCATCCTGTCTTCAATTGTTTCTTTTGTATATGTCGCCATAAGTGGGAAGGGTATGCCCAGACATGGGTCCTGTGCTCACTACACCACTGGATTCAAGCAAGCCTGGCTGATGAACGGTGATGCCCTGAAACCTGTCCCAGGATGCTTGCTTCCGGTCGAGGGAGGACTTGGCTTGGCAGTTTGGGCTGGACTGTTCCCATAAGGAACAGGGTAAAGACTGATTTGCATATGGCTTCGTCGAAACTGGGGTGGTGTGGTGAGCAAAAGAATGATGGATTAAACCCAGATCGTTCTGACTGGGCGTAAATGTTTGCATTGTCAAGCATTCCCCCCATCAATTCTTTCTTTTGCATATGTCGCCCTAAGTGGATAGGGTATGCCCAGACTTGGGTCCCGTGCTCATTACACCTCTGGATTAAAGGTAGCCTGGCTGATGAAGGGTGATGCCCTGAAACTGGTCTCAGGATGCTTGTTTACGGTCCAAGGAAGACCAGGTTTGGCTGTTCAGGTTTGACTGTTCCCATAAGGAACAGGGTCAAGACTGATTTGCATATGGCTGTGTCCAACCTGGTGTGGTGAGCAAAAGAATGATGAATTTAACCCAGATCTTTGTGACTGGTGGTGAATGTTTGCATTGTCCAGCATTCCGTCCATCTATTGTTTCTTTTGCATATTTTGCCCTAAGTGGGAAAGGTATGACGAGACGTGGGTCCCGTGCTCACTACACCAGTGGATTCAAGCTAGCCTTGTTGATGTTTTGAAATCGGTCCCAGGATGCTTGTTTCCGTTCCAGGGAGAACCTGGCTTGGCAGTTCGGGCTGGACTATTCCCATAAGGAACAGGGTCAAGACTGATTTGCGCATAACTGAGTCCAAACTGGGGTGGTATGGTGAGCAAAAGAATGATAGATTAAACCGAGGTCCTTATAACTGGGGGTGAATGCTTGTATTGTCCAGCATTCTGTACATCAATTGTTTCTTTTGCATATGTTGCCCTAAGTGAAAACGGTATGCCCAGACTTGGGTCCCGTGCTCATTACACCTCTGGATTAAAGCTAGCCTGGCTGAAGAAGGGTGATGCCCTGAAACCTGTCTCAGGATGTTTGTTTACGGTCCAAGGAAGACCTGGCTTGGCTGTTCAGGTTGGACTGTTCCCATAAGGAACAGGGTGAAGAATGATTTGCCAATGGCTGGGTCCAACCTGGGGTGGTGTGGTGAGCAAAAGAATGATGGATTTAACCCAGATCCTTGTGACTGGGGGTGAATGTTTGCATTGTCCAGCATTCCGTCCGTCTATAGTTTCTTTTGCATATTTTTTCCTAAGTGGGAAAAGTATGCCCAGACGTGGGTCCCATGCTCACTGCACCACTGGATTCAAGCTAGTCTGGCTGATGATGGGTGAATCCCTGAAACTGGTCCCAGGATGCTTGTTTCCGGTCTAGGGAGGACCTGGCTTGGCAGTTCGGGCTGGACTGTTCCCATAAGGAACAGGGTCAAGACTGATTTGCATATGGCTGGGTCTAAACTGGGGTGTTGTGGTGAGCAAAAGAATAATGGATTAAACCCAGATCTTTGTGACTGGGGGTGAATGTTTGCATTGTCCAGCATTCCATCCATCAATTGTTTCTTTTGCATATGTTGCCCTAAATTTGAAGGGTATCACCAGACGTGGGTCTCATGCTCACTACACCACTGGATTCAAGCTAGCCTGGCCGATAAAGGGTGATGCTTTGAAAATGGTCCCAGGATGCTTGTCTCAGATCAAGGGAGGACCTGGCTTGGCAGTTCGGACAGGACTGTTCCCATAAGCGACAGGGTCAAGACTGATTTGCATATGGCTGGGTCCAAGCTGGGGTATCTTGGTGAGCAAGGAATTATGTATTAAACCCAGATCCTAGTGCCTGGGGGTGAATGTTTGCATTGTCCAGCATTCCATCCATCAATTGTTTCTTTTGCAAATGTTGCCCTAAGTGGGAAGGGTATGCCTAGATGTAGTTCCCTTGCTCACTACACCACTGGATTTAAGCTAGCCTGGTTAATGAAGTGTGATGACTTGAAACCAGTCCCAGGATGCTTTTTTCCATTCCAGGGAGGACCTGGTTTAGCAGTTCGGGCTGGACTATTCCCATAAGGAACAGGGTCAAGACTGATTTGCGCATAACTGAGTCCAAACTGGGGTGGTATGGTGAGCAAAAGAATGATAGATTAAACCGAGGTCCTTATAACTGGGGGTGAATGCTTGTATTGTCCAGCATTCCGTCCATCAATTGTTTCTTTTGCATATGTCGCCCTTAGTGGGAAGGGTATGCCCAGACATGGGTCGCTTGCTAACTACACTACTGGATTCAAGCTAGCCTGGCTGATGAAGGGTGATGCCCTGAAACTGTTCCCGGGATGCTTGTTTCTGGTCCAGGGAGGATCTGGCTTCGCAGTTCGGGCTGGACTGTTCCCAGAAGGAACACGGTCAAAACTGATTTGCATATGGCTGTGTCAAAACTGTGGTGGTGTGGTGAGCAAAAGAATGATGGATTAAACCCAGATCCTTTTGACTTGGGTTGAATGTTTGCATTGTCCAGCTTTCTGTCCATCAATTGTTTCTTTTGCTTATGTCGCCTTAAGTGGGAAGGGTATGCCCAGACGTGGGTCCCTAGCTCACTACACCACTGGATTCAGGTTGGCTTTGTTGATGAAGGGTGATTCCCTTAAACCGGTCCCTGGATGCTCATTTCCGGTCCAGGGAGGACCTGGCTTGGCAGTACGGGATACACTGTTCCTATAAAGAACAGGGTCAAGACTGATTTGCATATGGTTGGGTCCAAACTGGGGTGGTGTGGTGAGCTAAAGAATGATGGATTAAACCCAGTTACTAGTGACAGCTGGTGAATGTTTGCATTGTCCTGGATTCTGTCCATCAATTGTTTCTTTTGCATATGTCGCCCTAAGTGGGAACGGTATGCCCAGACATAGATTTCTTGCTCACTACACCTCTGGATTCAAGCTAGCCTGATTGATGAAGGGTGATACCCTAAAACCGGTCCCTGGATGTTTCTTTCCGGTCCAGGAAGGAACTGGATTGGCAGTTCGGGCTGGACTGTTCCCATAAGGAACAGGGTCAAAACTGATTTGATTATGACTGGATCCAAACTGGGGTGGTGTGGTGAGCAAAAGAAAGATGGATTAAACCCAGGTCCTTGTAACTGGGGGTGAATGCTTGTATTGTCCAACATTCCATCTATCCATTGTTTCTTTTGCATAGGTCGGCCTAAGTGGGAAGGGTATGACCAGATGTGGGTCCCGTGCTCACTACACCCCTGGATTCAAGCTAGAATGGCTGATGAAAGGTGATGCTCTGAAACCAGTCCCAAGATTCTTGTTTCCAGTCGAGGAAGGACCTGGCTTGGCAGTTTCGGTTGGACTGTTCCCATAAAAAACAGTGTAAAGACTGAATTGCATATTGCTGGGTCAAAAATGGGGTGGTGTGGTGAGCAAAAGAATGATGGATTAAACCCAGATCCTTGTGACTGGGGGTGAATGTTTGCATTGTCCAGCATTCTGTCCATCAATTGTTTCTTTTGCATATGTCGCCCTAAGTGGGAAGGGTATGCCAGACGTGGGTCCCTTGCTCACTACACAACTGGTTTCAAGCTTGCCTGGCTGATGAAGGTTGATTCCCGAAACCAGTCCCAAGATGCTTGTTTCCGGTCCAGGGAGGACCTGGCTTGGCAGTTTGGGCTGGACTGTTACCATAAGGAACAGGGTCAAGGCTGATTTGCATATGGCTATGTCTAAACTTGAGTGCTGTGGTGAGCAAAAGAATGATGGATTAAACCCAAATCCTTGTGACTGCGGGTGAATGTTTGCAATGTTCAGCATTCCGTCTATTAATTGTTTCTTTTGCATATGTGACTGTTAGACCTGGTATCATTGGCGTGAGTCTCCCTTCCATTTTTTACTGATTGCCTCCTCTGTTTTGATATGTTTTTGCTGGTTTTATGCTTTGGGCACTGTGCCACTGCTATTCAGTGCCACAGTGCAAGTGCTCCCTATGTTAAATTGATGTATTGATCAGTGGCTCCATGATTGGGTTATTTGATTTGCTTGTCAGACCCTAGTATAGTGCACCAGGTGTGCCCATGGCTTGTAAATCAAATGCTGCTGGTGGGCTTGCAGCACTGGTTGTGCCACCCACAGAAGCAGCTTGTAAAGTGTGTATTTTCTTGCCTAACCTTCCAAACCTGCCTCTGCTAGGTTGTGTATTGTGTGTCTGGCTTTGTGAGTGACAGGGTCTGGGGGTGGCTCCAGGAGACAGGGTGAGTCAGCACAGGGCTGAATAGAGAGATCTGCATCCAAGTGGTGGGAGGAGTAAGCACCTGGGTCTGAATAGGGCTGTGCCTGCCTTCCACAATGCTGGCTCCGCCTCCTGCTGGGCGACTGAGCACCCTGCCCCACATTCTGAAAGGAAAGAAGGAGTCCTGTAAACAAAGTGCTCCAGGACTGACCAGAACTGGTTTTGGCCTAGGCAAAGGCCTCTCTGCCTTCAGAGAACAAAGAGAAAAGGTGTATAAAAAGGGGACCCAGACCCCTAGGAAATCAGATCACTTCTGGAACAACAAGACAACCCTTTTGCCAAGGAGAAGAACCAAGGAAGCTAATCAAACAACATGAGAGGGTCCCTGAACCACCTTATATAAGGAGAGGAAAGCAGGGTACAAATGAACAATAACAACAAGGAGCCTCTCCTTAACATTCAATTAGTAATCAGGTGATACATCCATCATAAGAAAATACATTGTCCCACTACAGTAATTGTTTTGTTCATTCTTTTATTTATAAAAAATATTTTTTCTTTTTGTTATTTTCCATAGATATAAACATAATATATTACTTAATGTATAAATAATTTACATAATCTAAGCATAAATTGAGCCCCAAGAGCATGTATCAAGGACATCTCAAAACACAGTCAAACACCACCAGACATGCAACTATCACACATACAAAACACAATCATACTACAAAACTGAACAACTCAATACATATCATAATAATTTCATTAATACATGAAAAGAGCAAAGGCGCCGACGCGCGTTTCGGAGTGGAGTCTGAACCAACAATTCCTTCGTCAGGGCGCAACAGATAAATAATTCATTGAGCGGTCAATCGACATCCAAATAATCAAAGAAGTTTCTTATATGTGGTGCAGAGGGCTCGTAATCACAATCACTTAAAACTTTAAAAAGAATCTGTGGGAACAATGAAAAACTCATATAGTTACATCTCTATTATTTATAATATACATAAGCATAACAGTCAACCTAGAGCTTTGGCAACACATGAACATAAAAAAAACTGAAGATAGTGTGATGTTAAAGTGATCTTTTAACACCGAATGATGTGAGGAAAGTGAATAAAGAAGAAAAACGAAAAAAAACGGAATTCAACCTAATAGTGAACAAGTTATGAGACCAATCCCCAGTACCTAAGAACACGTGCATACAGAAAATAGAAAGATGAATAATAAGACCTACTTTTCAGTAAACTCAGTGGAAACTCGATCACACACTGGAAAATGAATTTCAGCCACCCTTGGTATAATTTTGTTTACTCATAAAAGGCGTAACCTAATAAGAAAACAATAAAGCATGATATGGATGGAAGGAATATGTGGATACAAAATGCGTCCTCTATAGCGCAGAGTATGGATATAGAAGCTATACTAACACTCTCGACCAGTCCCCATTTCCTTCAGCAACAATACGGAGGTAATATTAATCAGACATGTATACAAAATAAAAATACAGAAAAGAAGAAGAGACCTCGCTAAATGGCAGAAAAGTTTAATTATAAAACTCCTATTCAAACGCAGGCGCTACAAATTCTTACCAAAATTTCGGTAATACCGTCTCTACGAAATAGAGATTTTTAGTTTTGCAGTAAAGGGGGCCAATTAACATCTCTACGAAGAAGAAGAATACAAAAATGACATTAAACTAGATACTCAAGACTTCCAAATAGAAGGGTGCAACATAAAATGGATAAGTCACCCCCCATGGAGTATCATGAGCACCTACCGGTAACAAAGTATGTAGATAAGGCATCAAAGATAGACTGTGCAGATGTCAAGAGGAGGAAATCTATAAAATGGGGTCCACAATATCGTTCTATATAGACAAAGAGAAACAGATGTATATATCAGAAACCAGAACTAAATAATGACACAGTATATCCATAGGAGTAATGGAATATAACTTACATGGTGCAAACTCCCAAATTTCCTTATAACTTTCAATAATAGATTGCGGTCCCGCTCCGCTAGAATAAGTAAATAGCGGGTCCAAATGATAAGACTTTAAGAGGACGCTAAAAAAGAAGAAACGAAAAAACCAAGGAAGCTGCAGGAGTTGGACTGCCCCTCTGCCAAGTGTGCTGTTTGCTGGGTTGGCCTGCAGTGGTTTCTTCATTGCCAAGGAAAGGAGAAGGAACTTTTAAAGAACTTTCATCATCTTGCAGAATATTACTCCAAGGGCTTGATTTGAGCTTGCCTCCTGACCGAAGTCTCAGGGATACCAGACTTCACCCCCTTCTGTTTGCCTGCATCTGGAACTTGCTGTTCTGGTGCTACAGAAGGAATTTGCAACACCGACGCCGGCGAGCGATGCCGTCTCCTGCATCGAAGCCGTGATCGCTGCTCCGACTTGCAACGAAGACTCGACGCCGACCGCCGTGCCACATCGACGCCAGCGAGCGACATCGTAAGCCTGCTATAGCCGTGAGCGCTGCTACGACTTACGACGCCGGCCCGACACCTGCTGCTGTGCCGCATCGACTCCGAAGCCGACATCATCGCTGAGCCGATCGTCGACGTGGGTGGTCAAGAATCTATCAACATCGTGACCTCGTACGGAACCGTGGCCTCGGCGCCATCGTGACGTCACCTCCTCTCCGGTCCGGAACCGACGCCTCCCCTGCCTGCGCAAGCATCCAGGTCCCGACGCATCATCTCCTCCGAAGCAAGGAACCGACGCCGCAATGCGCCAACGCCACCGCACCTCCCCGACGCCGTGAGCTGTCTTTGTTTTCGCTTTTTCAAGGTACTGTTCTTTGTGGGTCTGTTTTGACTCCGGGCCCGACGCGGCGCACCTCGCGGTCGGCGCCGTACTTTGGGATTTCTTTGACCTCGACGTCGTGATAACTCCAGTTGGGGTTATTTGTTGCTAAAGACTGCTTTTAAGTGAAGAACCTATTTTTAAACCATTTCTACCATCTTGAAGTATTATTGATTCCAGTATTGTGTAGTTTTGTCGTTTGTGGTCTTGTGATAAATCTATATAAAGAATACTTATTTTTATAAAACCTGTGTGGTGTCCATCTGTAGTGTTTTCACTGTATTACTGTATGTGTTCACAAATTCTTAACACACTGCCTCTTAGATAAGCCTGCCTGCTCGTGCCAAGCTACCAAGGGGGTGAGCAGGGGTTATCCAGGTGTGTAATCCCCTTTTCCTGACTTAGAAGCAAGGGTCCCTATTTGGACAAAGGTGTATACCATTGCCAACTAGAGACCCCCAGTTCTAACAGTCACCCTAAGTGGGAAGAATATGACCAGACCTGGGTCCCGTGCTCACTACACCACTGGATTTAAGCTAGCATGGCTGATGAAGGTTGATGCCCTGAAACCGGTCCCAGGATGCTTCTTTCTTTTCCAGGGAAGACCTGGTTTGGCAGTTTGAGCCAGACTGTTCCCATTAGGAAAAGAGTCAAGACTGATTTGTAAATGGCTGGGTCCAAACTGGGGTGGTGTGGTGAGCAAATGAATGATGGATTAAACCCAGATCCTTGTACTTGGGGGTGAATGTTTTCATTGTCCAGTATTCCGTTCATCAATTGTTTCTTTTGCATATGTCGCCCTAAGTGGGAAGGGTATGTCCAGACGTGGGTCCTGTGGTCAGTACACCACTGGATTCAAGCTAGCTTTTTCTGATGAAGGGTGATGCCCTGAATCCTGTTCCAGGATGCTTGTTTATGGTCCAGGGAGGACCTGGCTTGGCAATTCAGGCTGGACTGTTCCCATAATGAACAGGGTCAAGACTGATTAGGATATGGCTGGGTCCAAACTGGTGTGGTGTGGTGAGCAGAAGAATGATGGATTAAACCCAGATCCTTGTGACTGGGGGTGAATGTTTGCATTGTTCAGCATTCCTTCCATCAATTGTTTCTTTTGCATATATCACACTAAGTGTGAAGGGTATGCCCAGACGTGGGTCCTGTGCTCACTACTCCACTGGATTCAAGCTAGCCTGGCTGATGAAGGGCGATACTCTGAAACCAGTCCGAGAATGCTTGTTTTCGTTCCAGGGAGGGCCTGGCTTGAAAGTTCGGGCTGCACTGTTCCCATAAGGAACAGCATCAAGACTGATTTGCATATGTCTGGTTCTAAACTGGGGTGGTGTGGTGAGCAAAAGAATGATGGATTAAACTGAGAACCTTGTGACTGGGGGTGAATGTTTGCAATGTCCAGCATTCTGTACATCAATTGTTTCTTTTGCATATGTTGCCCTAAGTGGGAAGGAAATGCCCAGACGTGGGCCCCTTGCTCACTACACCACTGGATTCAAACTAGCCTGATTGATGAAAGGTGATGTCGTGAAACCGGTCCCAGAATGCTTGTTTCCAGTTCAGGGAGGACATGTCTTGGCAGTTTGGTCTGTACTGTTACCATAAGGAACAGGGTCAAGACTGATTTACACATGACTGGGTCCAAACTGTGGTGGTGTGATGAGCAAAAGAATGATGGATTAAACCCAGATCTTTGTAACTGGGGGTGAATGTTTGCATTGTCCAGCATTTCGTCCATCAATTGTTTCTTTTGCATATGTTGCTCTAAGTGGGAAGGGTATGCCCAGACGTGGGTCCTTAGCTCACTACACCACTGGATTCAAGCTAGCCTGGCTGATGAAGGGTGATGTACTGAAACTCGTCCCAGGATGCTTGTTTACGTTCCAGGGAGGATTTGGCTTGGCAGTTCCCATAAGGTACCGGGCCAAGACTGATTTGCATACGGCTGGGTCCAAATTGGGGTGGTGTGGTGAGCAAAAGAATGATGGATTAAACCCAGATCCTTGTGACTGGGGGTGAATGTTTGCATTGTCCAACATTCCGTCCATCAATTGTTTCTTTTGCATATTTCGCTCTAAGTGGGAAGGGTATGACCAGACATGGGTCCCGTGCTAACTACACCACTTTATTCAAGCTAGCCTGGCTGATGATGGGTGATGCCCTGAAACCAGTCCCAGGATGCTTGTTTCTGGTCAAGTGAGTACCAGCCTTGACAGATCGGGCTGGGCTGTTCCCATAAGGAACAGTGTCAAAACTGGGGTGGTGAAGTGAGCAAAAGAATGACGGATTAAACCCAGATTCTTGTGACTGGGGCTGAATGTTTGCATTGCCCAGAATTCTGTCCATCAATTGCTTCTTTTGTATATGTTGCCCTAAGTGGGAAGGGTATGCCTAGACCTGGGTTCCTTGCTCAATACACCACTGGATTTAAGCTAGCCTGGTTGATGAAGGGTGATGCCCTGGAACCGGTCTCAGGATGCTTGTTTCCGGTCCATGGAGGACCTGGCTTGGCAGTTCGGGCTGGACTGTTCCCATAAGGAACAGGGTCGAGAGTAATTTGCGCATGACTGGGTCCAAACTGGGGTGGTGTGGTGAGCAAAAGAATGATGGATTAATGCCAGGTCCTCGCAACTGGGAGTGAATGCTTGTATTGTTCAGCATTCCGTCCTTCAATTGTTTCTTTTGCATATGTCGCCCTAAGTGGGAAGGGTATGCCCAGACATGGGTCCCTTGCTCACTACACCACTGGATTCAAGCTAGCCTGGCTGATCAAGGGTGATGCCATGAAACTGGTCCCAGGATGCTTGTTTCCGGTCCAGGAGGACCTGGCTTGGCATTTCAGGCTGGACTGTTCCCATAAGGAACAGGGTCAAGACTGATTAGGATATGGCTGGGTCCAAACTGGTGTGGTGTGGTGAGCAAAAGAATGATGGATTAAACCCAGATCCTTGTGACTGGGGGTGAATGTTTGCATTGTTCAGCATTCCTTCCATCAATTGTTTCTTTTGCATATGTCACCCTAAGTGTGAAGGGTATGCCCAGACGTGGGTCCTGTGCTCACTACTCCACTGGATTCAAGATAGCCTGGCTGATGAAGGGCGATACTCTGAAACCAGTCCGAGAATGCTTGTTTCCGTTCCAGGGAGGGCCTGGCTTGAAAGTTCGGACTGCACTGTTCCCATAAGGAACAGCATCAAGACTGATTTGCATATGTCTGGTTCTAAACTGGGGTGGTGTGGTGAGCAAAAGAATGATGGATTAAACTGAGAACCTTGTGACTGGGGGTGAATGTTTGCAATGTCCAGCATTCTGTACATCAATTGTTTCTTTTGCATATGTTGCCCTAAGTGGGAAGGATATGCCCAGACGTGGGCCCCTTGCTCACTACACCACTGGATTCAAGCTAGCCTGATTGATGAAAGGTGATGTCGTGAAACCGGTCCCAAGATGCTTGTTTCCGGTTCAGGGAGGACCTGTCTTGGCAGTTTGGTCTGTACTGTTCCCATAAGGAACAGGGTCAAGACTGATTTCCAATGACTGGGTCCAAACTGTGGTGGTGTGATGAGCAAAAGAATGATGGATTAAACCCAGATCTTTGTAACTGGGGGTGAATGTTTGCATTGTCCAGCATTTCATCCATCAATTGTTTCTTTTGCATATGTTGCTCTAAGTGGGAAGGGAATGCCCAGACGTGGGTCCTTAGCTCACTACACCACTGGATTCAAGCTAGCCTGGCTGATGAATGGTGATGTACTGAAACTCATCCCAGGATGCTTGTTTACGTTCCAGGGAGGATTTGGCTTGGCAGTTCCCATAAGGTACCGGGCCAAGACTGATTTGCATACGGCTGGGTCCAAATTGGGGTGGTGTGGTGAGCAAAAGAATGATGGATTAAACCCAGATCCTTGTGACTGGGGGTGAATGTTTGCATTGTCCAACATTCCGTCCATCAATTGTTTCTTTTGCATATTTCGCTCTAAGTGGGAAGGGTATGACCAGACATGGGTCCCGTGCTCAATACACCACTTTATTCAAGCTAGCCTGGCTGATGATGTTTGATGTCCTGAAACCAGTCCCAGGATGCTTGTTTCTGGTCAAGTGAGTACCTGCCTTGACAGATCGGGCTGGACTGTTCCCATAAGGAACAGTGTCAAAACTGGGTTGGTGAGGTGAGCAAAAGAATGACAGATTAAACCCAGATTCTTGTGACTGGGGGTGAATGTTTGCATTGCCTAGAATTCTGTCCATCAATTGCTTCTTTTGTATATGTTGACCTAAGTGGGAAGGGTATGCCTAGACCTGGGTTCCTTGCTCAATACACCACTGGATTTAAGCTAGCCTGGTTGATGAAGGGTGATGCCCTGGAAGCGGTCCCAGGATGCTTGTTTCCGGTCCATGGAGGACCTGGCTGGGCAGTTCGGGCTGGACTGTTCCCATAAGGAAGAGGGTCGAGAGTAATTTGCGCATGACTGGGTCCAACCTGGGGTGGTGTGGTGAGCAAAAGAATGATGGATTAAACCCAGGTCCTTGCAACTGGGATTGAATGCTTGTATTGTTCAGCATTCCGTCCTTCAATTGTTTCTTTTGCATATGTCGCCCTAAGTGGGAAGGGTATGCCCAGACATGGGTCCCTTGCTCACTACACCACTGGATTCAAGCTAGCCTGGCTGATGAAGGGTGATGCCATGAAACTGGTCCCAGGATGCTTGTTTCCGGTCCAGGAGGACCTGGCTTGGCAGTTCGGGCTGGACTGTTCCCATAAGGAAAGGGTCAAGGCTGATTTGCATATGGCTGGGTCTAAACTGGGGTGGTGTGGTGAGCAAAAGAATGATGGATTAAACCCAGATCTTTGTGACTGGGTGCGAATGTTTGCATTGTCCAGCATTCCATCCATCAATTGTTTCTTTTGCATATGTCACCCTAAGGGTGAAGGGTATGCTCAGACGTGGGTCCTGTGCTCACTACTCCACTGGATTCAAGCTAGCCTGGCTGATGAAGGGTGATACTCTGAAACCAGTCCGAGAATGCTTGTTTCCGTTCCAGGGAGGGCCTGGCTTGAAAGTTCGGGCTGCACTGTTCCCATAAGGAACAGCATCAAGACTGATTTGCATATGTCTGGTTCTAAACTGGGGTGGTGTGGTGAGCAAAAGAATGATGGATTAAACTGAGATCCTTGTGACTGGGGGTGAATGTTTGCATTGTCTAGCATTCTGTACATCAATTGTTTCTTTTGCATATGTTGCCCTAAGTGGGAAGGATATGCCCAGACGTGGGACCCTTGCTCACTACACCACTGGATTCAAGCTAGCCTAATTGATGAAAGGTGATGCCTTGAAACCGGTCCCAGGATGCTTGTTTCCGGGACAGGGAGGACCTGTCTTGGCAGTTTGGGCTGTACTGTTCCCATAAGGAACAGGGTCAAGACTGTGGTGGTGTGGTGAGCAAAAGAATGATGGATTAAACCCAGATCCTTGTAACTGTGGGTGAATGTTTGCATTGTCCAGCATTTCGTCCATCAATTGTTTCTTTTGCATATGTTGCTCTAAGTGGGAAGGGTATGCCAAGACGTGTGTCCTGTGCTCACTACACCACTGGGTTCAAGCTAGCCTGGCTGATGAAGGGTGATGTACTGAAACTCGTTCCAGGATGCTTGTTTACGTTCCAGGGAGGATTTGGCTTGGCAGTTCCCATAAGGAACCGGATCAAGACTGATTTGCATATGGCTGGGTCCAAATTGGGGTGGTGTGGTGAGCAAAAGAATGATGGATTAAACCCAGATACTTGTGACTGGGGGTGAATGTTTGCATTGTCCAGCATTCCGTCCATCAATTGTTTCTTTTGCATATTTCGCTCTAATTGGGAAGGGTATGACCACTCATGGGTCCCGTGCTCACTACACCACTTTATTCAAGCTAGCCTGGCTGATGATGGGTAATGCCCTGAAACCAGTACCAGGATGCTTGTTTCCGGTCCAGTGAGTACCTGCCTTGACAGTTTGGGCTGGACTGTTCCCATAAGGAACAGTGTCAAAACTGGGGTGGTGAGGTGAGCAAAAAATGATGGATTAAACCCAGATTCTTGTGACTGGGGGTGAATGTTTGCATTGCCCAGAATTATGTCCATCAATTGCTTCTTTTGCATATGTTGCTCTAAATGGGAAGGGTATCACCAGACGTGGGTCCCATGCTCACTACACCCCTGGATTCAAGCTAGCCTGGTTGATGAAGGGTGATGTCCTGAAACCGGTCCCAGGTTGCTTGTTTCAGGTCAAGGGAGGACCTGGCTTGGCAGTTCGGGCAGGACTGTTCCCATAAGCGACAGGGTCAAGACTGATATGCATATGGCTGGATTCAAGCTGGGGTATTGGGGTGAGCAAAGGAATGATGGATTAAACCCAGATCATAGTGCTTAGAGGTGAATGTATGCATTGTCCAACATTCTGTCCATCAATTGTTTCTTTTGCAAATGTTGCCATAAGTGGGAAGGGTATGCCTAGATGTAGGTCCCTTGCTCGCTACACCACTGGATTTAAGCTAGCCTGGTTAATGAAGGGTGATGACCTGAAACCAGTCTCAGGATGCTTGTTTCCGGTCCAGGGATGACCGGGTGTAGCAGTTCGGGCTGGACTGTTCCCATAAGGAACAGGGTCAAAACTGATTTGCATATGACTGGATCCAAACTGGGGTGGTGTAGTGAGCAAAAGAATGATGGATTAAACCCAGGTTCTTGTACCTGGGGGTGAATGCTTGTATTGTCCAACATTCCATCTATCCATTGTTTCTTTTGCATAGGTCGGCCTAAGTGGGAAGGGTATGACCAGACGTGGGTCCCGTGCTCACTACACTACTGGATTCAAGCTAGAATGGCTGATGAAAGGTGATTTTCTGAAACCAGTCCCAAGATGCTTGTTTCCGGTTGAGGGAGGACCTGGCTTGGCAGTTTCGGCTGGACTGTTCCCATAAGGAACAGGGTCAAGACTGATTTGTATATGGCTGGGTCAAAAGGGGTGTGGTGAGCAAAAGAATGATGGATGTAACCCAGATCCTTGTGACTGGGGGTGAATGTTTGCATTGTCCAGCATTCTGTCCATCAATTGTTTCTTTTGCATATGTTGCCCTAAGTGGGAAGGGTATGTTAGACGTGGGTCCCTTGCTCACTACACAACTGGTTTCAAGCTTGCCTGGCTGAGGAAGGTTGATTCCCGAAACCGGTTCCAAGATGCTTGTTTCTGGTCCAGGGAGGACCTGGCTTGGCAGTCTGGGCTGGACTGTTTCCATAAGGAATAGGGTCAAGACTGATTTGCATATGGCTGGGTCTAAACTTGGGTGCTGTGGTGAGCAAAAGAATGATGGATTAAACCCAGATCTTTGGACTGCGGGTGAATGTTTGCATTGTTCAGCATTCCGTCCATTAATTGTTTCTTTTGCATATGTCACCCTAAGTGGGAAGAATATGACCAAACCTGGGTCCTGTGCTCACTTCACCACTGGATTTAAGCTAGCTTGGCTGATGAAGGTTGATGCCCTGAAACCGGTCCCAGGATGCTTGTTTCTGGTCCAGGGAGGACCTGGCTTGGCAGTTTGAGCCAGACTGTTCCCATAAGGAACAGAGTCAAGACTGATTTGCAAATGGCTGGGTCCAAACTGGGGTGGTGTGGTGAGCAAAAGAATGATGGATTAAACACAGATCCTTGTACCTGGGGGTGAATATTTTCATTGTCCAGTATTCCGTCCATCAATTGTTTCTTTTGCATATGTCGGCCTAAGTGGGAAGGGTATGTCCAGACGTGGGTCCAGTGGTCAGTACACCACTGGATTCAAGCTAGCCTGGCTGATGAAGGGTGATGCCCTGAATCCGGTCCCAGGATGCTTGTTTTTGTTCCAGGGAGAATTTGGCTTGGCAGTTCCCATTAGGAACCGGGTCAAGACTGATTTGCATACGGCCGGGTAAAAATTAGGGTGGTGTGGTGAGCAAAAGAATGATGGATTAAACCCAGATCCTTGTGACTGGGGGTGAATGTTTGCATTGTCCAGCATTCCGTCCATCAATTGTTTCTTTTGCATATTTCGCTCTAAGTGGGAAGGGTATGACGAGACGTGGGTCCCGTGCTCACTACACCACTTTATGGAAGCTAGCCTGGCTGATGATGCCCTGAAACCAATCCCAGGATGCTTGTTTCCGGTCTAGTGAGTACCTGGCTTGACAGTTCGGGCTGGACTGTTCCCATAAGGAACAGTGTCAAAACTGGGGTGGTGAGGTGAACAAAAGAATGATGGATAAAACCCAGACTCTTATGACTTGGGGTGAATGTTTGCATTGCCCATAATTCTGTCCATCAATTACTTCTTTTGTATATGTTGCCCTAAGTGGGAAGGGTATGCCCAGACGTGGGTTCTTTGCTCAATACACCACTGGATTTAAGCTAGTCTGGTTGATGAAGGGTGATGCCCTGAAACTGGTCCCAGGATGCTTGTTTCCGGTCCATGGAGGACCTGGCTTGGCAGTTCGGGCTAGACTGTTCCCATAAGGAACAAGGTCAAGACTGATTTGCGCATGACTGGGTCCAACCTGGGGTGGGGTGGGGTGGTGAGCAAAAGAATGATGGATTAAACCCAGGTCCTCGTAACTGGGAGTGAATGCTTGTATTGTTCAGCATTCCGTCCTTCAATTGTTTCTTTTGCATATGTCGCCCTAAGTGGGAAGGGTATGCCCAGACATGGGTCCCTTGCTCACTACACCACTGGATTCAAGCTAGCCTGGCTGATGAAGGGTGATGCCATGAAACTGGTCCCAGGATGCTTGTTTCCGGTCCAGGAGGACCTGGCTTGGCAGTTCGGGCTGGACTGTTCCCATAAGGAAAGGGTCAAGGCTGATTTGCATATGGCTGGGTCTAAACTGGGGTGGTGTGGTGAGCAAAAGAATGATGGATTAAACCCAGATCTTTGTGACTGGGTGCGAATGTTTGCATTGTCCAGCATTCCATCCATCAATTGTTTCTTTTGCATATGTCACCCTAAGGGTGAAGGGTATGCTCAGACGTGGGTCCTGTGCTCACTACTCCACTGGATTCAAGCTAGCCTGGCTGATGAAGGGTGATACTCTGAAACCAATCCGAGAATGCTTGTTTCCGTTCCAGGGAGGGCCTGGCTTGAAAGTTCGGGCTGCACTGTTCCCATAAGGAACAGCATCAAGACTGATTTGCATATGTCTGGTTCTAAACTGGGGTGGTGTGGTGAGCAAAAGAATGATGGATTAAACTGAGATCCTTGTGACTGGGGGTGAATGTTTGCATTGTCTAGCATTCTGTACATCAATTGTTTCTTTTGCATATGTTGCCCTAAGTGGGAAGGATATGCCCAGACGTGGGACCCTTGCTCACTACACCACTGGATTCAAGCTAGCCTAATTGATGAAAGGTGATGCCTTGAAACCGGTCCCAGGATGCTTGTTTCCGGGACAGGGAGGACCTGTCTTGGCAGTTTGGGCTGTACTGTTCCCATAAGGAACAGGGTCAAGACTGTGGTGGTGTGGTGAGCAAAAGAATGATGGATTAAACCCAGATCCTTGTAACTGTGGGTGAATGTTTGCATTGTCCAGCATTTCGTCCATCAATTGTTTCTTTTGCATATGTTGCTCTAAGTGGGAAGGGTATGCCAAGACGTGTGTCCTGTGCTCACTACACCACTGGGTTCAAGCTAGCCTGGCTGATGAAGGGTGATGTACTGAAACTCGTTCCAGGATGCTTGTTTACGTTCCAGGGAGGATTTGGCTTGGCAGTTCCCATAAGGAACCGGATCAAGACTGATTTGCATATGGCTGGGTCCAAATTGGGGTGGTGTGGTGAGCAAAAGAATGATGGATTAAATCCAGATACTTGTGACTGGGGGTGAATGTTTGCATTGTCCAGCATTCCGTCCATCAATTGTTTCTTTTGCATATTTCGCTCTAATTGGGAAGGGTATGACCACTCATGGGTCCCGTGCTCACTACACCACTTTATTCAAGCTAGCCTGGCTGATGATGGGTAATGCCCTGAAACCAGTACCAGGATGCTTGTTTCCGGTCCAGTGAGTACCTGCCTTGACAGTTTGGGCTGGACTGTTCCCATAAGGAACAGTGTCAAAACTGGGGTGGTGAGGTGAGCAAAAAAATGATGGATTAAACCCAGATTCTTGTGACTGGGGGTGAATGTTTGCATTGCCCAGAATTATGTCCATCAATTGCTTCTTTTGCATATGTTGCTCTAAATGGGAAGGGTATCACCAGACGTGGGTCCCATGCTCACTACACCCCTGGATTCAAGCTAGCCTGGTTGATGAAGGGTGATGCCCTGAAACCGGTCCCAGGTTGCTTGTTTCCAGGTCAAGGGAGGACCTGGCTTGGCAGTTCGGGCAGGACTGTTCCCATAAGCTGACAGGGTCAAGACTGATATGCATATGGCTGGATTCAAGCTGGGGTATTGGGGTGAGCAAAGGAATGATGGATTAAACCCAGATCATAGTGCTTAGAGGTGAATGTATGCATTGTCCAACATTCTGTCCATCAATTGTTTCTTTTGCAAATGTTGCCATAAGTGGGAAGGGTTTGACTAGATGTAGGTCCCTTGCTCGCTACACCACTGGATTTAAGCTAGCCTGGTTAATGAAGGGTGATGACCTGAAACCAGTCTCAGGATGCTTGTTTCCGGTCCAGGGATGACCTGGTTTAGCAGTTCGGGCTGGACTGTTCCCATAAGGAACAGGGTCAAAACTGATTTGCATATGACTGGATCCAAACTGGGGTGGTGTAGTGAGCAAAAGAATGATGGATTAAACCCAGGTTCTTGTACCTGGGGGTGAATGCTTGTATTGTCCAACATTCCATCTATCCATTGTTTCTTTTGCATAGGTCGGCCTAAGTGGGAAGGGTATGACCAGACGTGGGTCCCGTGCTCACTACACTACTGGATTCAAGCTAGAATGGCTGATGAAAGGTGATTTTCTGAAACCAGTCCCAAGATGCTTGTTTCCGGTTGAGGGAGGACCTGGCTTGGCAGTTTCGGCTGGACTGTTCCCATAAGGAACAGGGTCAAGACTGATTTGTATATGGCTGGGTCAAAAAGGGGTGTGGTGAGCAAAAGAATGATGGATGTAACCCAGATCCTTGTGACTGGGGGTGAATGTTTGCATTGTCCAGCATTCTGTCCATCAATTGTTTCTTTTGCATATGTTGCCCTAAGTGGGAAGGGTATGTTAGACGTGGGTCCCTTGCTCACTACACAACTGGTTTCAAGCTTGCCTGGCTGAGGAAGGTTGATTCCCGAAACCGGTTCCAAGATGCTTGTTTCTGGTCCAGGGAGGACCTGGCTTGGCAGTCTGGGCTGGACTGTTTCCATAAGGAATAGGGTCAAGACTGATTTGCATATGGCTGGGTCTAAACTTGGGTGCTGTGGTGAGCAAAAGAATGATGGATTAAACCCAGATCTTTGGACTGCGGGTGAATGTTTGCATTGTTCAGCATTCCGTCCATTAATTGTTTCTTTTGCATATGTCACCCTAAGTGGGAAGAATATGACCAAACCTGGGTCCTGTGCTCACTTCACCACTGGATTTAAGCTAGCTTGGCTGATGAAGGTTGATGCCCTGAAACCGGTCCCAGGATGCTTGTTTCTGGTCCAGGGAGGACCTGGCTTGGCAGTTTGAGCCAGACTGTTCCCATAAGGAACAGAGTCAAGACTGATTTGCAAATGGCTGGGTCCAAACTGGGGTGGTGTGGTGAGCAAAAGAATGATGGATTAAACACAGATCCTTGTACCTGGGGGTGAATATTTTCATTGTCCAGTATTCCGTCCATCAATTGTTTCTTTTGCATATGTCGGCCTAAGTGGGAAGGGTATGTCCAGACGTGGGTCCAGTGGTCAGTACACCACTGGATTCAAGCTAGCCTGGCTGATGAAGGGTGATGCCCTGAATCCGGTCCCAGGATGCTTGTTTTTGTTCCAGGGAGAATTTGGCTTGGCAGTTCCCATTAGGAACCGGGTCAAGACTGATTTGCATACGGCCGGGTAAAAATTAGGGTGGTGTGGTGAGCAAAAGAATGATGGATTAAACCCAGATCCTTGTGACTGGGGGTGAATGTTTGCATTGTCCAGCATTCCGTCCATCAATTGTTTCTTTGCATATTTCGCTCTAAGTGGGAAGGGTATGACGAGACGTGGGTCCCGTGCTCACTACACCACTTTATGGAAGCTAGCCTGGCTGATGATGCCCTGAAACCAATCCCAGGATGCTTGTTTCCGGTCTAGTGAGTACCTGGCTTGACAGTTCGGGCTGGACTGTTCCCATAAGGAACAGTGTCAAAACTGGGGTGGTGAGGTGAACAAAAGAATGATGGATAAAACCCAGACTCTTATGACTTGGGGTGAATGTTTGCATTGCCCATAATTCTGTCCATCAATTACTTCTTTTGTATATGTTGCCCTAAGTG
This sequence comes from Calotriton arnoldi, assembly GCA_963921515.1. Classification (NCBI taxonomy): domain Eukaryota; kingdom Metazoa; phylum Chordata; class Amphibia; order Caudata; family Salamandridae; genus Calotriton; species Calotriton arnoldi. The sequence continues at coordinate 991,778 of CAWUFW010005541.1, forward strand.
GGAAGGGTATGCCCAGACGTGGGTTCTTTGCTCAATACACCACTGGATTTAAGCTAGTCTGGTTGATGAAGGGTGATGCCCTGAAACTGGTCCCAGGATGCTTGTTTCCGGTCCATGGAGGACCTGGCTTGGCAGTTCGGGCTAGACTGTTCCCATAAGGAACAAGGTCAAGACTGATTTGCGCATGACTGGGTCCAACCTGGGGTGGGGTGGGGTGGTGAGCAAAAGAATGATGGATTAAACCCAGGTCCTCGTAACTGGGAGTGAATGCTTGTATTGTTCAGCATTCCGTCCTTCAATTGTTTCTTTTGCATATGTCGCCCTAAGTGGGAAGGGTATGCCCAGACATGGGTCCCTTGCTCACTACACCACTGGATTCAAGCTAGCCTGGCTGATGAAGGGTGATGCCATGAAACTGGTCCCAGGATGCTTGTTTCCGGTCCAGGAGGACCTGGCTTGGCAGTTCGGGCTGGACTGTTCCCATAAGGAAAGGGTCAAGGCTGATTTGCATATGGCTGGGTCTAAACTGGGGTGGTGTGGTGAGCAAAAGAATGATGGATTAAACCCAGATCTTTGTGACTGGGTGCGAATGTTTGCATTGTCCAGCATTCCATCCATCAATTGTTTCTTTTGCATATGTCACCCTAAGGGTGAAGGGTATGCTCAGACGTGGGTCCTGTGCTCACTACTCCACTGGATTCAAGCTAGCCTGGCTGATGAAGGGTGATACTCTGAAACCAATCCGAGAATGCTTGTTTCCGTTCCAGGGAGGGCCTGGCTTGAAAGTTCGGGCTGCACTGTTCCCATAAGGAACAGCATCAAGACTGATTTGCATATGTCTGGTTCTAAACTGGGGTGGTGTGGTGAGCAAAAGAATGATGGATTAAACCCAGATACTTGTGACTGGGGGTGAATGTTTGCATTGTCCAGCATTCCGTCCATCAATTGTTTCTTTTGCATATTTCGCTCTAATTGGGAAGGGTATGACCACTCATGGGTCCCGTGCTCACTACACCACTTTATTCAAGCTAGCCTGGCTGATGATGGGTAATGCCCTGAAACCAGTACCAGGATGCTTGTTTCCGGTCCAGTGAGTACCTGCCTTGACAGTTTGGGCTGGACTGTTCCCATAAGGAACAGTGTCAAAACTGGGGTGGTGAGGTGAGCAAAAAATGATGGATTAAACCCAGATTCTTGTGACTGGGGGTGAATGTTTGCATTGCCCAGAATTATGTCCATCAATTGCTTCTTTTGCATATGTTGCTCTAAATGGGAAGGGTATCACCAGACGTGGGTCCCATGCTCACTACACCCCTGGATTCAAGCTAGCCTGGTTGATGAAGGGTGATGTCCTGAAACCGGTCCCAGGTTGCTTGTTTCAGGTCAAGGGAGGACCTGGCTTGGCAGTTCGGGCAGGACTGTTCCCATAAGCGACAGGGTCAAGACTGATATGCATATGGCTGGATTCAAGCTGGGGTATTGGGGTGAGCAAAGGAATGATGGATTAAACCCAGATCATAGTGCTTAGAGGTGAATGTATGCATTGTCCAACATTCTGTCCATCAATTGTTTCTTTTGCAAATGTTGCCATAAGTGGGAAGGGTATGCCTAGATGTAGGTCCCTTGCTCGCTACACCACTGGATTTAAGCTAGCCTGGTTAATGAAGGGTGATGACCTGAAACCAGTCTCAGGATGCTTGTTTCCGGTCCAGGGATGACCGGGTGTAGCAGTTCGGGCTGGACTGTTCCCATAAGGAACAGGGTCAAAACTGATTTGCATATGACTGGATCCAAACTGGGGTGGTGTAGTGAGCAAAAGAATGATGGATTAAACCCAGGTTCTTGTACCTGGGGGTGAATGCTTGTATTGTCCAACATTCCATCTATCCATTGTTTCTTTTGCATAGGTCGGCCTAAGTGGGAAGGGTATGACCAGACGTGGGTCCCGTGCTCACTACACTACTGGATTCAAGCTAGAATGGCTGATGAAAGGTGATTTTCTGAAACCAGTCCCAAGATGCTTGTTTCCGGTTGAGGGAGGACCTGGCTTGGCAGTTTCGGCTGGACTGTTCCCATAAGGAACAGGGTCAAGACTGATTTGTATATGGCTGGGTCAAAAAGGGGTGTGGTGAGCAAAAGAATGATGGATGTAACCCAGATCCTTGTGACTGGGGGTGAATGTTTGCATTGTCCAGCATTCTGTCCATCAATTGTTTCTTTTGCATATGTTGCCCTAAGTGGGAAGGGTATGTTAGACGTGGGTCCCTTGCTCACTACACAACTGGTTTCAAGCTTGCCTGGCTGAGGAAGGTTGATTCCCGAAACCGGTTCCAAGATGCTTGTTTCTGGTCCAGGGAGGACCTGGCTTGGCAGTCTGGGCTGGACTGTTTCCATAAGGAATAGGGTCAAGACTGATTTGCATATGGCTGGGTCTAAACTTGGGTGCTGTGGTGAGCAAAAGAATGATGGATTAAACCCAGATCTTTGGACTGCGGGTGAATGTTTGCATTGTTCAGCATTCCGTCCATTAATTGTTTCTTTTGCATATGTCACCCTAAGTGGGAAGAATATGACCAAACCTGGGTCCTGTGCTCACTTCACCACTGGATTTAAGCTAGCTTGGCTGATGAAGGTTGATGCCCTGAAACCGGTCCCAGGATGCTTGTTTCTGGTCCAGGGAGGACCTGGCTTGGCAGTTTGAGCCAGACTGTTCCCATAAGGAACAGAGTCAAGACTGATTTGCAAATGGCTGGGTCCAAACTGGGGTGGTGTGGTGAGCAAAAGAATGATGGATTAAACACAGATCCTTGTACCTGGGGGTGAATATTTTCATTGTCCAGTATTCCGTCCATCAATTGTTTCTTTTGCATATGTCGGCCTAAGTGGGAAGGGTATGTCCAGACGTGGGTCCAGTGGTCAGTACACCACTGGATTCAAGCTAGCCTGGCTGATGAAGGGTGATGCCCTGAATCCGGTCCCAGGATGCTTGTTTTTGTTCCAGGGAGAATTTGGCTTGGCAGTTCCCATTAGGAACCGGGTCAAGACTGATTTGCATACGGCCGGGTAAAAATTAGGGTGGTGTGGTGAGCAAAAGAATGATGGATTAAACCCAGATCCTTGTGACTGGGGGTGAATGTTTGCATTGTCCAGCATTCCGTCCATCAATTGTTTCTTTTGCATATTTCGCTCTAAGTGGGAAGGGTATGACGAGACGTGGGTCCCGTGCTCACTACACCACTTTATGGAAGCTAGCCTGGCTGATGATGCCCTGAAACCAATCCCAGGATGCTTGTTTCCGGTCTAGTGAGTACCTGGCTTGACAGTTCGGGCTGGACTGTTCCCATAAGGAACAGTGTCAAAACTGGGGTGGTGAGGTGAACAAAAGAATGATGGATAAAACCCAGACTCTTATGACTTGGGGTGAATGTTTGCATTGCCCATAATTCTGTCCATCAATTACTTCTTTTGTATATGTTGCCCTAAGTGGGAAGGGTATGCCCAGACGTGGGTTCTTTGCTCAATACACCACTGGATTTAAGCTAGTCTGGTTGATGAAGGGTGATGCCCTGAAACTGGTCCCAGGATGCTTGTTTCCGGTCCATGGAGGACCTGGCTTGGCAGTTCGGGCTAGACTGTTCCCATAAGGAACAAGGTCAAGACTGATTTGCGCATGACTGGGTCCAACCTGGGGTGGGGTGGGGTGGTGAGCAAAAGAATGATGGATTAAACCCAGGTCCTCGTAACTGGGAGTGAATGCTTGTATTGTTCAGCATTCCGTCCTTCAATTGTTTCTTTTGCATATGTCGCCCTAAGTGGGAAGGGTATGCCCAGACATGGGTCCCTTGCTCACTACACCACTGGATTCAAGCTAGCCTGGCTGATGAAGGGTGATGCCATGAAACTGGTCCCAGGATGCTTGTTTCCGGTCCAGGAGGACCTGGCTTGGCAGTTCGGGCTGGACTGTTCCCATAAGGAAAGGGTCAAGGCTGATTTGCATATGGCTGGGTCTAAACTGGGGTGGTGTGGTGAGCAAAAGAATGATGGATTAAACCCAGATCTTTGTGACTGGGTGCGAATGTTTGCATTGTCCAGCATTCCATCCATCAATTGTTTCTTTTGCATATGTCACCCTAAGGGTGAAGGGTATGCTCAGACGTGGGTCCTGTGCTCACTACTCCACTGGATTCAAGCTAGCCTGGCTGATGAAGGGTGATACTCTGAAACCAATCCGAGAATGCTTGTTTCCGTTCCAGGGAGGGCCTGGCTTGAAAGTTCGGGCTGCACTGTTCCCATAAGGAACAGCATCAAGACTGATTTGCATATGTCTGGTTCTAAACTGGGGTGGTGTGGTGAGCAAAAGAATGATGGATTAAACTGAGATCCTTGTGACTGGGGGTGAATGTTTGCATTGTCTAGCATTCTGTACATCAATTGTTTCTTTTGCATATGTTGCCCTAAGTGGGAAGGATATGCCCAGACGTGGGACCCTTGCTCACTACACCACTGGATTCAAGCTAGCCTAATTGATGAAAGGTGATGCCTTGAAACCGGTCCCAGGATGCTTGTTTCCGGGACAGGGAGGACCTGTCTTGGCAGTTTGGGCTGTACTGTTCCCATAAGGAACAGGGTCAAGACTGTGGTGGTGTGGTGAGCAAAAGAATGATGGATTAAACCCAGATCCTTGTAACTGTGGGTGAATGTTTGCATTGTCCAGCATTTCGTCCATCAATTGTTTCTTTTGCATATGTTGCTCTAAGTGGGAAGGGTATGCCAAGACGTGTGTCCTGTGCTCACTACACCACTGGGTTCAAGCTAGCCTGGCTGATGAAGGGTGATGTACTGAAACTCGTTCCAGGATGCTTGTTTACGTTCCAGGGAGGATTTGGCTTGGCAGTTCCCATAAGGAACCGGATCAAGACTGATTTGCATATGGCTGGGTCCAAATTGGGGTGGTGTGGTGAGCAAAAGAATGATGGATTAAATCCAGATACTTGTGACTGGGGGTGAATGTTTGCATTGTCCAGCATTCCGTCCATCAATTGTTTCTTTTGCATATTTCGCTCTAATTGGGAAGGGTATGACCACTCATGGGTCCCGTGCTCACTACACCACTTTATTCAAGCTAGCCTGGCTGATGATGGGTAATGCCCTGAAACCAGTACCAGGATGCTTGTTTCCGGTCCAGTGAGTACCTGCCTTGACAGTTTGGGCTGGACTGTTCCCATAAGGAACAGTGTCAAAACTGGGGTGGTGAGGTGAGCAAAAAAATGATGGATTAAACCCAGATTCTTGTGACTGGGGGTGAATGTTTGCATTGCCCAGAATTATGTCCATCAATTGCTTCTTTTGCATATGTTGCTCTAAATGGGAAGGGTATCACCAGACGTGGGTCCCATGCTCACTACACCCCTGGATTCAAGCTAGCCTGGTTGATGAAGGGTGATGCCCTGAAACCGGTCCCAGGTTGCTTGTTTCAGGTCAAGGGAGGACCTGGCTTGGCAGTTCGGGCAGGACTGTTCCCATAAGCGACAGGGTCAAGACTGATATGCATATGGCTGGATTCAAGCTGGGGTATTGGGGTGAGCAAAGGAATGATGGATTAAACCCAGATCATAGTGCTTAGAGGTGAATGTATGCATTGTCCAACATTCTGTCCATCAATTGTTTCTTTTGCAAATGTTGCCATAAGTGGGAAGGGTTTGACTAGATGTAGGTCCCTTGCTCGCTACACCACTGGATTTAAGCTAGCCTGGTTAATGAAGGGTGATGACCTGAAACCAGTCTCAGGATGCTTGTTTCCGGTCCAGGGATGACCTGGTTTAGCAGTTCGGGCTGGACTGTTCCCATAAGGAACAGGGTCAAAACTGATTTGCATATGACTGGATCCAAACTGGGGTGGTGTAGTGAGCAAAAGAATGATGGATTAAACCCAGGTTCTTGTACCTGGGGGTGAATGCTTGTATTGTCCAACATTCCATCTATCCATTGTTTCTTTTGCATAGGTCGGCCTAAGTGGGAAGGGTATGACCAGACGTGGGTCCCGTGCTCACTACACTACTGGATTCAAGCTAGAATGGCTGATGAAAGGTGATTTTCTGAAACCAGTCCCAAGATGCTTGTTTCCGGTTGAGGGAGGACCTGGCTTGGCAGTTTCGGCTGGACTGTTCCCATAAGGAACAGGGTCAAGACTGATTTGTATATGGCTGGGTCAAAAAGGGGTGTGGTGAGCAAAAGAATGATGGATGTAACCCAGATCCTTGTGACTGGGGGTGAATGTTTGCATTGTCCAGCATTCTGTCCATCAATTGTTTCTTTTGCATATGTTGCCCTAAGTGGGAAGGGTATGTTAGACGTGGGTCCCTTGCTCACTACACAACTGGTTTCAAGCTTGCCTGGCTGAGGAAGGTTGATTCCCGAAACCGGTTCCAAGATGCTTGTTTCTGGTCCAGGGAGGACCTGGCTTGGCAGTCTGGGCTGGACTGTTTCCATAAGGAATAGGGTCAAGACTGATTTGCATATGGCTGGGTCTAAACTTGGGTGCTGTGGTGAGCAAAAGAATGATGGATTAAACCCAGATCTTTGGACTGCGGGTGAATGTTTGCATTGTTCAGCATTCCGTCCATTAATTGTTTCTTTTGCATATGTCACCCTAAGTGGGAAGAATATGACCAAACCTGGGTCCTGTGCTCACTTCACCACTGGATTTAAGCTAGCTTGGCTGATGAAGGTTGATGCCCTGAAACCGGTCCCAGGATGCTTGTTTCTGGTCCAGGGAGGACCTGGCTTGGCAGTTTGAGCCAGACTGTTCCCATAAGGAACAGAGTCAAGACTGATTTGCAAATGGCTGGGTCCAAACTGGGGTGGTGTGGTGAGCAAAAGAATGATGGATTAAACACAGATCCTTGTACCTGGGGGTGAATGTTTTCATTGTCCAGTATTCCGTCCATCAATTGTTTCTTTTGCATATGTCGGCCTAAGTGGGAAGGGTATGTCCAGACGTGGGTCCAGTGGTCAGTACACCACTGGATTCAAGCTAGCCTGGCTGATGAAGGGTGATGCCCTGAATCCGGTCCCAGGATGCTTGTTTTTGTTCCAGGGAGAATTTGGCTTGGCAGTTCCCATTAGGAACCGGGTCAAGACTGATTTGCATACGGCCGGGTAAAAATTAGGGTGGTGTGGTGAGCAAAAGAATGATGGATTAAACCCAGATCCTTGTGACTGGGGGTGAATGTTTGCATTGTCCAGCATTCCGTCCATCAATTGTTTCTTTTGCATATTTCGCTCTAAGTGGGAAGGGTATGACGAGACGTGGGTCCCGTGCTCACTACACCACTTTATGGAAGCTAGCCTGGCTGATGATGCCCTGAAACCAATCCCAGGATGCTTGTTTCCGGTCTAGTGAGTACCTGGCTTGACAGTTCGGGCTGGACTGTTCCCATAAGGAACAGTGTCAAAACTGGGGTGGTGAGGTGAACAAAAGAATGATGGATAAAACCCAGACTCTTATGACTTGGGGTGAATGTTTGCATTGCCCATAATTCTGTCCATCAATTACTTCTTTTGTATATGTTGCCCTAAGTGGGAAGGGTATGCCCAGACGTGGGTTCTTTGCTCAATACACCACTGGATTTAAGCTAGTCTGGTTGATGAAGGGTGATGCCCTGAAACTGGTCCCAGGATGCTTGTTTCCGGTCCATGGAGGACCTGGCTTGGCAGTTCGGGCTAGACTGTTCCCATAAGGAACAAGGTCAAGACTGATTTGCGCATGACTGGGTCCAACCTGGGGTGGGGTGGGGTGGTGAGCAAAAGAATGATGGATTAAACCCAGGTCCTCGTAACTGGGAGTGAATGCTTGTATTGTTCAGCATTCCGTCCTTCAATTGTTTCTTTTGCATATGTCGCCCTAAGTGGGAAGGGTATGCCCAGACATGGGTCCCTTGCTCACTACACCACTGGATTCAAGCTAGCCTGGCTGATGAAGGGTGATGCCATGAAACTGGTCCCAGGATGCTTGTTTCCGGTCCAGGAGGACCTGGCTTGGCAGTTCGGGCTGGACTGTTCCCATAAGGAAAGGGTCAAGGCTGATTTGCATATGGCTGGGTCTAAACTGGGGTGGTGTGGTGAGCAAAAGAATGATGGATTAAACCCAGATCTTTGTGACTGGGTGCGAATGTTTGCATTGTCCAGCATTCCATCCATCAATTGTTTCTTTTGCATATGTCACCCTAAGGGTGAAGGGTATGCTCAGACGTGGGTCCTGTGCTCACTACTCCACTGGATTCAAGCTAGCCTGGCTGATGAAGGGTGATACTCTGAAACCAATCCGAGAATGCTTGTTTCCGTTCCAGGGAGGGCCTGGCTTGAAAGTTCGGGCTGCACTGTTCCCATAAGGAACAGCATCAAGACTGATTTGCATATGTCTGGTTCTAAACTGGGGTGGTGTGGTGAGCAAAAGAATGATGGATTAAACTGAGATCCTTGTGACTGGGGGTGAATGTTTGCATTGTCTAGCATTCTGTACATCAATTGTTTCTTTTGCATATGTTGCCCTAAGTGGGAAGGATATGCCCAGACGTGGGACCCTTGCTCACTACACCACTGGATTCAAGCTAGCCTAATTGATGAAAGGTGATGCCTTGAAACCGGTCCCAGGATGCTTGTTTCCGGGACAGGGAGGACCTGTCTTGGCAGTTTGGGCTGTACTGTTCCCATAAGGAACAGGGTCAAGACTGTGGTGGTGTGGTGAGCAAAAGAATGATGGATTAAACCCAGATCCTTGTAACTGTGGGTGAATGTTTGCATTGTCCAGCATTTCGTCCATCAATTGTTTCTTTTGCATATGTTGCTCTAAGTGGGAAGGGTATGCCAAGACGTGTGTCCTGTGCTCACTACACCACTGGGTTCAAGCTAGCCTGGCTGATGAAGGGTGATGTACTGAAACTCGTTCCAGGATGCTTGTTTACGTTCCAGGGAGGATTTGGCTTGGCAGTTCCCATAAGGAACCGGATCAAGACTGATTTGCATATGGCTGGGTCCAAATTGGGGTGGTGTGGTGAGCAAAAGAATGATGGATTAAATCCAGATACTTGTGACTGGGGGTGAATGTTTGCATTGTCCAGCATTCCGTCCATCAATTGTTTCTTTTGCATATTTCGCTCTAATTGGGAAGGGTATGACCACTCATGGGTCCCGTGCTCACTACACCACTTTATTCAAGCTAGCCTGGCTGATGATGGGTAATGCCCTGAAACCAGTACCAGGATGCTTGTTTCCGGTCCAGTGAGTACCTGCCTTGACAGTTTGGGCTGGACTGTTCCCATAAGGAACAGTGTCAAAACTGGGGTGGTGAGGTGAGCAAAAAATGATGGATTAAACCCAGATTCTTGTGACTGGGGGTGAATGTTTGCATTGCCCAGAATTATGTCCATCAATTGCTTCTTTTGCATATGTTGCTCTAAATGGGAAGGGTATCACCAGACGTGGGTCCCATGCTCACTACACCCCTGGATTCAAGCTAGCCTGGTTGATGAAGGGTGATGCCCTGAAACCGGTCCCAGGTTGCTTGTTTCAGGTCAAGGGAGGACCTGGCTTGGCAGTTCGGGCAGGACTGTTCCCATAAGCGACAGGGTCAAGACTGATATGCATATGGCTGGATTCAAGCTGGGATATTGGGGTGAGCAAAGGAATGATGGATTAAACCCAGATCATAGTGCTTAGAGGTGAATGTATGCATTGTCCAACATTCTGTCCATCAATTGTTTCTTTTGCAAATGTTGCCATAAGTGGGAAGGGTATGCCTAGATGTAGGTCCCTTGCTCGCTACACCACTGGATTTAAGCTAGCCTGGTTAATGAAGGGTGATGACCTGAAACCAGTCTCAGGATGCTTGTTTCCGGTCCAGGGATGACCTGGTTTAGCAGTTCGGGCTGGACTGTTCCCATAAGGAACAGGGTCAAAACTGATTTGCATATGACTGGATCCAAACTGGGGTGGTGTAGTGAGCAAAAGAATGATGGATTAAACCCAGGTTCTTGTACCTGGGGGTGAATGCTTGTATTGTCCAACATTCCATCTATCCATTGTTTCTTTTGCATAGGTCGGCCTAAGTGGGAAGGGTATGACCAGACGTGGGTCCCGTGCTCACTACACTACTGGATTCAAGCTAGAATGGCTGATGAAAGGTGATTTTCTGAAACCAGTCCCAAGATGCTTGTTTCCGGTTGAGGGAGGACCTGGCTTGGCAGTTTCGGCTGGACTGTTCCCATAAGGAACAGGGTCAAGACTGATTTGTATATGGCTGGGTCAAAAAGGGGTGTGGTGAGCAAAAGAATGATGGATGTAACCCAGATCCTTGTGACTGGGGGTGAATGTTTGCATTGTCCAGCATTCTGTCCATCAATTGTTTCTTTTGCATATGTTGCCCTAAGTGGGAAGGGTATGTTAGACGTGGGTCCCTTGCTCACTACACAACTGGTTTCAAGCTTGCCTGGCTGAGGAAGGTTGATTCCCGAAACCGGTTCCAAGATGCTTGTTTCTGGTCCAGGGAGGACCTGGCTTGGCAGTCTGGGCTGGACTGTTTCCATAAGGAATAGGGTCAAGACTGATTTGCATATGGCTGGGTCTAAACTTGGGTGCTGTGGTGAGCAAAAGAATGATGGATTAAACCCAGATCTTTGGACTGCGGGTGAATGTTTGCATTGTTCAGCATTCCGTCCATTAATTGTTTCTTTTGCATATGTCACCCTAAGTGGGAAGAATATGACCAAACCTGGGTCCTGTGCTCACTACACCACTGGATTTAAGCTAGCTTGGCTGATGAAGGTTGATGCCCTGAAACCGGTCCCAGGATGCTTGTTTCTGGTCCAGGGAGGACCTGGCTTGGCAGTTTGAGCCAGACTGTTCCCATAAGGAACAGAGTCAAGACTGATTTGCAAATGGCTGGGTCCAAACTGGGGTGGTGTGGTGAGCAAAAGAATGATGGATTAAACACAGATCCTTGTACCTGGGGGTGAATATTTTCATTGTCCAGTATTCCGTCCATCAATTGTTTCTTTTGCATATGTCGGCCTAAGTGGGAAGGGTATGTCCAGACGTGGGTCCAGTGGTCAGTACACCACTGGATTCAAGCTAGCCTGGCTGATGAAGGGTGATGCCCTGAATCCGGTCCCAGGATGCTTGTTTTTGTTCCAGGGAGAATTTGGCTTGGCAGTTCCCATTAGGAACCGGGTCAAGACTGATTTGCATACGGCCGGGTAAAAATTAGGTGGTGTGGTGAGCAAAAGAATGATGGATTAAACCCAGATCCTTGTGACTGGGGGTGAATGTTTGCATTGTCCAGCATTCCGTCCATCAATTGTTTCTTTTGCATATTTCGCTCTAAGTGGGAAGGGTATGACGAGACGTGGGTCCCGTGCTCACTACACCACTTTATGGAAGCTAGCCTGGCTGATGATGCCCTGAAACCAATCCCAGGATGCTTGTTTCCGGTCTAGTGAGTACCTGGCTTGACAGTTCGGGCTGGACTGTTCCCATAAGGAACAGTGTCAAAACTGGGGTGGTGAGGTGAACAAAAGAATGATGGATAAAACCCAGACTCTTATGACTTGGGGTGAATGTTTGCATTGCCCATAATTCTGTCCATCAATTACTTCTTTTGTATATGTTGCCCTAAGTGGGAAGGGTATGCCCAGACGTGGGTTCTTTGCTCAATACACCACTGGATTTAAGCTAGTCTGGTTGATGAAGGGTGATGCCCTGAAACTGGTCCCAGGATGCTTGTTTCCGGTCCATGGAGGACCTGGCTTGGCAGTTCGGGCTAGACTGTTCCCATAAGGAACAAGGTCAAGACTGATTTGCGCATGACTGGGTCCAACCTGGGGTGGGGTGGTGAGCAAAAGAATGATGGATTAAACCCAGGTCCTCGTAACTGGGAGTGAATGCTTGTATTGTTCAGCATTCCGTCCTTCAATTGTTTCTTTTGCATATGTCGCCCTAAGTGGGAAGGGTATGCCCAGACGTGGGTCCCTTGCTCACTACACCACTGGATTCAAGCTAGCCTGGCTGATGAAGGGTGATGCACTGAAACTCGTCCCATGATGCTTGTTTACTTTCCAGGGAGGATTTGGCTTGGCAGTTCTCATAAGGAACAGGGTCAAGACTGATTTACATATGGCTGGGTCCAAATTGGGGTGGTGTGGTGAGCAAAAGAATGATGGATTAATCCCAGGTCCTTTTAACTGGGGGTGAATGTTTGCATTGTCCAGCATTCCGTCCATCAACTGTTTCTTTTGCATATGTCGCCCTAAGTGGGAAGGGTATGCCCAGACGTGGGTCCTGTGCTCACTACACCACTGGACTCAAGCTAACCTGGCTGATGAAGTGTGACGCCCTGAAACCCGTCCCAGAATGATTATTTATGGTCCAGGGAGGACCTGGCTTGACAGCTCAGGCTGGACTGTTTCCATAAGGAACAGGGTCAAGACTGATTTGTGTATGGCTGGGTCGAAACTGGGCTGGTGTGGTGAGCAAAAGAATGATGGATTAAACACAGATCTTTGTGACTGAGGGTGAATGTATGCATTGTCCAGCATTCCGTCCATCAATTGTTTCTTTTGTATATGTCGCCCTAAGTGAGAAGGGTATTCCCAGACGTGTATCCCGTGCTCACTATTCCACTGGATTAAAGCTAACCTGTCTAATGAAGGGTGATGCCCTGAAACCGGTCCCAGGATGCTTGTTTCCGGTCCAGGGAGGACCTGGCTTGGCAGTACGGGCTGGACAGTTCCCATAAGGAACAGGGTCAAGACTGATTTGCATATGGCTGGGTCTAAACTTGGGTGGTGTGGTGAGCAAAAAAATGATGGATTAAACCCAGATCCTTGTGACTGGCGTGAATGTTTGCATTGTCCAGCATTCCGTCCATCAATTGTTTCTTTTGCATATTTCGTTCTAAGTGGGAAGGGTATGACCAGACGTGGGTCCCGTGCTCACTACACCACTTTATTCAAGCTAGCCTGGCTGATGATGCGTGATGTCCTGAAACCAGTCCCAGGATGCTTGTTTCTGGGCCAGGGAGCACCTGGCTTGGCAGTTCGGGCTGGACTGTTCCCAGAAGGAACAGGGTCAAGACTGATTTGCACATGACTGGGTCCAAACTGGGGTGGTGAGCAAAAGAATGATGGTTTAAACCCAGATCCTCGTAACTGGGAGTGAATGCTTGTATTGTTCAGCATTCTGTCCTTCAATTGTTTCTTTTGCATATGTCGCCCTAAGTGGGAAGGGTATGCGCAGACTTGGGCCCGTTGCTCACTACACTACTGGATTCAAGCTAGCTGGGCTGATGAAGAATGATTCTCTGAAACCGGTCCCAGGATGCTTGTTTCCGGTCCAGCGAGGACCTGGCTTGGCAGTTCAGGCTGGACGGTTCCCTTAAGGAACAGGGTCAAGACTGATTTGCATATGGCAGGGTCTAAACTGGGGTGGTGTGGTGAACAAAAGAATGATGGATTAAACCCAGATCCTTGTGACTGGGGCTGAATGTTTTCAGTGTCCAGCATTCCATCCATCTATGGTTTCTTTTGCATATTTTGCCCTAAGTTTGAAAGGTATGCCGAGACGTGGGTCCCGTGCTCAGTACACCACTGGATTCAAGCTAGCCTGGCTGATGAAGGGTGATGCCTTGAAACTGATCCCAGGATGCTTGTTTCCAGTGCAGGGAGAACCTGGCTTGGCAGTTTGGGCTGGACTGTTCCCCTAAGGAACAGGGTCAAGACTCATTTGTGTATGGTTGGGTCCAAACTTGGCTGGTGTGGTGGGCAAAAGAATGATGGATTAAACCCAGATCTTTGTGACTGGGGGTGAATGTATGCATTGTCCAGCTTTCCGTCTATCAATTGTATCTTTTGTATATGTCGCCCTAAGTGGGAAGGGTATGCCCAGACGTGGGTCCTGTGCTCACTACACCACTGGATTCAAGCTAACCTGGCTGATGAAGTGTGACGCCCTGAAACCCGTCCCAGAATGATTATTTATGGTCCAGGGAGGACCTGGCTTGACAGCTCAGGCTGGACTGTTTCCATAAGGAACAGGGTCAAGACTGATTTGTGTATGGCTGGGTCCAAACTGGGCTGGTGTGGTGAGCAAAAGAATGATGGATTAAACACAGATCTTTGTGACTGAGGGTGAATGTATGCATTGTCCAGCATTCCGTCCATCAATTGTTTCTTTTGTATATGTCGCCCTAAGTGGGAAGGGTATTCCCAGACGTGTATCCCGTGCTCACTATTCCACTGGATTAAAGCTAACCTGTCTAATGAAGGGTGATGCCCTGAAACCGGTCCCAGGATGCTTGTTTCCGGTCCAGGGAGGACCTGGCTTGGCAGTACGGGCTGGACAGTTCCCATAAGGAACAGGGTCAAGACTGATTTGCATATGGCTGGGTCTAAACTTGGGTGGTGTGGTGAGCAAAAAAATGATGGATTAAACCCAGATCCTTGTGACTGGCGTGAATGTTTGCATTGTCCAGCATTCCGTCCATTAATTGTTTCTTTTGCATATTTCGTTCTAAATGGGAAGGGTATGACCAGACGTGGGTCCCGTGCTCACTACACCACTTTATTCAAGCTAGCCTGGCTGATGATGGGTGATGTCCTGAAACCAGTCCCAGGATGCTTGTTTCTGGGCCAGGGAGGACCTGGCTTGGCAGTTCGGGCTGGACTGTTCCCAGAAGGAACAGGGTCAAGACTGATTTGCACATGACTGGGTCCAAACTGGGGTGGTGAGCAAAAGAATGATGGTTTAAACCCAGATCCTCGTAACTGGGAGTGAATGCTTGTATTGTTCAGCATTCTGTCCTTCAATTGTTTCTTTTGCATATGTCGCCCTAAGTGGGAAGGGTATGCGCAGACTTGGGCCCCTTGCTCACTACACTACTGGATTCAAGCTAGCTGGGCTGATGAAGAATGATTCTCTGAAACCGGTCCCAGGATGCTTGTTTCCGGTCCAGCGAGGACCTGGCTTGGCAGTTCAGGCTGGACGGTTCCCTTAAGGAACAGGGTCAAGACTGATTTGCATATGGCAGGGTCTAAACTGGGGTGGTGTGGTGACAAAAGAATGATGGATTAAACCCAGATCCTTGTGACTGGGGCTGAATGTTTTCAGTGTCCAGCATTCCATCCATCTATGGTTTCTTTTGCATATTTTGCCCTAAGTTTGAAAGGTATGCCGAGACGTGGGTCCCGTGCTCAGTACACCACTGGATTCAAGCTAGCCTGGCTGATGAAGGGTGATGCCTTGAAACTGATCCCAGGATGCTTGTTTCCAGTGCAGGGAGAACCTGGCTTGGCAGTTTGGGCTGGACTGTTCCCCTAAGGAACAGGGTCAAGACTCATTTGTGTATGGTTGGGTCCAAACTTGGCTGGTGTGGTGGGCAAAAGAATGATGGATTAAACCCAGATCTTTGTGACTGGGGGTGAATTTATGCATTGTCCAGCTTTCCGTCTATCAATTGTATCTTTTGTATATGTCGCCCTAAGTGGGAAGGATATGCACAGACGTGGGTCCCGTGCTCGCTATACCACTGGATTCAAGCTAGCCTGGCTGAAGAAGGGTGATGCCCTGAAACTGGTCCCAGGATGCTTGTATCCAAGCCAAGGAGGACCTGGTTTGGCAGTTCGGGCTGGACTGTTCCCATAAGGAACAGTGTCAAGACTGATTTCCATATGGTGGGGTCCAAACTGTGGTGGTGTGGTGAGCAAAAGAATGATGGATTAAACCCAGATCCTTGTAACTAGGGGTGAATGTTTGCATTGTCCACCATTCCTTTCATCAATTGTTTCTTTTGCATATGTCGCCCTAAGTGAGTAGGGTATGTCAAGACGTGGGTCCTGTGCTCATTACACCACTGATTTAAAGCTAGCCTGGCTGGTGAAGGGTGATGCCCTGAAACCGGTCTCAGGATGCTTGTTTACGGTCCTAGAAAGACCTGGCTTGGCTGTTCAGGTTGGACTGTTCCCATAATGAACAGGGTCATTACTGATTTACATATGGCTGGGTCCAACCTGGGGTGGTGTGGTGAGCAAAAGAATGATGTATTTAACCCAGAACCTTGTGACTGGGGGTGAATGTTTGCATTGTCCAGCATTCCGTCCGTCTATAGTTTCTTTTGCATATTTTTCCCTAAGTGGGAAAAGTATTCCCAGACGTGGGTCCCGTGCTCACTATACCACTGGATTCAAGCTAGTCTGGCTGATGAAGGGTGAATCCCTGAAACTGGTCCCAGGATGCTTGTTTCCGGTCCAGGGAGGACCTGGCTTGGCAGTTTGGGCTGGACTGTTCCCATGAGAAACAGGGTCAAGACTGATTTGCATTTGGCTGGGTCTAAACTGGGGTGTTGTGGTGGGCAAAAGAATAATGGATTAAACCCAGATCTTTGTGACTGGGGGTGAATGTGTGCATTGTCCAGCATTCCCCCCATCAATTGTTTCTTTTGCATATGTTGCCCTAAGTGGGAAGGGTACGCCCGGACGTGGGTCCCTTGCTCACTAAACCGCTGGATTCAAGCTAGCCTTGTTGAAGAAGGGTGATGCCCTGAAATTTATCTCAGGGTGCTTGTTTCTTGTCCAGGGAGGACCTGGCTTGGCAGTTCAGGCTAGATTGTTAACATAAGGAACAGGGTCAAGACTGATTTGCATATGACTGGGTCCAAAACTGGGGTGATGTGGTAAGCAAAAGAATGATGGATTAAACCCAGATCCTTGTACCTTGGGGTGAATGTTTGCATTGTCCAGCATTCCGTCCATCAATTGTTTCTTTTGCATATTTTGTTCTAAGTGGGAAAGGTATGCCCAGACGTGGGTCCCTTGCTCACTACACCACTGGATTCAAGCTAGCCTGGTTGATGAAGGGTGATGCTCTGAAACTGGTCTCAGGGTGCTTGCTTCTGGTCCAGGGAGGACCGGGCTTGGCAGTTCGGACTGGACTGTTCCCACAAGGGACAGGGTCAAGACTGATTTGCATATGACTGGTCCAAACTGGGGTGGTGTGATGAGGAAAAGAATGATGGATTAAACCCAGATCCTTGTAACTGGGGGCGAACGTTTGCATTGTCCAGCATTCCGTCCATCTATTGTTTCTTTTGCATATTTTTCCCTAAGTGGGAAAGGTATGACGAGACATGGGTCCCGTGCTCACTACACCACTGGATTCAAGCTAGCCTGGTTGATGAAGAGTGATGCCTTGAAATCGGTCCCAGGATGCTTGTTTCCGTTCCAGGGAGAACCTGGCTTGGCAGTTTGGCCTGGACTG
Source organism: Calotriton arnoldi (assembly GCA_963921515.1). NCBI lineage: Eukaryota > Metazoa > Chordata > Amphibia > Caudata > Salamandridae > Calotriton > Calotriton arnoldi. Next base: position 1,009,082 of record CAWUFW010005541.1, read on the forward strand.
TTCCCTTAAGGAACAAGGTCAAGACTGATTTGTATGTGGCTGTGTCCAAACTGGGCTCGTGTGGGGAGCAAAAGAATGATAAATTAAACCCAGATCCTTGTGACTGGAGGTGAATGTAAGCATTGTCTAGCATTCTGTCTTCAATTGTTTCTTTTGTATATGTCGCCATAAGTGGGAAGGGTATGCCCAGACGTGGGTCCCGTGCTCACTACACCACTGGATTCAAGCAAGCCTGGCTGATGAAGGGTGATGCCCTGAAACCTGTCCCAGGATGCTTGCTTCCGGTCGAGGGAGGACCTGGCTTGGCAGTTTGGGCTGGACTGTTCCCATAAGGAACAGGGTAAAGACTGATTTGCATATGGCTTCGTCGAAACTGGGATGGTGTGGTGAGCAAAATAATGATGGATTAAACCCAGATCCTTCTGACTGGGCGTAAATGTTTGCATTGTCCAGCATTCCATCCATCAATTCTTTCTTTTGCATATGTTGCCCTAAGTGGGAAGGGTATGCCCAGACTTGGGTCCCGTGCTCACTACTCCACTGGATTCAAACTATCCTGGCTGATGCAGGGTGATTTCCTGAAACTGGTCTCAGGATTCTTGTTTCTGGTTCAGGAAGGATCTTTTCTTGGCAGTTTGTGCTGGACTGTTCCCATAAGGAACAGGATCAAGACTGATTTGCATATGACTGGGTCCAAACTGTGGTGGTGTGGTGAGCAAAAGAATGATGGATTAAACCTATATCCTTGTAACTAGGGGTGAATGTTTGCATTGTTTACCATTCTGTCCATCAATTGTTTCTTTTGCCTATGTCGCCCTAAGTGGGTAGTGTATGTCAAGACGTGGGTCCTGTGCTCATTACACCACTGGATTAAAGCTAGCCTGGCTGATGAAGGGTGATGCCCTGAAACAGGTTCCAGGATGCTTGTTGACGGTCCAAGGAAGACCTGGCTTGGATGTTCAGGTTGGACTGTTCCCATAAGGAACAGGGTCAAGACTGATTTGCATATGGCTGGGTTTAAACTGGGGTGTTGTGGTGAGCAAAAGAATAATGGATTAATCCCAGATGTTTGTGACTGGGGGTGAATGTTTGCATTGTCCAGCATTCCCCCCATCAATTGTTTCTTTTTGCATATGTTGCCCTAAGTGGGAAGGGTATGCCCAGACGTGGGTCCCTTGCTCACTACACCACTGGATTCAAGCTAGCCTTGTTGATGAAGGGTGATGCCCTGAAATCGATCTCAGGGTGCTTGTTTCTTGTCCAGGGAGTACCTGGCTTGGCAGTTCAGGCTAGATTGTTAACATAAGGAACAGGGTCAAGACTGATTTGCATATGACTGGGTCCAAAACTGGGGTGATGTGGTAAGCCAAAGAATGATGGATTAAACCCAGATCCTTGTACCTTGGGGTGAATGTTTGCATTGTCCAGCATTCCGTCCATCAATTGTTTCTTTTGCATATTTTGTCCTAAGTGGGAAAGGTATGCCCAGACGTGGGTCCCTTGCTCACTACACCACTGGATTCAAGCTAGCCTTGTTGATGTCTTGAAATCTGTCCTAGGATGCTTGTTTCTGTTCCAGGGAGAACCTGGGTTGGCAGTTTGGCCTGGACTGTTCCCTTAAGGAACAAGGTCAAGACTGATTTGTATGTGGCTGCGTCCAAACTGGGCTGGTGTGGTGAGCAAAAGAATGATGAATTAAACCCAGATCCTTGTGACTGGAGGTGAATGTAAGCATTGTCTAGCATTCTGTCTTCAATTGTTTCTTTTGTATATGTTGCCATAAGTGGGAAGGGTATGCCCAGACATGGGTCCTGTGCTCACCACATCACTGGATTCAAGCAAGCCTGGCTGATGAACGGTGATGCCCTTAAACCTGTCCGAGGATGCTTGCTTCCGGTCGAGGGAGGACTTGGCTTGGCAGTTTGGTCTGGACTGTTCCCATAAGGAACAGGGTAAAGACTGATTTGCATATGGCTTCGTCGAAACTGGGGTGGTGTGGTGAGCAAAAGAATGATGGATTAAACCCAGATCATTCTGACTGGGCGTAAATGTTTGCATTGTCAAGCATTCCGTCCACCAATTCTTTCTTTTGCATATGTCGCCCTAAGTGGGAAGGGTATGCCCAGACTTGGGTCCCGTGCTCATTACACCTCTGGAATAAAGGTAGCCTGGCTGATAAAGGGTGATATCCTGAAACCGGTCTCAGGATGCTTGTTTACAGTCCAAGGAAGACCTGGCTTGGCTGTTCAGGTTGGACTGTTCCCATAATGAACAGGGTCAAGACTGATTTGTATATGGCTGCGTCCAACCTGGGGTGGTGTGGTGAGCAAAAGAATGATGGATTTAACCCAGATCCTTGTGACTGGTGGTGAATGTTTGCATTGTCCAGCATTCCGTCCGTCTATAGTTTCTTTTGCTTATTTTTCCCTTAGTGGGAATAGTATGCCCAGATGTCGGTCCTGTGCTCACTACACCACTTTATTCAAGCTAGCCTGGCTGATGATGGGTGATGCCCTGAAACCAGTCCCAGGATGCTTGTTTCTGGTCAAGTGAGTACCTGCCTTGACAGATCGGGCTGGACTGTTCCCATAAGGAACAGTGTCAAAACTGGGGTGGTGAGGTGAGCAAAAGAATGACGGATTAAACCCAGATTCTTGTAACGGGGGGTGAATGTTTGCATTGCCCAGAATTCTGTCCATCAATTGCTTCTTTTGTATATGTTGCCCTAAGTGGGAAGGGTATGCCTAGACCTGGGTTCCTTGCTCAATACACCACTGGATTCAAGCTAGCCTTGTTGATGAAGGGTGATGCCCTGAAATCTATCTCAGGGTGCTTGTTTCTTGTCCAGGGAGTACCTGGCTTGGCAGTTCAGGCTAGATTGTTAACATAAGGAACAGGGTCGAGAGTAATTTGCGCATGACTGGGTCCAATCTGGGGTGGTGTGGTGAGCAAAAGAATGATGGATTAAACCCAGGTCCTCGCAACTGGGAGTGAATGCTTGTATTGTTCGGCATTCCGTCCTTCAATTGTTTCTTTTGCATATGTCGCCCTAAGTGGGAAGGGTATGCCCAGACATGGGTCCCTTGCTCACTACACCACTGGATTCAAGCTAGCCTGGCTGATGAAGGGTAATGCCATGAAACTGGTCCCAGGATGCTTGTTTCCAGTCCAGGAGGACCTGGCTTGGCAGTTTGGGCTGGACTGTTCCCATAAGGAAAGGGTCAAGGCTGATTTGCATATGGCTGGGTCTAAACTGGGGTGGTGTGGTGAGCAAAAGAATGATGGATTAAACCCAGATCTTTGTGACTGGGTGCGAATGTTTGCATTGTCTAGCATTCCATCCATCAATTGTTTCTTTTGCATATGTCACCCTAAGTGTGAAGGGTATGCTCAGACGTGGGTCCTGTGCTCACTACTCCACTGGATTCAAGCTAGCCTGGCTGATGAAGGGTGATGCTCTGAAACCAGTCTGAGAATGCTTGTTTCCGTTCCACGGAGGGCCTGGCTTGAAAGTTCGGGCTGCACTATTCCCATAAGGAACAGCATCAAGACTGATTTGCATATGTCTGGTTCTAAACTGGGGTGGTGTGGTGAGCAAAAGAATGATGGATTAAACTGAGATCCTTGTGACTGGGGGTGAATGTTTGCATTGTCCAGCATTCTGTACATCAATTGTTTCTTTTGCATATGTTGCCCTAAGTGGGAAGGATATGCCCAGACGTGTGATCCTTGCTCACTACACCACTGGATTCAAGCTAGCCTACTTGATGAAAGGTGATGCCTTGAAACCGGTCCCAGGATGCTTGTTTACGTTCCAGGGAGGATTTGGCTTGGCAGTTCACATAAGGAACCGGATCAAGACTGATTTGCATATGGCTAGGTCCAAATTGGGGTGGTGTGGTGAGCAAAAGAATGATGGATAAAACCCAGATCCTTGTGACTGGGGGAGAATGTTTGCATTGTCCAGCATTCCGTCCATCAATTGTTTCTTTTGCATATTTCGCTCTAAGTGGGAAGGGTATGACCACTCATGGGTCCCGTGCTCACTATAATACTTTATTCAAGCTAGCCTGGTTGATGATGGGTAATTCCCTGAAACCAGTCACAGGATGCTTGTTTCCGGTCCAGTGAGTACCTGCCTTGACAGTTCGGGCTGGACTGTTCCCATAAGGAACAGTGTCAAAACTGGGGTGGTGAGGTGAGCAAAAGAATGATGGATTAAACCCAGATTCTTGTGACTGGGGGTGAATGTTTGCATTGCCCAGAATTATGTCCATCAATTGCTTCTTTTGCATATGTTGTTCTAAATGGGAAGGGTATCACCAGACGTGGGCCCCATGCTCACTACACCACTGGATTCAAGCTAGCCTGGTTGATGAAGGGTGATGCCCTGAAACCGGTCCCAGGATGCTTGTTTCAGGTCAAGGGAGGACCTGGCTTGGCAGTTCGGGCTGGACTGTTCCTATAAGGAACAGGGTCAAGACTGATTTGCGCATGACTGGGTCAAACCTGGGGTGGTGTGGTGAGCAAAAGAATGATGGATTAAACCCAGGTCCTCGTAACTGGGAGTGAATGCTTGCATTGTTCAGCATTCCGTCCTTCAATTGTTTCTTTTGCATATGTCGCCCTAAGTGTGAAGGGTATGCCCAGACATGGGTCCCTTGCTCACTACACCACTGGATTCAAGCTAGTCTGGCTGATGAAGGGTGATGCCATGAAACTGGTCCCAGGATGCTTGTTTCCGGTCCAGGAGGACCTGGCTTGGCAGTTCGGGCTGGACTGTTCCCATAAGGAACAGGGTCAAGACTGATTTGCATATGGCTGGGTCTAAACTGGGGTGGTGTGGTGAGCAAAAGAATGATGGATTAAACCCAGATCTTTGTGACTGGGGGTGAATGTTTGCATTGTCCAGCATTACATCCATTAATTGTTTCTTTTGCATATGTTGCTCTAAATGGGAAGGGTATCACCAGACGTGGGTCACATGCTCACTACACCACTGGATTCAAGCTAGCCTGGCTGATGAAGGGTGATGCTCTGAAAATGATCCCAGGATGCTTGTTTCAGGTCAAGGGAGAACCTGGCTTGGCAGTTCGGGCAGGATTGTTCTCATAAGCGACAGGGTCAAGACTGATATGCATATGGCTGGGTTCAAGCTGGGGTATTGTGGTGAGCAAAGGAATAATGGATTAAACCCAGTTCATAGTGCTTAGAGGTGAATGTATGCATTGTCCAGCATTCTGTCCATCAATGGTTTCTTTTGCAAATGTTGCCATAAGTGGGAAAGGTATGCCTAGATGTAGGTCCCTTGCTCACTACACCACTGGATTTAAGCTAGCCTGGTTAATGAAGGGTGATGACCTGAAACCAGTCCCAGGATGCTTGTTTCCGGTCCAGGGATGACCTGGTTTAGCAGTTCGGGCTTGACTATTCACATAAGGAACAGGGTCAAGACTGATTTGCGCATGACTGAGTCCAAATTGGGGTGGTGTGGTGAGCAAAAGAATGATGGATTAAACCGAGGTCCTCATAACTGGGGGTGAATGCTTGCATTGTCCAGCGTTCCGTCCATCAATTGGTTCTTTTGCAGATGTCACCCTAAGTGGGAAGGGTATGCCCAGACGTGGGACCCTTGCTCACTACACTACTGGATTCAAGCTATCCTGGCTGATGAAGAATGATTCCCTGAAACCGGTCCCAGGATGCTTGTTTCCGGTCCAGGGAGGACCTGGCTTGGCCATTCGGGCTGGATGGTTCCCATAAGGAACAGGGTCAAGACTGCTTTAAATATGGCAGGGTCTAAACTGGGGTGGTGTGGTGAGCAAAGGAATGATGGATTAAACCCGGATCCTTGTGACTGGGGGTGAATGCTTGTATTGTCCAGCATTCCGTCCATCAATTGTTTCTTTTGCATATGTCACCCGTAGTGGGAAGGGTTTGTCCAGACATGGATCGCTTGCTCACTGCACTACTGGATTCAAGCTAGCCTGGCTGATGAAGGGTGATGCCCTGAAACTGGTCCCATGATGCTTGTTTCTGGTCCAGGGAGGATCTGGCTTTGCAGTTCGGGCTGGACTGTTCCCAGAAGGGACAGGGTCGAAACTGATTTGCATATGGCTGTGTCCAAACTGGGGTGGTGTGGTGAGCAAAAGAATGATGGAATAAACCCAGATCCTTTTGACTGGGGGTGAATGTTTGCATTGTCCAGCTTTCTGTCCATCAATTGTTTCTTTTGCTTATGTCGCCTTAAGTGGGAAGGGTATGCCCAGACGTGGGTCCCTAGCTCACTACACCACTGGATTCAGGGTGGCTTGGTTAATGAAGGGTGATGCTCTAAAACCAGTTCCTGGATTCTTGTTTCCGTTCCAGGGAGAACTTGGCTTGGCAGTTTGGGCTACACTGTCCCTATAAGAAACAGGGTCAAGACTGATTTGTATATGGATGGGTCCAAACTGGGTGGTATGGTGAGCTAAAGAATGATGGATTAAACCCAGATACTAGTGACTGGGGGTGAATGTTTGCCTTGTCCTGGATTCTGTCCATCAATTGTTTCTTTTGCATATATCGCCCTAAGTGGGAAGGGTATGCCCAGACGTAGATTTCTTGCTCACTACACCTCTGGATTCAAGCTAGCCTGATTGATGAAGGGTGATGCCCTAAAACCGGTCCCTGGATGTTTGTTTCCGGTCCAGGAAGGAACTGGATTGGCAGTTCAGGCTGGACTGTTCCCATAAGGAACAGGGTCAAAACTGATTTGCATATGACTGGATCCAAACTGGGGTGGTGTAGTGAGCAAAAGAATGATGGATTAAACCCAGGTTCTTGTACCTGGGGGTGAATGCTTGTATTGTCCAACATTCCATCTATCAATTGTTTCTTTTGCATAGGTCGGCCTAAGTAGGAAGGGTATGTTAGACGTGGGACCCTTGCTCACTACACTACTGGATTCAAGCTAGAATGGCTGATGAAAGGTGATTCTCTGAAACCAGTCCCAAGATGCTTGTTTCCGGTCGAGGGAGGACCTGGCTTGGCAGTTTCGGCTGGACTGTTCCCATAAGGAACAGGGTCAAGACTGATTTGCATATGGCTGGGTCAAAAAAGGGGTGGGGTGGGGTGGGGTGGGGTGGGGTGGTGTGCTGTGCTGTGGTGAGCAAAAGAATGATGGATTAAACCCAGATCCTTTTGACTGGGGGTGAATGTTTGCATTGTTCAGCATTCTGTCCATCAATTGTTTCTTTTGCATATGTTGCCCTAAGTGGGAAGGGTATGTTAGACGTGGGTCCCTTGCTCACTACACAACTGGTTTCAAGCTTGCCTGGCTGAGGAAGGTTGATTCCCAAAAACGGTTCCAAGATGCTTGTTTCTGGTCCAGCGAGGACCTGGCTTGGCAGTCTGGGCTGGACTGTTCCCATAAGGAACAGGGTCAAAACTGATTTGCTTATGGCTGGGTCTAAACTTGGGTGCTGTGGTGAGCAAAAGAATGATGGATTAAACCCAGATCCTTGTGACTGCGGGTGAATGTTTGCATTGTTCAGCATTCTGTCCATTAATTGTTTCTTTTGCATATGTCACCCTAAGTGGGAAGAATATGACCAAACCTGGGTCCTGTGCTCACTACACCACTGGATTTAAGCTAGCTTGGCTGATGAAGGTTGATTCTCTGAAACCGGTCCCAGGATGCTTGTTTCTTGTCCAGGTAGGACCTGGCTTGGCAGTTTGAGCCAGACTGTTCCCATAAGGAACAGAGTCAAGACTGATTTGCAAATGGCTGGGTCCAAACTGGGGTGGTGTGGTGAGCAAAAGAATGATGGATTAAACACAGATCCTTGTACCTGGGGGTGAATATTTTTTTCATTGTCCAGTATTCCGTCCATCAATTGTTTCTTTTGCATATGTCGGCCTTAGTGGGAAGGGTATGTCCAGACGTGGGTAGAGTGGTCAGTACACCACTGGATTCAAGCTAGCCTGGCTGATGAAGGGTGATGCCCTGAATCTGGTCCCAGGATGCTTGTTTACGTTCCAGGGAGGATTTGGCTTGGCAGTTCCCATTAGGAACCAAGTCAAGACTGATTTGCATACGGCCGGGTAAAAATTGGGGTGGTGTGGTGAGCAAAAGAATGATGGATTAAACCCAGATCCTTCTGACTGGGCGTGATTGTTTGCATTGTCCAGCATTCCGTCCATCAATTGTTTCTTTTGCATATTTCGCTCTAAGTGGGAAGGGTATGACGAGACGTGGGTCCCGTGCTCACTACACCACTTTATGGAAGCTAGCCTGGCTGATGATGCCCTGAAACCAATCCCAGGATACTTGTTTCCGGTCCAGTGAGTACCTGGCCCATAAGGAACAGTGTCAAAACTGGGGTGGTGAGGTGAACAGAAGAATGATGGATAAAAACCAGACTCTTGTGACTTGGGGTGAATGTTTGCATTGCCCGTAATTCTGTCCATCAATTACTTCTTTCGTATATGTTGCCCTAAGTGGGAAGGGTATGCCCAGACCTGGGTTCCTTGCTCAATACACCACTGGATTTAAGCTAGCCTGGTTGATGAAGGGTGATGCCCTGAAACCGGTCCCAGGATGCTTGTTTCCGGTCCATGGAGGACCTGGCTTGGCAGTTCGGGCTAGACTGTTCCCATAAGGAACAAGGTCAAGATTGATTTGCGCATGACTGGGTCCAACCTGGGGTGGGGTGGGGTGGTGAGCAAAAGAATGATGGATTAAACCCAGGTCCTCGTAACTGGAAGTGAATGCTTGTATTGTTCAGCATTCCGTCCTTCAATTGTTTCTTTTGCATATGTCGCCCTAAGTGGGAAGGGTATGCCCAGACGTGGGTCCCTTGCTCACTACACCACTGGATTCAAGCTAGCCTGGCTGATGAAGGGTGATGCACTGAAACTCGTCCCAGGATGCTTGTTTACTTTCCATGGAGGATTTGGCTTGGCAGTTCCCATAAGGAACAGGGTCAAGACTGATTTACATATGGCTGGGTCTAAATTGGGGTGGTGTGGTGAGCAAAAGAATGATGGATTAATCCCAGGTCCTTTTAACTGGGGGTGAATGTTTGCATTGTCCAGCATTCCGTCCATCAACTGTTTCTTTTGCATATGTCGCCCTAAGTGGGAAGGGTATGCCCAGACGTGGGTCCTGTGGTCACTACACCACTGGACTCAAGCTAACCTGGCTGATGAAGTCTGATGCCCTGAAACCCGTCCCAGGATGACTATTTATGGTCCAGGGAGGACCTGGCTTGACAATTCAGGCTGGACTGTTCCCATAAGGAACAGGGTCAAGACTGATTTGTGTATGGCTGGGTCCAAACTGGGCTGGTGTGGTGAGCAAAAGAATGATGGATTAAACACAGATCTTTGTGACTGAGGGTGAATGTATGCATTGTCCAGCATTCCGTCCATCAATTGTTTCTTTTCTATATGTCGCCCTAAGTGGGAAGGGTGTTCCCAGACGTGCATCCCGTGCTCACTATACCCCTGGATTAAAGCTAACCTGGCTAATTAAGGGTGATGCCCTGAAACCGGTACCAGGATGCTTGTTTCCGGTCCAGGGAGGACCTGGCTTGGCAGTACGGGCTGGACAGTTCCCATAAGGAACAGGGTCAAGACTGATTTGCATATGGCTGGGTCTAAACTTGGGTGGTGTGGTGAGCAAAAAAATGATGGATTAAACCCAGATCCTTGTGACTGGCGTGAATGTTTGCATTGTCCAGCATTCCGTCCATCAATTGTTTCTTTTGCATATTTCGTTCTAAGTGGGAAGGGTATGACCAGACGTGGGTCCAGTGCTCACTACACCACTTTAATCAAGCTAGCCTGGCTGATGATGGGTGATTTCCTGAAACCAGTCCCAGGATGCTTGTTTCTGGGCCAGGGAGGACCTGGCTTGGAAGTTCGGGCTGGACTGTTCCCATAAGGAACAGGGTCAAGACTGATTTGCGCATGACTGGGTCCAAACTGGGGTGGTGAGCAAAAGAATGATGGATTAAACCCAGGTCCTCGTAACTGGGAGTGAATGCTTGTATTGTTCAGCATTCTGTCCTTCAATTGTTTCTTTTGCATATGTTGCCCTAAGTGGGAAGGGTATGCACAGACTTGGGCCCTTTGCTCACTACACTACTGGATTCAAGCTAGCCGGGCTGATGAAGAATGATTCTCTGAAACCGGTCCCAGGATGCTTGTTTCCGGTCCAGCGAGGACCTGGCTTGGCAGTTTAGGCTGGACGGTTCCCTTAAGGAACAGAGTCAAGACTGATTTGCATATGGCAGGGTCTAAACTGGGGTGGTGTGGTGAGCAAAAGAATGATGGATTAAACCTAGATCCTTATGACTGGGGTTGAATGCTTATATTGTCCATCATTCCGTCCATCAATTGTTTCTTTTTGCATATGTTACCCTAAGTGGGAAGGGTATGCCCAGACGTGGGTCCTGTGCTCACTTCACCACTGGATTCAAGCTAGCCTGGCTGATGAAGTGTGATGCCCTGAAACCGGTCCCAGGATGCCTGTTTACGGTCCAAAGAGGACCTGCCATGGCAGTTCAGGCTGGACTGTTCCCATAAGGAGCAGGGTCAATACTGATTTGCATATGGCTGGGTCCAAACTGGGGTGGTGTGGTGAGCAAAAGAATGATGGATTAAACCCAGATCCTTGTGACTGGGGCTGAATGTTTGCAGTGTCCAGCATTCCATCCATCTATGGTTTCTTTTGCATATTTCGCCCTAAGTTGGAAGGATATGCCCAGACGTGGGTCCCGTGCTCAGTACACCACTGGATTCAAGCTAGCCTGGCTGATGAAGGGTAATGCCTTGAAACTGATCCCAGGATGATTGTTTCCAGTGCAGGGAGAACCTGGCTTGGCAGTTTGGGCTGGACTGTTCTCCTAAGGAACAGGGTCAAGACTCATTTGTGTATGGTTGGGTCCAAACTGGTGTGGTGGGCAAAAGAATGATGGATTAAACCCAGATCTTTGTGACTGGGGGTGAATGTATGCATTGTCCAGCTTTACGTCTATCAATTGTATCTTTTGTATATGTCGCCCTAAGTGGGAAGGATATGCCCAGACGTGGGTCCCGTGCTCGCTATACCACTGGATTCAAGCTAGCCTGGCTGAAGAAGGGTGATGCCCTGAAACTGGTCCCAGGATGATTGTTTCCAAGCCAAGGAGTTCCTGGTTTGGCAGTTCGGGCTGGACTGTTCCCATAAGGAACAGTGTCAAGACTGATTTGCATATGGCGGGGTCCAAACTGTGGTGGTGTGGTGAGCAAAAGAATGATGGATTAAACCCAGATCCTTGTAACTAGGGGTGAATGTTTGCATTGTCCACCATTCCGTTCATCAATTGTTTCTTTTGCATATGTCGCCCTAAGTGAGTAGGGTATGTCAAGACGTAGGTCCTGTGCTCATTACACCACTGGATTAAAGCTAGCCTGGCTAATGAAGGGTGATGCCCTGAAACCGGTCCCAGGATGCTTGTTTACGGTCCAAGGAAGACCTGGCTTGGCTGTTCAGGTTGGACTGTTCCCCTAAGGAACAGGGTCAAGACTGATTTGCATATGGTTGGGTCCAACCTGGGGTGGTGTGGTGAGCAAAAGAATGATGGATTAAACCCAGATCCTTTTAACTGGGGGTGAATGTTTGCATTGTCCAGCATTCCGTCCGTCTATAGTTTCTTTTGCATATTTTGCCCTAAGTGGGAAAGGTATGACGAGACATGGGTCCCGTGCTCACTATACCACTGGATTCAAGCTAATCTGGTTGATGAAGAGTGATGCCTTGAAATCGGTCCCAGATGCTTGTTTCCGTTCCAGGGAGAACTTGGCTTGGCAGTTTGGCCTGGACTGTTCCCTTAAGGAACAAGGTCAAGACTGATTTGTATGTGGCTGCTTCCAAACTGGGCTGGTGTGGTGAGCAAAAGAATGATGAATTAAACCCATATCCTTGTGACTGAAGGTGAATGTAAGCATTGTCTAGCATTCTGTCTTCAATTGTTTCTTTTGTATATGTCGCCATATGTGGTAAGGGTATGCCCAGACGTGGGTCCCGTGCTCACTACACCACTGGATTGAAGCAAGCCTGGCTGATGAAGGGTGATTCCCTGAAACCTGTCCCAGGATGCTTGCTTCCGGTTGAGGGAGGACCTGGCTTGGCAGTTTGGGCTGGACTGTTCCCATAAGGAACAGGGTAAAGACTGATTTGCATATGGCTTCGTCGAAACTGGGATGGTGTGGTGAGCAAAATAATGATGGATTAAACCCAGATCCTTCTGACTGGGCGTAAATGTTTGCATTGTCCAGCATTCCATCCATCAATTCTTTCTTTTGCATATGTCGCCCTAAGTGGGAAGGGTATGCCCAGACTTGGGTCCCGTGCTCACTACACCCCTGGATTCAAACTATCCTGGCTGATGCAGGGTGATTTCCTGAAACTGGTCCCAGGATTCTTGTTTTGGTCCAGGAAGGATCTTTTCTGGCAGTTTGGGCTGGACTGTTCCCATAAAGAACAGGGTCAAGACTGATTTGCATATGACTGGGTCCAAACTGTGGTGGTGTGGTGAGCAAAAGAATGATGGATTAAACCCATATCCTTATAACTAGGTGTGAATGTTTGCATTGTCTACCATTCCGTGCATCAATTGTTTCTTTTGCATATGTTGCCCTAAGTGGGTAGGGTATGTCAAGACGTGGGTCCTGTGCTCATTACACAATTGGATTAAAGCTAGCCTGGCTTATGAAGGGTGATGCCCTGAAACAGGTACCAGGATGCTTGTTTACGGTCCAAGGAAGACCTGGCTTGGATGTTCAGGTTGGACTGTTCCCATAAGGAACAGTGTCAAGACTGATTTGCATATGGCTGGGTTTAAACTGGGGTGTTGTGGTGAGCAAAAGAATAATGGATTAAACCCAGATCTTTGTGACTTGGGGTGAATGTTTGCATTGTCCAGCATTCCCCCCATCAATTGTTTCTTTTGCATATGTTGCCCTAAGTGGGAAGGGTATGCCCAGACGTGGGTCCCTTGCTCACTACACCACTGGATTCAAGCTAGCCTTGTTGATGAAGGGTGATGTCCTGAAATCTATCTCAGGGTGCTTGTTTCTTGTCCAGGGAGTACCTGGCTTGGCAGTTCAGGCTAGATTGTTAACATAAGGAACAGGGTCAAGACTGATTTGCATATGACTGGGTCCAAAACTGGGGTGATGTGGTAAGCCAAAGAATGATGGATTAAACCCAGATCCTTGTACCTTGGGGTGAATGTTTGCATTGTCCAGCATTCCGTCCATCAATTGTTTCTTTTGCATATTTTGTCCTAAGTGGGAAAGGTATGCCCAGACGTGGGTCCCTTGCTCCCTACACCACTGGATTCAAACTAGCCTTGTTGATGAAGGGTGGTGCTCTGAAACTGGTCTCAGGGTGCTTGTTTCTGGTCCAGGGAGGACCTGGCTTGGCAGTTCGGACTGGACTATTCCCACAAGGAACAGGGTCAAGACTGATTTGCATATCACTGGGTCCAAACTGGGGTGGTGTGATGAGCAAAAGAATGATGGATTAAACCCAGATCCTTGTAACTGGGGGTGAAAGTTTGCATTGTCCAGCATTCCGTCCATCTATTGTTTCTTTTGCATATTTTGCCCTAAGTGGGAAACATATGACGAGACGTGGGTCCCGTGCTCACTACACCACTGGATTCAAGCTAGCCTTGTTGATGTCTTGAAATCGGTCCCACGATGCTTGTTTCCGTTCCAGGGAGAACCTGGCTTGGCAGTTTGGCAGTTTGGCCTGGACTGTTCCCTTAAGGAGCAAGGTCAAGACTGATTTGTATGTGGCTGCTTCCAAACTGGGCTGGTGTGGTGAGCAAAAGAATGATGAATTAAACCCAGATCCTTGTGTCTGAAGGTGAATGTAAGCATTGTCTAGCATTCTGTCTTCAATTGTTTCTTTTGTATATGTTGCCATAAGTGGGAAGGGTATGCCCAGACATGGGTCCTGTGCTCACTACACCACTGGGCAAGCCTGGCTGATGAACGGTGATGCCCTGAAACCTGTCCCAGGATGCTTGCTTCCGGTCGAGGGAGGACTTGGCTTTGCAGTTTGGGCTGGACTGTTCCCATAAGGAACAGGGTAAAGACTGGTTTGCATATGGCTTCGTCGAAACTGGGGTGGTGTGGTGAGCAAAAGAATGATGGATTAAGCCCAGATCGTTCTGACTGGGCGTAAATGTTTGCATTGTCAAGCATTCCGTCCATCAATTCTTTCTTTTGCATATGTCGCCCTAAGTGGGAAGGGTATGCCCAGACTTGGGTCCCGTGCTCATTACACCTCTAGATTAAAGCTAGCCTGGCTGATGAAGGGTGATACCCTGAAACCGGTCTCAGGATGCTTGTTTACGGTCCAAGGAAGACCTGGCTTGGCTGTTCAGGTTGGACTGTTCCATAAGGAACAGGGTCAAGACTGATTTGCATATGGCTGGGTCCATCCTGGGGTGGTGTGGTGAGCAAAAGAATGATGGATTTAACCCAGATCCTTGTGACTGGTGGTGAATGTTTGCATTGTCCAGCATTCCGTCCGTCTATAGTTTCTTTTGCTTATTTTTCCCTAAGTGGGAAAAGTATGCCCAGACGTGGGTCCCGTGCTCACTACACCACTGGATTCAAGCTAGCCTGGTTGATGAAGGGTGATGCCTTGAAATCGGTCCCAGGATGCTTCTTTCCGTTCCAGGGAGAACCTGGCTTGGCAGTTTTGCCTGGACTGTTCCCGTAAGGAACAAGGTCAAGACTGATTTGTATGTGGCTGCGTCCAAACTGGGCTGGTGTGGTGAGCAAAAGAATGATGAATTAAACCCAGATCCTTGTGATTGGAGGTGAATGTAAGCATTGTCTAGCATTCTGTCTTCAATTGTTTCTTTTGTATATGTCGCCATAAGTGGGAAGGGTATGCCCAGACGTGGGTCCCGTGCTCACTACACCACTGGATTCAAGCTAGCCTGGTTGATGAAGGGTGATGCCCTTAAACCTGTCCCAGGATGATTGCTTCCGGTTGAGGGAGGACCTGGCTTGGCAGTTTGGGCTGGACTGTTCCCATAAGGAACAGGGTAAAGACTGATTTGCATATGGCTTCGTCGAAACTGGGATGGTGTTGTGAGCAAAAGAATGATGGATTAAACCCAGATCCTTCTGACTGGGCGTAAATGTTTGCATTGTCCAGATTCCATCCATCAATTCTTTCTTTTGCATATGTCGCCCTAAGTGGGAAGGGTATGCCCAGACTTGGGTCCCGTGCTCACTACACCACGGGATTCAAACTATCCTGGCTGATGCAAGGTGATTCCCTGAAACTGGTCCCAGGATTCTTGTTTCTGGTCCAGGAAGGATATTTTCTTGGCAGTTTGGGCTGGACTGTTCCCATAAAGAACAGGATCAAGACTGATTTGCATATGGCTGGGTTTAAACTGGGGTGTTGTGGTGAGCAAAAGAATAATGGATTAAACCCAGATCTTTGTGACTGGGGGTGAATGTTTGCATTGTCCAGCATTCCCCCATCAATTGTTTCTTTTGCATATGTTGCCCTAAGTGGGAAGGGTATGCCCAGACGTGGGTCCCTTGCTCACTACACCACTGGATTCAAGCTAGCCTTGTTGATGAAGGGTGATGCACAGCACAACCTCAACACAACCTCAACACAACCTCAACATCATCTCCTACGCCGACGACACCCAGCTGATCCTCTCCCTCACCAAAGACCCTCACACCGCCAAAGCCCACCTCCACGAAGGAATGAAGGCTGTCGCCGAATGGATGAGGACCAGCCGCCTGAAGCTGAACTCGGACAAGACGGAGGTCCTCATCCTTGGTTCCAACCCTTCAGCCTGGGACGACTCCTGGTGGCCAACATCACTGGGAACAGCCCCGCCACCCACCGACCACGTACGCAACCTAGGGGTCATCCTCGACCCCACCCTCTCCATGACTAAGCAGGTCAACGCCGTTTCCTCATCCTGCTTCAACATCCTCCGAATGCTCCGCAGGATCTTCAAGTGGATCCCCACCGAAACAAGAAAACAGTCACCCAGGCCCTCGTCACCAGCAGGCTGGACTACGGAAACGCCCTCTACGCAGGAACGACGGCTAAGCTCCTGAGACGGCTGCAACGCATCCAGAACGCCTCTGCACGTCTTATCCTCGACATCCCCCGACGCAGCCACATCACACCCCACCTGAGAGACCTGCACTGGCTCCCTGTCAACAAGAGGATAACCTTCAAGCTCCTCAACCACGCACACAAAGCACTACACAACTCCGGACCAGCCTACCTCAACAGACGACTCAGCTTCTACACCCCCACCCGCCAGCTCCGCTCGACCAGCCTCGCCCTCGCCACAGTCCCCCGCATCCGGAAAACGACCGCCGGCGGCAGATCCTTCTCCCACCTCGCCGCCAAGACCTGGAACACCCTCCCCACCAACCTCCGACAGACCCAAGACCTACTGGCCTTCAGAAGACTCCTCAAGACCTGGCTCTTCGATCAGTAGCAGCACCACCCCCTCTTCCCCCAGCGCCTTGAGACCCTCGCGGGTATGTAGTGCGCTTTATAAGTGACATGATTGATTGATTGATTGATTGATGCCCTGAAATCTATCTCAGGGTGCTTGTTTCTTGTCCAGGGAGGACCTGGCTTGGCAGTTCAGGCTAGATTGTTAACATAAGGAACAGGGTCAAGACTGATTTGCATATGACTGGGTCCAAAACTGGGGTGGTGTGGTAAGCCAAAGAATGATGGATTAAACCCAGATCCTTGTACCTTGGGGTGAATGTTTGCATTGTCCAGTATTCCGTCCATCAATTGTTTCTTTTGCATATTTTGTCCTAAGTGGGAAAGGTATGCCCAGATGTGGGTCCCTTGCTCACTACACCACTGAATTCAAGCTAGCCTTGTTGATGAAGGGTGGTGCTCTGAAACTGGTCTCAGGGTGCTTGTTTCTGGTCCAGGGAGGACCTGGCTTGGCAGTTCGGACTGGACTGTTCCCACAAGGAACAGGGTCAAGACTGATTTGCATATCACTGGGTCCAAGCTGTGGTATCGTGGTGAGCAAAGGAATGATGGATTAAACCCAGATCCTAGTGCCTGGGGGTGAATGTTTGCATTGTCCGGCGTTCTGTCCATCAATTGTTTCTTTTGCAAATGTTGCTCTAAGTGGGAAGGGTATGCCTAGATGTAGGTCCCTTGCTCACTACACCACTGGATTTAAGCTAGCCTTGTTAATGAAGGGTGATGACTTGAAACCTGTCCCAGGATGCTTGTTTCCGTTCCAGGGAGGACCTGGTTTAGCAGTTCGGCCTGGAGTATTCCCATAAGGAACAGGGTCAAGACTGATTTGCGCATAACTGAGTCCAAACTGGGGTGGTATGGTGAGCATAAGAATGATGGATTAAACCGAGGTCCTGATAACTGGGGGTGAATGCTTGTATTGTCCAGCATTCTGTACATCAATTGTTTCTTTTGCATATGTTGCCCTAAGTGGGAAGGGTATGCCCAGACGTGGGACCCTTGCTCACTACACTACTGGATTTAAGCTAGCCTGGCTGATGAAGAATGATTCCCTGAAACGGGTCCCAGGATGCTTGTTTCTGGTCCAGGGAGGACCTGGCTTGGCCGTTCGGGCTGGACGGTTCCCATAAGGAACAGGGTCAAGACTGCTTTAAATATGGCAGGGTCTAAACTGGTATGGTATGGTGAGCAAAGGAATGATGGATTAAACCCGGATCCTTGTGACTGGGGGTGAATGCTTGTACAGCCCAGCATTCCGTCCATCAATTGTTTCTTTTGCATATGTCGCCCTTAGAGGGAAGGGTATGCCCAGAAATGGGTTGCTTGCTAACTACGCTACTGGATTCAAGCTAGCCTGGCTGATGAAGGGTGATGCCCTGAAACTGTTCCCAGGATGTTTGTTTCTGGTCCAGGGAGGATCTTGCTTTGCAGTTCGGGCTGGACTGTTCCCAGAAGGAACAGGGTCAAAACAGATTTGCATATGGCTGTGTCAAAACTGTGGTGGTGTGGTGAGCAAAAGAATGGTGGATTAAACCCAGATCCTTTTGATTGGGGGTGAATGTTTGCAATGTCCAGCTGTCTGTCCATCAATTGTTTCTTTTGCTTATGTCGGCTTAAGTGGGAAGGGTATGCCCAGACGTGGGTCCCTAGCTCACTACACCACTGGATTCAGGTTGGCTTTGTTGATGAAGGGTGATTCCCTTAAACTGGTCCCTGGATGTTTCTTTCCGGTCCAGGAAGGAACTGAATTGGCAGTTCGGGCTGGACTGTTCCTATAAGGAACAGGGTCAAAACTGATTTGATTATGACTGGATCCAAACTGGGGTGGTGTGGTGAGCAAAAGAATGATGGATTAAACCCAGGTCCTTGTAACTGGGGGTGAATGCGTGTATTGTCCAACATTCCATCTATCCATTGTTTCTTTTGCATAGGTCGGACTAAGTGGGAAGGGTATGACCAGACATGGGTCCCGTGCTCACTACACCCCTGGATTCAAGCTAGAATGGCTGATGAAAGGTGATGCTCTGAAACCAGTCCCAAGATTCTTGTTTCCAGTCGAGGAAGGACCTGGCTTGGCAGTTTCGGCTGGACTGTTCCCATAAAAAACAGTGTCAAGACTGAATTGCATATTGCTGGGTCAAAAATGGGGTGGTGTGCTGAGCAAAAGAATGATGGATTAAACCCAGATCCTTGTGACTGGGGGTGAATGTTTGCATTGTCCAGCATTCTGTCCATCAATTGTTTCTTTTGCATATGTCGCCCTAAGTGGGAAGGGTATGCCAGACGTGGGTCCCTTGCTCACTACACAACTGGTTTCAAGCTTGCGACATCGTAAGCCTGCTATAGCCGTGAGCGCTGCTCCGACTTACGACGCCGGCCCGACACCTGCTGCTGTGCCGCATCGACTCTGAAGCGGACGTCATCGCTGAGCCGATCGTCGACGTGGGTGGTCAAGAATCTATCGACATCGCGACATCGTACGGAACCGTGGCCTCGGCGCCATCGTGACGTCACCTCCTCTCCGGTCCGGAACCGACGCCTCCCCTGCCTGCGCAAGCATCCAGGTCCCGATGCATCATCTCCTCCGAAGCAAGGAACCGACGCCGCAACGTGCCAGCGACGCCGCACCTCCCCGACGCCGTGAGCTGTCTTTGTTTTCGCTTTTCCAAGGTACTGTTCTTTGTGGGTCTGTTTTGACTCCGGGCCCGACGCCGCGCACCTCGCGGTCGGCGCCGTACTTTGGGATTTCTTTGACCTCGACGTCGTGCTAACTCCAGTTGGGGTTATTTGTTGCTAAAGACTGCTTTTAAGTGAAAAACCTATTTTTAAACCATTTCTACCATCTTGAAGTATTATTGATTACAGTATTGTGGATTTTTGTCATTTGTGGTCTTGTGATAAATCAATATAAAGAATACTTATTTTTATAAAACCTGTGTGGTGTCCATCTATAGTGTTTTCACTGTATTACTGTATGTGTTCACAAATGCTTAACACACTGCCTCTTAGATAAGCCTGCCTGCTCGTGCCAAGCTACCAAGGGGGTGAGCAGGGGTTATCCAGGTGTGTAATCCCCTTTCCCTGACTTAGAAGCAAGGGTCCCTATTTGGACAAAGGTGTATACCATTGCCAACTAGAGACCCCCAGTTCTAACAGTCACCCTAAGTGCATCTGGAACTTGCTGTTCTGGTGCTACAGAAGGAATTTGCAACACCGACGCCGGCGAGCGATGCCGTCTCCTGCATCGAAGCCGTGATCGCTGCTCCGACTTGCAACGAAGACTCGACGCCGACCGCCGTGCCACATCGACGCCAGCGAGCGACATCGTAAGCCTGCTATAGCCGTGAGCGCTGCTACGACTTACGACGCCGGCCCGACACCTGCTGCTGTGCCGCATCGACTCCGAAGCCGACATCATCGCTGAGCCGATCGTCGACGTGGGTGGTCAAGAATCTATCAACATCGTGACCTCGTACGGAACCGTGGCCTCGGCGCCATCGTGACGTCACCTCCTCTCCGGTCCGGAACCGACGCCTCCCTGCCTGCGCAAGCATCCAGGTCCCGACGCATCATCTCCTCCGAAGCAAGGAACCGACGCCGCAATGCGCCAACGCCACCGCACCTCCCCGACGCCGTGAGCTGTCTTTGTTTTCGCTTTTTCAAGGTACTGTTCTTTGTGGGTCTGTTTTGACTCCGGGCCCGACGCGGCGCACCTCGCGGTCGGCGCCGTACTTTGGGATTTCTTTGACCTCGACGTCGTGATAACTCCAGTTGGGGTTATTTGTTGCTAAAGACTGCTTTTAAGTGAAGAACCTATTTTTAAACCATTTCTACCATCTTGAAGTATTATTGATTCCAGTATTGTGTAGTTTTGTCGTTTGTGGTCTTGTGATAAATCTATATAAAGAATACTTATTTTTATAAAACCTGTGTGGTGTCCATCTGTAGTGTTTTCACTGTATTACTGTATGTGTTCACAAATTCTTAACACACTGCCTCTTAGATAAGCCTGCCTGCTCGTGCCAAGCTACCAAGGGGGTGAGCAGGGGTTATCCAGGTGTGTAATCCCCTTTCCCTGACTTAGAAGCAAGGGTCCCTATTTGGACAAAGGTGTATACCATTGCCAACTAGAGACCCCCAGTTCTAACAGTCACCCTAAGTGGGAAGAATATGGCCAGACCTGGGTCCCGTGCTCACTACACCACTGGATTTAAGCTAGCATGGCTGATGAAGGTTGATGCCCTGAAACCGGTCCCAGGAGGCTTCTTTCTTTTCCAGGGAGGACCTGGTTTGGCAGTTTGAGCCAGACTGTTCCCATTAGGAAAAGAGTCAAGACTGATTTGTAAATGGCTGGGTCCAAACTGGGGTGGTGTGGTGAGCAAATGAATGATGGATTAAACCCAGATCCTTGTACTTGGGGGTGAATGTTTTCATTGTCCAGTATTCCGTTCATCAATTGTTTCTTTTGCATATGTCGCCCTAAGTGGGAAGGGTATGTCCAGACGTGGGTCCAGTGGTCAGTACACCACTGGATTCAAGCTAGCTTGGCTGATGAAGGGTGATGCCCTGAATCCTGTTCCAGGATGCTTGTTTATGGTCCAGGGAGGACCTGGCTTGGCAATTCAGGCTGGACTGTTCCCATAAGGAACAGGGTCAAGACTGATTAGGATATGGCTGGGTCCAAACTGGGGTGGTGTGGTGAGCAGAAGAATGATGGATTAAACCCAGATCCTTGTGACTGGGGGTGAATGTTTGCATTGTTCAGCATTCCTTCCATCAATTGTTTCTTTTGCATATGTCACTCTAAGTGTGAAGGGTATGTCCAGACGTGGGTCCTGTGCTCACTACTCCATTGGATTCAAGCTAGCCTGGCTGATGAAGGGTGATACTCTGAAACCAGTCCGAGAATGCTTGTTTCCGTTCCAGGGAGGGCTTGGCTTGAAAGTTCGGGCTGCACTGTTCCCATAAGGAACAGCATCAAGACTGATTTGCATATGCCTGGTTCTAAACTGGGGTGGTGTGGTGTGGTGAGGAAAAGAATGATGGATTAAACTGAGAACCTTGTGACTGGGGGTGAATGTTTGCAATGTCCAGCATTCTGTACATCAATTGTTTCTTTTGCATATGTTGCCCTAAGTGGGAAGGATATGCCCAGACGTGGGCCCCTTGCTCACTACACCACTGGATTCAAGCTAGCCTGATTGATGAAAGGTGATGTCGTGAAACCGGTCCCAGGATGCTTGTTTCCGGTACAGGGAGGATTTGGCTTGGCAGTTCCCATAAGGTACCGGGCCAAGACTGATTTGCATACTGCTGGGTCCAAATTGGGGTGGTGTGGTGAGCAAAAGAATGATGGATTAAACCCAGATCCTTGTGACTGGGGGTGAATGTTTGCATTGTCCAACATTCCGTCCATCAATTGTTTCTTTTGCATATTTCGCTCTAAGTGGGAAGGGTATGACCAGACATGGGTCCCGTGCTCACTACACCACTTTATTCAAGCTAGCCTGGCTGATGATGCCCTGAAACCAGTCCCAGGATGCTTGTTTCTGGTCAAGTGAGTACCTGCCTTGACAGATCGGGCTGGACTGTTCCCATAAGGAACAGTGTCAAAACTGGGGTGGTGAGGTGAGCAAAAGAATGACGGATTAAACCCAGATTCTTGTGACTGGGGGTGAATGTTTGCATTGCCCAGAATTCTGTCCATCAATTGCTTCTTTTGTATATGTTGCCCTAAGTGGGAAGGGTATGCCTAGACCTGGGTTCCTTGCTCAATACACCACTGGATTTAAGCTAGCCTGGTTGATGTAGGGTGATGCTCTGGAACCGGTCCCAGGATGCTTGTTTCCGGTCCATAGAGGACCTGGCTTGGCAGTTTGGGCTGGACTGTTCCCATAAGGAACAGGGTCGAGAGTAATTTGCGCATGACTGGGTCCAACTTGGGGTGGTGTGGTGAGCAAAAGAATGATGGATTAAACCCAGGTCCTCGCAACTGGGAGTGAATGCTTGTATTGTTCAGCATTCCGTCCTTCAATTGTTTCTTTTGCATATGTCGCCCTAAGTGGGAAGGGTATGCCCAGACATGGGTCCCTTGCTCACTACACCACTGGATTCAAGCTAGCCTGGCTGATGAAGGGTGATGCCATGAAACTGGTCCCAGGATGCTTGTTTCCGGTCCAGGAGGACCTGGCTTGGCAGTTCGGGCTGGACTGTTCCCATAAGGAAAGGGTCAAGGCTGATTTGCATATGGCTGGGTCTAAACTGGGGTGGTGTGGTGAGCAAAAGAATGATGGATTAAACCCAGATCTTTGTGACTGGGTGCGAATGTTTGCATTGTCCAGCATTCCATCCATCAATTGTTTCTTTTGCATATGTCACCCTAAGTGTGAAGGGTATGCTCAGACGTGGGTCCTGTGCTCACTACTCCACTGGATTCAAGCTAGCCTGGCTGATAAAGGGTGATGTTCTGAAAACAGTCAGAGAATGCTTGTTTCTGTTCCAGAGAGGGCCTGGCTTGAAAGTTCGGCCTGCACTGTTCCCATAAGGAACAGCATCAAGACTGATTTGCATATGTCTGGTTCTAAACTGGGGTGGTGTGGAGAGCAAAAGAATGATTGATTAAACTGAGATCCTTGTGACTGGGGGTGAATGTTTGCATTGTCCAGCATTCTGTACATCAATTGTTTCTTTTGCATATGTTGCCCTAAGTGGGAAGGATATGCCCAGACGTGGGACCCTTGCTCACTACACCACTGGATTCAAGCTAGCCTAATTGATGAAAGGTGATGCCTTGAAACTGGTCCCAGGATGCTTGTTTCCGGTACAGGGGGACCTGTCTTGGCAGTTTGGGCTGTACTGTTCCCATAAGGAACAGGGTCAAGACTGATTTGCACATGACTGGGTCCAAACTGTGGTGGTGTGGTGAGCAAAAGAATGATGGATTAAACCCAGATCCTTGTAACTGGGGGTGAATGTTTGCATTGTCCAGCATTTCGTCCATCAATTGTTTCTTTTGCATATGTCGCTCTAAGTGGGAAGGGTATGCCCACTCATGGGTCCCGTGCTCACTACACCACTGGATTCAAGCTAGCCTGGCTGATGGTGGGTAATGCCCTGAAACTCGTTCCAGGATGCTTGTTTACGTTCCAGGGAGGATTTGGCTTGGCAGTTCCCCTAAGGAACCGGATCAAGACTGATTTGCATATGGCTGGGTCCAAATTGGGGTGGTGTGGTGAGCAAAAGAATGATGGATTAAACCCAGATCCTTGTGACTGGGGGTGAATGTTTGCATTGTCCAGCATTCCGTCCATCAATTGTTTCATTTGCATATTTCGCTCTAAGTGGGAAGGGTATGACCACTCATGGGTCCCGTGCTCACTACACCACTTTATTCAAGCTAGCCTGGCTGATGGTGGGTAATGCCCTGAAACCAGTCCCAGGATGCTTGTTTCCGGTCCAGTGAGTACCTGCCTTGACAGTTCGGGCTGGGCTGTTCCCATAAGGAACAGTGTCAAAACTGGGGTGGTGAGGTGAGCAAAAGAATGATGGATTAAACCCAGATTCTTGTGACTGGGGGTGAATGTTTGCATTGCCCAGAATTATGTCCATCAATTGCTTCTTTTGCATATGTTGCTCTAAATGGGAAGGGTATCACCAGACGTGGGTCCCATGCTCACTACACCACTGGATTCAAGCTAGCCTGGTTGATGAAGGGTGATGCCCTGAAACCGGTCCCAGGATGTTTGTTTCAGGTCAAGGGAGGACCTGGCTTGGCAGTTCGGGCTGGACTGTTCCCATAAGGAACAGGGTCAAGACTGATTTGCGCATGACTGGGTCCAACCTGGGGTGGTGTGGTGAGCAAAAGAATGATGGATTAAACCCAGGTCCTCGTAACTGGGAGTGAATGCTTGTATCGTTCAGCATTCCGTCCTTCAATTGTTTCTTTTGCATATGTTGCCCTAAGTGGGAAGGGTATGCCCAGACATGGGTCCTTTGCTCACTACACCACTGGATTCAAGCTAGTCTGGCTGATGAAGGGTGATGCCATGAAACTGGTCCCAGGATGCTTGTTTCCAGTCCAGGAGGACCTGGCTTGGCAGTTCGGGCTGGACTGTTCCCATAAGGAACAGGGTCAAGACTGATTTGCATATGGCTGGGTCTAAACTGGGGTGGTGTGGTGAGCAAAAGAATGATGGATTAAACCCAGATCTTTGTGACTGGGGGTGAATGTTTGCATTGTCCAGCATTCCATCCATCAATTGTTTCTTTTGCATATGTTGCTCTAAATGGGAAGGGTATCACCAGACGTGGGTCCCATGCTCACTACACCACTGGATTCAAGCTAGCCTGGCTGATGAAAGGTGATGTTCTGAAAATGATCCCAGGATGCTTGTTTCAGGTCAAGGGAGGACCTGGCTTGGCAGTTTGGGCAGGACTGTTCCCATAAGCGACAGGGTCAAGACTGATTTGCATATGGCTGGGTTCAAGCTGGGGTTTTGTGGTGAGCAAAGGAATGATGGATTAAACCCACATCATAGTGCTTAGAGGTGAATGTATGCATTGTCCAGCATTCTGTCCATCAATTGTTTCTTTTACAAATGTTGCCATAAGTGGGAAGGGTATGCCTAGATGTAGGTCCCTTGCTCACTACACCACTGGATTTAAGCTAGCCTGGTTAATGAAGGGTGATGACCTGAAACCAGTCCCAGGATGCTTGTTTCCGGTCCAGGGATGACTTGGTTTAGCAGTTCGGGCTGGACTATTCACATAAGGAACAGGGTCAAGACTGATTTGCGCATGACTGAGTCCAAATTGGGGTGGTGTGGTGAGCAAAAGAATGATGGATTAAACCGAGGTCCTCATAACTGGGGGTGAATGCTTGCATTGTCCAGCGTTCCGTCCATCAATTGGTTCTTTTGCAGATGTCACCCTAAGTGGGAAGGGTATGCCCAGACGTGGGACCCTTGCTCACTACACTACTGGATTCAAGCTAGCCTGGCTGATGAAGAATGATTCCCTGAAACAGGTCCCAGGATGCTTGTTTCCGGTCCAGGGAGGACCTGGCTTGGCCATTCGGGCTGGACGGTTCCCATAAGGAACAGGGTCAAGACTGCTTTAAATATGGCAGGGTCTAAACTGGGGTGGTGTGGTGAGCAAAGGAATGATGGATTAAACCCGGATACTTGTGACTGGGGGTGAATGCTTGTATTGTCCAGCATTCCGTCCATCAATTGTTTCTTTTGCATATGTCGCCCGTAGTGGGAAGGGTTTGTCCAGACATGGGTCGCTTGTTCACTGCACTACTGGATTCAAGCTAGCCTGGCTGATGAAGGGTGATGCCCTGAAACTGGTCCCATGATGCTTGTTTCTGGTCCAGGGAGGATCTGGCTTTGCAGTTCGGGCTGGACTGTTCCCAGAAGGGACAGGGTCGAAACTGATTTGCATATGGCTGTGTCCAAACTGGGGTGGTGTGGTGAGTGTGAGAAGTTGGCCTGGTATATGCTGTCCACTATTTATAGTGGGCACCTTGCACCAGTCCAAACAACCCCTTATTGGAGATAGGTTAAAGACAACCTTTATTGAAAGCTATCCTAGTGGTAGCTATGGAGAGCAGCCTTCAGGCTAAGTCTTGAAGGAATGTAAAGCAGCTTGTTTTACCAGTCTATAATCTCTTGAGTGACCAAATGAAAGAGGACCACACCAGGTATATATTTAAAATATATGTATTTAGTCTTAAACACACCCCTCTAGTCTCTTTATGAGGCTAGAGTTCGAAGTACATAAGTTACAAGTCAGTTATCAGCAGTAATAGTACAAATACACGTTTGAGCCCTAGGGGCGTACCAAACCATATACCAATAAAGTGGTATAAGAACCACGACTGAACTAGACACAAGGCCTAGAGCCTGTAGAAGTGCTTGGCCCTCAAGGAACCACCCAAGGTAGTGACACAGGGGACCCACGGGGGACGCGTGCAGTGTGAGAACACAGCCGCGAGCCGCCGTTGACTTCTATGGGGAATGTCGCGGTTGGAGTTTTAAAGAAAAAGGACACTTAGATGAGGACTTGGAGCAAACCCTTTTAGAACTAGGCTGTTCTAGAGTCTATACCCACGGGAGCACCGGAGTACTCGAGTTACCTCACCCAGGGGAGCCGGTTGCATAGGTGTCTTTCGGGGTCGGGTTTCGTCGTCGTTTTCAATGGCGATCTGCTGCAAAGTGCTGCTGGCGACCAAGTCGAAAGTGTTCGGGTGGATCCAAAGGTGGATCGAAGATCTGAAGAACCTAAAAGCAGAGGGGACAGAGTCTGGGTCACTAGCCAGTGACCAGGAAGGCGATGAGCAGATGCCCACCGATGTCGGGTGCTTCAGGTAGGTTGACGGTCATCTTGACTCTTCAGCCACGAGGTCCAGGAGGCATCGACGACAACCAGGAGCTGGATTCGAGCTGTCCCACGACGTCTGTCGATTGCTGCGGTATCAGCGACCGGATTGGACCCAACAAGCTTTGGCAATGGCAAGTCTCATGGAAATAGAAGAAGGCCGGTGGTACAGACCAGCAAGGTCTGAGGGACTCACCCAGCAAGGGTAAGTCAGGGCACATCTGGAGCAACCAGGGAAGCCAAAGCAAAAGAAGAGTTACCTTCGGGAGGGCCCACTAGCCAACAGACTAGCGACTGCAAAGGAGCCTCGAGTGGACGCACTTGGAGCTGGCTCACAGGACACTCGTGGAATGGAGGCCAGTGATCTTCGGTGCAGTTGGTGCTGGAGGCGGGGGCTACTAGGAGCCCAAAGCACAACTTCGTGAGAGACCAGGAAGAGGATGCACTTGCAAATGTGCTCGGTGTCCAGGGGTCACGGTTCCACATTACCCACAACTGCTATGGGCCTCAGCTTTGCTGGGGACTCAGGGCAGTTGCAGGGAAGTCTGGAAATCCACCTCTGGTGATGCAAAGACTTCGGCGTCCGGCGAGAGCTTCAGCGATGCAGACCGGACAATTGCTTCTTAGGTGCCTGCCAAGCAGGGGAGTCACTCCTTGACCCCAAGGGAGATTCTTCAGTCCTCTAGTCTTCAAGTAGAGCGTCGAAGGTCCAGGATTCAGTGTCAGAGTTTCGTCCAGGGTAATCTAAAGTCCTAAGGACTGGGGTTCCATACTTATACAAAGTTAGGGGGCTGGACATACTCTGGGGACCCACCTATGGGAGGGTCAGGGAAGAGGGGTGGTTACACCCATTCCCTTTGTCCAGTTTCGCGCCAGAGCAGGGGCAGGTAGCCCCTGCAACCGGTTTGAACTGGCATATGCACAGGGACACCAAATGTGCCCCCAGTGCAGGACTTCAAAGCACCAGAGGGTGCTCCCACCCTGCCCCAATACACATTATCCTGTCTGGGGAGGTGGTTACACCTCCTTGGGACAGGAAACCTATTGTCCAGGCCTCCCCTGCCGGAGTTTCAGTCAGCAGCAGGAGGCCAGACCCGTGTCTGTGGCAGCGGCATCCATTTTGTGATGCCAGGGCTCTGGAAAGAAGTTACCGGGTAGCCCGGTGTGTACATGTCTCTCCCTCTAGAAGGGTGGAATGCTACCCCGCCACCAGAATTGGCGGGGGGTAGTATTCCAAGATGTTTGACAACAAACACGACATGTTTCTGTGCAGCCATCCCAAAGTTAGCATTTACCGCGAGGATATAATGTACTTAAGAGTATATGGTCAGGCTGCACCACAAACAGCACCAGAGGATTGACTCCGAACGCTGCAGAGGGGCCCTGCTCATGCAGGGCACCCTCTCACATAAAAACCAAGCACTCTGCCTTCAGGATTGTAAAGGCCTGCCATAGGAGTGACTTATAGGTTTATATGTGTGTGCAATTGTAGTGATATAGGTAGCCTATATCACAGTAAGGGGTGCATGCACCACCTTACCCAGGCTGCAGTAGCAGACCTGTGGTGTCATTTTGGATGGCCTTCCAGGGGTAGCACAATACACGCTTCAGCCCCTGGAAGGCCTCTGAGGTACCTATGCCCTGGGTACATAGTATACCATATACTAGGGACTTATAAGGGCACTCCAGATTCCAATCAGAGATGTGCCTAAGGCACATGGAAACCATTTTAGAGAGGAAGCAGCTAGGCTGGGGTTCTGATTAGCAGGGCCCCAGCCAGACTAAAGTCGAAAAACAGTGAAGCATCAGCAAAAAGTGGGGGTACCAATGAGAAGCAGATCCTACTCTCCTACACAGAGCAAAAGAATGATGGATGAAACCCAGATCCTTTTGACTGGGGGTGAATGTTTGCATTGTCCAGCTTTCTGTCCATCAATTGTTTCTTTTGCTTATGTCGCCTTAAGTGGGAAGGGTATGCCCAGACGTGGGTCCCTAGCTCACTACACCACTGGATTCATGGTGGCTTGGTTAATGAAGGGTGATGCCCTAAAACCAGTCCCTGGATTCTTGTTTCCGTTCCAGGGAGAACTTGGCTTGGCAGTTCGGGCTACACTGTTCCTATAAGGAACAGGATCAAGACTGATTTGTATATGGCTGGGTCCAAACTGGGGTGGTATGGTGAGCTAAAGAATGATGGATTAAACTCAGATACTAGTGACTGGGGGTGAATGTTTGCCATGTCCTGGATTCTGTCCATCAATTGTTTCTTTTGCATATATCGCCCTAAGTGGGAAGGGTATGCCCAGACGTAGATTTCTTGCTCACTACACCTCTGGATTCAAGCTAGCCTTATTGATGAAGGGTGATGCCCAAAAACCGGTCCCTGGATGTTTGTTTCCGGTCCAGGAAGGAACTGGATTGGCAGTTCAGGCTGGACTGTTCCCATAAGGAACAGGGTCAAAACTGATTTGCATATGACTGGATCCAAACTGGGGTGGTGTGGTGAGCAAAAGAATGATGGATTAAACCCAGGTCCTTGTAACTGGGGGTGAATGCTTGTATTGTCCAACATTCCATCTATCCAATGTTTCTTTTGCATAGGTCGGCCTAAGTGTGAAGGGTATGACCAGACGTGGGTCCCGTGCTCACTACACCACTGGATTCAAGCTAGAATGGCTGATGAAAGGTGAATTTCTGAAACCAGTCCCAAGATGCTTGTTTCCGGTCAAGGGAGGACCTGGCTTGGCAGTTTCGGCTGGACTGTTCCCATAAGGAACAGGGTCAAGACTGATTTGCATATGGCTGGGTCAAAAAAGGGGTGGTGTGGTGTGGTGAGCCAAAGAATGATAGATTAAACCCAGATCCTTGTGACTGCGGATGAATGTTTGCATTGTCCAGCATTCTGTCCATCAATTGTTTCTTTTGCATATGTTGCCCTAAGTGGGAAGGGTATGTTAGACGTGGGTCCCTTACTCACTACACAACTGGTTTCAAGCTTGCCTGGCTGAGGAAGGTTGATTCCCGAAACCGGTTCCAAGATGCTTGTTTCTGGTCCAGGGAGGACCTGGCTTGGCAGTCTGGGCTGGACTGTTCCCATAAGGAACAGGGTCAAGACTGATTTGCATATAGCTGGGTCTAAACTTGGGTGCTGTGGTGAGCAAAAGAATGATGGATTAAACCCAGATCCTTGTGACTGCGGGTGAATGTTTGCATTGTTCAGCATTCCGTCCATTAATTGTTTCTTTTGCATATGTCACCCTAAGTGGGAAGAATATGACCAAACCTGGGTCCTGTGCTCACTACACCACTGGATTTAAGCTAGCTTGGCTGATGAAGGTTGATGCCCTGAAACCGGTCCCAGGATGCTTGTTTCTTTTCCAGGGAGGACCTGGTTTGGCAGTTTGAGCCAGACTGTTCCCATAAGGAACAGAGTCAAGACTGATTTGCAAATGGCTGGGTCCAAACTGGGGTGGTGTGGTGAGCAAAAGAACGATGGATTAAACCCAGATCCTTGTACCTGGGGGTGAATATTTTCATTGTCCAGTATTCCGTCCATCAATTGTTTCTTTTGCATATGTCGGCCTTAGTGGGAAGGGTATGTCCAGACGTGGGTCCAGTGGTCAGTACACCACTGGATTCAAGCTAGCCTGGCTGATGAAGGGTGATGCCCTGAATCCGGTCCCAGGATGCTTGTTTACGTTCCAGGGAGGATTTGGCTTGGCAGTTCCCATTAGGAACCGGGTCAAGACTGATTTGCATACGGCCGGGTAAAAATTGGGGTGGTGTGGTGAGCAAAAGAATGATGGATTAAACCCAGATCCTTGTGACTGGGGGTGAATGTTTGCATTGTCCAGCATTCCGTCCATCAATTGTTTCTTTTGCATATTTCGCTCTAAGTGGGAAGGGTATGACGAGACGTGGGTCCACTGCTCACTACACCACTTTATGGAAGCTAGCCTGGCTGATGATGCCCTGAAACCAATCCCAGAATGCTTGTTTCCGGTCCAGTGAGTACCTGGCTTGACAGTTCGGGCTGGACTGTTCCCATAAGGAACAGTGTCAAAACTGGGGTAGTGAGGTGAACAAAAGAATGATGGATAAAACCCAGACTCTTGTGACTTGGGGTGAATGTTTGCATTGCCCATAATTCTGTCCATCAATTACTTCTTTTGTATATGTTGCCATAAGTGGGAAGGGTATGCCCAGACCTGGGTTCCTTGCTCAATACACCACTGGATTTAAGCTAGCCTGGTTGATGAAGGGTGATGCCCTGAAACCGGTCCCAGGATGCTTGTTTCCGGTCCATGGAGGACCTGGCTTGGCAGTTCGGGCTAGACTGTTCCCATAAGGAACAAGGTCAAGACTGATTTGCACATGACTGGGTCCAACCTGGGGTGGGGTGGTGAGCAAAAGAATGATGGATTTAACCCAGGTCCTCGTAACTGGGAGTGAATGCTCGTATTGTTCAGCATTCCGTACTTCAATTGTTTCTTCTGCATATGTCGCCCTAAGTGGGAAGGGTATGCCCAGACGTGGGTCCCTTGCTCACTACACCACTGGATTTAAGCTAGCTTGGCTGATGAAGGTTGATGCCCTGAAACCGGTCCCAGGATGCTTGTTTCTTTTCCAGGGAGGACCTGGTTTGGCAGTTTGAGCCAGACTGTTCCCATAAGGAACAGAGTCAAGACTGATTTGCAAATGGCTGGGTCCAAACTGGGGTGGTGTGGTGAGCAAAAGAACGATGGATTAAACCCAGATCCTTGTACCTGGGGGTGAATATTTTCATTGTCCAGTATTCCGTCCTTCAATTGTTTCTTCTGCATATGTCGCCCTAAGTGGGAAGGGTATGCCCAGACGTGGGTCCCTTGCTCACTACACCACTGGATTCAAGCTAGCCTGGTTGATGAAGGGTGATGCACTGAAACTCGTCCCAGGATGCTTGTTTACTTTCCAGGGAGGATTTGGCTTGGCAGTTCCCATAAGGAACAGGGTCAAGACTGATTTACATATGGCTGGGTCCAAATTGGGGTGGTGTGGTGAGCAAAAGAATGATGGATTAATCCCAGGTCCTTTTAACTGGGGGTGAATGTTTGCATTGTCCAGCATTCCGTCCATCAACTGTTTCTTTTGCATATGTCGCCCTAAGTGGGAAGGGTATGCCCAGACGTGGGTCCTGTGCTCACTACACCACTGGACTCAAGCTAACCTGGCTGATGAAGTGTGATGCCCTGAAACCTGTCCCAGGATGACTATTTATGGTTCAGGGAGGACTTGGCTTGGCTGGACTGTTCCCATAAGGAACAGGGTCAAGACTGATTTGTGTATGGCTGTGTCCAAACTAGGCTGGTGTGGTGAGCAAAAGAATGATGGATTAAACACAGATCTTTGTGACTGAGGGTGAATGTATGCATTGTCCAGCATTCCGTCCATCAATTGTTTCTTTTGTATATGTCGCCCTAAGTGGGAAGGGTATTCCCAGACGTGTATCCCGTGCTCACTATACCACTGGATTAAAGCTAACCTGGCTAATGAAGGGTGATGCACTGAAACCGGTCCCAGGATGCTTGTTTCCGGTCCAGGGAGGACCTGGCTTGGCAGTATGGGCTGGACAGTTCCCATAAGGAACAGGGTCAAGACTGATTTGCATATGGCTGGGTCTAAACTTGGGTGGTGTGGTGAGCAAAAAAATGATGGATTAAACCCAGATCCTTGTGACTGGCGTGAATGTTTGCATTGTCCAGCATTCCGTCCATCAATTGTTTCTTTTGCATATTTCGTTCTAAGTGGGAAGGGTATGACCAGACGTGGGTCCCGTGCTCACTACACCACTTTATTCAAGCTAGCCTGGCTGATGATGGGTGATGTCCTGAAACCAGTCCCAGGATGCTTGTTTCTGGGCCAGGGAGGACCTGGCTTGGCAGTTCGGGCTGGACTGTTCCCATAAGGAACAGGGTCAAGACTGATTTGCGCATGACTGGGTCCAAACTGGGGTGGTGAGCAAAAGAATGATGGATTAAACCCAGGTCCTCGTAACTGGGAGTGAATGCTTGTATTGTTCAGCATTCTGTCCTTCAATTGTTTCTTTTGCATATGTTGCCCTAAGTGGGAAGGGTATGCGCAGACTTGGGCCCCTTGCTCACTACACTACTGGATTCAAGCTAGCCGGGCTGATGAAGAATGATTCTCTGAAACCGGTCCCAGGATGCTTGTTTCTGGTCCAGCGAGGACCTGGCTTGGCAGTTCAGGCTGGACGGTTCCCTTAAGGAACAGGGTCAAGACTGATTTGCATATGGCAGGGTCTAAACTGGGGTGGTGTGGTGAGCAAAAGAATGATGGATTAAACCTAGATCCTTATGACTGGGGTTGAATGCTTATATTGTCCATCATTCCGTCCATCAATTGTTTCTTTTGCATATGTTGCCCTAAGTGGGAAGGGTATGCCCAGACGTGGGTCCCGTACTCACTTCACCACTGGATTCAAGCTAGCCTGGCTGATGAAGTGTGATGCACTGAAACCGGTCCCAGGATGCCTGTTTACGGTCCAGTTTGATAGGGTCTCCTGGCAATTTTTGTGGGCCGCTATGTCCAGGGTGGGAATTAAAAAGGGGTTTATCCAGGCAATGCAAAAACTATATGTTAATCCTAGGGCCATGGTAATGGTGAATGGTAGCCTCACCAAAGAGTTGATCATTTCTCGAGGAACACGACAGGGGTGCCCATGCTCGCCATTGCTTTTCGCGATGTACATTGATCCCTTCATTCGCAGACTGGAGGGAAACAGAGAAATAGTACCGATTTTGTCACAGGAATATCCGACCAAGACCTTGGCATACGCCGATGACATAGCTGTCGTGACAGCTGATCCTAACACAGCTATGTCTGTTATTGAAAGTGAGGCTAATAAATTTGGGCTAGTATCCGGATACGCACTCAATCAGGGGAAAACACAGGTCGTGCTAAACAATAAAAGTGAGATGCGCGACCCCCGAGTGGTGGATAAGGCTACATACTTAGGTATCTGCATTACATCTAATCTTGAGAATATGGTGGTCCTAAACCTGAAGCCAATGCTGGGCTCAATGCAGAACGATCTCCGTTGCCTAGACAATCTACATCTATCTTTAATTGGTAGGGCTAATGCCTTGAAAATTGTTTTTTTCCCAAAAAATTTGATATCTTTTTAGAGCAATATGCTTAGAATTTTCAGATCAATGGTTCAAATCTATGGAGCGCACTTTTTCAAGTTTTATCTGGGCATACTCGCAACCCCGGCGAGCGTATAAACTTCTGACCCTTTCAAAGGGAAGAGGAGGATTAGCTCTCCCAAACCTTAAAGCATACTATTGGGCATCTGTGTTGCTCTATAGTAGTGAGCTATTACAGAATACCGGGATAGAGATGATACTCGGGGATGGCTCGCCATCTATCTTTCAGCTAATTTTGGGCAGCAAAAGTAGCGGATATCTCTGGCGACATTTACATGACAGCTATCATAAAAAAGTGAAATTTAAAACACTGATTAGTGGGTTTAAGGCTTGGAAGGCTGTAAGAAGAATGCTGGGTATAGGGCGTATATCATTTTATACCCCCCTAAGGGATAACCCAGCTCTGCCGAAATTTTTAAAGATAACTGCATTAACAAATGGAACGCAGCTGGAATAACTCATATAGGGTGCCTCTTCTCCCTGCAGGGATACAATCCTTTGAAGAATTAAAAAAACTTTCAACTGGACTGGCGGGATTTTTTTAAATATCTTCAAATCAGAGACTTTGATTACGAAGGGTGGGGGAAGGGCTTTGCCTGAAAAAATAACCTTAGTGGAAACATTAATTCACATAAAAAAAGCACTATTGGGGAATATATTCCCTTTTAAACGCACAGTTTCCAGATGATCTGGAGAAAATGTCACAGAAGTGGCAGGGGAAAATTGGTACAACTATGGATGAATTTAACTATGCCTACTCAATGTCTCAAACAATTTTAATGTCCACAAAACTTCAAACACAGTTTTATAAAACATGCTTTTTCTTATACTACACTCCAGATAAAATCGCCAAATGGGGGAGTGGCAAGGGGACATGCTGCCCTAGATGTATGCTATCTAATGCTGATTGTGTACATATTTTCTCTACTTGTGATGGACCGACTTCTTTAAAGCAAAACATTGAGAAATTCTTGTCCGCCGTATTGCAAAGCGATATAGCTCTATCTAGTGATGTTATTCTACTGGGGGCCACAGATCCGAGTAATCCCAGAACTGGTCATGAACTTATTTTTATCGCTATGGCAGTGTTAAGAATGTGTATAGCCTCGGCTTGGCTGGATCCTATTGCACCGTCCTTTCATCAATGGCTAGCTAGGTTACTGGCAATCTCTAATCTGGAAGCTGCTATTTATAAACGGAAAGGCAGGAAACGGCGTAAAAGGGGGTTGAGAGTCTGGTCTCCTCTAATAGAATGGTGTCAATCCCAAAGCAATATCTAGTGGTATATTATGAAGAACATTTAACTGTATGGTATGTTGTAAGATTATTTAATGCTGGGGATAATGTAACATGATTATGAAATTATGAAATTATGAAATTATGAAATTATGAGATTATGAAATTATGAAATTGTATTTTTGCTTATCTGACCTGGGAGGGTGCGGGGTGGGTTTGGGGGAGTGTTAAATTGTTGGAAAAAACCAAATAAAGATATTTAAAAAAAAAAAGAATGATGGATTAAACCCAGATCCTTGTGACTGGGGCTGAATGTTTGCAGTGTCCAGCATTCCATCCATCTATGGTTTCTTTTGCATATTTCGCCCTAAGTTGGAAAGGTATGCCGAGACGTGGGTCCCGTGCTCAGTACACCACTGGATTCAAGCTAGCCTGGTTAATGAAGGGTGATGCCTTGAAATCGGTCCCAGGATGCTTGTTTCCAAGCCAAGGAGGACCTGGTTTGGCAGTTCGGGCTGGACTGTTCCCATAAGGAACAGTGTCAAGACTGATTTGCATATGGTGGGGTTCAAACTGGGGTGGTGTGCTGAGCAAAAGAATGATGGATTAAACCCAGACCCTTGTGACTGGGGGTGAATGTTTGCATTGTCCAGCATTCCGTCTATCAATTGTTTCTTTTGCATATGTTGCCCTAAGTGGGAAGGGAATGCCCAGACGTGGGTCCCTTGCTCACTACACCACGGGCTTCAAGCTAGTCTGGCTGATGAAGGGTCATTCCAGACACCGGTCCCAGGATTCTTGTTTCTGGTCCAGGGAGGACCTGGCTTGGCAGTTTTGGGTCAACTGTTTCCATAAGGAACATGGTTAAGACTGATTTGCATATGGCTGGGTCTAAACTTGGGTGCTGTGGTAAGTAAAATAATGATGGATTAAACCCAGATCCTTGTGACTGGGGGTGAATGTTTGTATTGTCCAGCATTCTGTCCATCAATTGTTTCTTTTGCATATGTCGCCCTAGGTGGGAAGGGTATGACCAGACGTGGGTCCCGTACTCACTACACCACTGGATTCAAGCTAGCCTTGTTGATGAAGGGTGATGCTCTGAAACTGGTCTCAGGATGCTTGTTTCCGGTTGAGGGAAGACCTGGCTTGGCAGTTCGGGCTGGACTGTTCCCATAAGGAAGAGTGTGAAGACTGATTTGTATATGGCTGGGTTCAAACTGGGGTGGTGTGGTGGGCAAAAGAATGATGGATTAAACCCATATCCTTGTGACTGGGGGGGAATGTTTGCATTGCCCAGCTTTCTGTCCAGCAATTGTTTCTTTTGCATATATCGCCCTAAGTGGGAAGGGTATGCCCAAACGTGTGTTCCTTCCACACTGCACCCCTGGGTTTATGCTAGCCTGGTTGATGAAGGGTGATGCCCTGAAGCCAGTCCCAGGATGTTTGTTTCTGGTCCAAGGAGGACCTGGCATGGCAGTTTGGGCTGGACTGTTACCATAAGGAACAGAGTCAAGACTGATTTGCGCATGACTGGGTCCAAACTGGGTGGTCTGGTGAGCAAAAGAATGATGGATTGAACCCAGGTCCTTGTAACTGGGGGTGAATGCTTGTATTGTCCAGCATTCCGTCCATCAATTGTTTCTTTCGCATATGTCACCCTAAGTAGGGAGGGTATGAACAGATGTGGGTCCCGTGCTCACTACACCACTGGATTCAAGCTAGAACCGAAGATGCAGGGTGATGCCCTGAAACTGGTCTCAGGATGATTGTTTCCAGCAGAGCGAGGATCTGGCTAGGCAGTTAGGGCTGGACAGTTCCCATAAGGAACAGTGTCAAGACTGATTTGCATATGGCGGGGTCCAAACTGGGGTGGTGTGGTGAGCAAAAGAATGATGGATTAAACCCAGACCCTTGTGACTGGGGGCGAATATTTGCATTGTCCAGCATTCTGTCCATCAATGGTTTATTTTGCATATGTTGCCCTAAGTGGGAAGGGTATTGTTAGAACTGGGGGTCTCTAGTTGGCAATGATATACCCTTTTGACCAAATAGGGACCCTTGCTTCTAGTCAGGTTAACGGGGATACACTACTAAAATAACCCCTGCTCACCCCCTTGGTAGCTTGGCACGAGCAGACAGGCTTATCTCAGAGGCAGTGTGTTAAGCATTTGTGAACACATACAGTAATACAGTGAAAACACTACAGATGGACACCACACAGGTTTTATAAAAATAAGTATAATTTATATAGATTTATCACAAGACCACAAAGGACAAAAATCCACAATACTGTAATCAATAATACTTCAAGATGGTAGAAATGGTTTAAAAATAGATTCTTCACTTAAACGCAGTCTTTAGCAACAAATAACCCCAACTGGAGTTAGCACGACCTTGAGGTCAAAGAAATCCCAAAGTACGGCGCCGACCGCGAGGTACGCGGCGTCGGGCCCGGAGTCAAAACAGACCCACAAAGAACAGTACCTTGGAAAAGCGAAAACAAAGACAGCTCACGGCGTCGGGGAGGTGCGGCGTCGTTGGCGCGTTGCGGCGTCGGTTCCTTGCTTCGGAGGAGATGATGCGTCGGGACCTGGATGCTTGCGCAGGCAGGGGAGGCGTCGGTTCCTGACCGGAGAGGAGGTGGCGTAACGATGGCGCCGAAGCCACGGTTCCGTACGATGTCGCGATGTCGATGGACTCTTGACCACCCACGTCGACGATCGGCTACGCGATGATGTCGGCTTCGGAGTCAATGCGGCACAGCAGCAGGCGTCGGGCCGGCGTCGTAAGTCGGAGCAGTGCTCCCGGCTATGGCAGGCTTACGATGTCGCTCGCTGGCGTCGATGTGGCATGGCGGTCGGCGTCGGGTCTTCGTTGCAAGTCGGAGCAGCGCTCACGGCTTTGATGCAGGAGACGGTGTCGCTCGCCGGCGTCGGTGTTGCAAATTCCTTCTGTAGCACCAGAACAACAAGTTCCAGATGCAGGCAAACAGAAGGGGGTGAAGTCTGGTATCCCTGAGACTTCGGTCAGGAGGCAAGCTCAAATCAAGCCCTTGGAGTAATATTCTGCAAGATGATGAAAGTACACACAAAGTTCCTTTCTCCTCTCCTTGGCACTGAAGACACCACTGTAGGCCAACCCAGCAACACAGCACACTGGCAGGGGGCAGTCCAACTCCTACAGCTTCCTTTGGTTCTTCTCCTTGGCAGAGGTTCGTCTTGTTGTTCCAGAAGTGATCTAAAGTTTGGGGTCAGGGCCCAAAATGTATACCCCTAAATCCTTTGTCCTCTGAAGGCAGAGGGGCCTGTACCTAGTCCAAACCAGTTCTTGTCAGTCCTGGAGCACTTTGTTGACAAGACTCCTTCTTTCCTTTCACAGTGTAGGCCAGGGACATCAGACGCACCACAGGAGGTGGAGCCAGCATTGTGGAGGGAAGGCACAGCCCTATTCAGGTCTCAGGTGCAACTCCTCCCACCCATATACATGCAGATCTCTCTATTCAGCCCTGTGCTGACTCACCCTGTCTCCTGGAATCCCCCAGCCCCTGTCACTCACAAAACCAGACACACAATACACAACCTAGCAGAGGCAGGCTTGGACAGTTAGGCAAGAAACTACCTACTTTCTAAAAGTGGTATTTTCAAACACAGAATGTTAAAACCAACTTTACTAAAAGATGTATTTTATCATTCTGAGTTCAGGCATACTAAACTCAAATTTCTACCATGTCCCCTGGGTCAGTTAGGATTATAAGATGTAATAATCAAACTGCCCATTCTGGCCTATGGGGAACAGGTAGCTTTGCAATAGTGAAAAACGAAAATGGCTGTAATTCACTATTAGGACATGCCACACACACCAGGTCATGTCCTACCTTATAATTACAATGCACCCTGCCCTTGGGCCTACCTTAGGGGTGTCTGATATGAAGATATGGGAAGGTTTGGGGACTGGCAAGTGGGAGCACTTGCCAAGTCGACATGGCAGTCACAGACTGCACACAGGCTCTGCAATGGCAGGCCTGAGGCACACTTTACAAGCTGCTCCTGTGGGTGGCACAACCAGTGCTGCAAGCCCACCAGCAGCATTTGATTTACAGGCCCTGGGCACACCTGGTGCACTATACTAGGGTATGACAAGTAAATCAAATAACCCAATCATGGAGTCACTAATCAATACATCAATTTAACAACGGGAGCACTTGCACTGTGGCACTGAATAGCAGTGGCACAGTGCCCAAAGCATCTAAAACCAGCAAACAGATCAAAAACAGAGGAGGCAATCAGAAAAAAGTGGTAGGGAGACTCACGCCAATGGTACCAGGTCTAACACGTGTCCCCTCCAGCTGAAAGTTGGGGAGAACTACCCAACCCCTTGGGAGTTCTCTTCACTAAGGCGGAAACATCTGGACAGACCATCAGCATTGGCGTGTTCTGTACCAGGGCGGTGTTCCACCGTAAAGTCCATCCCCTGTAGGGAAATGGACCAGCTCAACAACTTTGGGTTCTCACCCTCATCTGCATCAGCCATCTGAGGGGCCTGTGGTCTGTCTGAACCCGGAAGTGAGTCCCAAACAGGTATGGTCTCAACTTCTTCAGTGCCCAGACCACAGCAAATGCCTCACGCTCAATTGCACTCCACCTCTGTTCCCGTGGAAGTAACCTCCTACTGATGAAGGCTACAGGTTGGTCTAGGCCCTCCTCATTAATCTGTGATAGAACAGCCCCCACACCATGCTCTGAAGCGTCTGTTTGAACAATGAATTCCTTTGAGAAGTTGGGCGCCTGAAGCACGGGTGCTGTACACATGGCAGTCTTCAGGGCGTCAAAAGCTTTCTGACAGGTGTCAGTCCAGTTCACTTTCTTGGGTTGCTTCCTGGAAGTCAGCTCAGTCAAGGGAGCAACAATTTTGCCATACCCCTTGACAAACCTCCTGTAGTACCCCGTGAGCCCTAAAAAGGCTCTCACCTGTGTCTGAGTCTTTGGGGGTTCCCATGCCAGGATGGTATCAATATTGGGTTGATGGGGCGCCACCTGGCCTCTCCCCACCTGGTGCCCCAAGTACACCACGGAACCATGCCCGATCTGGCACTTACTCGCCTTGATCGTGAGGCCTGCCTTTCGCAGTGCCATCAACACTTCCCAGAGGTGGCGCAGATGTTCTTCCCAACTGGCGCTGAACACTGCAATGTCATCCAGGTAGGCGGCACTGAAATCCTCCAGTCCAGCCAACACCTGGTTGACCAACCTCTGAAAGGTGGCAGGGGCATTCTTCATCCCAAAGGGCATAACCCGGAATTGGTAGTGCCCATCTGGTGTGGAGAATGCTGACCTCTCTTTGGCCCCATTAGTTAAGGCGATCTGCCAGTACCCAGACGTCAAATCAAACGTGCTGAGGTACCGTGCAGCCCCTAACCGATCAATGAGCTCATCAGCTCTGGGGATGGGGTGCGCGTCAGTCCTGGTGACTGAATTGAGTCCTCTGTAGTCCACACAGAACCGGAGTTGGGGTGTGGCACCAGGCGCGGCAGCCTTTGGGACCAAGACCACTGGGCTGGCCCAAGCACTGTGAGAGGACTCAATCACCCCTAAGGCAAACATCTTGGAGATCTCCTCCTTGATATAAGCTCTGACCTTGGCAGTCACTCTGTAAGCCTTGTGCTTCACAGGAGTGTCCCCAGTGTCCACATCATGGACGCACCACTCAGTGACACCAGGAATCAGGGAAAACAAATCAGAGAATTGTCCCAACAGTTGGAGACAATCTTGCTGCTGATTAGGGGTCAGTGTGGCAGAGAGGCTGACACCATCCACTGACCCATCTTGCTCTGTTGCAGACAGGAGGTCAGGAAGAGGCTCAGTCTCCTCCTCCATTCCATTATCTGTCGCTAGGAGCATGCCCACTTCGGACCTTTCTAAGTGGGGCTTCAGGCGGTTAACATGCAGGCACCGCAAAGGGTTCCTTGGAGACCGCAAGTTCACCAGGTAGGTGACATCACTCTTGCGCTCCACCACCTCAAATGGTCCGGTCCACCTGTCCTGGAGCGCACAAGGCTCTACAAGGGCCATAACCCAAACTTTCTGTCCAGGTTGAAGCTCAATCAGAGTGGCATTCTGATCGTACCACCGCTTCATCTCTTCCTGGCTGGCTTCCAGATTCGCCTCAGCGAGTTGCCTGAATCGCCTGGTCTGGTTCCTGAAGGCCAGCATGTAACTGTATACATCCTGGGAAGGTTTCCTGGGAGATTGCTCCCAGCCTTCCTTGACCAGACTCAAAGGTCCTCTTACCGGGTGACCATAGAGCAGTTCAAAGGGACTGAACCCTAAGGATTTCTGTGGCACCTCACGGTAAGCAAACAGGAGGCATGGCAAGAGGACGTCCCACTTACGCCTCATAGGTTCCTCAAGACCCATTATCATGCCTTTGAGGGTCCGGTTGAAACTCTCAACCAGCCCATTACCTTGTGGTGGTAAGGAGTGGTGAACTTATAGGTAGCACCGCACTCCTGCAACAGGGACTTCATATAGTTGGATATGAAGTTGGTACCACGGTCTGACACCACCTCTCTGGGGAAACCCACACAGGAGAAAATCCCCATCAGTGCACGTCCCACCACGGGGGCCGTCACTGTCCTGAGCGGGATGGCTTCCGGGTACCGGGTAGCATGGTCCACCAAGACCAGGATAAACATGTTGCCCATGGCTGTCTTGGGGTCCAGTGGCCCCACAATGTCAATGTCCACCCATTCAAAGGGGGTACTGACTGCAGGGAAAGGTTGGAGAGGAGCCTTTTGCTTCCTTCCACTTTTCCCACTTGCCTGGCAAGTTTGACATGTCCTACAATGAGTGTCTGAACTCTTCCGCATCTGGGGCCAATGAAAGTGGGTGACAAGCCTTTCAAAGGTCTTGTCCTGCCCCAGATGTCCAGCTAAAGGCACGTCATGAGCCAAACCCAGTAGGAAGGCTCTGAAGCGCTGGGGTACCACCAGCACACGGGCTGACCCAGGCTCAGCAACCTTAGGCTCGCTATACAGGAGGTCGTTCTCCCAGTAGATCCAATGTGATCCAGACTGATCACCTGCTGCCTGGGCTGTGGCCTGTCGCCGCAGACCCTCAAGAGAAGGGCACTTCCTTTGCTCCTCACAAAATTCCTCCCTGGAGGGGCCTCCTTCCTGCTGCCAATGGGTCAGCTCAGGCAGGTCCCCCAGTTCGGTCACTTGTTCCTCTGTAGGTTCCAGGGCATCCCCCTCAAGGTCTGCCTCCTCTTGGACTGTGGGAACTAGGGGGGCCGGTCTCCCGCGCCCCCCACCTCTTCTCTTTAAGGCAGGGATCTGGGCCATATTTTCAGGCTCCAGAACCGCTTCAACACCCTTACTGGCTGCCATAGACCGAGTGGTCACACACGCCCACTCAGGCAGACCCAACATCTCCAAATGAGACTTCTTCTCCACCTTAGCCCAAGGGGAGCTCTCTAAATCATTGCCTAACAGACAATCCACAGGCATGGCTGGCCTCACAGCAACTTGGAGAGTACCTGAGACCCCCCCACTCAAAGGGAACTTGAGCCACCTTACACTGGCTCTGCGAGTTGTCCGCTGCAACTACAGGGAAGAATGCATGAGGGATAACCTGCTCCTTGGACACCAACCGGCAATTGACAGCTGTCACACTAGCCCCGGTGTCCCTCAGAGCCTCCACCCTATGGCCATTGATGGTCACCCACTGCCTGTACTTCTTAGTGTTATCAGGCAGCTGGGTCTCAGGGACCATCTCAAAGTCTCCTAGCGAGACAAGGGACATTTCTGCGGGACCCCACCCACCTTGGGCACCCATCTCCTCCCCTCCCAGGGCTACACTCGCCAACTGACGGGGTGGTGCACGGGGTGGTGCTTTGGAACCCTTCATGGGACACTGTTCATCATACCAACGGTTGCCCACTTGACCACACGTAAAGCATTTGTAGGGGCCCCTCTGAACAGGTTTACCTGTCGGGGCCTCTTGCTTCTTCTCAGGGGGAGGCTGGGAACCCTTCCCTTGGTTCCCTTGGGAATTACTTGGGGGCCCTTTCTGGAACTCCCACTGTTTACCCTTGTCCCCCCCACTCTTCTGCTGGGGACCCTGCCCACCCTTGGCGGAGTCTCCCACATGACCCTTGTGGACCCTGGTACTGACCCAGCGGTCCGCCTCCTCAGCAAGCTTCCTAGGGTTAGTTAACTTGCTATCAATAAGGTGCTGGCGTAGCTCTGGAAAACAATTAGCAGACAAGTGCTCCCATGCAAACAAATCATAGAGCGCTTCAAAAGTATCCACTTTGCTACCCTTCACCCAACCATCAATAGCTCTGCAAAAGAAAGATACATATTCTACCCAAGTGGTTCCCTCCAGCTTCTTGCAACTCCTGAACCTCTGTCTGTAGAGTTCTGGGCTCAAACCATACCTTGTCATCAGAGCTTCCTTCATGTGGGCATAAGACATCCTGTTCTCACTGGGCAGGTCTAACAAAGTATCCCTCCCCTCACTCACAAAGCGGCCCCACAACCCAGCTCCCCAATCCTTCTGAGGGACCC
Organism: Calotriton arnoldi; assembly: GCA_963921515.1. Classification (NCBI taxonomy): domain Eukaryota; kingdom Metazoa; phylum Chordata; class Amphibia; order Caudata; family Salamandridae; genus Calotriton; species Calotriton arnoldi. Next base: position 1,053,024 of record CAWUFW010005541.1, read on the forward strand.
GGTGGGCCAACATTGCTATCTCATATGCTGCAAACCACTGCCCAATATCTTCATGCTTATGGAAATCTTTGATGACATCCTTGGGTATATATACCCTGCCTTCTGAAGGCACAGATGGTGCGCTGCCACCAGAGGGGTTGATCTCTAGACCCTTTGCCTTGATCTCTAACTCCCTCAACATTCTCTCATGCTCTAATCTCCTTCTCTCTCTCTCCAAGGCTAACTTGTTACTTTCACCCTCCATCTTGAGCCTAGCCATCTCCAGCTTGTTGGCCCTATTTCTCTCCCTGTTTTCCAACTCTCTGGGGACAGGTCTTTGGAAGAGGTGCTATTGCCAGGTGGGGATGGTACCCCTCCCCTGGCTGGAAATTCTGGCCTATCCAGTTGCCCATCTGCATCCCCAGCTGGCTCCATCACCAACTCTGGGGCATTTCTTGCTTCTACCCAGGCCCTCAGTGCCTTTTGGTAGTCATCCTTTTTGGAAATGCCTGGTGTAGCCACCTTCAATTTCTTGCAGAGATGCTTGAGCTGTTTCAAAGTGTAGGTTTCCAACCTCTCTTCCTCAAAATCTAGATCCATAGATGCAACGGATGGTGGTGGACTCATGGCAATAAGAATTGGCAGTTCTCAGAAAAATAACAGCTCAAGGAGAAAAAAATTCTACCAAAAAGTATGTGGTCGCGTTTGGTCTGCAATCACTAGTAGTGTACACCAATCACTGTATATGAGTCACAAATGCAAGTCCAGGATCCTCACCGCTGACCACCAATGTTAGAACTGGGGGTCTCTAGTTGGCAATGGTATACACCTTTGACCAAATAGGGACCCTTGCTTCTAGTCAGGGTACTACTAAAATAATCCCTGCTCACCCCCTTGGTAGCTTGGCACGAGCAGACAGGCTTATCTCAGAGGCAGTGTGTTAAGCATTTGTGAACACATAAAGTAATACAGTGAAAACACTACAGATGGACACTACACAGGTTTTATAAAAATAAGTATACTTTATATAGATTTATCACAAGACCACAAACGACAAAAATCCACAATACTGTAATCAATAATACTTCAAGATGGTAGAAATGGTTTAAAAATAGATTCTTCACTTAAACGCAGTCTTTAGCAACAAATAACCCCAACTGGAGTTAGCACGACGTCGAGGTCAAAGAAATCCCAAAGTACGGCGCCGACCGCGAGGTGTGCGGCGTCGGGCCCGGAGTCAAAACAGACCTACAAAGAACAGTACCTTGGAAAAGCGAAAACAAAGACAGCTCACGGCGTCGGGGAGGTGCGGCGTCGTTGGCGCGTTGCGGTGTCGGTTCCTTGCTTCGGAGGAGATGATGCGTCAAGACCTGGATGCTTGCGCAGGCAGGGGAGGCGTCGGTTCCTGACCGGAGAGGAGGTGACATCACGATGGCGCCGAAGCCACGGTTCCGTACGATGTCGATGGATTCTTGACCACACACGTCGACGATCGGCTCCGCAATGAAGTCGGCTTTGGAGTCGATGCGGCACAGCAGCAGGCGTCGGGCCGGCGTCGTAAGTCGGAGCAGCGCTCACGGCTATGGCAGGCTTACGATGTCGCTCGCTGGCGTCGATGTGGCACGGCGGTCGGCATCGGGTCTTCGTTGCAAGTCGGAGCAGCGCTCACGGCTTCGAAGCAGGAGACGGCGTCGCTCGCTGGCGTCGGTGTTGCAAATTCCTTCTGTAGCACCAGAACAGCAAGTTCCAGATGCAGGCAAACAGAAGGGGGTGAAGTCTGGTATCCCTGAGACTTCGGTCAGGAGGCAAGCTCAAATCAAGCCCTTGGAGTAATATTCTGCAAGATGATGAAAGTACACACAAAGTTCCTTTCTCCTCTCCTTGGCACTGAAGACACCACTGTAGGCCAACCCAGCAACACAGCACACTGGCAGGGGGGCAGTCCAACTCCTACAGCTTCCTTTGGTTCTTCTCCTTGGCAGAGGTTTGTCTTGTTGTTCCAGAAGTGATCTAAAGTTCTGGGGTAAGGGCCCCAATATTTATACCTCTAAATCCTTTGTCCTCTGAAGGCAGAGGGGCCTGTACCTAGTCCAAACCAGTTCTTGTCAGTCCTGGAGCTCTTTATTGACAAGACTCCTTCTTTCCTTTCACAGTGTAGGCCAGGGACATCAGACGCACCACGGGAGGTGGAGCCAGCATTGTGGAGGGAAGGCACAGCCCTATTCAGGTCCCAGGTGCAACTCCTCCCACCCATCTACATGCAGATCTCTCTATTCAGCCTTGTGCTGACTCACCCTGTCTCCTGGAATCCCCCAGCCCCTGTCACTCACAAAACCAGACACACAATACACAACCTAGCAGAGGCAGGCTTGGACAGTTAGGCAAGAAACTACCTACTTTCTAAAAGTGGTATTTTCAAACACAGAATGTTAAAACCAACTTTACTAAAAGATGTATTTTATCATTCTGAGTTCAGGCATACTAAACTCGAATTTCTACCATGTTCCCTGGGTCAGTTAGGATTATAAGATGTAATAATCAAACTGCCCATTCTGGCCTATGGGGAACAGGTAGCCTTGCAATAGTGAAAACCGAAAATGGCTGTAATTCACTATTAGGACATGCCACACACACCAGGTCAGGTCCTACCTTATACTTACAATGCACCCTGCCCTTGGGCCTACCTTAGGGGTGTCTGATATGAAGATAAGGGAAGGTTTGGGGCCTGGAAAGTGGGTGCACTTGCCAAGTCGACATGGCAGTCACAGACTGCACACAGGCTCTGCAATGGCAGGCCTGAGGCACACTTTACAAGCTGCTCCTGTGGGTGGCACAACCAGTGCTGCAAGCCCACCAGCAGCATTTGATTTACAGGCCCTGGGCACACCTGGTGCACTATACTAGGGTCTGACAAGTAAATCAAATAACCCAATCATGGAGTCACTAATCAATACATCAATTTAACAATGGGAGCACTTGCACTGTGGCACTGAATAGCAGTGGCACAGTGCCCAAAGCATCTAAAACCAGCAAACAGATCAAAAACAGAGGAGGCAATCAGAAAAAAGTGGAAGGGAGACTCACGCCAATGGTACCAGGTCTAACAGGTATGCCCAGACGTGGGTCCCTTGCTCACTACACCACGTGATTCAAGCTAGCCTGGCTGTTGAAGGGGTATTCCAGACACCGGTCCCAGGATGCTTGTTTCCGGTCCAGGGAGTACCTGGCTTGGCAGTTTGGGGTCAACTGTTCCCATAAGGAACAGGGTTAAGACTGATTTGCACATGGATGGGTCTAGACTCTGGTGTTGTGGTGAGTAAAATAATGATGGATTAAACCCAAATCCTTGTGACTGGGGATGAATGTTTGCATTGTCCAGCATTCCGTCCATCAATTGTTTCTTTTGCATATGTCGTCCTAAGTGGGAAGGGTATGTCCAGACGTGGGTCCCGTGCTCACTACACCCCTGGAATCAAGCTAGAATGGCTGATGAAGGGTGATGCCCTGAAACCGGTCCCAGGATGCTTGTTTCCGGTCGAAGGAAGACCTGGCTTGGCAGTTCGGACTGGATTGTTCCCATAAGGAACAGGGTCAAGACTGTTTTGCATATGGCAGGGTCTAAACTGGGGTGGTGTGGTGAGCAAAAGAATGATGGATTAAACCCAGATCCTTGTGACTGGGGGTGAATGTTTGCATTGTCCAGCATTCCGTCCATCAATTGTTTCTTTTGCATATGTCGCCCTAAGTGGGAAGGGTATGCCCAGACATGGGTCACTTGCTCACTACACTACTGGATTCAAGCTAACCTGGCTGATGAATGGTGATGCCCTGAAACCGGTCCCAGGATGCTTGTTTCGGTCCAGGGAGGACCTGGCTTGGCAGTTCTGGCTGGTCTGTTCCCATGAGGAACAATGACAAAGTTTATTTGCATATGGCAGGGTCCAAACTGGGGTGGTGTGGTGAGCAAAAGAATGATGGATTAAACCCAGATTCTTGTGACTGGGGCTGAATGTTTGCAGTGTCCAGCATTCCGTCCATCAATCGTTTCTTTTGCATATGTTACCCTAAGTGGGAAGAGTATGCCGAGACGTGTGTCCTGTGCTCACTACACCACTGGAATCAAACTAGCCTGGCTGATGAATGTTGATACCCTGTAACCGATCCCAGGATGCTTGTTTCTGGTCCAGGGAGAACCTAGCTTGGTAGTTTGGGCTGGACTGTTCTCATAAGGCGCAGGGTAAAGACTGATTGTGAATGTATGGATTGTCCAGCATTCCGTACATCAATTGTTTCTTTTGTATATGTTGCCCTGAGTGGGAAGGGTATGCCCAGACGTGGGTCCTGTGCTCACTACACCACTGGATTCAAGCTAGCTTGGTTGTTGAAGGGTGATGCCCTGAAACTTGTCCCAGAATGCTTGTTTGCAGTCCAGGGAGGACCTGGCTTGGCAGTTTGGGCTGGACTGTTCCCATAAGGAACTGGGTCAAGACTTATTTGCGCATGACTGGGTGCAATCTGGGGTGGTGTGGTGAGCAAAAGAATGATGGATTAAACCCAGGTCTTTGTAACTGGGAGAGAATGCTTGTATAGTTCAGCATTCAGTCCATCAATTGTTTCTTTTGCATATGTCACCCTAAGTGGAAGGGTATGCCTAGACGTGTGTCCCTTGCTCACTACACTACTGGATTCAAGCTAGCCTGGCTGATGAAGAATGATTGCCTGAAACCAGTCGCAGGATGCTTGTTTCCGGTCTAGCGAGGACCTGGCTTGGCTGTTCGGGCTGGACTGTTCCCAGAAGGAACAGGGTCAAGACTGATTTGCATGTGACTGGGTCCAAACTGGGGTCGTGTGGTGAGCAAAAGAATGATGGATTAAACCAAGATTCTTCTGACTGGGGCTGAATGTTTGCAGTGTCCAGCATTCCATCTCTCTATTGTTTCTTTTGCATATTTCTCCCTTAGTTGGAAAAGTATGCCGAGACGTGGGTCCCGTGCTCACTACACCACTGGATTCAAGCTAGCCTGGCTGATGAAGGTTGATGCCTTGAAACCGGTCCCAGGATGCTTGTTTCCGGTCCAGGGAGAACCTAGCTTGGCAGTTTGGGCTGGACTGCTCCCATAAGGAGCAGGGTCTAGACTGATTTGTCTATGGCTGGGTCCAAACTGGGCTGGTGTGGTGAGCAAAAGAATGATGGATTAAACCCAGATCCTTGTGACTGGGGGTGAATGTATGCATTGTCCAGCATTCTGTCCATCAATTGTTTCTTTTGCATATGTCGCCCTAAGTGGGAAGGGTATGACCAGATGTGGATCCCATGCTCACTACACCACTGGATTCAAGCTAGCCTGTTTGATGAAGGGTGATGCCCTGAAACCGGTCCCAGGATGCTTGTTTCCGGTCCAGGGAGGACCTGGCTTGGCAGTTTGGGCTGGACTGTTCCTATAAGGAACAGGGTCAAGACTGATTTGCATATGGCTGGGTCAAAACTGGGCTGGTGTGGTGAGAAAAAGAATGATGGATTAAACCCAGATCTTTGTGACTGGGGGTGAATGTATGGATTGTCCAGCATTCCGTCCATCAATTGTTTCTTTTGTATATGTCGCCTTGAGTGGGAAGGGTATGTCCAGACGTGGGTCCTGTGCTCACTATACCACTGGATTCAAGCTAGCCTCGCTAATCAACCAATCAATCAATCAATCAATCAAAGCATTTGTAGAGCGCACTACTCACCCGTGAGGGTCTCAAGGTACCGAGGGGGAGGGAGGGGGTTGGGGAAGTGCTGCTACTGCTCAAACAGCCAGGTGTTGAGAAGTCTCCTGATGGTCAGCAGGTCCTGGTTCTGTCACAGGTGGATGGGGAGGGTGTTCCATGTCTTGGCGGCAAGGTGGGAGAATGATCTGCCGCCGGTGGTCGATCGGTGGATGCGTGGAACGGTGGCGAAGGCGAGGTCAGTGGAGCGAAGCTGGCGGTTCGTGGTGTAGAAGGTGAGTCGTTGTTGAGGTATGCTGGTCCGGTGTTGTGGAGTGCTTTGTGAGCGTGGGTGAGGAGCTTGAAGGTGATCCTCTTGTTGACGGGGAGCCAATTCAGGTCTCTCAGGTGGGCAGTGATGTGGCTGTGGCTGGGGATGTCGAGGATGAGGCTTGCTGAGGCGTTCTGTATGCGTTGAAGTCTTTTCTGGAGTTTGGCCGTGGTTCCCGCGTAGAGGGCGTTGCCGTAGTCCAGCCTGCTGCTGACGAGGGCCTGGGTGACCGTCCTTCTGGTTCCAGTGGGGATCCATCTGTAGATCTTGCGAAGCATGCGGAGGGTGTTGAAGCAGGAGGAGGAGACGGTGTTGACTTGCTGGGTATTTGAGAGTGATGAGTCCAGGATGAACCCCAGGTTGCCTGCGTGGTCGGTGGGAGTCGGTGCAGCTCCCAGCGCTGCCGGCCACCAGGAGTCGTCCCAGGCGGATGGGGTGGAGCCGAGGATGAGGACCTCCGTCTTGTCTGAGTTCAGTTTCAGGCGAATGTTCTTCATCCATTCGGCAACGGCCTTCATTCCTTCGTGGAGGTTGGTTTTGGCGGTGGAGGGGTCCTTGGTGAGGGAGAGGATCAGCTGGGTCGTCGGCGTATGAGACGATGTTGAGGTCGTGCGATCGGACGATGTTGGCGAGCGGTGCCATGTAGACGTTAAAGAGGGTCGCGCTGAGGGATGATCCTTGGGGTACGCCGCAGGTGATCTTGGTGGCTTTGGATCGGAATGGAGGGAGTCGGACTCTCTGGGTTCTGCTGGTGAGGAAGGAGGTGATCCAGTCCAGGGCTTTGTCGCGGATCCCCGCATCGTGGAGGCGTGTGCGTAGGGTGTGGTGGCAGACGGTGTTGAAGGGGGCCGAGAGCTCCAGAAGGATGAGGGCCACGGTTTCGCCGTTGTCCAGCAGGGTCCTGATGTCGTCGGTGGCGGCGATGAGGGCGGTTTCTGTGCTGTGGTTGCTGCGGAATCCGGATTGGGACGAGTCCAGGGTGTTGTTCTCCTCGAGGAAGTGGGTCAGTTGCCTGTTCACAATCTTCTCGATGACTTTCGCCGGGAACGGGAGCAGGGAGATGGGCCGGAAGTTCTTGAGGTCCTTTGGGTCTGCCTTGGGTTTCTTGAGTAGGGCGTTGATCTCGGCGTGTTTCCAGCTCTCCGGGAAGGTGGCGGTCTTGAAGGAGCTGTTGAGGATCTTCCGGAGTTGGGGTGCGATGATGGAGCTTGCTTTGTTGAAGATGTGGTGGGGGCAGGGGTCGGATGGCGAGCCGGAGCGGATGGTGTTCATGATTTTGATGGTGTCGTCGTCGTTGACGTGGTTCCAGGAGAGCAGGAGGCCGGTGTGGCTGGGGGCGGTGAGTTAGAGGTGTCGGCGGCTGTCGGAGGGGTCTGGGTGTTGAAACTGTCGTGGATGTCTGTGATCTTGCGGTGTAAGAAGTTGGCTAGGGAGTCGCAGAGGTCTTGCGACGGCGGGATGTCGTTGGAGCTGGAGCTGGGGTTGGCAAGTTCCTTCACGATGTTGAAGAGCTCTTTGCTGTTGTGCCCGTTGTTGTTGATGCGTTCCTTGAAGGAGGTTCTTTTGACAGTTCGAATGAGTTGGTGGTGCTTGCGCCTGGCGTTCTTGAGGGCATCGTGGTTGTCCGGTGTCTGTTCGTGGCGCCACTTCTTCTCAAGTCTTCGGCAGGTCTGCTTGGATACCTGAAGGTCGGTGGTGAACCAGCTGGCCTTTCTGTCGGTGCGTCTGTTAGAGGGTTTCTTTATTGGGGCAAGAGTGTTGGCGCAGTCGTCAATCCATTGCCTGAGGTTGCGGGTGGCTGTGTCGGTGTCGGAGGGGTCGGTTGGTGGGTCTCGGGCGAGGGTAGTGATGAGCTGGTCCTTGGTGACCCTGTTCCAGCTGCGGTGGGGGATACGTTGAGGGTGGTTGTGCGTAGTGTGTTTCTCGAAGGAGAAGTGGATGCAGCGGTGGTCGGTCCAGTGGAGTTCGGTGGTGTGGCTGAAGGTGACGTGGTTGCTGGCGGAAAAGATGGGGTCGAGCGTGTGTTCGGCGGAGTGGGTGGGTGTCGTGACAAGCTGTTTGAGTCCGAGGCTGGCGAGGTTGTCGAGCAGGGTGGTTGAGTTGCTGTCGTTGGCATTCTCGAGGTGGAAGTTCAGGTCTCCGAGGAGGATGTAGTCTGTGGAGACTAGGGCGTGCGTGCTGACGATGGCGGTGATGGAGTTGCTGAACTGTGGCTGGGGTCCGGGGGGGTCTGTAGACGAGGGTTCCTCTGAGGGTGGTGTTGGGATCGATGTGGATCTGGAAGTGCAGGTGTTCGGCGGTGCTGAGGGTGTCTTCGGTGCTGGTCGAGATTCTGAGGGTATTCCTGTGGACAATGGCGATTCCTCCTCCCGGTCTGTTGGTGCGGTCCCTGCGGGTGATCTTGTAGCCGTCCGGGATGGCTATGGCAATGTCGGGCGCCGAGGAGGGGTTCATCCAGGTCTCCGTCAGGAAGGCGACGTCCGGGAAGGATGAGTCGAGTAGGTCCCAGAGTTCGACGGCGTGCTTGTGGACGGAGCGGGTGTTGAGTAGTATGCATCTGAGATGGTTGCGATGTGCAGGTGTTCGGTGGATGGTGAAGCTGCAGCTCCGGCAGGAGAAGGGTCCGTGAGTGAGCTTCGGGGTGGCCTGGAAGCAGGTGGATGATCAGCCAACGTTGAGTTCGTTGAGGATGTTGGTGTCGTAGCGGCGTCGGGCGTCGTGGCGTTCGCAGGGCCTAGGGGGTCTGGCGCTGGGTGCGGTCCAGGCGCTGACGGGCTTGCCTTAGGCGCGCCTTCGGTGCGCCAGCTGCGCGGCCGCATAGCGGCCGCCATTAAGAAGGGGAGGTGGGAGGGAGGAGCTGCTAGGAGGCGGGAAAGGAAACGAGGGGGTCGGGGCCGCAGGGGACGCAGCGGCGGGAAGGGGAAGTGACAGAAATGCCAAACAAGAGAGAGTCACAGAAGGAGCAAATAGGCAAAAAAGTGGAAAGAAAAGCGGCAGACAGGCGGAATCAGGCAGAAGGAGCAATAGGCAAAAAAGTGGAAAGAAAAGCGGCAGACAGGCAGAATCAGGCAGATGGGCAAAAACCTGAGACAAACCTGGGGGCAACAGAGGACAAAGGACTGGCGCGAACTCGCGGCAGCAGCGGGTGGGAACACGGGCCCAATCAGGTGGAGCTGTGCTGCGTGAGGAGCGACCTGCCTGGAGACAGGGTCAAGGGTCGCTAATGAAGGGTGATGCCCCGAAACTGGTCCAGGATGCTTGTTTCTGGTCCAGGGAGGACCTGGCTTGGCAGTTTGGGCTGGTCTGTTCCCATGAGGAGCAGTGACAAAATTCATTTGCATATGGCTGGGTCCAAACTGGGGTGGTGTGGTGAGCAAAAGAATGATGAATTAAACCCAGATTCTTGTGACTGGGGGTGAATGTTTGCATTGCCCAGAATTCTGTCCATCAATTGTTTCTTTTCTGTATGTTGCCCTAAGTGGGAAGAGTATGCCCAGACCTGGGTCCCTTGCTCACTACACCACTGGCTTTAAGCTAGCTTTGTTAATGAAGGGTGATGCCATGAAACTGGTCCTAGAATGCTTGTTTGCGGTCCAGGGAGGACCTGGCTTGGCAGTTTGGGCTGGACTGTTCCCATAAGGAACTGGGTCAAGACTGATTTGCGCATTACTGGGTCCATTCTGGGGTGGTGTGGTGAGCAAAAGAATGATGGGTTAAACCCAGGTCCTTGTAACTGGGAGTGAATGCTTGTATTGTTCAGCATTCCGTCCATCAATTGTTTCTTTTGCATATATCACCCTAAGTGGAAGGGAATGCCCAGATGTGGGTCCCTTGCTCACTGCACTACTGGATTCAAGCTAGCCTGGCTGATGAAGAATGATTGCCTGAAACCTGTCGCAGGATGCTTGTTTCCGATCCAGCGAGGACCTGGTTTGGCTGTTCGGGCTGGACTGTTCCCAGAAGGAACAGGGTCAAGACTGATTTGCATATGACTGGGGCCAAACTAGGGTCGTGTGGTGAGCAAAAGAATGATGGATTAACCCCAGAACCTTGTAACTGGGGGTGAATGTTTGCATTGTCCAGCATTCGGTCCATCAATTGTTTCTTTTGCATATGTCGCCCTAAGTGGGAAGGGTATGCCCAGACGTGGGTCCTTAGCTCACTACACCACTGGATTCAAGCTATCCTGGCTGATGAAGGATGATGCTCTAAAATCAGTCTGAGAATGCTTGTTTCCGGTCCAGGGAGGACCTGGCTTGAACGTTTGGGCTGGACTGTTCCCATAAGGAACAGGGTCAAGCCTGATTGGCATATGGCTTGGTCCAAACAGGGGTGGTGGGGAGAGCAAAAGAACCATGGATTAAACCAAGATCCTTGTGACTGGGGCTTAATGTTTGCAGTGTATAGCATTCTGTCCATCAAGTGTTTCTTTTGCATATGCTGCCCTAATTGGGAAGGATATGCCCAGACGGAAGACCCTTGCTCACTACACCACTGGATTCAAGCTAGCCTGGTTGATTAAGGGAGATGCCCTGAAACTGGTCCCAGGATGCTCTTTCTGGTCCAGGGAGAACCTGGCTTGGCAGTTTGGGCTGACTGTTCCCATAAGGAACAGGGTCAAGACTGATTTGCATATGACTGGGTCCAAACGGTGGTGGTTGTGGTGAGCTAAAGAATGATGGATTAAACCCAGATAGTTGTTACTGGGAGTGAATGTTTGCATTGTTCAGCATTCCGTCCATCAATTGTTTCTTTTGCATATGTCACCCTAAGTGGGAAGGGTATGCCCGGACCTGGGTCCGGTGCTCACTACACCACTGGATTCAAGCTAGCCTGCTTGATGAAGGATGATGCTCTGAAACCAGTCCCAGAATGCTTGTTTATGGTCAAGGGAGGACCAGGCTTGAAAGTTTGGATTGGACTGTTCGCATAAGGAACATGGTCAAGACTGATTTGCATATGGCTGAATCAAAACTGGGGTGGTGTGATGTGCAAAAGAATGATGGATTAAACCCAGATCATTGTTACTGGGAGTGAATGTTTGCATTGTTCAGCATTCCGTCCATCAATTGTTTCTTTTGCATATGTCATCCTAAGTGGGAAGGGTATGCCTGGACCTGGGTCCGGTGCTCACTACACCACTGGATTCAAGCTAGCCTGGCTGATGAAGGATGATGCTCTAAAATCAGTCTGAGCATGCTTGTTTCCGGTCCAGGGAGGACCTGGCTTGAAAGTTTGGGCTGGACTGTTCCCATAAGGAACAGGGTCAAGCCTGATTGGCATATGGCTTGGGCCAAACTGGGGTGGTGGGGAGAGCAAAAGAACGATGGATTAAACCAAGATCCTTGTGACTGGGGCTTAATGTTTGCAGTGTCCAGCATTCTGTCCATCAAGTGTTTCTTTTGCATATGTTGCCCTAATTGGGAAGGATATGCCCAGACGTGAGTCCCTTGCTCACTACACCACTGGATTCAAGCTAGCCTGGTTGATTAAGGGAGATGCCCTGAAACCGGTCCCAGGATGCTCTTTCCGGTCGAGGGAGAACCTGGCTTGGCAGTTTGGGCTGGACTGTTCCCATAAGGAACAGGGTCAAGACTGATTTGCATATGACTGGGTCCAAACGGTGGTGGTTGTGGTGAGCTAAAGAATGATGGATTAAACCCAGATCGTTGTTACTGGGAGTGAATGTTTGCATTGTTCAGCATTCCGTCCATCAATTGTTTCTTTTGCGTATGTCACCCTAAGTGGGGAGGGTATGCCCGGACCTGGGTCCGGTGCTCACTACACCACGGGATTCAAGCTAGCCTGGCTGATGAAGGATGCTGCTCTAAAATCAGTCCGAGCATGCTTGTTTCCGGTCCAGGGAGGACCTGGCTTGAAAGTTTGGGCTGGACTTTTCCCATAAGGAACAGGGTCAAGCCTGATTGGCATATGGCTTGGTCCAAACTGGGGTGGTGGGGAGAGCAAAAGAATGATAGATGAAACTGAGTTTCTGGTGACTGGGGCTTAATGTTTGCATTGTCCAGCATTCTGTCCATCATTTTTTTCTTTTGCATATGTTTCACTAAGTGGGAAGGATATGCCCAGACGTGGGTCCCTTGCTCACTACACCACTGGATTCAAGCTAGCGTGGTTGATTAAGGGTGAAGCCCTGAAACCAGTCCCAGGATGCTTGTTTCCGGTCCAGTGATGACTTGGCTTGGCAGTTTGGGCTGGACTGTTCCCATAAGGAACAGGGTGAAGACTGATTTGCATATGACTGTGTCCAAATGGTGGTGGATGTGGTGAGCTAAAGAATGATGGATTGAACCCAGATCCTTGAAACTGGGGATGAATGTTTGCATTGTCCAGCATTCCGTCCATCAATTGTTTCTTTTGCATATGTTGCCCTAAGTGGGAAGGATATGCCCAGACGTGGGTCCCTTGCTCACTACACCACTGGATTCAAGCTAGCCTTGTTGATGAAGGGAGATGTCCTGAAACCAGTCACAGGATGCTCGTTTCTGATCCAGGGAGGACCTGCCTTGGCAGTTTGGGCTGGACTGTTCCCATAAGGAACAGGGTCAAGACTGATTTGCATATGACTGGGTCTTTTACTGGGCTAATGTGGTGAGCAAAAGAATGATGTATTAAACCCAGATCCTTGTAACTAGGGGTGAATGTTTGCATTGTCCAGCATTCTGTCCATCAATTGTCTCTTTTGCATATGTCGCCCTAAGTGTGAAGGGTATGCCCAGACTTGGGTCCCGTGCTCACTACACCACTGAATTCAAGGTAGCCTGGCTGATGAAGGGTGATGCACTGAAAACAGTCCCAGGATGCTTGTTTACTGTCCAGGGAGGACCTGGCTTGGCAGTTCAGGCAGGACTGTTCCCATAATGAACAGGGTCAAGACTGATTTGCATATGGCTGGGTCTAAACTAGGGTGCTGTAGTGAGCAAAAGAATGATGAATTAAACACAGATTCTTGTGACTGGGGGTGAATGTATGCATTGTCCAGCATTCTGTCCAGCAATTGTTTTTTTTTAATGTGTTGCTGTTGGACTTGGCCCTTTTTGGCAGGTTCACCCCTGAACTTTTTGCCTGGTCTGTGACCTAGTGTTGGTGGTTTTAGGCCTCTGGGCACTTTCGCACTGTGGTCCAGTGGAAAGTGCGTGCGCGCTCTGTGCGCATTTAGTGAGATGGGCCTGCCCTCCCATAGGAATGCATGGGGAATATGTGTGTCCATGGTAATTCCTGGCGTGAGAGGAGTGCAGGGGCGAGTTTAGTATGTGCGAACTCGTGAGAATAAATGCTGCGCAATGGTGTGCGCAGATTTATTATAACTTATGTAGAAATGCCACTTCTAAAAGTTGGCATTTATGTGTGCTCTGTGTCTGCCTGCCTGATGTGAATTGCATGTCTGGCTTGTGAGTGACAGGGGCAGGGTGAGTCAGCGCAGTGGTGAATAGGGAGATCTGCATCTAGATGGGAGGGAGGAGTTGCACCTGGGACCTGAATAGGGCTGTGCCTTCCCTCCACAATGCTGGCTCCACCCCTGTGGTGCGTCTGATGTCCCTAGCCTGTCCTGTGAAAGGAGAGAGGAGCTGAGCAAAACAAAGTGCTCCAAAGCTCCCCCAAACCAGTTGCATCTGGTTTTCCCTGAACCCTACACCTTTAAACAAAGGAAAAGGGTGTATAAAAGAAGGGGCTGTGACCCCATGTAAATGTTCAGTGTTCCTGTTCAGTGCTTGGTTGCTGTTCCTGCTGGGGCGGGCTGCTGCTGGGGCCCAGGGGGGGCTGCCATGAGGGCTTGCCTCCCTGGGCCCTGCATTGCCCCTGGATACCTGAAAGGACTTTCTTTGGGACCCCTTTTGCCTTGCTTGTGATCCTCCAGGACCTTGGAGGAGCTTGGGCTGCATCTAGCGCCTGGGGAGCGCTACATTGGATTTTCATCCCAGGAGGAGCGCGTGGGCTCCGCAGCGCTCAGCTGCCGCCTTTGCTGCTAGAGGGAATCCCCAGCGTAGGGATTCCCCCGCCTTGTGCCTGTTGCGGGAGCCCACCCCGCTTATTTCTACATTTCAAGTTTGCGGGTGCCCACCCCGCGTTTCACCGCCGCAGCCACTGGGCTGCCGAAGAAACGTTGCCGGGCCGCTGCCAGCGCGACCCGGAAGTCAGGCAACCTTGCCTGTGACGTGGGTGGAGCCGGCGGCAGGACCGGAAGTGATGGCGGTACCGGTGCGGGACTCCCATGAGTCGAGGGGAGCCCCGGTGTGGAGAGTGAGGGAGAACGGGAGCCCACCCCGCCTCACGGCGCAGCACAGAGAAGTCCCGCCCGGAGCCTCGCAGGCTCCATAACAAAGTCCCGGGTCCCTGGAGGGGGCCCGGGTGAAGTCCAGAGAGCCGGTGAGTGGAGATGCCTGGGGGCGAGATTGAGGCACAAGTGCCGGTGCCGGTCTGCTGGGCGGCCCCGCCTGACAGTGGGCCTCTCCAACGTGGCCTCTCCCGTGTCGGTGCCGAGTGAGGCACAGCGCAAGTCCGTAGTCCTGAGCGGCCCCCGCCTGATAGGGGCTGCTCCAACGTTGGGTGCCATTTCTTTGTCCTGAGAGTCCCGGAGTGGGGCTCAGACGGCACGCGTAGTGCCAGTGCCTTCTTTGCATCTTGCGGGCATATTTGTTGGCAGAGGGCCCAGAGGGGCCCGTGCCTGTAGTTTGACAATCCCAGTTGCCCCACCTGACAGTGGGCAACTGCCACGTTGGGGTAGGTGTACTAGAGGAGAGCCCCTGAGGGCCGCAGAGGCCCGGGGGCATATCGAGGCGCATTGCTGGCGCCTGGGCGGTCCTGCCAGAGAGCAGGCCGCCCCACTGATGGTGGCAGATGTTTTAGTGCCCCATGGGTTCAGAGGGCACCGTGAGTGCCAGGCCTTATTCCTTCACAGCTGCCCAGCAAATAGTGGGCAACTGCAACGTTTAGGTCCACAGTTCTTTTAGGGGACATATTGCGAACTCAGGAGTGAGATACACTCCGCTGCCCCATATCTTTCCAGCTGCCCAGCAAGTAGTGGGCAGCGGCTACGTTTAGGTTTGCGCGGTTGCGCACCCTTGACTTTCGCTGCTGTGGCAGCGCGCCTGACATTTTGGACACAGGGCATTTGAGCCCCTTTAGAGATGGCCAGTTGGCCAGGGGGACAGTTAGGTTTATAGGCGCCAGGCCCTAATGTGATTCATGTGCTAATGTGATTTTGGGTGCTAGGAAATGTAATTCGTGTAGTATGATTTACGCACCCTGTTTTATACCTCTAATGTAATTATGATTATGAGGTTATTTGCATACTGTGGTTATGCTGGTGAGGTTGGCGCAGAATGTAATTCGCGCCTGATGTGATACTGTGCATAATGTAGTTTATGTTACAGGCTGATGCTAAGTACAGTGGTTACCAGTGATTACTGGTTGTACGTTCATGAGGTGTTCTACATTTATTATAAGTACTACCTATACTAAGTTCGCTTTGTGCCGGTCCTGACAGTGGTCCAGTTGGCCCTGTCAGGTGTAAATAATTCCCTTGTAAATACGACCCCGGGCCAGGTGACCCGATGTATATTATGGGAGTACTATTCTAATGTGTTTTATGATAATACAAAGGCTATTTTTGATATAACCTTGTGTGGAGTTCCTTTTTGTGGTGTGCCTAGTATGTTGTTGCTGTGGGTGGGTTGCGCGAACGCTTTACACATTGCCTCCGGGATAAGCCTGACTGCTCGTGCCAAGCTACCAAGGGGGTGAGCAGGGGTTATCTGGGATGTGTAACTCCCTTGCCCTGACTAGAGTGGTGGTCTCTGCCTGGCTTTGGCGCACGCCTTAGCCAACCAGAGATCCCATTTCTAACATTGGTTGGCAGCGGTGAGGATAGGACTTGCGTTTGCGCAGTACCACAGCGACAACTGGCTGCACTACAAAACTCTGCATTTTAGATAGTCACATGGAAAGGGATTATTGTTTCTGAGTTTGTTTTAAGTGTCATTTCTTTTTGAAATGTGTTTCTTGTGCACTATGAGTTAAGTGTCCTGCCAAGGACAGAAACCAGAGAATCTGGAGGAGTGACTGCCCTTGTGCAGACTGCTATTTTTTTGGCCTAAAGCTGGAGGAGGGACTGCCCTTGAGCCATTGTGCTGGTTCTTGGGTTGGCCTGCAGCTGAGGGAGGGACTGCCCCTGTGCTGTCTGCTAGTTCTTGGGTTGGCCTACAGTGGGGACTTAATTGGTATGGAGTCACTAGCTCGGGAGGGTAGATTATCCCCTAAGTGCAGTGTGAGTTTTCTGGATTCACCAGTAAGGGTGGGATCCAGTGGTGGCAGCGAAGTGTGTGTCCAGTGCATGAATTCCCCGTCCCGTTCCCAGAGTATGGTACCTGGTGCTCAGTAAGAGGGGTGCAGGTTGAGATTCAGGGGCAGTAGATACTGTCTCACCGGTCTGGGGGGTGTGTGTGGATAAATGGTGTGTTGCACTGGACGAGTGGGTGTGAGTTCTCTGAAATAAGGAGCTTGCTGAATACTTGGGTGTGAGTTCTCTGAAATAAGGAGCTTGCTGAATACTTGGGTGTGAGTTCTCTGAAATAAGGAGCTTGCTGAATACTTGGGTGTGAGTTCTCTGAAATAAGGAGCTTGCTGAATACTTGGGTGTGAGTTCTCTGAAATAAGGAGCTTGCTGAATACTTGGTGTGTGAGTTCTCTGAAATAAGGAGCTTGCTGAATACTTGGGTGTGAGTTCTCTGAAATAAGGAGCTTGCATGGGGGAGTGAGTCCAATAAGAGTGGCTCGGGTATCTTCCGGTCCTGTGTGGTGGAAGAGGTTCAGTGTAGCCCAGCTAGGTCCCAGTGTAGCGGGAGGGGTGTAGGGGCTCACGTCCGGTCTCAGAGGAGAAGGAGTGAGTGTGCCCGAAACCCAGTCCCAGGGCCTGGATGGTTTCTTCAGGGAACACCAGGTTGGGGGCCTAGGCTGTACTTGTAGGCCATTTGAGGAGGATCTCCCAGTGTCTAGAGAACGTGGAGCCTCTGTAAGCAGAGTTCCAGTAGTTCTTGTGTCTGGCGGTGCCACTCCCTTGGGAGGGTGCAGAAGTCCAGAGTGAGGGGTGAGAGGGGAAAAAGTACCCAGTGGAAGAGCCAGTGGGTCAGGGGCCAGCCAGCAGGGCTGAGTCGCCAATGAGTGACCATGGTGATGCCACTTCTGCCCTGGGTTTGCGCCGGGCAGACTGTCACACGACCCATTAGTTATGTGTCACCCTCGTGAAGTCCTGGTTCGCCGGGCATCTGACCAAAGGGTACGTCCCTGGGTTGGGGAGCCAGTAGCCGGTGTTTCCGGATCTGGACGGCAGGGCGACTGTAATCAGTGTCCTGGCCGGTTTTGCCTTCTAGGGGGTACCACTCCAGTTGGGAGGGTATCGGACTCTGGAAGGGGGTGCAGAGGGAGGGAGTCCTCGCCTCTGACCCCGGTGCAGCCAGTGAATTTATTTCCCAGGTGGTAGACCAGTGATGGAGAGAGGTCCTGAACTGGTGGGAGAGTTGTGTTCTGGTAGGTGCTTCTCCTGGGAGAGCGCGAAACGTCAGAAATAGAGGTAGGGGAAGGAGATGCTTCGCCCGTGACCTCTGGTCAGCCTGAGGGTGCGGACCCTAGGTTGAAGGATCAGTGGTAGTTTGGAACTACACTGAGAGGGAGAGTGGAGAATGGCTATTGTATGCCAGGGGTTACTGCCCCCACTCTGGATTGGCAAGGACCAGTGGCATCTGGGTGGCCTAGGGCCTGGTCCTGGCCGTGGACAACTAAGGAGTACCGGTGGGGTAGCCTAGTTGGTCCTGAGTTTTTTTCTCTTAGATAGATTCCGTGGGTTCCAAGTGGCGTAGAACCGGAGGGTGTCCCTGCAGTGCGGGCCCGCGTCCGTGTTCTATCACCCCAAACAGGGAAGCCCATCACGGTGGTGATTGGTCTGCCCTGCGTTTTGGCTGGAAGGGGGTTGTGTTGGACTTGGCCCTTTTTGGCAGGTTCACCCCTGAACTTTTTGCCTGGTCTGTGACCTAGTGTTGGTGGTTTTAGGCCTCTGGGCACTTTCGCACTGTGGTCCAGTGGAAAGTGCGTGCGCGCTCTGTGCGCATTTAGTGAGATGGGCCTGCCCTCCAATAGGAATGCATGGGGAATATGTGTGTCCATGGTAATTCCTGGCGTGAGAGGAGTGCAGGGGCGAGTTTAGTATGTGCGAACTCGTGAGAATAAATGCTGCGCAATGGTGTGCGCAGATTTATTATAACTTATGTAGAAATGCCACTTCTAAAAGTTGGCATTTATGTGTGCTCTGTGTCTGCCTGCCTGATGTGAATTGCATGTCTGGCTTGTGAGTGACAGGGGCAGGGTGAGTCAGCGCAGTGGTGAATAGGGAGATCTGCATCTAGATGGGAGGGAGGAGTTGCACCTGGGACCTGAATAGGGCTGTGCCTTCCCTCCACAATGCTGGCTCCACCCCTGTGGTGCGTCTGATGTCCCTAGCCTGTCCTGTGAAAGGAGAGAGGAGCTGAGCAAAACAAAGTGCTCCAAAGCTCCCCCAAACCAGTTGCATCTGGTTTTCCCTGAACCCTACACCTTTAAACAAAGGAAAAGGGTGTATAAAAGAAGGGGCTGTGACCCCATGTAAATGTTCAGTGTTCCTGTTCAGTGCTTGGTTGCTGTTCCTGCTGGGGCGGGCTGCTGCTGGGGCCCAGGGGGGCTGCCATGAGGGCTTGCCTCCTGGGCCCTGCATTGCCCCTGGATACCTGAAAGGACTTTCTTTGGGACCCCTTTTGCCTTGCTTGTGATCCTCCAGGACCTTGGAGGAGCTTGGGCTGCATCTAGCGCCTGGGGAGCGCTACATTGGATTTTTATCCCAGGAGGAGCGCGTGGGCTCCGCAGCGCTCAGCTGCCGCCTTTGCTGCTAGAGGGAATCCCCAGCGTAGGGATTCCCCCGCCTTGTGCCTGTTGCGGGAGCCCACCCCGCTTATTTCTACATTTCAAGTTTGCGGGTGCCCACCCTGCGTTTCACCGCCGCAGCCACTGGGCTGCCGAAGAAAACGTTGCCGGGCCGCTGCCAGCGCGACCCGGAAGTCAGGCAACCTTGCCTGTGACGTGGGTGGAGCCGGCGGCAGGACCGGAAGTGATGGCGGTACCGGTGCGGGACTCCCATGAGTCGAGGGAGCCCGGTGTGGAGAGTGAGGGAGAACGGGAGCCCACCCCGCCTCACGGCGCAGCACAGAGAAGTCCCGCCCGGAGCCTCGCAGGCTCCATAACGAAGTCCCGGGTCCCTGGAGGGGGCCCGGGTGAAGTCCAGAGAGCCGGTGAGTGGAGATGCCTGGGGGCGAGATTGAGGCACAAGTGCCGGTGCCGGTCTGCTGGGCGGCCCCGCCTGACAGTGGGCCTCTCCAACGTGGCCTCTCCCGTGTCGGTGCCGAGTGAGGCACAGCGCAAGTCCGTAGTCCTGAGCGGCCCCCGCCTGATAGGGGCTGCTCCAACGTTGGGTGCCATTTCTTTGTCCTGAGAGTCCCGGAGTGGGGCTCAGGCGGCACGCGTAGTGCCAGTGCCTTCTTTGCATCTTGCGGGCATATTTGTTGGCAGAGGGCCCAGAGGGGCCCGTGCCTGTAGTTTGACAATCCCAGTTGCCCCACCTGACAGTGGGCAACTGCCACGTTGGGGTAGGTGTACTAGAGGAGAGCCCCTGAGGGCCGCAGAGGCCCGGGGGCATATCGAGCGCATTGCTGGCGCCTGGGCGGTCCTGCCAGAGAGCAGGCCGCCCCACTGATGGTGGCAGATGTTTTAGTGCCCCATGGGTTCAGAGGGCACCGTGAGTGCCAGGCCTTATTCCTTCACAGCTGCCCAGCAAATAGTGGGCAACTGCAACGTTTAGGTCCACAGTTCTTTTAGGGGACATATTGCGAACTCAGGAGTGAGATACACTCCGCTGCCCCATATCTTTCCAGCTGCCCAGCAAGTAGTGGGCAGCGGCTACGTTAGGTTTGCGCGGTTGCGCACCCTTGACTTTCGCTGCTGTGGCAGCGCGCCCTGACATTTTGGACACAGGGCATTTGGAGCCCCTTTAGAGATGGCCAGTTGGCCAGGGGGACAGTTAGGTTTATAGGGCGCCAGGCCCTAATGTGATTCATGTGCTAATGTGATTTTGGGTGCTAGGAAATGTAATTCGTGTAGTATGATTTACGCACCCTGTTTTATACCTCTAATGTAATTATGATTATGAGGTTATTTGCATACTGTGGTTATGCTGGTGAGGTTGGCGCAGAATGTAATTCGCGCCTGATGTGATACTGTGCATAATGTAGTTTATGTTACAGGCTGATGCTAAGTACAGTGGTTACCAGTGATTACTGGTTGTACGTTCATGAGGTGTTCTACATTTATTATAAGTACTACCTATACTAAGTTCGCTTTGTGCCGGTCCTGACAGTGGTCCAGTTGGCCCTGTCAGGTGTAAATAATTCCCTTGTAAATATGACCCCGGGCCAGGTGGCCCGATGTATATTATGGGAGTACTATTCTAATGTGTTTTATGATAATACAAAGGCTATTTTTGATATAACCTTGTGTGGAGTTCCTTTTTGTGGTGTGCCTAGTATGTTGTTGCTGTGGGTGGGTTGCGCGAACGCTTTACACATTGCCTCCGGGATAAGCCTGACTGCTCGTGCCAAGCTACCAAGGGGGTGAGCAGGGGTTATCTGGGATGTGTAACTCCCTTGCCCTGACTAGAGTGGTGGTCTCTGCCTGGCTTTGGCGCACGCCTTAGCCAACCAGAGATCCCATTTCTAACAGTTGCCCTAAGTGGGAAGGATATGCCCAGACGTGGGTCCTTTGCTCACTACATCTCTGGATTCAAGCTAGTGTGGCTGATGAAGTATGATGCCTTGAAACCGGTCCCAGGATACTTGTTTCTGGTCGAGGGAGGACCTGGCTTGGCAGTTCGGACTGGACTGTTCCCGTAAGGAACAGGTTAAAGACTGATTTTCATATGGCTGGATCCAAAATGGGGTGGTGTGGTGAGCAAAAGAATGATGGGTTAAAACCACATCCTTGTGATTGGGGGTGAATGTTTGTATTATCCAGCATTCCGTCCATCAATTGTTTCTTTTGCATATGTCTCCCTAAGTGGGAAGGGTATGTCCAGACTCGGGTCCTGTACTCACTACAGCACTGGATTCAAGCTAGCCTGGCTGATGAAGGGTGATGCCCTGAAACCGGTCCCAGGATGCTTGTTTACGGTCCAGGGAGGACTTGGCTTGGCAGTTCAGCGTGGACGGTTCCCATAAGGAACATTGTCAAGACTGATTTGCATATGGCTGGGTCCAAATTGGGGTGGTGTGGTGAGCAAAAGAATGATGGATTAAACCCAGATCCTTGTAACCGTTTCTGAATGTTTGCATTGTCCAGCATTCCGTCCATCAATTGTTTCTTTTGCAACTGAAACTGGTATCAGCATGCTTTTGTAGCCCAGGGAGGACCTGGCTCGAAGGTTTGTGCTGAACTGTTCCTATAAGGAACAGGGTCAAGACTGATTTGCACATAGCTCGGTCCAAACTGGGGTGGTGTGGTGAACAAAAGAATGATGGATTAAACCGAGATCCTTGTGATTGGGGGTGAATGTTTGCATTGTCCAGCTGTAAGAAGCTGGCTCTGTATATACTATACCAAAGTGAGCTATAGTGTGGACAGAGTCCAATGGATCCCCATAGGTAGGCAGAGGTAAAGTTAGCTAGCTCCTTACTCTTATTGGTTGTAGTGTGGTCGAGCAGTAAGGCTGTATCAGAGAACAGTGTTTAGCATTTGTTGTACACACTCAGGGGCATATTCTCAAGGAGCTATTGCCGAGTTAACGGCACTTTATCGCAGCCAAAGTTGCGATAAATTTATCGCCCCATTCACAAGCTGGAGTTAACAGCCCATAACACCAGTTTACCCGCGATAGCAGCCGCAAAAAACATCGCCACAGATGACCCCCGCAACTATCGCTAATGAGATGCAGAGTAGGCGTACCCGTGCAAAAAGCCGCGAAAACACCACTCCGCAACATTCTCAACGACCAGCCAGATCGGCGAAAAGACCACGAAACATGCGATAATGCGTGTTAGCAGCAGGAAATTAACACCTGCTCTGACCTGGTGTAAAGTCGGATGGCAGCCTGCACCACAAAAGGGAGCCCAGCCCACAGCCACACCTGAAGAACAACAAATGCCATGGAGCCACTCACCATGCACCCCGGAGCCCAGAGAGAGCAACAACACCCAACGCCACCACCCCCCACCCCTCGGACACCCACCGACCCCCGGACCAACACTGAGGCAACGCAGACAAAGACAGCGACCCTCCGAAAATGCACCAACCCACAGACCCAACACCAGAGAATGTCATTGCCCACTATATGCCCAAAGGGACAACCCTCCTCCGCTTCCTGACCACCATAGCCCACAGGCTGACGGTACCAACACAGCGGACAACCAACATCCCACCGCAGACAAAGCTGCTGGCCGTGCTGCACGTGTTGGCCTCTGGTACCCTCCAACCAACCTCCGCCTGAGACCGAGGAGTCACACAGCCTGGCCAATCCAATTCCCCTACAACATTCATGGATGACACCATCAGCTTGGTACCCCACTATCCATACCTCACACACACTGCGCAGGAACAGCCGGAGACCAAGCAAGGCGTGTACACCACAGCTGGCTTTCTGCACGTGTCAGGGGGCAATTGACTGCACACATGTCCTACTAGTGGCCCCTGGCGACACTGCACACAATAAGCACAACAGAAAGCGCACGTATCCCACCAATGTGCAGGCAATAGTGGACCACCGTGGAATCTCCGCCAACGACTTCGCCAACCACCCAGGCAGTGTGCATGATACCTCCACCTCCTGACAGTCCATCATCAACCTGTGCCACCAGGATGGCACCCACAGAAATGCACTGCTCGTTGGCCAATACCAAATGCGCACACCACACACCTCAACTCCACAATCATGCAACACACAACACAGGAAATGCACACGTCACAAGCTCACATACAACATGCACACCCACCAGACACGACAGCACAACTCACTGTGGGAACCTGGGCCAGCCATGTACATGAGCCATCAACGGCATGGCACCTCGGACACACAATAGCAGAATGTCGGAAGAGGTGGGGACCAGGCATGTGCGAAGGAGGCAAGGGACCGATGAATGAGAATGTACACAATGCCAAGTGTGGCATGGATGTGCTGGCCAGACTGCAGTATGCAGACCACACACATATCCATATCGACACACACCGCTGGTGTTTGGAGTGTAGTGGACAGTGGACGCAACCATGTCACCCCAGCCAGTGGGGAAGTCGCGGAAATGTAGCATGTGACGTCCCCCCCGTAAGCGTGAGCGGAGTGGGCTGGCCCGGCGTATGCCAGGCCAGCGTAGGGGTGTGAATAAAAGGCACGTAACCCTGGGTGTGGTCCTCTTCTGGAATGCCCAACGTCTATGCCAGGGCGGCATCCCTCACCCCGCCACGAGGCAGACGCCGTGAGCGGAGTTGCCAGAGATCCTGTGCGCCTGCTGCACCCCGGGACGCTGGTCCCCAAATCAGTCCTGCCCGCCCCTGCGCACCCGGGCCTCAATGCCCACCTTCCGACACCGGCGTGTGTCGATGAGGGCCCACCACGTGCCAGTGCAATCTCCAACTCGAGGCCTGCGACCTTGGCAGCCTCCTCAGACCATCACGGCCTCCGCAGCACAGGCCCGCAGTATTCCTTTCACGTTGACGTACTCCACCGGCATGCACAGCAGACAAGTAGGTCACACATTTGGAACTGAGTCTTGATTACACCATGGCAGAGCACATAAATCATGGCTGAGTGTATGTCACTATACACCCTTCGATGTGGTGCCAACAGGTCTTTGTGTTACATCACAGCCACAAGATTCTGTGGGCCCACGCGGACTACTACTCTCGGCCTACGCTGTGCTCGAGTAGGTCACAGAATTGGAACTGAACATCGATTATTCAAAGGCAGAGTACGAATCATCGCACGCAAGGAGAGGCATAAGAGGATGACGCGTTGCATTTGGGAGGAAGAAAGGATCATCATTACGGAGGTGATCGAACACTACCGACAACTGCCCTGATGTCACTAACTCTGTGCATCACGAGTCTACGACACGTGGCTGTGACCCACTGCTGACCGCTGCCTCCGGCCTACACTGCGGTCCAGTAGGTCGCAGAGTCTTGAATCGTCAATGCCGGAGTTCATATCAGTGAACCAGCATCATCGCAGACTGCATCCCCTCTCAGCCCCCGTGCCACTAAGTCTGTTCCCCGACATTCATGGACACTCACTGGTCGTACATTGGTGGCGTTTGAGTCTATGGACTAGGGGGTAGTTTTCATCCTCATGCAGCTGATACCGAATTGGTGGTGGCAACGAGGCAGTCGCTTTCCACTCCTCCATTTGCTGCTTCCGGATAGCTTCTGCCCTCTGCATCATGCCCTGGAAGAACACCTTCCACTGTCCCCCAAAACACTCTGCAACATTCACCTTTGACATCGACGAGGACCCGCTCAGTCTGCGTGGCCCTACCTCAGTGGACTGCAAGTCACCGTCCCGTGGCGGTGTGCTTGTGCCTACCGCTGTGCACCCGGGGCCACTAATTCTGTGCAGCTCAAGTCAGGGACCCTGTCTGAATGAATATTGGATGACCTCTGTGACGGTGGTCTTGGGGTCATCGACGCCATGTGCATGTGGCCCTGCGCTGTCCGCTGCCTCCGGCCTCAACTGCGGACCACCAGGGCTCACACATCAAATCGAGTCCTGACCGGCCCGGACGTCGCATCACCGCAGGAGGCACACGCCACCGTCGACAGGGCCAACTCCAACCACCATCTGCCAGAGTCGAAACAGTGGTACTGGCAGACTAACAGAGTTGCTCAAACCTGTCGTGGATGCCATCATCTGCCTGATCTCCTGCTCAGCACTCCAGATGCCACTGACTCAGTGCACCGCAACCAATGGACCGTTACTGATTGAGTTTTGTGCTGTGGAGATGTTGCCCAGCAATGTCACCTCAGGCAGTGTGGGAGACCTGGGACGCTGATGAGGAAGTTGATGCAGGTCTAACACACCCCACTGCATCTTCATCAGGAATATCCCGAATGGACACAATCCTAGTCATTTTCATCACATGTGCGTGCTCAGCTCTAGTGCCCCAACCTCAGTGCACTGCAACTTACGGACACTGCTGTTTGTATGTTGGATGACCTCTGTACTGGCTCTGGCTCTCTCCATGTTGCTCAGCAGTTGACTCTGTTATGCAGGTGTTTTCTGTTTCCATTGCACTGGTGTCCACTGTTCAAGTTGTTGCCAGCACCAAGTACTCGTGCGGGCTAGCTTATGCTCACCCCACACACATCCAGCACAGGCATCACTGTACATGTGGCCCTGCCAATAAAGGGGGCGGGCGCACGTGCCCGTAGCCAGTTCAACATAATGTCTGCGTGTGTCTCTATGGCAGTGTGGGTCTCCTTTGTGGGGTGTAGGTGGTCCCTGAAGGGTAATTGACACCCACGTATGTGATCTAGTTCGCCTTCCATGGGTTCGGACCACACCCGCACCTGTTCGGCCACCTACTTTTGCCGTTCTGACACCTGGCATTGGGGTGCCATGTGTTGGTCGGTGAAGTGTCGTGGGCCAGCCGTGCTTGCGTGTGCTTCATGCTGTGTGGTCTGTTGCAGGGGCTGGGTTCTCCTCGAAGTAGCTTGTCTGCCCTGGTCCTGGTGGTGGGTTGCGTGGGATGTCCATGGCTGTTGTAGGGCATGGGTGTCGAAGGTGAGTTGGTCGTGTCCTGCATCACTGATGGGTTGTCTGGTCTGACCTGCTGGAGGTGTTGTTTGTCCCTCTGCAATGTGAAGGGGAGATGCATGTTGACATTGTGTTGACATTTATGTTGGCGCATTGTTCTTGTAGACATGCAGACTGTGTGACAATGTACATTGTGACTGTTTGGGCGGTGCTGGCAATTTGAGGGGGGACAGTGGACATTTGGACTACATGACTGTTGTACCCGTACATATGCATCTCACAGTTCCCTGCTCTGTCAAATGTGATTGGCCTGTTTCTGCACATGGG
This sequence comes from Calotriton arnoldi, assembly GCA_963921515.1. Lineage (NCBI taxonomy): Eukaryota > Metazoa > Chordata > Amphibia > Caudata > Salamandridae > Calotriton > Calotriton arnoldi. The sequence continues at coordinate 1,079,174 of CAWUFW010005541.1, forward strand.
CGGACCCAGTTGTGTCCCCTGTTCTGCAGTGTCGTTGTTGCACTTTGTGCCACATTGTCATGGGATGTGCTGTGATTGCCATGTGTGTGTGCTGCAGTGTGCCACGGGGATGGGGGACATGACTCTGGGTTATTGTGGGTGTGCAGTGTGCTACACATCGTTGTGCATGTGTGCCATTGTGCCCATCTCCCCCCGTCCCCCCAGGACCTGTTCGTTACTCACACTGTTGTTGTTGTGTCAGGTCCTCTCGAGCTGTGTCCGTACTCCCACCTCCTTGCACCGTCTCCACACTGATGACTGGCCTCCATTTCCTCCAGCTCCTCCTTTGGTGCAGGACTCCCACCTCATGTCGCCGTTGCTGCCATCCTGTTGGCAGCTGCTTTGGGCCTGGTTTAGGTTTTCACGTCATGCCAACGCCTCTTGGCCTCCTCGACACTCCGGCTGTATTCAAGGTGGTCTGAATGTGGGTCAGTTGCTGGTAGTGTTCTGTCACATCCGTGACGCTAGTCTTGTTTTCCTACGGACTGCACCCCGTCTTCCTCTCCCTCTTCTCCTTGGCCTACCCCGACCCCGTTGGTCCTTGCTGGTGGTCTGTGGTGCTTGTGGGGTTCGCGTTGGCCTCTGCGCTGGGTCAGGGTGCATCCATGTTGCTACGCACTTTGGATTGTTTCTGGTGTTGTTTTTGTTGCTTCTATGGTGCATTTTCCCGCCAGACGCGTGGGATTTGCAGGCCTGCCGCTGGTTTTCGCTGCTTTTTGTATCGCGATCGGCCTCATCGCAGCTTTTTTGGCGTTCGTGTTTCGCATTTTTGCAGCGTGGCATTGATTTTAACGCGGTCAGTTGACGCGTTATCTGGAGACTATCGCATTTTACCGCCGTGTTGTGAATACCTGGTTAACACGGCGTAAATGTCCCGCGATAGACTGCGATGTTGAGGGTTGCGTTAAGTCACTTTTGCGATGGTTATCACACGTTCTTGAGAATATGCCCCTCAGTTTTCTAAAATGCACATGGCTTTCAGCGCTCGTAATGCCATAAAACACAGGGGGGCATATTCTCAAGAAGCTATCGCCGAGTTATCGGCACTTTAACGCATCCAAAGTCGCACTAAATTTATCGCTGGTGCTAACAGCCGATAACACCAGTTTACCTGCGAAAGCTTCCTCAAAAAACATCGCCATTGATGACCCCTGCAACTATCGCTAATGAGATGCAGAGTAGGCGTTCCCGAGCAAAAATCCGCGACAACACCACACCTCAACAATCTCAACGACCAGTCCGATCAGCGATAAGACCACAAAACAGGCGATAAGGCGCGTTAGCAGCAGGAATCTAACACCTGCTCTGACCTGGTGTAAAGTCGGACGACAACCTGCACCATCAAAGGGAGCCCAGCCCACAGCCACACATGAAGAACAACAGATGCCATGGAGCTACTCACCATGCATCGTGGAGCCCCGAGAGGGCAACAACACCCTCCGCCGCCACCCCCGGGGCCCCAGCACCCCCCCCCCCGGACCACCACAGAGGCAGCGCAGGCAAAGACAGCGGACCTTCAGGAAACGCACCAGCCCCACAGACCTAACACCAGACAATGTCAATGCCCACTACAGGCTCAAAAGGACAACCATCCACCTCATCCAGACCATCATTGCCCACAGGCTGACGGTACCAACACAGCGGACAACCAACATCCCTCCGCAGACAAAGCTGCTGGCTGTGCTGCACATGTTGGCCTCCCGTACCCCCAAACAACATCCGCCAGAGTCGGAGGAGACTCACAGCCAGCCCCATCCAAGTTCCCCACACCTGTCCTGGATGCCATCATCAGCCAGGTACCCCAGTACCTAAACGTCCCCCACAATGTGCAGGAACAGCTGGAGACCAAGAAAGGACTACACGCCATAGCAGGAGTCCCGCACCTGTTGGGGGCAATCTACTGCACACATGTCCAACTTGTGCCCCCTGCTGAAAAAACACACAATTACCGCAACAGAAAGCACACGCATCCCATCAATATGCAGGCAATAGTGGACCAACGGGGACCCTACACCAATGTTGCAGCCAACTACCCAGGCAGTGTGCATGATTCCATCATCCCCCGACAGTCCATCATCATCCAGCGTTACCAGGATGGCACCCATGGAAATGCAATGCATGTAGGTAAGTACCAAATGAACACACCACACACCTCAACTCCACAATCATGCAACTCACAACACTGGCAATGCACACGTCACAAAATCACATACAACATGCCAGACAACATGCCCACCCACCAGACATGACAGCACAACTTACTGTGGCAACCTTGCTCAGCCATGTACATGAACCATCAACCGCATGGCACCGCAGCCACACAATAGCGGAATGTGGGGAGAGGTGGGAACCAGGTATGTGCGAAGGAGGCAAGTGACCCATGAATGAGAATGTACACAATGCCAACTGTGGCTGAGATGTCCTGGACATATTGTAGTATGCAGGCCACAGACATATCCATGCCCACATGCACTGCTGATGTGTGGAGTGTAGTGGACAGTGGACGCAACCATGTCACCACAGCCAGTGGGAAAGAACGCGGAAATGTAGCTTGTGACGTCCCCCCCTGCAAGCGTGTGCGGAGTGGCCTGGCCCGGCGTATGCAAGGCCAGCGTAGGGGTGTGAATAAAAAGCACGTAGCCCTGGGCGAGGTCCTCTTCCGGAATGGCAAACGTGCCTGCCAGTGCGGCGCCTCCTACCCCCACCACGAGGCCGACACCCTCGCCGTGAGCGCTGTGGCCTGCGAACCTATGTGCCTGCTGCACCACGGGCCGCTGGACTCCCAACCTGTCATGCCCGCCCCTGCGTATCCAGGCCTCACAGCTCACCTGCTGATACCGGCGTGTGTCGAAGAGGGTCCGCCACGTGCTGGCGCAAACTCCAAGCCCGAACCCCGCATCCTTGGCAGCCTCCTCACACCATCACGGCCTCCGTGACACAGGCCCGCTTTACTCCTTTTTCGTTTACATACTCCACCGCTGCCTCCGGCCTACACTACGCTCAAATAGGTCACACATGTGGAACTGAGTCGTGATATCTGCATGGCGGAGTCCATATCATTGTACGCAAGGAGACGAGTAAGAGGAAGACGCGGTTCAGTCCGGAGGAGAAAAGGACCATCTTTACGGAGGTGTCCGGACACTGCCGACAACTGCCCTGGTGTCACTAACTCTGTGCATCGTGGGCCAACAACACATGGATGTGTGCCCCTACTGACCGCTGCCCCGGGCCTACACTGCGGTCAAGTAGGTCACACATTTGGGACTGAGTCTTGATCTGGCAATGGCCGAGTACACACGCAAATGCAGAGTTTAACTCACTATACTCCCTTCGATGTGGTGACACAAAGTATGTGCATGGCATCCCAGCCACACGTGTCTGTGGGCCCTTGAAGAGTACGCCTTCGGACTACACTGCGGGCCTGCAGGCCTCACACAAATCCAGTCCAGTCCGTACCAGGCAGGTCACGGCATCGCCGCTGGCTAAACACCGGCTCAGCTCTGTCGCTACTGCCTCAGTCAACCACGAGTCATCACCACATGCCATTTCAACGCCGTGTGTTAGTGTTCCAGGAGGAGCTTGCAGAACAGCGGTTGGCCTGTGCTGCCCGCTGCCTCCAGACCACACAGCGGTCGAGTAGGTCACACATTGGGAACTCAGTCATGAATCATTTATGGCCGAGCTGATAACATTGTACTGGCCTCGTCGCAGACAGCATCCCCTTACAGCTCCGGTGCCACTAAGTCTGTTCCCCAACATCCATGGACACTTACTTCTTGAGATTTGTTGGAGACTGAGTCCATGGCTTGGGGTTGTCTTCATCATCGTGTCGGTAATACTGACTATGTTGCCAAGACGAGGTTGTAGCATTCCACTCCTCCATTTGCCGCTTCCGGACGGCTTCTGCCCTCTGCCCTGGAGGAGCCCCTCCACTGTCCCCCACAAACCTCCGCGACATTCACCTTCGACATCGATGAGGACCTGCTCACCTAACGTGGCACTATCTCACTGCACCGCAAGTCACCGCCCCGTGGCGGTGTGCCTGTGCCGGCCGCAGTGCATCCGGGGCCACTAACTCTGTGCAGCTCAAATCATGGCCCAACCTGAGGGCATATCGGATGGCCTCTGTTCCGATGGCCTGGGGGGCATCAACGCCATGTCTCTGTGGCCCTGCGCTGTCCGCTGCCTCCGGCCTCAGGTGCGGTCCACCTGGGCTCACACATCAAATCGAATCCTGGCCTACCTGGACGTCGCATCACCGCAGGATGCACACACCACCACCGCCAGGACCAACTCCAAACGACAGGTGCCAGAGTCGTAAGTGTCTTACTGCCAGACTGTCAGAGTTGCTCACACCTGTCGTGGGTGCCATCATCAGCTTGATACCCTGCTCAGCCCTTCAGGTGCCACTTACTTAGTGCACAACAAATCAAGGAGCATTCTGCTTGCATGTTGGGTGAACACTGTACTCTCTCCGGCTACCACCATGATGCTTCACAGTTGTTTCTGTTATGCTGGTGTTTTATGTTTCTGCTTCAATTGTGATCACTGTTCAAGTTGTTGCCAGCACCAACGACTCCCTGAGGGCTGGCTGACACTCACCCCACACACATCCAGCACATGCGTCACTGTACATGTGACCATGCCAATAAAGGTGTCGGGCGCACATGCCCGGGGCCAGTTCAAGAGCTTTATGAGTGTGTCCGTGTGCTCATGATGTATGCATTCGGGCCACGGCCCCACAACATCACATTGTGCCGTGTGCAGAGGACGCAGCCATGTCACCGCAGGCAGAGTGTGGGACATTGCACATGTAGCTTTGTCGTCCCCCACTCAATACGTAAGAGGAGTGGACTGGGCCGGCGTGCGCCAGTCCAGCGTGGGGGTGTGGATGATTATCCCGTGGCTCTGGGTGTGGTCAGTCCTGGAAATGTGCAAATGCGGGTGTCTCTGTCGCAGTGTGGGTCTCCTTTGGGGAGTGTAGGAGGTCCCTGATGGGACTTAGACACCCACGTATGTGATCTAGTTCATCTTCCTTGAGATGGGACCCCACCCGCACCTGTTCGGACACCCCCTTCTGGCAGTCTGACACCTGGCCTTGGAATGCGATGTGTGCTTCGGTGTGCTGCTGGGAGCCAGCCGTGGTGATGCGTGTGTCCAGCTGTGTTGTCTGTGCAGGGGGTGGGGTATCCTCGATGCAGCTGGGCTGCCCTGCTCCTGGGGGTCGATTGCCCGAAGATGTCCATGAACTGTTGTAGGGCGTCGGTGTCGGAAGTGTGGAGGTCCTCTTCAGAATCACTGCTGGAGGTGTTGTTTGTCCCTCTGCAATGTGAAGGGGAGATGCTTGTTGACATTGTGTTGGCATGTATGTTTACTCATAATTCAGGTTTACATACAGACTGCATGACAATGTACATTGTGACTGTTTGGGAGGAGTGGACTATTTGATGCGGGACAGTGGATATTTGGACTACATGACGTAGGTGAGGTTGTACACGTACATTTTCATCTCACAGTTCCCTGCTATGTCAGATGTGATTGGCCATTTTCTACGCACAGGCGGACCCAGTTGTGTCCTCTGTTCTGCAGTGTAAGTGTTGCACTGTGTACCACATTGTTGTCCATGTGGATGTGCTGGCATTGCTATGTGTGTGTGCTGCATTGTGGGAGGGTCGCACCTGCAGCTGTGATTTTGCTGCCCCTTATCCCTTGTAGGCGGTGTGCCTTTGACTTTTGTGCTTTTAAGGTGCTGTGATGTTGGCGACTTGGGTCATTTGTGCTCTTGGACGGTTTTTGTACTCTTGTGCATTGTTTGTCTGCAGATGTATTGTTGACGTCAGTGGTTGTTTGTGCACGTGGATGTGTCAGAGTGTGACCTGTTCCTTTCCGGATGTGGTCCACACTCAGCCACCTCAGTCTCGTGGCATGCACAATGTCATGGTGATTGTACTCCAGCCATGCTGTTGGTCATGTGGTGTCACTTGCATTGTCAGTGTGGCTCTCACATACGCATCTTTGCTGTGTTTCGCACGGGTGCATGTGTGTGTCGTGGACTTGGTGATGTGTGGGGTGGGACCCCTTTGGGCACATGGTGGACGGGGGCCTACTTGATGTTTGTATGTGTGCTGCAGTGTGCCACGGGGATCAGGGACATGACCCAGGGTCGTTGTGGGTGTGCGGTGTGCTACACGTCATTGTGCATGTGTGCCATTGTGCCCATCCCCCCAGTCCCTGTTCGTTACTCACCCTGTTGATGTTGTGTCAGGTCATGTCGAGCTGTAGCAGGACTCCCGACTCCTTGCACCGTCTCTGCACTGATGACTGTGGCCGCCATTTGCTCCAGCTCCTCCTGTGGCGCTGGACTCCCACCTCCATTCGCCGTTGCTGCCTTCCTGTTGGCAGCGGGTTTCTGCTTGGTTTGGCTTTTCACAGCGTGCCAGCGCATCTTGGCCTCATCGACACTCCGACTGCATTCACGATGGAATGCCATTTTTCCGTCTGTGTTGCCAATGACACGGTGGAGGTGGAGGACAGTTGTTGTTCGTGCTCTGTCACCTCCGTGAGGACGATCCGGTTGTCATGCGGAGTGTACCTTGTCTTCCTCTTCCTCTTCTCCTTGGCCTTCCCCGACCCCGAGGTTCCTTGCTGGTGGTCTGTGGGGCTTGTGGGCTTCGCGTTGACCTGGGCACTGGTTCCGGGTGCATCCATGTTGCTACGCAGTATATTTATTATTATTTTTTTTTTTTCTTGTTCTGATTTTCTTGTGCATTTTCCCTCATGACGTGTGGGAATTGCAGGCCTGTCGCTGGTTATCGCTGATCTTTGTATCGCGGTTGGCCTCATCGTGACTTTATTTGCGTTAGTGTTTCGCATTTTTGCGGCGTTGCGTTGATTTTAACGCGGACATTTGACACGTTATCGTGGGACTATCGCATGGTGCCGCCAGGTTGAGAATACTATGTTAACACAGTGTTGTTTTCCCGCGATTGACTGCGATATGCAAAGTTGCGTTAAGCTAAATTTGCGGTGGTTATCACACATTCTTGAGAATATGCCCCAGGGTGCATTCAGTCAGCGCTAGTATACATCATGCAGTGCTCTACGTTGAAACGCGCTGAAAATAAATCTACAGTAAGGATGACAGCCCCAGGGAGATAGAACCAAGCGCTTGGAAAATTGCTGTGGTGGCTGCACTGACTATACACAATCCTCAGTTTTTAGAGCTATGCTCATGACGTTCAACAATAGAAAGAAAAAAAAACAGGATGCCTTCCAAGACTTGTCACGGTCCGGGGCAGCGCATAATTTGTTAATAAAGCTAACCCCCCCCTCCAAAAAAAACAAGCCAGCATGCAGAGGGATGCACAGTAGTAATAAATCCACGGGATGGAAAGCCTTTCAGCTGCTTTCCATGTAGGAGATAAAATGCTGGTGGTCCCTGGGCCCTCGGGAAATGAAAAACAAACAGAGTACTTTAAAGTCCAGTAAGCCTCAAAGAGTTATCCCAGTTCGTCACAATTTTTTTAGTGTAGAAACAGACTCAAATCCAGGAAGTCTTGAAGTAGTTCATTAAACATAAACTTTGGCACAACATCCCAAGTACACAAGGGCCCAGGACCTTCCCCCAACTGACATAAAATTAAACCACAACACGTAAGTATTCTGAAAGAGGAGGCGTGGCTTAGCGCGTCAAGATGGCGGTCGCACTCTAAGAGTGCTCCGGACCCCTCTTTCATCCGCGCCACAATCCGCCACCATCAGCAGCTATCCAGCCCTCTAACTTGTAGCTAACGCACCCACTCAGATCGGTGTTGCATGGCCGTGCTGAAAATGCCGATTTCTTGACTGCAGAGAGTGTATCCCTGCCCCGGCCTCTGGCGTGCTCCAACCCAAGATGGCGGTGCCTGCTCCCCGGACCTCGGCGCCCTAGTCTGTTCCTGGCGCTGTGGACTGATCCGCTCGCCGCTTGGGCCCCCCCCGGCGCTGCACCCCACGGACCTGTCGGCATCCTTGGAGGGAAGAAACGGCAGGCTACGAGGCTATCGTTTGCTCCCGCTCCTCGACTACTGCCACGCAGCATCCCATGCCGTGACCCTGGGGTGTGACCTTCCCCACTCTCGGCCGCGTCTTCAACACTGCTGGGGAGACCTGTGGGGCGAGAGTGGAGACCGGCGGAGGGGGTGTGCAGAGGCCGGAGGATCGGCTGCCATACCGGGCAGCGGGGTCTCATCGTTTGAGTTCCCCCCTCCCTCTGGCCCAACCCGGACCCGTAGCTGACTGCCCGGCAGAGGACCTGGCCTACCTGAGAGCTGGGCTTCACCCGCCCTGTATCCGCAGGCCTGGCGGTGTGACTGGTGGAGGCAGGGGAATAACTGAGGGGCCGTGCCCATTCCCACTCCTGGTGCCTCAGTCGCACATCCCGCCGTGCGGCCCAAGGTGAGGCCTCCTGTCCCTGGCCAGGCCGCCGCTGCGGCCGCGTCCCTCAGGCTGCTATCGGCTGCCGTAGAAGTTGTGGCTGCTGTGACTCCCCACAAGCGATCCTGCGGAGAGTGGACTGGGCCTCGTTGCGGTGGCTGAGCCGGGGGCGGCGGCATCTTTGGCGGATGAGGGGAGGCGCCCCGGCGTTGCAGTTCCAGGGGCCCAGCCGGGATCAGCGTCCTCACTCGGTGCCTGCGCAGACCTGAAACCTGTGCCCAGCGGGTCCAGACGGAGGTGGGTCGGCTGCGTGGCTCCTGCGGTGGGGTGCTCTGGGGGGGGGTTTCCTACTCCCCCCGCTTCCAGGTCCGCAGGCCTGACTGAGGCGCTGCGGCCCCAGGCCTGGGAGCTTGGATTACGTTGCGCTCGGTGGCGCCCCCGGCCGCCTGTTGCTGCTGCTGATGTCCCGCCGATTCACGGCATAACCCGGAGCCCTCCAGACATCTCAGGGGAATAGCCTCGGCCTGCATGGCTCCATCACCACGGCACTGCTACGACAGGCTGATCCTTCCCTACTCGATCGGCCCCCACAGACCGACATGGCCTTGATTATCCCCGCGACCCCTGACGAGACCTTGAGCTTACCCAACAGGTTCATGGGGCCCGAGTTAACGCCCGGAGCCGCCCCTTTGCGTCCCCATCTGCGGGGGGACAACGACACAGCGATAGGCCCTCCAGTTGGGGTCGGTGCTGGCCTACCTGCCGCCGAATAACCCTCAGGTCTGTGCCACCTATCATCTACCGTGCGGGCGGCAGCTGCACCGTCGTGCTGCACTGGGTTCCTGGAAGGCCCCCCCTGCCCGACCTACAGAAAGGACACACGCTCTGCCTCACGGGGGGAACGGACACTTACCCTTATCAGGCCGCAGTGGGGCGTCACTGAGGCTGGCCCCTGGACACTCGTTGATCACCCTGCCTGGGAGCGACCCCTAGACGCTCACCCGTATCTCTATAGACGTTCCCCGTGTGCGTCTATACACGAGCCTACTGCCTCACTTGTGTCTCTCTGCCTCTCATTTAAGTCCACGGAATTCCTCCATCAGTAAAACTCGGACCCTACCGGGGGCACATCATAGCTTCGCTTACAGCACACGTGGATCCCCTTCGCATTAACTGAGTAGTGTGCTCTCCCCGAACCTCTTCACATGAACTGGCTGGTGTTCCCCTCGCTGGGATCCTTTGTTGGAAGCTCACGCTTGTGCTGACTACAGGCCCCTCCTGGATCCCATTCCACGATGGGATGCGACCGAGGACCAAAGACGCCCGCGACTCAGACCACCATGGACCAGTACACAGTCACTGACCAGGGGTCCCGACCTGAGGGTGCAGAGGGCCACCCCCTAACACACGGAGACCTCAGCACGATCCTTCAAGCCATCTCTGCCTCACAAACCTCGGTGGAAAACAAGATCGGGGAAGTCCGGGTGGATATGTCCCTGATCCGGCAAGATCTTCGCAACGCGACGGCCAGACTCGCTGAAGCGGAATCCCGTATCTCCTCGGTCGAGGATGACATGACCAACCTAAAAGAACAAGTGGTTCGCCTGCAAACTCAGACTAAAGAACTTCACAAAAGGGCAGAGGATGCTGAAAACCGATCCAGGCGCAATAATCTGCGCCTAGTGGGATTTCCGGAGGGAGTTGAGCGTGGCCCGATGGAATCCTTCATCGAAGATTGGATCAACTCCTGGATACCGGATGGCACACTCTCCACCTGGTTCGCCGTTGAGCGTGCACACCGCTCCCTGGCTCCAAAGTCTCCCCCGGGTGTGCCACACCGGCCCATCATAGCACGGATCCTTAACTTTAGGGTCAGGGACCTAATCCTGCAACAAGCCCATACTCCGAGAACTGTAACCTTCCAAAATCATACTATTATGATATTTCCGGACTATACCAGGGAAGTTCAGTCCTTACAACGCTCCTACATGGAAGTAAAACAGAAATTCCGTACCCTTAATCTGCAAGATAGACTCCTCTTCCCAGCGAGACTATGCGTGGTCTTCCAGGACAAATCGCACTTCTTTGATACTCCCGAAGTGGCTTGGACCTGGCTGACAGAAGAACGCCCCCTTCAGCTCAAAACCAAGTCCATGACGCTAGGATCCCAGGCCTCTGTCGCCCACGACTCAGCCCCACGGTCCAGGCGTACACAGTCCCGCAGAGGCCGGAAAACAGTAAGAGCCAGTTCGGACTCCCCGGGGACCGGGTCCCCAGGATCCAACTGCCAGACCCTCCCGCCGAGGCCTCACCACTCTCATGAGGCTCACTCCTGTGATCACTCACCTACGAGAAGCTCCTCACCCAGGGTCCTGACAGTCAACTCCGTAGACTCTGATCTCTCCCGCAGTCCAAACATTCCTGCCTGAAGCTCCACGGGATTCTCATTGCATTACCATGACGGCGGCTACACACAGATGAAATCCAACCCGATCAGATGTTTCTGCTGATGTTCTCTAAGATCCTTCGATGAGAGGGGTCCACCACGTCACACTGACTCTAAGCGTTATAGTTTAGTTTACTTCTACAGTTGAAGGGCGACAGATGCTTCCATTCCTGAAGTATAGGGAGGGGGAGGACGAGGGGGGGGAGGAGGTAGGGGCCGTTGCCCCGAGTTCTTAGTTGTTCAGCATTTCCAGGCCTACAACATCACAACTCCACACTGGCAGGACACAACCCTGCATTGACGCAGCCACAGTTGTCCCATATGGCGCATATTTCTCTGCCTCCAAGACACTCACCACGCAGCAGGCTCCCTCAGCACTGCAGGTTCCCCTTACTACCCACGACACGATGACCCACCAAGGTAACCCGCTCCGCATCATGTCATGGAACGGTAATGGCCTACTTGATAGGATCAAACGCACCGCAGTCCTGCGATACGCCCAGAGCACACACTCCCGACATTCTCCTACTCCAAGAAACCCATCTCTTGGGCAATCTCTGTCCTTTCCTCGCCAGATATGGCTTCGACAGAGCCTGGCACTCCGGCTTCTCACGGGGTTCTCATGGGGTCACTATCATTGTAATTTGTTTTCATTGCGCACTTTGCACTTTCTTGCCTCTTTGTACTGTTGTACTGTTTGTTCTGGTCTTCCCCGGTCCGCCGCGGCGTTAGCCGATTGATGCGGAGGGAAGACCACAACTCTGCCATACTTCCGGGGCGTTTCTCGTTCGCCCTGTTAGCGCTCTAGACTCCAGGAGCACCTATTTAGGTGCAAGCTGGAGCGCACGCGCAGCGGACCACTCTGCTGAGACGCTTGTTTATTCAAGTTATAGTTGCTGCTGCTGCTAACTGTCACGCACTGTCTTCGCCAGAATTGCTTCACTGGTACTTATTTTTTATCGATTTTTAAACTTTTAAACATTTTAATAACATTGTAATTTGTTTTCATTGCGCACTTTGCACTTTCTTGCCTCTTTGTACTGTTGTACTGTTTGTTCTGGTCTTCCCCGGTCCGCCGCGGCGTTAGCCGATTGATGCGGAGGGAAGACCACAACTCTGCCATACTTCCGGGGCGTTTCTCGTTCGCCCTGTTAGCACTCTAGACTCCAGGAGCACCTATTTAGGTGCAAGCTGGAGCGCACGCGCAGCGGGCGCGCCGCTGGCGCGCCGAAGGCGCGCCTAAGGCAAGCCCGTCTGCGCCCGTCCGCGCTGAGTCCGGGCCTAGGGCTTTGACCCCTGACCAAAATATAGTTTTGTCCCCCAGAATAACCTATTCAAGGGAAAGTATTATTTCGTTGGGCCAATCTAGAGACGTGCGATGCCATCAATTTACCTGTGAGGAGCTCCTTAGCACAGAAAAGCCTCAGTGCTTAGAATGCGCTAGTAAAATTCCTAGGATACATAGGGCTAGGCAGATAAGTGGTAATCAACGAAACACAGAACTTCAGTTAGCTCTTGTCAATGCTAGGTCATTGATTAAACATAAATATGAAATTGCTGACTTTATTATTGATAACAATTTAGATATCCTGTTTATCACAGAAACCTGGGCCGAGGAAACATCCGACCCAGATTTCATTATAGCAGTGCCTTGCGGTTATAAAGTTTTCAGGCATGATAGACTGGTAAAAAAGGTGGGGGCTTGGCAATCATTTATAGGAGCGAGCTTGTATCTCATTGCTCTACACTCACCTCGTCTGATTGCGAAGCTCTACTTTTTAAGATTAGCGTTTCAGAATACGAAACCTTTAAAGGAATACTAATCTATCGCCCACCAGGCTCTAAAGCTAGCTTTTTAAATAATTTGCCTTTTTGTTAGAGCTGGGTATACAATCAAGCTGTTTTACGATGCTGGGCGACATGAATTTTCATCTGGAAACTCTAGCCGACAAAAATACCCAGGAACTTCTTGATATTACAGCAGATCTAGGACTACAACAAATTATCAATGGTCCTACGCATCAAGCTGGACATACCCTGGATGGGCTGTTTACAAACAACCCAGCTATTTCATTCACAGCTGCTTTGCCCCTGATATGGTCCGATCATCACGCTGTGATTTTTCGGTATGACCTACCGGGTGTCAAAGTAACAAATACAGCTAGCACCAAGTTCAGGAAGAGAGCATGGTATAATATTGATACAGACGTGCTGGAAAGTCATCTAGTGCAAAGCCTACCAGATCTAGGGTCGGACGCGGAAGGATCAGCGGGAGATTATACCTCCTGGCTAGAATCCAATTTTGCTAGACTAGTACCGGTCTCGGTGGCTAATAAAAATAGGAAGACTCCATCAGCACCATGGTTCTCCGAGGCTCTTAGATTAGATAAACAAGCTTGTAGGAGGCAAGAAAGAACTCTAGTGGAAAAACTATGATGCAGCCGAGAAAGAGCAATATAAATTAATGTTAGCTGATTATAAGAAAAAAATTATTACCGAAAAAAGTCAATATTATACATTAAAAATAGAAAAGGCAGGTAACTCAAGTAAAGAACTTTTTTCGGTTATAAACAATTTGACAACAGTTAAAAAGGAGGACACTGCCATCTGTACTCAAGATTTTTGTAATACCTTGGCACAGGCGTTTAAATCAAAAGTTGATCAAATTTATGACCAATTTGTCCTACATTTGCCAAATTCAAACTCCACAGAACAGGAAGTTATGATTACAACGCCCCTTTTAAACTTCTCCCTTACATCTCCAGTGCAAATTGCTACGCTTCTTGCAAATACCAAATCGGGTTCACCTGAGGACCCTTGCCCTCCAAGTATTCTCCATCTTGTTGGCCATCTTGCTAGTCCACGGTTATCGGACATATTTAATCAGATGCTTTTACAAGGAACATTTCCAATAAGGTGGAAACAAGCTTGCATTCTACCACTACTAAAGAAAACCAACTTAGAAATTACGGATCCCGCCAACTATCGACCCATTGCAAGGCTTCCCTTCCAGCAAAAATTTTGGAGAAGATTGTTAATATAGAACTCTCCAAATTTATTTTAGAAAATAATATCCTAGATCACAGTCAGTTTGGCTTCAGGTCATGCCACAGTACTGAGACAGCTCTGATAAAGACCACAGAGGAAATCCGAACCGCTTTGGATGGGGGAGGATCGGCGGCCCTTATCCTATTAGATCTGTCCGCGGCATTTGATACCGTGGACCATACCTTGCTGCTAAAACGTTTAAAATGCATAGGTCTGGGAGGAAATGCCCTCATGCTTTTAACATCTTTTTTAACAGATAGAACCCAGACAGTGCAATTAGGCGATTTTAAATCAGCACCTTTTATTTTGCCATGTGAGGTACCGCAGGGCTCTTCTTTGAGCCCTACACTTTTTAATATTTATGTGTCCGAATTAGCACCTCTAATTAGAAACTTTGATTTAATCCCGACCTCGTATGCCGACGACACCCAATTGGTGATCTCAACTATTGACAGGGATGTTAACTACTCCACTAAACTCCATGACTGTATGGTATCCTTGAGTAAGTGGATGAGTAGGCACTGCCTGAAGTTAAATTCTAGCAAGACTGAGGTGGTGCTGTTTGGCAAGCTCTCTCCTCTTTGGTCACCAGCCTGGTGTCCCAGTTGTTTGGGCCCCCTCCCTACTCCAGTGGTGAAAGCAAAAGATTTGGGGGTCATAATAGACGAGAAGCTTCATTTTAAATCTCAGATTTCAAAGTGGTGTCCTCGGCGTTTTTTACAATCAAAATGATGCGTAAAATCCTTCCCTACATTCCTATGAAGGCTAGGAAAACTGTTTTAACCACTTTGGTTTTATCTAAATTGGACTATTGTAACGCTTTGTATATTAATTTGCAGTCCAACCAGCTCAGAAGGTTACAATTAGTTCAGAATGCCGCTGCCAGATTGATTTTGGATGTCCCTAAGCACCAGTCCATTAGGACCGGGATTCAAGATCTGCATTGGCTTCCAGTTGGCCAGCGTGTAAAATTTAAGGCACTTTGCATCGCCCACAAGGCACTTCATGGTGACGGCCCACAATTTCTTCATCACATTTTTAATTGGTACTCTCCCAGTAGGTCATTACGATCAGCTAACGCCTTTTTAATGCTTACCCCCAGAGTTAAAACTATGAACTGGGGGGTAGGAGTTTTAGACACAGCACCATTAGAATTTGGAATGCTCTTCCGCTCTCTCTTAGGAAGATTACATCCCTGCTTGAATTCAGGAAACATCTCAAGACCTGGCTTTTTAAAAACTAGTTTCCTGCGTCAGTGTGTGGTTCGCAACGCGCCAAGACACCTATGGGTAGTAGTGCGCTATACAAGTTGTTATAACATAACATAACATAACATCCTCCTAAAACGCAATTTTCCTTTTGTACCCTCCCAGGTCACCAGAGACCCTCTCGGGCGTTTTGGTGCCCTCTCCGGATCCCTAGGCAAAGACACCCTCAATGTCCTTTCCGCTTACGCTCCAAACACCACACATAAACAGACCCTACACTGCATAGGTGATACACTCGCCTCTATGCCTCAAGGAATGACAATAGTAGGAGGGGATTTCAACGCCGTCATGCAACGAGCGCTCCACGCCACAGGGATTCCCTCTCTTGCTCGCACCTCTCACGCCAAAATACTTACAGATTGGGCTGCAGCTATGGGGCTCTGCGACGTATGGCTTATATGGAACCCACTCACACTTCAGCAGCGCACCACAGTCACTCTCGCATTGACTTGGTGTTCATGCCTGCCCCTGAGTGCACTAATATCAGGGACATGGATATCCTCCCCCAAGGCATTTCAGACCATTCACTGTTGCTTCTAACTATGGGTGGTCCACCCACTGCTCTTCGTCCGATTTGGAGAATGAACGCATGGTTGCTTCAAGACCACAAATTCAAAGAGGCCCTCAAAGCCGACATTGAACAATACTTTCTCACGAACCTGGCCTCAGTCTCTTCGCCGGGTACCCTACGGGAGGTGGGCAAAGCCACGTCCCGCGGGCACGCCAAGAGTCACCTCAAAGCCCAACGAGTAGCTAGAGATAGCAGATTCACTCTCCTGGAAACCCGAGCGGCTCAACTGGAAAGAAACGCCAGTGGCTTGTCCGATGATTCCCACCTGCGTGAACTGGCGCTGGTGAGGGATGAGATCAGGCAGATCTCGCTGGACTCGGCTAAACTCCTTTGGAGGTCCTCAGTAGCCCGTGTCTACAGATGGGGCAATAAAAATGGGAAACTACAGCACAGACTAACAACCTACCCCTAGCAGCCTGGATAATTCCAGAGATCTGCGACTCGACGGGACATACTCACCACTCTCCCCGAGCAATAGCCCAAACCTTCGCAGACTATTATTCCGAACTATACTCCACCCGGAACCCTCATTGGAGGAACTGATCGCCCAAGAGGACCTCCACCTCCCTGCATTATCTGCAGTTGAGCCCGATGGACTGGAAGGTCCGATCTCATGCGAAGACATACTGAGAGCCATTTCATTGGTTTCTGCCGGCAAGACCCCGGGCCCAGACGGCTACCCACAAGAATAGTACTCTGCCTACAGAGACATACTCACCCCTCGCCTGGCCGCTCTATATGAGGAAGCCATTGAAAAGGGCTCCTTCCCTCCGGAGACAGATACAGCCACCATAGTTCTCATCCCCAAAACACAACCTCCCTCCCCAATGTGTGCGGACTACCGCCCCATCTCCTTGAATAACACGGAGATTAAAATCTTTGCCACGGTCCTTGCTCAATGCCTCAAACCTTACCTCAACAAATTGGTTCACCCTGACCAATGTGGGTTCATGCCGGCACGAGCACCTGGCACTTCCTACGGTGTCTCCACGTGGCTCTGGCTAACCGTCAGGTACTAACCCCCTACCTAGCGCTTCTCCTAGTCGACTTTGAGAAAGCCTTTGATTCGGTCGACTGGGGTTACCTTGGGGACGTCCTGAGGACGTCCTGTGGGTTTTGGGCCTGGGCCCCAAGTTCCGTCATATGGTGTGTGTCCTGTACTCCAAACCAACTGCGCGGGGACAAGTCAATGGCGTACTCTCTGACATCTTTCCGATAGGCAGGAGGACGAGGCAGGGGTGCCCCCTTTCGCCCCTCCTCTTCGCCCTAGCCATGGAGCCCCTAGCCAATTTCGTTCGCTCTGACAGTCGGGTTCAGGGCTGGCGGTGGGGAGGATCCCATGATGACAAAATCTCGCTATATGCGGATGATGTCCTACTGTTTCTAGCGGACCCAGTCCGATCTGGCCCCCGGTGCTTGCAAATCCTACACTCCTTTGAGTGGATCTCTGGTCTGCGTCTGAACTCAGCCAAGTCAACCTTGGTCCCCCTACACATATCCGGGGATTGCTTCGACTGGCAGTCCACCATTCCTATCCATCGGCAATCCTTTAAGTACCTAGGGATATGGGTCGCTCTGTTACCAGACCTGGCCTGGGCACTCAATGTGACCCCCCTAATCGCCAAAACCAACCAGCACCTACTGAAATGGGAAAAACTACCACTCAACCCACTAGGACGCATAGCTTTATTTAAAATGATGATCCTCCCGCGGTTCCTCTACATTCTCAAAAATATACCGCACCACAACCCCCGAGCCTGGTTCCGAGGCATAGACAGTCTAATCATAAAATTCCTCTGGAACGGTCGGCGACCCTGATCCAGCGCAATATTAGCCAACAACATTCATACACCATATACTCACTTGGGCCCATACATTCATACTACACTAATACTTACGCTGGGTGTCAGATGTACTCTTTTATCAAAATCCCTGCTACCAATTACCTTCTGATTGAAGAGTAATAACTTACCAATGGATCCTTTGCAAATTGGGAAGTTTAAAATGAGTGACATTCATTTAGTTCATAATCCTGAAATAACCACTGAGTGAGGAAGTTTTAAAATGTTTATCTAAAATTTTAGCAGAGTAAAATACAAAACAAACACGGTACTTGATTGTAATACCCAAGAAAAAGCATAGAAATGATTTTGCTAATAAATGACGGTGTTTAAGGAAAAGAAGAGAATAGAGACAGCAGCGCAACTAAAGGTTGCAGTATAGTTACCTAAATGCGAGAACCAAGCCCCTTAGCCAAGGAGTTGGAAAGGATAGGACCCAGGAAGGATGAAGAGCAAAGCCCTCTTCCAGGATCAGGACAGGACCAGTGACCTCTCTATAACGACGCCTGCGCCGTTCCCCTCTCTGGTACTCAGCTTCTCCTCGATTCTCCCGTTCTAATGGACTCCGCCGCCCCCTCCTCAGGACCTCTGAAATCGATCAGCTTAGCGGTCTGGAGCTTTTCATGGAATCTTGCTCTCTTCTGTTCTCTCTTGCTCTGTCTTCGGGATTATCTGTTCTGCAGCATCTCCTTCTTCAGACTCTCAAGATCTCCGACTAAAGTAATTAGCTAATTCTATATCTGTTATACCCTTCTACACCCATGTACCTCCCCTTAATGTTGCTAAAATATGGGATAACTACTTCTGATTGGACAGGGACAGGGGGTGAATTCTCGCACCATATCAAATTTGGCCTAAATTGTGAAGCCTATTGTTTTTAGCTTCCCGCCCCTTCAAATTAATACATTCACTTTATTTCCCACCCGTCTCATGACAAATGATATACAAATTTTATTCAAATGTATCGAATTGCGACGGAAAAGCAAAGTAGAACATCTTCGGCCAGCGGGTCATGGCCTTGGGTGATGTCCAAGTTGACTTCACTTTGGCAGGCATACAGGACACATGCGCAGAACCATCTGTCTCTCGAGTTTCAAGTCACCAACCCAGGCCCAAGTTTACGAATTACTAAAAGTGCAAGAAGAAAATATTAAAATCACAAATAAAATGTTTCACTGTATGCCCACTTTTTCTACACTACTCCCATTTAATTATAATACTATCCTGCATTAGTAGCATTAAGAAAACGACAATTTAATAATGACATGAGAACAAGCTTAAGCATGTGAAAACATTAAGCGGCCATTTTAGTGCACACTGCGCAGAAGCAGAAGTTTCCCACCAAGCAAAGAAAGACGTCACACCATGTGATCAGGTTGCGACATGCGCAATGAGGTTCCCGCGCTTTAGCGGCCATTTTGGATTACAGACAAGCGTTATTCATTAGTAAAACACATAGGCAAGCTTCTGTCCCTCTTGTGTTTGTGAATGCAAAGGTTAGTATTGACAATACAAGTTTGATAAATTAATACTATGAGGAGGATTGCGTACAAGCAAGTTTCATTTTTGAAACCTTGCTCCATCAATCCCCTCTCTGATGGCGTTTCTGAGCCATCAAAAACACTACCCTCAATCAGATGCCAACTTCTAACAAATCGTTTCATTCTCATTTTTACATTTTCTGTTTTTCACATCCCCTTTCAACTTTTTGTATAATTCACTTCTCCATTCTTCAAGTTCTATTTCATCTAGTTTTCTCTTCTTTCCTTTTCCTGTCACTTTATATGTTCCATTCTTTCTACAGCATTTGCACCATATTGTTATTGCCAAGATTATTATTGCTATCCCTGCTAAGGGTACTAATATTTGACCTATAAGTCCTTTTCCTACATTAGCAAACCAGGTTCCAATTGACGAGATACTATTTGTCAATCTTTCCCATACACTATCAACTTCCAGTGGTTTAAGTTCTTTCTCAAGTTTAGTTATGTTCTGAATATACGTTCCAATTTCTGCACTCTTATCAGGAATATAAGTGCATCAATATTTCGTCTTCAATAATTTACAGACTCCTCCCTCTTTTGCCAATAGAATGTCAAGAGCAAGTCGATTTTGCATCACCATAGATCTAATCGCAACCATCTCCGCATTAATCATTAGAAAACCTCCAGCAGTATCCGTTGATAAACGATCAACCACTGTAGACAATTTGCATATTTTCCTTGAGTTCAGAATTATTCCCACTGAAGGTATCAATGCACCAAATATATCACCTACAATTTCTGAAAAACTAGCTCTTTTACTACGTATTAATTCGCTATTGTTTTCATTGCTCCCAGTGTTTCTTTTTACGTGGTATATCTTTGGAAAAACTATTCCAAAATAACAACTTCCATACCACCGTGCAGGAAGCCTAAAGTAAGCCTTATTCCCACATACATAATAAATTCCAGGAAAACTTAGGGGCATATTAGCAAGAACCACGTTAAAATTATCGCCGTTTTAGCGGCAGGAAACTGCCGCTAAATCGGCGATAATGGGCTTGCTAATATGCGTTATAGAATTCAATAGAAGCCCAGGTTAGATGTGCAGGACATCTAACCTGGGCTTCTATTGGAATTCTATAACGCATATTACCAAGCCCATTATCGCCGTTTTAGCGGCAGTTTCCTGCCGCTAAAACGGCGATAATTTTAACGTGGGTCTTGCTAATATGCCCCTGAATCTGTTCCTCCTTTGAGTCCCCAACCTCCAAGAATTAAAAAACATTCACTGGTACCGATGAAAACATTGTTATAATCAGTCTTTAACCTATGAAGACAAATTTTCCCTGTCTTTACGAAATCCAGAGCCATAGCAGCTTGAGCTTTGCCAGGTGTATAACTCCCTTCTTTCTCCGCCCAAGGTGGCAAATGAGCCTTATGCTCAGAAGCTTTCTTTTGAAAATCTTGTCTTCTATCTTCTACTAAATTCAAAAATATCTTTTCTTCTTCTAGTAAAGAACATGTTAGATTGTGTCTATGTGCATGTGTTATGTCTATCAATTTCATTGTTAAGAAAAACTCTCCCATAAACTGTGCGTCTTGACTACTAAGCACTGGGTTCATACTCTTGCGAATCGGAACTTCAGAAAATATCACATCTAAGTTTGAATAATAATACTGCAGTCTACCTGTTCTATAAAATAAACTTGTTAATACACTACATGAGATGCCATATGTCAGTGGTAAGTGATGGTATGTTAATCCTTCCGCTACTGATTCAGGTAACTTCATACAGACATAACAATTACTAACTTCCATTGTGTCTACATACTGAAACAATAACTTTGTGAAAACATTTAAACTAGTGTCGTTATCAGCTATTTCATGATGAATTTCTGCCTCATCTTCTGCCATTAGTTCTACTCTATTGCCCTTCATGTTTGCTGTCCTCCCTTTAGTTTTGTTATTAATCTTCTTATCTATTATCATAAGGTAAGGAACTGCTACAATCAGGACTAACCATACTATAAGCACCAATACTAGACTACATATGCAAATTGCACAGCATCTTCTACAACAATTTCGTTTTGGTCTCCCAACAACTCTATCGTCAGGCATTTTTCGACAAGGAAGATTGCTCTTCTTATCTTTTCTTCTTTTCCTTAGAGGATTCTTTTGTTTAGTCAGGGTGGTCTTGTTTCTTCTTCGTACGTTAGTTCTGCACTTGTTCCTTCGCCACCACTGTCACTTGACTCTGAGCTTTCAAAATCTTCAAGAATTATATAAGTCCAGTCAGGACCCTTGAATTTATTATTCACAAGATTCAGTCTTTTGCTTTTTCTTTTCCCTGACTTTTTCTCTTGATCAGTTTGACTTGTTACTTCAGGTACTTGATCTGGATCTTCACTTCTGGTTGTTATATGGTACTTTACTCTTTTAATGACACTTGGCCAATGATCTCCTTTTCTTGTCTTCTTGGTTGGCACTGTTTCTCTGTTTTCGTCTTCAGAGATCTCGTTATTTTCACTGCTTAATACTGTTTTGTTTTCTTTGATTACTGCTTCTTTTGTTTGTTCTTTTTCAGGTCTGATTGGTTTCTCTTCAGTAGCTCCACTATGACTTTCAAAATTTTGACCTTGTTCTTTGTTTATTTCTTCATGTTCATTGTTATCGACCCCTTTTTCTTCGGTGTATTCTTCTTGATCTAACTGATTCTGATCAGGGCTTATTGCACTGTGAACTTCTGCAGCCTGACCGGATTCTTCTAACCCTGTCTGTCCCTGTTCAAAGTCTATTAGATCTTCACTGTTTTGAGTCCAATTTTCTTTCCCTATCTGATTTTGTTCAGGATCTTTTACTGTCTTTTCTTCTTGATCCTGAACTGCTTCTTCTTCACCTATCTGATCTTCTTCAATTTCTTCCAATTTAGTTTGACTTCTCGTTCTGTGGTATACTTCAGGAACTTCTACCACTGGTATCCAATCCTGACTTGTGCTCGGTTGTTCTCCGTCAGCTTCTCTCGAACCTCGAGCCTGAGATTCCTCCGCTGGGCAACCTTCAGCTTCTTCAGTGATTGGTGTTGTCTGTGAATTCTCTTCTTCAGGGTCTGGTACTCTCTTTGTGTGGCTTACGTGAATCCAATTAGGAAATCCTGCACACTTCACTGCTGTATTGGTGGTCAATATAACTTGACAAGGTCTGCTCCACCTGGGTGATAGACACGTTTCTCTGGTGTGATTCTTCACTACCACCCAATCACCAGGATTCAGATCATGTTCTAGTTCAGGCTGCCTGGAAACTGCGTTTTCTCCAACCTGGTGAGAGACAGAACGCACTAGGTCAGCCAATCCTTTGCAATAATCCAGAACCATATCATCAGATATATTCACTAATTTGTTTGTGGGAACATGTGTTTGTCTCATTGCTCTTCCCATCAGTATTTCATGGGGGCTCAATCCTGTCGTTCTGTCAGGTATGCTTCTGAGTCCCATCAAGACAAGTGGCAATGCGTCTGGCCACTCTAATGATGTTGATGCACACATTTTTCCCAATCTTGACTTTATAGTGCCATTCAATTGTTCAACCACTCCAGAAGCCTCTGGGCGATATGCACAGTGCAATTTCTGCTTGATTTGAAATGCTTCACAGATTATCTGAATCACTTCGCTGTTAAAGTGTTTTCCTCTATCTGATTCTAAAGATACTGGGAAACCAAACCTAGGAATGAGCTCTCGTAGCAACAGTTTTGCGACTGTAATGCTGTCATTTCTCCTAGTAGGATAAGCCTCCACCCACTTTGAAAACAGACACACTATGACTAGTACATATTTTAGTCCTCTGCATGGTGGTAACTTTATGAAGTCGAACTGGAGTCTTACAAATGGGCCCTCTGCTTTTCCAATCTTTCCAAACCCAATTATCGTTTTCCTGCCTGGATTATGCATTTGGCAAGTTAGACATCTCTGGCAAAGACTCTCTGCAACAGCCCTGAATTTGGGATTGTACCAATTTTGTCTGAACAGCCTAATCATTGCATCTCTCCCTATGTGTGTGTCTCCATGATGCATTCTGGCCATTTGTGAGAGTAAACAGTCTGGCATGACTGGTCTGCCATCTGCACTGATCCACACTTCATCCTCTCTTCTTTGGGAACAACCTACTTTGATCCACAAATTCCTTTCACTTTCATCAACCTCATCTTGCAATTTCTTGACATCATTCCAAGTTTCAGGTGGCATATACAGCATAAGTTGGCAGCTGATTCCCATTCTTTCCACCCTCTTATTGACTGACATTCTGGTTTTGGCACAATGTTGAGCCACCAGATCTGCATATCTGTTGCCGACTACCACCCAGTCATCTCCTGACTGGTGTGCGGAACATTTCACCACAGCAAATTCTTTTGGTGATTGTATTGCTTCTAGCAATTCCCTTACAAATTGTCCATTTTTGATGGGGGATCCAGAAGAAGTCATGAAATCCCTCTGCATCCACAGTTGGCCAAAATCATGCACAACCCCGTAACCATATTGACTATCAGTAAATATAGTTACTCTCTGATTCCTCCCAATTTTGCGAGCTTTTATTAATGCAATCAATTCAGCTACTTGTGCAGATTTTACTCCTGGTAAATAGGATGCTTCGACTATTCCCGTTAATTCACATACCGCATAGGCAGCAGTTAGTTTACCATCTTCATGTCTTTGACATGAACCATCGACAAATAGCTCCCTGTCTGGCTTTTTAAGAGGCTGTTCCTCTATGTCTGGGCGTGGTTTTGTACATAATTCTGTAATCTGCACACAATCATGTTCATCTTCTTCGCCATCTTTATTTGTTTCGTGATATGGGTCTGGTAATAAAGTTGCTGGATTTATTATCGTACACCTTACCATGGTCACATTTTCAGCACCCATTATTATTCTCTCATATTTAGTCAGCCGACTAGGAGTAAGATGCTGAGTTCGGGTTCTTGTCAACAGAATCACAACTGCATGTGGAACATACACTTTTACCGGATGTCCCATCACAATTGACTCACTTTGTTCAATGCTCAAACAAGTAGCTGCCACTGCTTTTAAGCATCCTGGCAACGCGGCTCCTACTGGGTCCAATGTAGCAGAAAAATACGCTATAGGACGTCTGTCTAGTCCATATCTCTGAGTTAGTACAGAAAGTGCGCAATTTTCTCTCTCTTGACAGAATAATGCGAATTCTCTTTTATAATCAGGCATGCCTAAGGCAGGTGCTGAACAAAGGGCGTTTCTCAATTTTACAAAAGCTTCTACACTTTCATCCTCCCACTCAACAGGGTCCTTTGCTTTCTTTTTTGTCATGTTAATTAAGGGCTTAGCTAACATGGAAAAATTTGGTATCCATTGTCGACAGTAGCCTACTATTCCTAGGAACATTCGCACTTGTCTTTGGGTTACAGTCATTTGCATTCTCTTTATTAATTCTACTCTTTCAGAGGTTATTCTTCTTTTTCCCCTCTCAATTTGATGTCCCAGATATTTAACAGCTGTCGTGCAAAACTGTAACTTTTCAGGTGAGACTTTATGCCCTTCCTCAGCCAAAAGATTTAATAATGGTATGGAATCAACAACACAGTCTTCTCTGGTGGTCGACGCCACCAATAAGTCGTCGATATATTGGACTAAGACTGAGCTTCCTGGCCTCACTAGTTTTTCAAAGCACCTTTTCAGTATCTGGTTGAAGATGGAAGGACTTTCTGTGTACCCCTGAGGAACACGATTCCACACATAGACTTTATTCTCGAATTTGAATGAGAAAAGATACTGGCTGTCTGGATGCAATGGTATTGAAAAGAATGCTTGACACAAATCAATTACTGTGAACCATCCTGCATTCCAAGGGATCTGGTATAGAATTACTGCAGGATTTGGTACTATGGGACAACATGGTTCTACAATCTTATTTATTTTCCTCAGGTCCTGAACAATCCTATATTTTCCACTAGGTTTCTTTAGCCCCATTATAGGTGAATTACATGGGCTACTCATTACTTCTTTTAGGATGTTTTGTTCTACCATTCGATTTATTTCTTCAATGACTCCTGCTTTTACTTCTGCACTCATTTTGTACTGTCTGGTATTTGGGAAAATTGCACCTTCTTTTACAGTAATTTGAACTGGATCTATTTTTGCCATAAGTCCTACTTCTTTTCCGGTGAAATCCCATACTATGGGGTTTACTGTACCTTTTAATTCTTCTGGCAACTCATCTCTTGTTATTAACGAAAACATCTCGTCTACTTCTGTACCTTGTTTTGCAACCATAATTTTATATACATGGTCCTCATCTGGTGTCTGAACTGCCACACCATCTGGCTGTGCAGAAAATTGTACAGTTCATTTTGCACAATAAATCCCTACCTAATAAATTCACTGGACTAGAATCACACACTACAAATTGATGCATTTCTCTAAAGTTTCCTATTTTGACTTCCATTGGTTCTGGTAAGAGGTGTTCTAATTCTTTGATTAGCTACCCCTACTACTTGGATATCTTCACCAGAGAGAGGAAGGTCTGGGATGTCTGCTGATCTCACAGTAGACCTGGTAGCACCAGTGTCCAAAAGGAAAGTAATATCATTACCTTTCACATTCCCTTCAACATATGGACCAGACTGATCTACCTGTAAGGATGCGCCAAGTACGCACTCCTTCTTCCCCTCTCCTAGGCACCGTCATGAGTTGAATTGACAGAAATTGTCCTGCAAAAGAAATTGTGATGTCATATAATCATTCTTACCACTTCCTCCTGGGTATCCGATGTCTGTACCGGGCTTTGCTCTGCTTACATTACCCTGAACAGGTGGAGGTGGCAACTGACTCTGAGGATTTACACCCTGCTGTGAGTCATTCTGCGTCTGTGGATTTAAGTTTTGATTTGGGCCATTATTATTCCGAATCTTTTTACATTCGTCCTTCCAATGCCCCAATTTTCCGCATCCATGACAAGGAAATTTCTTTTTAGCTTCTTCTCTACTCATTCGTCCTCTAAATTTTCCACCATTCCCAGTATCACCACTCATTCCAGAATCTTTTCCTTGATTTTCACTCGGATTTTCCAAATTAATTCCCTGTTTCTCAGCCATTTTCACCTGTGCCCACATCACTTTTTCCTGCAATTTCTTGTGTCTATCCTCAATATCGTCTCCACAATATTTTGCATATTTCAAAATCTCATCAATGGGCTTCCCCTGCCAACACAGCATGTGTTGTTTAATCATCTGGCAAATCTCCGGCTTCAGACCGTAAACAAACCGATACACAAACTGACTCATGTTCTTGTCTCCAATGTCCTCAAATCCACTATACTGTTTAAACACCTGCAATAGGCGCTCATAGTAAGAATGTACTGATTCACTAGCTTCTTGGGTGGTTCGATCTATTTTCACCCAATCTGTTTCTTTCAGGGGTATTTTCCCTTTCAGGTATGTTATCACCTGCTGATACTTTTTCATCACGTCATTTGACGGGGCACCTGTTTTCGGATCTCTGGGATACTCATCACTTGGCCAATCCACTGTGATCTTACAATCTGTCCATAAATCGGCAGGTACCACTATGTCAAACAGACCATCCAAATCCTTCAACAATACCTTTGACACCTTCACAAACCTTTCAACCTGCTTGTACCATTCAATTGGCTTTTCCCTCAGCTTTGGAAAATCATTCGTAAATGATAAAATATCCTGTCTGCTCCATGGGACATGTACATATCCTCCTCCTGCAACTTCTCGCATTGGATACATTTGATCTGCTTTTCCTGCTTCCTTCATCACATATTCAGATGCTGTTCTACTTGTTCGTGCCTCTTCCTTCTTCTTGGCCCACCTAGTTCTCCATTTATCTAGGTCTCCCCATTTTTGTAAAACTAACATTAATTCTCTTATTTGTAGTCTTTTTCCAGAGGCATTCATATTTTCTAAATCTTTGTCTGAAAATTCTGCTCTATAGGGTTTCTGTAGTACTTTTGATCTCCCTATTTCTATTCCCATCTGTAGTGCTAAATTGGACAATTTTTCATGAAATAACCTGACATTTCTAGTGATACTCCTGCACAGGAACAATAATTCTTCTTCATCATAGGTATTTAAGCGTTCTAGTCCTACATTTCCTGCTATTATTTCTTCTAATTCAACTTTTAATTTATGAATATCCAGTATTTTTGGAGGTGTGCACAGCTTGTCTGATCTGTGTACCCACCTTTCTAAATCTTCAGGTGTCACTATAGTGGCACTCTTTGCCCCCGATGAAGTTATTAAACTCACATCTTTTGAACCCTCAGGTACCTCTTTTCTAGGAGTGCCCTTGACTGGACCTCTGATAGGCAAGTCCATGAGAGATATTGTGGAATCACAATCACTAAATTGATCTTCAATTATAACTGGAGCTTCATGTTGTGGAGGATTTACAGGAGTATTCATAGGAGTGGGTGCAGGTATCAATGGAGGGCAGTTTCCTTGAGTACCATATAATGGAACTACTGGACCAATTGTTACAGGAATAGTCAATGAATCAGGATGTACTTTTATCTGAGTTATTTTCCGTACTAATTCTGCTCTGGTCTTTTCTAGAGCTTCCTTTTCTTTGTCATGAAGTATTCTAGTCGGGGTGAATTCATGCATTACTTGTGGTACCATTGGAGTTTGTGGTGGTGCACTAGGGGGGCCTCCACTTGTCCCTTCCTGATATGGTGGAGGGTTTCTTAACATTTCTTCCATAAATTCGTCTTCTGAATCCTCATTTCTCATTAAATGTTTTGTCTTTTCTGTACATTTGCCTCCTGATTTCTCTCCTTCTGTGAATAATGGATACAGTCCCTCTGTAATCATTGCCCTTCTCCATTGTTTCATCTGACCTTCTCTCGACTCACGTAAATATCTGGGGAAAAATCCTGGATAACTCCTATTGCTTCTAGATTGGTCACGTTCAAACGCCTCAGTTTCCCACTCTTCTAAAGCTTCATATTGAGTTAATCTAGGTCTGGGTTCTAAGTCATTCATCCTTAATCTCAAATTTTGAAGAATTCGCCCATTGAACGTGCCATTTTCAGGAAATGCTAATATCCCATCATTTTTGGTATATTCTATCCAATTCTCCATCCATACACAAGTATGATAACCTCTCTCCATCATCATGAATGATGCTGGCGTTTTAGCTGGTGGAATAATAATTCCTTCTCTGGTTTTGATTGGTTTGTCCTTTTTAAAATAATTCTTAATCTTTTGTAAGAATTACATTTTTTTTCTTTCTCCGTACATCTTGGGTAGGTACCGATGTATAAAATTATATTCTGCAAAGCCTAAATATCTCCTATCCGGACGAGTTCCTGTTAATGTCGGATCGCGTTTTAACATGCAATCCTTTACCCACTAGGAATTTCGCTTCTATGATTTTAACCAATCAAGTGTCTGCTAACTTTTACTTCCGAACCAATCCTTGCGCGGCCTTTTGGTGACGTTTGTCTGTCAACCCCTCCTTTACAATATGCTCTTTTCTGTCCTCGCTGGTTTAACCAATCCCAGCGCGGCACTTGTGACGTCTGTACTACTCCTGACTACTGACCCCTCCTTTACAAGAGTCTATCCACACCCGCTATTTCAACCTATCACAGCGCGGCGTTTTGCGACGTCAGCTCCCTCTCCGGCAACTGACCATCCCTTTACAAAAATTTACGCAAACTTGTTTTCTCTATAATTCTTAATTAAATTTCAGTAACAACATAAAACATTCGCTATCGTGCCAGTTTCCACTAATTTCGAAAAAGATAGTTTCTTCTCACACTTAGTAAAACTTTTCCGTTTACTAAAACATACACTACGAGTAAAACCCTTCCGCTTACTCTTCACACAAGCTCCAGAAATACCTGTTACTTCTTCAATGTTACCCTTTCTAGGTGATATAACATCAAATGTTCATTAGCGTACCCTTTTTGCTATTACTCACACACATAGAGTCCCTAACGAGTACTGAAGTCCTGCTTAACTTCTCAGTACTATTTCTGCCTGACAGATAACCTCACTGCAGTATGGCTTCCACTTGCCACCCGCTATTCTTTTTACCCTGGGGTATTCTGGACAACATAAAACAAAACTCAAAAATAAGCGGAATGTTAGTTCATAAAAATACAAAATAAAATTCTCATTACCCAATTAACAAAGAGTAACCATAACCGTCCTCTGCTTACCAGAAAACTGATCCAGCGCAATATTAGCCAACAGCATTCATACACCATATACTCACTTGGGCCCATACATTCATACTACACTAATACTTACGCTGGGTGTCAGATGTACTCTTTTATCAAAATCCCTGCTACCAATTACCTTCTGATTGAAGAGTAATAACTTACCAATGGATCCTTTGCTAATTGGGAAGTTTAAAATGAGTGACATTCATTTAGTTCATAATCTGAAATAACCACTGAGTCAGGAAGTTTTAAAATGTTTATCTAAAATTTTTAGCAGAGTAAAATACAAAACAAACAACGGTACTTGATTGTAATACCCAAGAATAATACATAGAAATGATTATTGCTAATAAATGACGGTGTTTAAGGAAAAGAAGAGAATAGAGACAGCAGCGCAACTAAAGGTTGCATGTATAGTTACCTAAATGCGAGAACCAAGCCCCTTAGCCAAGGAGTTGGAAAGGATTAGGACCCAGGAAGGATGAAGAGCAAAGCCTTCTTCCAGGATCAGGACAGGACCAGTGACCTCTCTATAACGACGCCTGCGCCGTTCCCTCTCTGGTACTCAGCTTCTCCTCGATTCTCCCGTTCTAATGGACTCCGCCGCCCCTCCTCAGGACCTCTGAAATCGATTCAGCTTAGCGGTCTGGAGTTTTCATGGAATCTTGCTCTTCTGTTCTCTCTGCTCTGTCTTCTGGATCATCTGTTCTGCAGCATCTCCTTCTTCAGACTCTCAAGATCTCCGACTAAAGTAATTAGCTAATGCTATATTCTATTATACCCTTCTACACCCATGTACCTCCCCTTAATGTTGCTAAAATATGGGACAACTACTTCTGATTGGACAGGGACAGGGGTGGATTCTCGCACCATATCAAATTTGGCCTAAATTGTGAAGCCTATTGTTTTTAGCTTCCCGCCCCTTCAAATTAATACATTCACTTTATTTCCCACCCGTCTCATGACAAATGATATACAAATTTTATTCAAATGTATCGAATTGCGACGGAAAAGCAAAGTAGAACATCTTCGGCCAGCGGGTCATGGCCTTGGGTGATGTCCAAGTTGACTTCACTTTGGCAGGCATACAGGACACATGCGCAGAACCATCTGTCTCTCGAGTTTCAAGTCACCAACCCAGGCCCAAGTTTACGAATTACTAAAAGTGCAAGAAGAAAATATTAAAATCACAAATAAAATGTTTCACTGTATGCCCACTTTTTCTACACTATTCCCATTTAATTATAATACTATCCTGCATTAGTAGCATTAAGAAAATGACAATTTAATAATGACATGAGAGCAAGCTTAAGCATGTGAAAACATTAAGCGGCCATTTTAGTGCACATTGCGCAGAAGCAGAAGTTTCCCACCAAGCAAAGAAAGACGTCACACCATGTGATCAGGTTGCGACATGCGCAATGAGGTTCCCGCGCTTTAGCGGCCATTTTGGATTACAGACAAGCGTTATTCATTAGTAAAACACATAGGCAAGCTTCTGTCCCTCTTGTGTTTGTGAATGCAAAGGTTAGTATTGACAATACAAGTTTAATAAATTAATACTATGAGGAGGATTGCGTACAAGCAAGTTTCATTTTTGAAACCTTGCTCCATCAACCCCGTATGCCCTCCGACACTGCCAGATTCCACCTTTTGATGGAGGTATGGTGCTCACGAACCTCTATCTGTACTATCTGGCAACCCGTCTCCTGGTGGTCCATGATTGGTTCAATGGGGGTTGGTCTGACCCAGCCTACAGAACTGAACTCAGCGACCTGGGCCTTTCCCGCGTTCAAGCCATGCTATATGGATCCCCCATCCCCAGAGACCTCCCCACAGTGACCCGCGCGGTCTTCTTGGCCTGGCGCGCTTCCCTACAATACACTCACTGGCAGAACAAGCTGTCCCAGCAAATACCGCTTTGGCAGGGTACATGGCTGCGGCAGGTGGTGAATCTAGCGGGCTTTAGAAGCTGGGATCTCATTGGTATCTCACAACTTGGGGACTTGTGGGTCAGCGACCATATTCGTTCCTTTGTCGACTTACAATCTAGATATGCTCTCCATCCATCTCAGTTCTACAGATATTTGCAAGTCCGTCACGCCTTAGACACGCATATAAAATCCGGCACTTCACTGCCAGAGCACAGTCCCCTTGAGGCCCAGGTCATGATGGTCAACCTCGGAAGAGGCGGGGTCTCCCGCATATATCGCTCACTAACAAACAACGGTCCCGCATCTCTTGACCAGCTGAAACTTAGGTGGGAGGCATGGTTGGGTCCACTAGAGGATGAGGACTGGAGGGATGCACTGATGGGGCCTAGAACTATCACCGCTTTGGCCAGGCTTCGCCTGGTCCAGCTCTACTACTTGCACACCTCCTACCTCGCCCCCAGTTGCCTACACAAAGCAGGCCTTATTCCAAACCCGACGTGTCCGAGGTGCGGCTCAGATCCTGCGGATTTCTTTCACATAGTATGGACATGCCCACACATTGCCCCCTACTGGATCGCCTTAGAAGCGGAGCTCACAGAGGTTTTAGGATGGGAAGTTCCACACAATCCCCTGCACATATTACTGGGCGTCAGTGATGGGTTGAACAGGTCCAGGGCAGACAAGACATTCCTGGAAACTGCTCTAGTGGTAGCCAAACGTGACATAGCGGCCGCGTGGAAGAATCCCATCCCGCCCACTATAGCTAAATGGCGCCGGGGAGTAGACTGGTGTGCCACACAGGAACTCTCATTGTACGAAGCCAGAGGTTGCCCTGCCAGACATCGGAAAATCTGGGGCAAATGGCTGGGTATGCTGGACTGAGCGTCACCTCTAGATCTGTGGGTCTAGCTCGTTATGCCCCTGGGGGGGAGAGAAATTACACTGTACTTTGTTGTACCTGTACGGTGTGCCGAAATCCACATGTTACGATGCGGCCTGATATGCTGTACTGTTTGCTTTTATTTTTTTTTCACTTCTTGGAAAAATCAATAAAATTGATTATCAAAAAAGAATTCTGAAAGAGAATCTATGCTAATGTCATTACTTAATACAGTTCTAGAGCACTAGCTAACAAGAGAAATAGAGGATAGAGGATACCTCAGGAGCCCATGTTGGTGTGCTTCATGTGGATCCCACAACATTTTCTTAGCTCCAACACCCTGCAAACCTCAAACTTTGCCTAAAACACACATTTTCCTCATGTCTGCAGGGCTTTAAGTGGGATTTAAAAACTGGGGGGGTCTCTCAAAGGGGCGTGGCCAATGTAGTTCAGGGCGTGGCTTAAAAACACGTAAGCTAGAAATCTGTGCTTAGCATAGTGTGCCGCCCGACTTGTATTTTGCTGTTTCTGTCATTGCATCCAGATATGTGATACAACAAGTAACATCTTAAATACAAGTCAGGACTATTGGCTTTGTCAATGGTTGTTAGTTGCATAAGATAAATAAGCAGCAACTATGGCTTATATATAATATTGGAAAAGCTTCCATTTAGACACCACGACAATGTTGCTGCTCCTGAGTTTCAAAAAGAGAAGGAAAATCCAGAGAGAAAATGACTCTCTTTAAAGGATTTCCCTTCCCCTACAAAGCTCACCTGGCATGACGTCATGCCGTAACTTCTCCACTAGTGAGAAGTGAGCAGTTTGAGCACGCGCACATCGATGTGCCTGCTGTCAGTGCAGTCCGGAAAAAAACGGACCGCCTGTGCCAGGGCACAAAACAGAGCCCGATAGAGACCAGTTTCAAGGCACCCTTTAAAAAACTGCCGGTGCTCAGCACCAGTGAGACCCGGCCCACTTTAAGCCCTGCATGTCTGTGAGGAAAAATTCTGGAATCTGTGAGGAGCCACAAATTTCCTACCATCCTGAGTTTCCCCACATCTCCCTATAAGAACAGGTACCTAACTTGGTTGGGTGGGTATTGGAAGCAGTATTTTCTGGATGGCTCAGACGATGATCCAGCCAGGCAGAATCTACCAACCCTGTCAAGGGCAGGTAATTACACTCGCTGTATAACCTGTTGTTAGATTTGGGGGTCTCTAGTTGGCAGAGGTAGGTACCTTTGTCCAAATAGGGACCCTTGAGTCTAGTCAGGGAAAGTAGGTACACTCCTGAAATAACCCCTGCTCACCCTCTTGGTAGCTTGGCACGAGCAGACAGGCTTAGTTCAGAGGCAGTGTGTAAAGCATTTGTGAACACATACAGTAATCAAATGACAACACTACAAATGGACACCACACAGGTTATATATTTTTAAAATAGGTATACTTTATATAGATTTATCACAAGACCATAAACAACAAAAATAATCCACAATACTGTCAAGAATCAAGAGTTCTGGTTAAAAATGCTTAAATCAAGGTGCTGTACGAGTCGGTAGCCTCCTCTGGCTACTTCGATGTAGAGAACAAACAGAGTCTAGCAAATCCAGCTGACTGCGTCGAGACGGGCCAACACAAGCGTAGACAGACTCGGTCACAGTACCTTTACTTGAAGCGGCAGGCACGGGCGTGCGAGCCGGATGGCTGTACGTCGTGGTCGCGTTGCAAAAATGGAAGTGTTGCAGGACGCGTTGTCCCTCGATGCGGTGCAGGCAGCGGCTCGTTGACGGAGTCGGTGAGACCAAGGCCGTGCGTTGCAGGGCGAGACGGTGCTTCGATGCGGTGCTGGCAGGCTGCGGTGCGGCGACGGAGCCGGATTCAGGAGCTGGCGTCGATCAGTCCGGACAGCGGTGCAAGTCGGGCGGTGCGTTGCGAAGCGTGCGAGCGGTGCCCAACTCCGGTGCGGTCACAGGACTCGAACTCAGCAGCAGTGACCGTGTCGGTCGGACCAGTTCGATTCGGTGTAGCGAGGCGTTGCGAGGTGCGGTGCTCACAGGTCACGGTGCAGGCAACGGCTCGGTGATGGCATCGAGACGGAGTCGGTGAGACCAAGGCCGTGCGTTGCAAGATGCGAGCGGTGCTCGATGCGGTGCCAACAGGACACCGAGCCGGTCGTTAGAGTCGGTCACAGCTCCCTACCTCTGTAGCCACTGAAACAGAGTTTCCAGCAGCAATTCACAAAGGCTGGTGAAGTCCACTGGTCCTGGGACTTCGTTACAGGGGGCAAGCTCTCTTCCAAGCCCTTGGAGATCCTTCACAAGTTGATGAAAGTAACAGCAAAGCAAAAGTTCCTTTCTCCTTTCTTTGGCAGTCAGGCAAACCACTGCAGGCCAATCCCCCAAGCAGCACTTCAGGCTTAGGGATAGTCTCTCCTCAGTTTCTTCTTGGTTCCACTCCTCAGCAAAGGTTTCTTCTTCTTCCCAAAAGTGATCTAAAGTTACTGAGTTTGGGCCCCAGTACTTATACTACTTTTCTCTTTGTTCTCTGGAGGCAGAGAGGCCTTTGCCTAGCTTAAACCAGTTCTGTGCAGCTTTGGAGCACTCTGTGTACATGACTCCTTCTTTCCTTTCAGAATGTGGGGCAGGGTACTCAGAAGCCCGGCAGGGGGTGGAGCCAGCATTGTGGCAGGCAGGCACAGCCCTATTCAGACCCAGATGCAACTGGTTGACGGAGTCGGTGAGACCAAGGCCGTACGTTGCAAGATGCAGGCGTTGCTCGATGCGGTGCCAACAGGACACCGAGCCGGTCGGGAGAGTCGGTCACAGCTCCCTACCTCTGTAGCCACTGAAACAGAGTTTCCAGCAGCAATTCACAAAGGCTGGTGAAGTCCACTGGTCCTGGGACTTTGTTACAGGGGGCAAGCTCTCTTCCAAGCCCTTGGAGATCCTTCACAAGTTGATGAAAGTAACAGCAAAGCAAAAGTTCCTTTCTCCTTTCTTTGGCAGTCAGGCAAACCACTGCAGGCCAATCCCCCAAGCAGCACTTCAGGCTTAGGGATAGTCTCTCCTCAGTTTCTTCTTGGTTCCGCTCCTCAGCAAAGGTTTCTTCTTCTTCCCAAAAGTGATCTAAAGTTCCTGGGTTTGGGCCCCAGTACTTATACTCCTTTCTCTTTGATCTCTGGAGGCAGAGAGGCCTTTGCCTAGCTTAAACCAGTTCTGTGGAGCTTTGGAGCACTCTGTGTACATGACTCCTTCTTTCCTTTCAGAATGTGGGGCAGGGTACTCAGACGCCCGGCAGGGGGTGGAGCCAGCATTGTGGCAGGCAGGCACAGCCCTATTCAGACCCAGATGCAACTCCTCCCTCCACTCTGGATGTAGATCTCTCTATTCAGCCCTGGGCTGCCTCACCCTGTCTCCTGTGGCCACCCCCAGCCCCTGTCACGCACAAACCAGACACACAATACACAAGCTGGCAGAGGCAGGCTGGATGGTTAGGCAAGAAAATATCCACTTTCTAAAAGTGGTATTTTCAAACACAGAATGTTAAAACCAACTTCACTAAAAGATGTATTTTATCATTCTGAGTTCAGGCATACTAAACTCGAATTTCTACCTAGTTCCCTGAGTCAGTTTAGGATTATAAGATGTTATAATCAAACTGCCCATTCTGGCCTATGGGGAACAGGTAGCCTTGCAATAGTAAAAAACGAAAATGGCTGTAATTCACTATTAGGACCGCCAGATCAACTCTGTCTCGTCTTCCTGCTTCCACACCCTCCGCCTCCTTCGTAAGACCTTCAAATGGATCCCCCTCGAACACCGAAAGACCGTCACTCACGCCCTGGTCACCAGCAGACTCGACTACGGCAACGCACTCTACGCCGGAATAAACAAAAACCTCACCCGCAAGCTACAGGTCATCCAGAACGCCGCCGCAAGACTGGTCCTCAACCTGCCAAAACACTGCCACATCTCCCAGCACCTGCGCACACACCACTGGCTCCCTGTCGAGGCGAGAATCACCTTCAAGATGCTCACCCACGCACACAAGGCCCTCCACGGCACCGGACCAGCATACCTGAACAGCCGACTCAAATTCCACGCACCCCAAAGGACCCTACGATCAGCCCAGCTCTCCTACACCGTGGTCCCCCGCACCAGAAAGACCAGATCGGGAGGCCGCTCCTTCTCCTTCCTCGCGGCCAAAGCATGGAACGCCCTTCCGCTCCACCTCAGACAGACAACATCGCTCCCCATCTTCGCAAGAAACCTCAAAACCTGGCTCTTCGACAGACCCTCTCCTTGATGGATGGAACCTGCACCCCCCCACCCCTAGCGCCTTGAGACCCTTACGGGTGAGTAGTCGCGCTTTAACAAACCCCTGATTGATTGATTGATTGATTGATTAGGACATCCCACACACACCAGGCATGTCCCACCTTATCCTTACAATGCACCCTGCCCGTAGGCCTACCATAGGGGTGTCTGATATGAAGAAAAGGGAAGGTTTGGGGACTGGTAGGTGGGTGCACTTACCAAGTCGACATGGCAGTCACAGACTGCGCACAGGCTCTGCAATGGCAGGCCTGAGACACACTTTACAAGCTACTTCTGTGGGTGGCACAACCAGTGCTGCAAGCCCACCAGCAGCATTTGATTTACAAGCCCTGGGCACACTCAGTGCACTGTACTAGGGTCTGACAGTAATTCAAATAAGCCAAACATGGAGTCACTAATTCACATCACAATTTACAATAGGGAGCACTTGCACTTTGGCACTGATTAGCAGTGACAAAGTGCCCATGAGCATCTAGTCCAGCAAAAACATATCGACAACAGTGGAGGCATTATGAAAAAATGGAAGGGAGACCCACGCCAAGGATGCCAGGTCTAACACCTGTGCTCACCCTTGGGTAGCTTGGCACTGAGCAGTCAGACTCATCACAGAGGCAATGTGTAAAGCATTGGCACAGCACTCACTCATATCAAATACCCTGTGCGGTACAAAAGAGACTTCACACAAGACATATGTGGAAAAATTGTTTGTATTCAACACAAGTATATAATCAATACAATGTGAAAATCAGGTACTTTTGGGCATAAATCACACCTGGAAATATTACTAGCAGTACTAGGCCCACTTGTGTTGTGATAATATCAAGAATATGCACTCTGGGGACAATTCCTAATCTAAACCCCTCACCCAGCACCCTTATGCGGTGCAACACGGTATACACTCTAGGTCCACCCCAACAATCCTTATAATTCAAACCCACACAGTTATAGGGGGCACCCTGGGTCACAAAGAAATCTGAAACCTGTACATTCAGGAAATGAGACCACTTTTATGCAGCACCGTGGGCTGGGGCCACGTGGGTAGAACCACACCGCCGAACAATGCTATTAAACACTGGCAGTGCACACAGTGTCACTCCCCCATTCACTCACTTTGCGCTGCTACACAGTGCCACTGATACCACCCTAGTCTGTACAGAACATTCTTGCACTCATACGCACTCAGCACCCTAAGGTGGTGCACTGATACTCAGAAGGTCAATTGATAAGACTCTTCAAACCCTGCGTTCCAAACCTCCCTCGCTCTCCAGTTCACCCTGTCTGTCCTATAACCCCGGGTGGAAGATCCACAGGTCACACTTAGCCTGGGTTCTTGGAAGTAGGTGGAGAAAATAACAAGTTTAATTAAGAGGTAGATGTAAACAACTGGGGTTTGATCGCCACTCAGGAAGTCACACACAGGTCTCAGAAAACAAGGGAGTCACGGAGTCTCTTGACCCACTTCTGAACTGTCTCGGAAGAGTTTCTCTAGCCCAGTCAATCTCTCTCGCTATTTCCTGGTGCCATGATGTCTTCGCAAGGGGCCAGGTGAGGAGAGGCCAGTTGGTCTGTCGAGATGAGGGTCAGGAAGGGAGCATGATGAATGGGGATTAACTCTGGGGAACCTCTTGGATGCAGGAGGCACCCCATCAGGTACCTGTATGGGGGATTTACAGGTGTTGCTTCACACACTGGCACAACTATTAGGCATTAGAGATGTTGCGCATTAAAGAATAATTCACCCTTTGGTGGTAATTTTCATAGACTCTCAGGGCTCAAGAGTACGTGTACGTGACGCAGGCCATGGAACAACTACAATGCAAACAGTGACATTAGTTTAGGCTAATGCTAGATGCTAACCATAGTGCCATTACAGTGCTGGATAGCATAATCTCCCCAATCAGCGCATGCCATAGAGTTCTGGTGCCAAGACATAGCAATAAAGCCTTCTCAGTGCAGACATTGCAACACTAAGCACCACTGGCTAAGTGCACGCACACGTTCAGAGCATTCATACAATGTGCAATGGTCCGCTGTGCTAATTTCTGCTACTATTCTAAGTCAACAAAGCAGTACCATGCCAAGGTACTGCCACATGCCGGGGTGAGCCATTATTCCGAGTCAACAAATCAGTACTGTGCAAAGTTACAGCCACGCCACATGCTAGGGTGCCCGAGGGCTCAGGCTGACAGATCCTGACACACAATGAAGAGTTGCAAATTCTGTACCTCCCTGAAAATGAGGCACAATGACTTGTGCACTTTGATATGGGTTGCACAACGCAATTCCGGTCATACACAATGGAGAGTTACAAATTCCGTATCTCCCTGGAAATGAGGCACAACGTCCGGTGCATATTGATTTGGGTTACACCAGACCAGTTCGGTCACCCAGACAGGCGCAAGTTTAGCCGAGCCAAATGAGGTAGAATGAGGCACTACTCCGGGTACACACCCACCTCCGAGGCTAGTACTCTGTGAATCGAACACTGCACACAATAAGTATGCAGTCGGCTTGATGCACTAAGGAGATGCCGCACGAACGATGAATTGGGCCAAGCAGGGTCTTACAAATGGTGAATCCACTCATGACAAATAAGATGTTTATGAGAGTCGGGGTCCCTGCAGTACAGGAACTACACATCTTAGATGCAGGCAAGGTTTCTGGGGCTCAGCACTAGGCAATCCGGTCTCTAGTCACAGTACTTAGTCCAGCATCCACGCCTCGCTGCCGCTGGGATTCAACAGACAAAGTAAGCCCTTGAGAGGGCACCGCTCTCCAGATGTCACAGGTAGATGTTGTAGGCCCTTCGTAGGAGATCTTTGAAGTCTTGAGATCTCTGAGAGAACAGAAGGTCCATCAACAGGCACTTGGAGAGCACACTTCAGGGTGCCACACTTCAGCAGGTCGTCAGCCCAGGACAGCCACTATTCGGACAGTTATCTTCCATGTGCACAACAGATTCCTCTGACACCGTGCACCACGCAGTGCGGGTTCTACGGTCCCGCTTCCCCACAAGCGTATCTCTGGTTTGCTGAAGCATGACGCCAGTAGTTATACTGAAGTGTGCCGTTGAAGTTGGGGTTGGTTCAGGGGGTTTTCCTTTGAACCACAGATGTCTCCCCTAAATTTCAGGCCTGTCTGCCATGGGGCCGTGGAATACAGATCTTAATCTTTAGTGAGGCCATGATCCGGCTTCGCAAAGCGAAGTGTCAAAACCTCCCCTACTAATCTATTCTGCCTGGCCCTCAAATGTCAGAGGTCTGTTGTTTCAGGTCATACTCATGGCTTATAGCTGCCTTTGGGGAATGCAGAGATGTGCTCCCCTGTCCTCCGGTATCGACTGGTGCCAGGCACCTAGGCACACAAAGAGTTTTAGAACAAAGAAATGCCCATAAACTATAAGTGGCATTTATAAGCGAGCTATGCCTAAACCACCTTTGCCATTAGAAAGGGGTTGGCACTGCGAATCCATTGATAGGAACATCATGAGGCTGCTCCACTGCAATCCACTGTTGCACCCCGAAGTAATGTCAAGTACTTCTCCATGTTAGCCTATGGGAAGAGCAAGCCTCATAGGTAGGGAAAACACACTGGGACATATTATCAAGAGAATTATCGCCGCTTTAGCGGCCGTTTTCGGCCGAAAAGCGGCGATAATCCTAACGCATTATTAACAAGGACACGCTAGCGCGTGTATCCTTGATTTAACTCCCGTTTCTGTCACCACTCGCTACGCATCGATAATGAGATGCAAAGTAGGCGTGGCTGACAGAAACAACATGGAAAAATATCGCGAAGGCAGCTTCGCGATATTAGCAAGGAGGGGTAGCGATGATAATAATCGTGCTACCTCTGGCCTAACGCAGGAATTTAACGTCTGCTAAATTCCTGTGTTAGGCATACCTAACATGGGAGGTGGATTATGGGGTTAAGGCCACAGGGCCTTATCACCAAGATCATCGCCGTTTTGGGAGGGACATCGCTGGTTTTTAGGCGATGTTTGGCCATTTGCCCGCTATCGCTGGAATATTTATCGCCATAGCGCTGAGCGTTGGTAATACAGCGCTAGCTTGGCGAGATATTCCAGCGATAGCCGGCGATAAAGAAAAGCGCGCTCGGCGATAATTATCGCCAAACCTAGATAATATGCCCCACTGGGTTTATTCCACACTACCTGAGTGCACATGAGCTAATGCACACACAGGCCTGCGATAGCAGGCTGGACACATAGACCCTGGCACCATCAGTGCCAGTGCACTCACAGAAGCCTGCAGTGGCAGACTGGATATGGGTTTAACCATTTTGGGTGCAAGCACGCACCCACAGGTCTGCAATGGCAGGCTGGACACAGTCCTGAGCACCATAGGTACAAGTGTGCAGGCACAGGCCTGCAAGAGCAGGCTGGACACATAGTCCCGAGCATCATAGGTGCAAGTGCGCACACACAAGTCTAAAAGGCAGACGGGAGGCAAGTTTAGAACATCGTGCCAGGTAGGAAGGCATGGTTTTTTCAGTGAATATATATATATATTCACTGAAAAAACCATAGGTTTTAGGGACAGTTATAGTTACTTGGACATTGCACTCGTACAAAACCCGTGAAATTCCCCCGTTATAGTTAGTTCAGCTAACTATAACTCGCGCCCCGCAATGCACTGCTGATGACGTCACATATTACATCACTCATGACATGGTCAGTGACATCACTGATGACATCACTGATGACATCTCAAATGACATCACTGATGACATCATCCAGTGACTGTGTGTTTCTGTAAAGTTTAAATATTTTTAAAATATATAGGAAAAGACGTATTGAAGAATGAGTGGGTGTGTAAGTGTCTGTATGGATGATTTAGTAGGTGCGTGACTGACTCTATAAGTGAGTGATTTAACGTATCTTACTGAATGCATGGGTTAGTGACTAAACTGGGTGTATGTCTGTATCCGTCTGTCTGTTGCTGTGTAAGTGGCTGCATGTGTTTGTGAATAGCTAAATGAGTGTCTATATGAGTTATTGAATGCTTGTCTGAGTATCTGTATGGGTGCCTGAGTGTTTGTGTGGGAGGGGTGTGTGCAACTCTGTGCATAGATGTGTGAGTGGGTGATTCACTGGGTGGATGGTTTCAAGAGTGCATCTGTGATAGACTGTATGGGTGGGTAAGTGTGTGTAAGAGTGTGTTAGTGAGTGAATGTATGTCCCAGTGGTACATGTGTGAGTAACTACATATGTGAAAGGCAGTATATATGTGTGTTGGAGTATATAAATAGCTATAAGCAAGAGTGAGTGATTGTGATAGTGGCTGTATGGATGATTGTGTGCTTGTATCAGTGATTGTATAAGAGCGTAACAATGTGCTACTATTTGTATGAGTAAGTGAGCTGGTGTGTGTATAACTGTATAGGTG
This sequence comes from Calotriton arnoldi, assembly GCA_963921515.1. Classification (NCBI taxonomy): domain Eukaryota; kingdom Metazoa; phylum Chordata; class Amphibia; order Caudata; family Salamandridae; genus Calotriton; species Calotriton arnoldi. The sequence continues at coordinate 1,121,068 of CAWUFW010005541.1, forward strand.
AGTAAATGGCAGTGTGTTTAATTATTTGCATGACTGACTAGGTGTGTGAGTATCTCTATGGATGAGTGGCGTTGTTTGAGTGTCTATATAGGAGTAAGAGTGCATATGATAGTCCTGTACTGAGTGACCGTAAGTATGAGTGACTGTACGGGTGAGTGAGTGGATGTGTGTGTGTAGACCTAAGAATCAGTGAGTGGGTATGTAGTTATTGGTGTTGGAGTGTCTATGGTTTTGCGAATGGCAGTCTGTAATTTAGAGTGGGTGTATCAAAGGTTATATTAGGGTGTGAGGAGGTGCATCAGATTATCACGTGGATGATGTCATCAGTGATGTCATTTGAGATGTCATCAGTGATGTCATCAGTGATGTCACTGACCATGTCATGAGTGATGTAATATGTGACGTCATCAGCAGTGCATTGCGGGGGCGCGAGTTATAGTTAGCTGAACTATAACTGTCCCTAAAACCTATGGTTTTTTCAGTGAATTTCAAAGGTTTTTTAAATGCTAATTTGTAACTATAACGTGTCTGAAACCTATGGTTTTTTCAGTGAATTTCAAAGGTTTTTTAAATGCTAATTTGTAACTATAACGTGTCTGAAACCTATGGTTTTTTCAGTGAATTTCAAAGGTTTTTTAAATGCTAATTTCTAACTATAACGTGCCTGAAACCTACGTTTTTTTAGTGAATTTCAAAGGTTTTGTAAATGACAATTTTTAAATGTATTAATTGTTATATTAATTTTTTTCATACTGATTTAGTACATTTTTAGAAACAATTTTTTTTACATATTTTATTTTTTAAATTACATTGTAATTACATTATACATTACATTACAAAAATACTTTCTCTTAATGAATTACTTTAGTTTAAATACTTTGCAGATAGGCAATAGACTTTTAAGTACAGTAGTTACAGTTGTTGCAATGGGCAACACATTTTCAAACACAATGCAACATTCAGCTCAATGTGAATTTCTAGTTAAATGCAATTAGTTACTTTATGGATTACTTTTCTAACCACAGGACTGGATCCTAGATTCAGTCCTGGTACATCTCCTGTAAACAGTTGAGTAAAAGCGTTTTGGTTACAGTCGTGATTTTTAAGGAATATTATTGTATTTTAAAAGTTGACACTTGGAAACTTTTTCTCATAGAATCACCAATGTTATCCTATGGAAGGAAATTCACTTAGCAGGTTAAAACTGTTTTCGTTACTTTTTCTTACTCAGTGTTGGATCCTGGATCCAGCACTGGTGCATCTCCTGTAAACAGTTGAATGAATGCGTTTAAGTCATACAGGCGATTTTTAAGGAATATTTGTAGTTTGTGAAAATCGACACTTTGAAAGTTTTCTGCTGAAAACCAGACAATGGATTCCTATGGAAGAAAATATAAGTTACTGGTAAGTACGGTTAAAATTACTTTTCAGGACCAGTACTGGGCTGAAAGATGCAGCACTGAGGTCTCTCCTGATAACAGGTGAGTAAATCAGAATTCGGATTTCGGCTGATTTTAGAGGAATATTTGTATGTTTCAAAAATCAACACTTAGAAGAATTTCCAAGTGAAACCAGTCAATGTTAGCCTATGAAGGAAATTCAAGTTACCGGTAAGTACGGTTAAAATTACTTTTCAGGATCAGTACTGGGCTGAAAGATGCAGCACTGAGGTCTCTCCTGATAACAGGTGAGTAAATCGGAATTCGTATTTCGGCTGATTTTAGAGGAATATTTTAAAGTTCCAAAACTCCACACTTAGAAGAATTTCCAAGTGAAACCAGTCAATGTTAGCCTATGAAGGAAATTCAAGTTACCGGTAAGTACGGTTAAAATTACTTTTCAGGATCAGTACTGGGCTGAAAGATGCAGCACTGAGGTCTCTCCTGATAACAGGTGAGTAAATCGGAATTCCTATTTCGGCTGATTTTAGAGGAATATTTGCACAATGGTGAAGGGAGGGGCGGGGCCTGAGGTGACATCTTTGCAAACGCGCCCGTGGCGCGTTTTAAGTTGGGGGATTAAGTCCCCTTGAATCCTGAGGGTCCCTAGGGGCCAACTAGACCACCAGGAACCTCCAATATGCGCCAGGGGCTGCGTTGCAGAGACGTGTAGAGAGGCCACACCCCTTTTACACCTCTCTGCAACGCAGCTCTGTGGCGCATTCTGGATGTACCTGTTGGGCTAGTTGGCCCTCAGGGACCCTCAGGATTGAAGGGATTTAATTCCCCATCTTAAAACGCGCCACGGGGCCTGTTTGCACACATGTCACCTGAAGCCCCGCCCCCTCCCTTCACCACTGTGCAAGCGTTTTAAGTTGGGGGATTAAGTCCCCTTGAATCCTGAGGGTCCCCGGAGTCCAACTAGCCCACCATATACCTCCAAAAGCGCCACAGAGCTGCGTTGCAGAGAGGTGTAAAAGGGGCGTGGCCTCTGTACACCTCTCTGCAAGGCAGCCCCTGGCGCATACTGGAGGTACCTGGTGGGCTAGTTGGCCTCAGGGACCCCCAGTATTCAAGGGGATTGTTTCCCTCTGCAAACGCGCCAGGGGCGCGTTTGCAGAGTGGTGAAGGAAGGGGCGGGGCCTGCGGGCCCGATCGTTTTGTTTTTTTGTTTTTTTCTCCCCTGAAGGGGGCTGTGTGGACCCCCTTCCTTTTTTTCTTTTTGGGCCCTGGGGACCCCATCCCCCAGGGCCTTACACCTTTTTTTAAATTACCTTTAAAAAAAAACGGGAAGGGGGCCGCGTGGCTCCCCTTCCCTGGGCCTGTATTGGCACCGGGACCCCATCCCCGGGCATGGCCTCTATATTTATTTTTTTGAGGGGGCAGCGTGGCCCCCTCCTCTGGGCATTTTAAGGCCCCGGGGACCCCATCTCCTGGGGCCGGCCTTTCCATTTTTTTTTTTTTTTTTTTTCTCTTTTTTTGGGGAGGGGGCCGCGTGGCCCCCTCCCGGGCCACTACTTGCCCCGGGGACCCCATCCCCCGGGGCTGGCCCTCTCCGTTGGGGACTGTGGGGGTCCCCAATCCCCCCACAGTCCCGCCGGCTCCCACGTCCCTTGGGAGCCGGCATTGCTGTTCCCACATGGGGAGCAGCTGACATGCTGCTCCCCATGTGGAAAAGCAATGTGCTTTGGATATTGGAAGAGAGAGCAGGTTTCCCTGCTCTCTCTTCCAATATCCAAAGCAGTTTGCTATGGCAGGACGGGAGCCGCGAGGCTCCCGTCCTGCCATAGCAAACTACAGTGTCCCGGGGGTAGGCACCCCGGGACACTGCAGGAGCCGGCCCTGGGGGTGGTGGTCCCCAGGGCCATCAAGGGCTCCAGGAGGGGCCGCGCGGCCCCCTCCCATTCAGTACACAGCCCCGGGGAGGTGGTGGTCCCCGGGGCTCTGGGGTCCGTAACGGACCCCCATATTAAAATGTTTAGTGCCCCGGGGAGGTGGTGGTCCTCGGGCGTGTGGGGCTGGAGCCCCCACACAGGTTTAATAATGTATGTAAAAAAGCCCCGGGAGGTGGTGGTCCCGGGGCTGCGGGAGGGCTCAGAGCCCTCCCGCACCATTTTTAAAAAGCCCGGGGGGGTGGCGGTCCCCGGGGCTTGGGGGCCCTTGAGGCCCCCCACACATTAAATTATCCCCCACCATGCCCCCGGGACTTGGGCCACCCGGGGCCAATTAACATCAAAGCGCGGGAGACCGCGCTCGATTTTTTTTTCGGCAGGATTCGCGCACCCTGAGCGCATCCTGCCGATTTAAAAAAATTATTATTTTTTGCCCAGGGGGTCCTTGTGGGACCCCTGAGCAAACCTAGGGGGTCAGGGTGTTTCTACCCTGCCCCCTTTGTGCGCTTTGCGCACTTGTTTCTGTCCCTCGGTTCTACCGAGGGACAAAATGGCTGCCAACATTTCCTGAATCGGAATGTTGACAGCCAGCTGACAGCCAATTAACATGCAGCTCGTGATCGGGAGGGTACGCGGACCCTACTCGTCCCTAGATATCACTAACTTTTTACTTTTCATTTTCTCAGCAACTACTGAACGGATTTACACCATTTAACAAAAGGGTTCTTTCTGAACCAAGAACTACCTCTTTGCCAAATTTGGTGTAATTCCGTTCAGCAGTTCGGGCTGTAGCCGTGTCTAAAGTTTCCTATGGGAAAATGCATGGGGAAAACGCGTTTTGGGACCCCCTTTTTCTCGGCCCCCGCTTGACGTATCACCCCGAGACTTTCAGGGTAGGAGCGGACCGGAGCGCCCCACGAAGTTTGAAAATTTCGCGAAGATACGTCAACCGGCAAGAGAGTTATTTCAAATAGAATGTCGCGGATTTCCTATGGATAATAGGTTGTAACTATAACTATCTACTGGCGACCGCCAGTAGATAATATATATATATATATATATATATATATATATATATATATATATATATATATATATATATATATATATATATATAAATAACCTACTGGCTGTCGCCAGTAGGTAGTTATAGTTAGGACCTCGTTTCTATTAAAAAGCGTTTTTTCTTTTATATATATAAATATTACCTACTGGTGGTCGCTAGTAGGTAGTTATAGTTAGGACCTCGTTTCTAATCAAAAGCATTTTTTCTTTTCTCAATAACTTTGGCCCCGGTTGACGAATCTTCGCAAACTTTTCAAAACTAGTGGCCCGCTCCGGTCAGCTTCTGTCTTCAAAGATTCGGGGTGATTCGTCAAGCGGGGCCCGACAAAAAAGGGGGTCCCAAAACATGTTTTCCCCATGTTAATTTCCATAGGAAACTTTAGACAAAGCTACAGCCCGAACTGCTGAACGGAATTACACCAAATTTGGCAAAAGGTAGGTCTTGGTTCAGCAAAAGCCCTTTTTTTTAAATGGTGTAAATCCGTTTTGTAGTTCCTGAGAAATTAGAAAAAGAAAAAGTTTCAATATCTGAGCACCGAGGAGGGTTCGCGAACCCTCCCGGGCACGAGCTACACTCTAATTGGCTGCCAACAGTCCAAACCAGGAACTGTTGGCAGCCATTTTGTGACTCGGTTACCGAGTCAGCAGATAACTGTGGAAAAAAGGATGAAAAACAAGAAAAGGGGGCAGGGTAGGAACACCCTGACCCCCTAGGCCTGCTCAGGGGGTCCCACAAGCACCCCCAGGGCCCCCCCAAATTTTTTTTTTATAAAACAAATTCGAAGTCACGCTGGGTGCGCGACTCTTGCCGTGAAAATAATAAAAAAAAGAAGCGCGGGCTCCCGCACTTCGTTTTTCAAAGCCCCCGAGTGGGCCAGGTCCCGGGGGCACTCAGCAAATAATTTGCAGGGGCCCGCGGGGGCTACCCGCAGACCTGGGGACTGCCACCTCCCCGGGGCTGAAACAAAAAAAATGCGTGGGGGTCCCAAACTCCACACGCTGCCCCGGGGACCACCACCTCCCCGGGGCTTTGAAAATAAACCCCGGGGCACGCGGTCCCCCCTGCAGCCCCAGGGACCACCACCTCCCTGGGGCTCTGTTTTAAAATAACAATTATGTGTGTGGGGGGAAAGAGCCCCCCCACATGCCTCCGGGACCACCACCTCCCCGGGGCACTTAAAATTGAAATTCAGGGGTCCGTTACGGACCCCCAAGCCCCGGGGACCACCACCTCCCCAGGGCTTTAGAAATGTTGGAAGGGGGGCTGCGCGGCCCCCCTCATGGAGCCCATAGTGGCCCTGGGGACCACCAGCCCCCAGGGCTGGCTCCTGCAATGTCCCGGGGTGCACACCCCCTAGGACATTGCTGTTTGCTATGGCAGGGCGGGAGCACAGCTCCCGCCCTGTCATAGCAAACTCTGCTTTGCTTCGTTGAAGCGAGAGCAGGGAAATCTGCTCTCGCTTCAATGAAGCAAAGCAGGTTTGCTTTTGGGCAAGGGGAGCTGCATGTGAGCAGCTCCCCTTCCTCAAAAGCAATGCCGGCTCCCGCAGGAGGTGGGGAGCCGGCAGGGACCATGGGGGCATTGGGGCTCCCCCCACGGTCCCCAACAAGTGGCTATGCCCTGGGGGATGGGGTCCCCGGGGCCAAAAATTGCCCAAGAGGGGGACCACGCGGTCCCCCTCCCTTTTAAAAAAAAATATAAAAGGATTGGCCATGCCCGGGGGGATGGGGTCCCCGGGGCGAATATAAATTAATGGAAGTAGACAATTTTTTTTTCGCCAAAGTTTGGAGTCGCAACCCGAGCGCGGCGCTCAGCGCAGCCCCCTTGTGTGACCGCGATGGGTGCCCGGCTCCCAGCGCGGCCCCCTAGTGTGAATTACGCCAAAGTCACGACCGCGGTGCGATGCCGGCGTGACCCCGGCGCGACTTCTGAAATGTACGGTAGCGAGGTGTGCGCAGCCATCGTGTAGGGTGCACGTAGGGTGCGTGACTCCTGTGAACTAATTAAAAAAAAACAATGAATATAGTTTTCCAAACTTTAAATTATTCTCAACTTTTGTTTAATGAATAAATATATATGTAGTGGATAAAAAAACCATAGGATTGAGGCACATTATACTTAGAAATTCTCATTTAAAAAACCATTGAAATTCACTGAAAAAACCGTAGGTTTCAGGCCCGTTATAATTAGAAATTAGCATTTAAAAACCATTGAAATTCACTGAAAAAACCATAGGTTTCAGGGACGTTATAGTTAGAAATTAGCATTTAAAAAACCTTAGAAATTCACAGAAAAACATAGTTTTTAGGACATTATAGTTTGAAATTAGGTTTTAAAAACCTTAGAAATTCACTGAAAAAAACATAGGTTTCAGGGACGTTATAGTTATTTGGAATATTTCACTCGTACAAAACCAGAGAAATTCGGCTGTTATAGTTAGTAGAGCAAACTATAACTCGCGCTCCCGCAATGCACTGCTGATGACGTCACATATTACATCATTCATGACATGCTCAGTGACATCACTCATGACATCACTTGAGACTGCTGATATGCAGAGATGCGTCAGTTCTTGTAAATCTGCCCCTCAGTTTCAACCCTCTCTTGGACACTTCTAATAAGAGTAACTTTCATGCATAGATCACTACGCCTCTTAATCTGGTCCACCACCAGGAACCTTGGGCCTGTCAGCATTCACATGCACACTCCCTGACTCATCACTCAATAGTACCATTGATGTTCTCCCAGCTCACAAGAGAGGAGATCCACAGGCTTAATGAAGCACTTCCCAAGCGCAGCATCCATACCTGGTGGAGTTTAATGTGCGCAAGTCCACTGCCAAACCAAAAAGTAAAAGATGCTGAATGAGGATAGGAGCCACAAACAGAGGCACTGCAAATCCATGTTGCGGACAATAGAATGGAGTTCCACATTTTGAGCTGAACTTTCAACTCCCATCTAGGCTCTAAAGTACTTCTCCTCAGCAGGGCTAAAACTGTGGGGCATATTAGCAAGACCCACGTTAAAATTATCGCCATTTTAGCGGCAGGAAACTGCCGCTAAAACGGCAATAATGGGCTTGCTAATATGCGTTATGGAATTCCAATAGAAGCCCAGGTTAGATGTCCTGCACATCTAACCTGGGCTTCTATTGGAATTCTATAACGCATATTAGCAAGCCCATTATCGCCGTTTTAGCGGCAGTTTCCTGCCGCTAAAACGGCGATAATTTTAACGTGGGTCTTGCTAATATGCCCCCTGTGTCTATAACAGAAAGAGGGGGAAAGGTGGTGTCACAGATAATGTTCGCTATGAGCCACTGCAATTGGAGAGCTCGCTCTTGATCCAGTCCCCACAGCCAAAGCAAATTCTGTGAGTCTCCGTCAGTAGAAGCAGTGGGACTTGAATAGTATCTTGAGCTGGTCTTATCAGGATCCACTCCGAGACACATCAAGGCCACTGAGCTAGGCAGTGGGACATCAGACCTTGTGATACCAATCCTGGGCAGAATCTTCATGGTAGCCAAAGGCAAAAACTGGTGATTGGAACCAGAAGATTCAGTTCCCCACTCTGGGATTAGTTTAGTCCCCAGGGTAGGCTGCAGTTGCCAGATATTTGGAATGGGCATCATGGCACATGCCCAATAGGTGCTCACCTAGGTCCCCTCAGACTTGGATCTCCTCCAAGCAACACCCCAAAACTATTCTCAATTGTCAAATAAAAAATGAAAATTATTTCTGTTTCACATAATAAAGAATCTAGTTTGTTTAGTAGCTTTCATAGTGGTCAATGGGAACCAACACCTAGGTTGCCGGTCTGCAATTGCTCTTCTGATGCATATCTCTCAAACAATTGAGTCTCCAAGGGCGGTGAAGTCAAATATTTTTGAGGGTAGTCCCTTTGAAGTCAATTGAAGAGAACACAGTTTGGTTAATGTGTTTGAGGGTGGTCCCTGCGAAGTCAAATGAAGAGAACACATTTTTAGTTTGGAGCCGGAGGAAAGCTTGCAGGGTATTGACATCTACAGGAAGCAGTTTGTACAAAGGGAGGATTTATTCGGATTCCAAGACAGTTGACCGGAGCCTCCTTTGATCATCTTTTGCCTGTATCCTCAGCATCAGGACCACTCCTTTGATGTCTATGGCAGTTGTCCTGTAAAGTTTAGAACTTGCCTTAAAAACACTCTGGTGGCCAGGTATCTCTCCAAAGTATCCTTTCTGGCCCCCTATACCTTTTCCCTGCCAGATTTGGTAGCCCAATCCGGGCCAAAGTACCCGCACTAACTCCTTCAAACTGTTGAAAAGTTTACAAACTTCTTGTTGCCCAATGCTTGTTTGTGGTTGCATTTAAAAGTGATATAAACATTTCAAATCTATATCTCCAGAACCCTTTGGTAATTTTGATGATCAAGGGCTCTAAAAATGTAGAAAAATACTGGCTATTTTTATAAATTGTTGTTGAGTCGCTTTCTTGTTGTGGGACTTTCTTATTTCATTATTTGGTGCTGTTTAATGCTTTACACTAAGGGGGATATTCTCAAGAACGTGCGATAAACATCGCCAAAATAGCCTAACGCAAGTTTTCATATCGCCGTCTATCGCGGGAAAATAACTCTGTGTTTACGTGGCATTCACAACACGGCGGTAACATGCGATAGTACCCCGATAACGCGGCAAATGACCGCGATAACACTACCGGGATGGCAATAAAAATCTCAACCCGAACGTGAAAAAAGTTGCGATGTGCCCAACCGCGATAAAAAATCCAGCGAAAAGCAGCGCCAGGCCTGCAAATCACACACGTCAGGAGGGAAAAAACACTACAAAAGCAGAAAGAAAAACCACAAACAAAAAACGAACAACAGCGAAGCACAATGGAGGCAGCCGGAGCAGGTACAGAAGACGGCCAGAACCCCACAAGCCCCCAGGAGGAGCAGCCTGGGACCTCGGGGACAGGGAAGGGCAAGGACAAGGAGAAGAGGAAGACGCGGTTCAGTCCGCAGGAAAACAGAATCCTGATCACGGAGGTGATAGAACACCATCAACAACTGTTCGTCACCTCCACTGTGTCATTGGCAACAAAAAATGCAACATGGCAGTCCATCCTGGACAAGGTGAATGCAGTCGGAGTGCTGAGGAGGACAATGGAAGAGCTCAAGAGGCGCTGGAATGATGTGAAGTGCAAGACCAAGCAGAAACTCGCCAACAACCAGAAGGCAGCAATGCAGACTGGAGGTGGGAGTCCAGCCCCACAGGAGGAGCTGGATGAGATGGAGGAAATGGTGTCCACAGTCATCAGTGGGGAGACGATGGCAGGAGTTGGGGGACCGGACACTGCTCAACATGACCTGACACAACAGCAACAGGGTGAGTAACCACCAGGGACTGGGGGACGGGGGGAGATGGGCACAATGGCACACATGCACAATTAAGTATAGCACATCTGCGATCAAACCATGCCCAAGAGTCACAACTCCAACCAAGAGCCCAAGTTACCCAAGTCTGCAACATCTCAGCACTAGATAAGCACAGAAGTCAAAGGCACACCGCCTGAAAGGGACAAGGGGCAGCAAAATCAGAGCTGCAGGGGCGACTCTCCCAAAATGCAGCACACACACATGACATTCAGAGCACATCAGCATTGACAACAATGTGGTACAAACTGCAACACCTTTACAACAGGACAGAGGACACAACAGGTGCCGCTTGTGTGTAGAAACTGGCCAATCACATTTGGCATAGCAGGGAAATGTGAGATGTCAATGTACTAGTACAAACACATATCCGTGATGTCGACGAAATGTCCACTGCCCTGCATCAAATAGGCAGCTCCTCCTAAACAGTCACAATGTACATTGTCATGCAGTCTGCATGTGAACTTGCACAATGCGACAACATACATGTGAACACAATGTAATACTGCATCTCCCCTTCACATTGCAGAGGGAGCATCAACACCTCCTGCAGAGCAGCCCCAACAACTTTTCACTGATGACGATGAGGACATCCCCGACATCGACCCCGAAGCCCTCCAAACCCTCTTTGACAGCTTCGGCCCCCCACCTCCAGGAGCAGGGCAGCCCAGCTGCATCGAGGAGACCCCACCCCTGCACAGACCACACAGCAGGAAGCACCTACCACCCCGGCTGTCTCCCAGGACCCCCACGAACAACACATGGCCTTCCAACGCCGTGTGTTAGAGGTCCAGGAGAAGATGGCTGATCAGGTGCGGGTGGGGTTCGACCTCATGGCAGCAAAACTTGATGCCATACATGGGTGTCTGAGTACCATTAGGGACCACTTACAGTCCCTAACGGACACCCACAATTCCGCTCCATGCTCTCCAACGATCCATGGCTGACATCGCTGGAGTCATGATACTGAGACAAGAACAACTGTCCAGTCAGAGTGGCTCCAGCGATGTCAGCCGGGAGTTGGGACACATGCAGGGGCTCATGGAGAACATGGAGCGGATGACGGCGGAAAGAATGGCTGCCACGGCTGCACACCAGCGAGATGTGGCTGGGACCTTCCATGCCCTGCAGCACATTGTCATGGCATTGCTGCCTCAAGGCCTTGTGCAGATGAATGCTGCTGCTGCTTCTACATCCACATCTCCGCCCCCTGATGTGTCAGTGCCTCACAGTGCGGCAGGCAATCCACCACCACCCACGTGTGAGGCACATGTGACATCAGAGGATGAAGATGCGGGTGAATCAACCTTACTGGTAAGGAGGAGGCAGTAGCATTCATCTCCGCCATATGGCCTGTTTCTGCTTGGTTCTGCCTTTTGCATCATCACCTTCCACTGTCCCCCGATACACTCTACGACACTCACCTTGGACCTCAACATGGACTGCCATTTTCTGTTTGGTTACCAATGACACAGCGATCATACTGCGGACTGAACTCTTCCTCTTCCGATGTACTTGTCATTCCCTGAAGGACTCTGGCTGGCCCTCCACGGGCCAATACTGTGAAGTGGGGTTTGCATGGCCCTGTACTGCTCCAGCTGCAACACTCCACTGGATGTGAATTAAACATTCAGAATCGCACAGATGTGTCATGCCTTTGAACATTCAAGTATGAGAGTATGGATGAATGTAGGGTCAGTGATCCCCCCTTACGTCCATGTTGCCCATGTCGTGGGACTTGAGTCACAGGGTGCAACATTGCAGATTGCGGTCTGGGTGGCGTAGACACTACAACAGAGACACAAGCATCAGTTACTTCCTTGTCCAGCCCAGAACTGAAGCACGCCCAGAGCCCCAGGCTCATTGTTCCCACCCCTACGCTGGCCTGCCATACGCCAGGCCAGTCCACTCCGCTTACGCTCAGAGGGGGGGGACAAAGCTACATGTCCCAGGTCTTCCCTGTAGTGATCTGCTGATCACTGATCTAGTTGTCAGCATGCCACAGCCACTCCCTGAGGGCTGGTTCACACCCACACCACACCCATCCAGCATAAGCGTCACAGGACATGTGACCCTGCCAATAAAAGGGACCTAGCACGTCACATTCCCCACTTCCGGAGATGACATGATGGCGTCCGCACCACGCGACCCAATCATGAAGGGTCCATGACTTGTGGCGCACTGAGTTGGTGGCACCCGCTGCACTGCGGCTGGCACGGGCCTACCGCCACGGGACAATGACTTGCGGTGCACTGAGTTGGTGGCACCCGCTGCACTGCGGCTGGCAGGGGCCTACCGCCACGTGACGATGACTTGCGTTGCACAGGGTCAGTTGCACCCGCTGCTCTGTGGCTGGCAGGGGCCTACCGCCACGTGACGATGGCTTGCGTTGCACAGGGTTAGTGGCACCTGAAGAGCTGAGCGGGTGTGCAGCCTGCGATGATGCATTGGCCTCGATACGGCGTCCAGCGAATCAAGACTCAAATTGAACAGTGTGCCCTGCTTGACCGCAGTGTACGCGCAGGCAGCAGTCAGCACACACATGACTCTGCGGTGCGGTGCCGCAGGGTGCGCTGGGGGCCTGTGGCGCGGAATCCAGCGATCGGCTGAGGAGGATGCACCGGCACATGGTGGGCCCTCTTGGAGACACGCCGGTGGCAGCAGGTGAGCATTGAGGCCTGGATGCGCAGGGGCGGCCAGTCATCGCTGGGCGGAGGACTGGTCTGGGGACCAGGGCTGGGGTGCATCATGCACACAGGATCGCGCAGGCACCACCGGTCACGGTGGCGGACTCGTGGCTGGGTGGGGGGCGCCGCCCTTGCTGACACGACCCTGCATGCGATGATCGTGATGTGCGCGGGTTGGTTTGTGACGTAGCCACCTCGTCTCCAGTGTGAATGTGCCGGTTGAAGGTGGTCGGCCACGTGTGTGTAGGCCTATGGGCAGGTTGTGGCGGAGACTGAGACACACGCAGTAGTCACTTTGGTGGTGGATTGGTGACGTGTGCATTCCCACAGTTGTGAGTTGGGGGATTGTGGAGTTGAGGTGTGTGGTGTGTTCAGTTGGTACTTGCCGATGGGCAGTGCATTTCCATGGGGGCCATCCTCAAAGCGCTGGTTGGTGGCGGACTTGCGGACATGTGGGGATCATGCACACTGCCTGGGGAGTTTGCGACGACATTGGTGGACAGGCCACGGTGGTCCACTTTTGTATGCACAGTGATGGCATGCGTGTGGTTGCTGTTGCGGTGATTGTGTGCAGTGTCGGCAGGGGGCACAAGTCATACACGTGTGCTGTGAATTGCCCCCAACACGTGCGTGACGCCAGCTATGGCGTAGTTCCCTTGCGTGGTCTCAAGATGTTCCTGCGCAGTGTGGGGGAGTGAGGGGCAGGGGTATCGAGCTAACACACACCGTGATGCTTTCAGGTATGATGAGTCCTGCATGATGTGACCGTAACAGCAGTTCGTGTGGTCATTACCTTCCTCTTCATTCCTACGACGGTTACGGCCACACATAGTTCTGTTACGGTCTTCTCATGCATGATTTATCAGGCCTGTGAGCATTCCGGTTTGTCCGAGTGCAGTACACTGTACTAGATTATGCATGTGACTATACGGAAGTTTGACCATTGTCACCATTTCTCCCACAGGTTTCTGAAGACACGTTGCCCTTTTGAAGTTCCCCGTTGGGAATGGAACGCGTTGCGTTGGCTGAGCTTTTCATTTTGTTGATTTATGTATTTGTAATAAAGTTCTGTTTTTACACTACTGTTGACTACTGGACTTCATGACCTGGCACACCCACATTTTGGTTACTACGATCTTGGGTCTGGGGCACGGAGGCGTCTAGCATGGCTGGCGTTGGGGTTGGTTGCGCAGGTACACTACGAATTGGAACTGTCGTGTGGTGCAGATACAGGGGCCCGCCGTTGCTTTTGTGGACATGCATCCATGACATGTGTGAGGGAGTTAGATGGGGCTGGCTGTGTGACTCCTCCGACTCGGGCAGTTGTTGGTTGGCAGGTACCAGGGGCCAACAGGTGCAGCACAGCCAGCAGCTTTGTCTGCGGGGGGATGTAGGTTGTCCGCTGTGTTGGAACCGTCAGCCTGTGGGCAATGTGGGTCAGGATGCGGAGGATGGTTGTCCTTTTGAGCCTGTGTTGGCCAATGGCTTCCTCTGGCGTTGAGTCTCTGGGGCAGGTTCGTTTTAGGGTCGTCCGCTGTCCTGCACTCCCTAGGTGGTAATCCGAGGGGGGATCCGGGGGGGGGTGCCGGGGGGTGGTGGCGGTGGGTGTTGTGGCCCTCTTGGGTCTCCGAGCTGCTTGATCAGTGTCTCCATGGCATCTGTTGGTCTTCAGATGTGGCTCTGGGCTGGGCTCCCTTTCTACTGCAGTTGGTCGTCCTGCTTAACACCAGTAAAAGGCAGGTGGTAAATCCCTGCTGCTAACGCGCCTTATCGCCTGTTCTTGGTTCGCATCGCAGATCTGGCTGGTCATTGAGAATTTCGCGAAGTGGTGTTTTCGTGTGTTTTTGCACGGGAACGCCTACTCTGCATATCATTAGCGTTAGTTGTCGCACTCATCCGTGGTGATGTTTTTTGCGGCAGCTATCGCTGGTAAACTGGCGATATCGGCAGTTTGCACCAGCTTGGGAATAGGGCGATAAATCTATTGCCACTTTTGCGGCGCTAAAGTGCCGATAAATCGGCGATGGGTCCTTGAGAATATGCCCCTAAGTTCCTTTGCCAAGCCTTACTGCTTGCACCCACAGCTACTTTGGGTTGAGCTAAGGTTAAGTAAATGAGACTGACTGGACCCAAGAAGGTTTTTGCAAGTGTACTCGATGATAAGGCCCCACAGCCATATTATATAGTACACCCAAATCCTCAAAGATGTTTTACTTATGGGTGGAATTTGAGGCTATGGATGCTTCCTGAGGGCAGTTTCAGGCTTACAAAGCTGTTAAACCTCCTGCACTCTTTAGGGCTTACCAGAGTCTGGAAACCCCTTTGACTTACCAGGAACTCTAAAATTGGTTTGCTGGTCAGATACCACCTATGCACAGCAAGGTCCATTCAGGACCCCTGAATAATGAAGGGGCCAAGTGGCCAGTACTAGCTGGCTACACACCCTTTCCACATCCTGACACCTTAGCACTCACTGAGTGTAGGAGGCTGGCTTAGTATATGGTGCACACTTATTTAATTGAAGCACCCTGCACTAATCCAGACAACCCTTATGGTGATTTTAGTGGTCTTAGACAACCACAGAGAGCTCTCTAGGTGGTAGCTGTGGAGAACAGACTTCAGGCTTAGTCCAGAAGGAGTGTAAAGCGGCTTGTTTTACCGTACTAATCATATAGTGTAGGTTAAATGAAAAAGAACCACACAATGTAGTTATAAAAATAGTAATATTTATTATACACACTCACTAACACATTGGTATATCTCCTACCCGGAGATATAAACACAATGCACACAATATTTCAAAAGGAGTACAGGTAAGTAGCACAAATACACAGTGGTCTCCAGGGGGAGACCAAACCATATACTAATAAAGTGGAATGTGAACTGCGACCTAAGTCAAGACTGGACCCAGAAGACTTAGAAGAGCTGGGGACCCAAAAACCACCCAAGGTAAGTACCCAGGAACCCCACGGAGGCCGGGAGGCCGTGTGCAAAGTGGAAATGTAGCCGCGTACTCAATACAAGTCAAGGGCAAAGTCGCGGTTGCAGTTTTCAAGAAGAAGGACCCTTACCAGAGGACCCTGAAGAAACCCCATGGAAGATGGGAGGTTAAGGAGCCACCCCACTTGTGGATACCCCAGGAACCAGGATACCTACACCAGGGAAGCCGGGTGCCTAGGTGCGAATTGACAACGAAACCGCCGTAGACCACAATGGAGGACTTCAGTAAAGATGCTGCTGACAAATAAGGTTAAAAGGTTAAAGAGTCTGGTGGAATCCAAGGGTGGATTCTTGAAGAGGAGTACCTGAAAGCGGAGAAGACAGAGTCTATGCCACTCGGAAGTGACCAGGAGGCACGAAAGACCAATGACCACCAATGGCGGAAGATGCAGGAGGGTTGACAGTGACTTTGTCGCTGCAGCTATGAGGACCAGGAAATGCTGTGGAAGACCAGGAGCCATGCACGAGCTGTCCCACGTTGGAAGTTGAGAACCAGGAGGTCGCTGTCCGGCTGGAGCACCAACAAGCCTTGGCAGCAGCAACAGATGAGGAAAGCAAAGAAGGTGCAGTGTCAGAACGAGCAAGGTCCAAGGGACTCACTAAGTGCAGGAGAGTCAGAGCAGGGCCCAAGCAAGCAGGAGAGCCCACTGGAACCAAAGAAGACCCTCGAGAGGACCCACAGGCCAAAGACACAGGAGTTGCAAGAGGACTTGAAGCAGCTCACCAATGATGCAGGCCCACGGTGCAGAGGATGCTGTGAGGACGAAGATCTTGGTAGCAAGAGATGCTGGAGGCTGGAGCTTCTTGGTGCCTGATGATCTTTGGAGAAGAGAGTCACCAATCCTTGGCAACAGCAAGTCGATGCAGTGCACAGGGGTTCTGTTCCAGAAGTTCCGACGAGGGATACTGGCTTCAAACTCAATGAGAAGTGCAAGCCTTGAGGGAGGTGCAGAACCACCACCTGCATTGCTGGGCCTTGCAAAGTCCAGAGGATGTCAGGAGCAACAGACCGGTCAGCTTAGTTGCGGTGCCTGCAGATGCAGGGGAGTGACTCCTTCACTCCAAGGGAGATTCATCTGGGTGTCTTTGATGCCCACATGCCTGGAGAAGAACCTGGATGGAGCACAGTCACAGATGGCGCAGAAGACTGGCAGGACGATGAGACCAGGAGCAGCATGAGTCTTACAGATGCAGTCTCGGTTCCCACGAGTAATCTGAAGAGCCATCCACAGGTAAGCCCTTAAGTACCCAAAGGAAAGGGTTGGGACGATTCAGGGGTCCCTCCCAGAGGAGGGGCCGGACAGAGGGGAGGATACTCACATGTCCTTTGTCTAGATTTGTGTCAGAGCAGGAGCCAACATCACCCTGAACTTGTTCCAACTGGAGTATGCAACAATGTTAACAAATGTGCCTTTTAAAGCAGTCTGGTTGCACTGGCAAGTGCTCCTACTCCAGCCTAATGCACTAAGGGGCATATTCACAAGGACCTACCTCCGATTTATCTCCACCTTAACCCATCAAAAGTGGAGATCGATTTAACACCCCATTCACAAGCTTGCGCAAACTGCAGACATCGCCAGTATTCCCGAGATAACTACCCCAAAATGTATCTCCACAGTGGACACCACCAACTAACCCTAATGAGATGCAGAGTAGGCGTTACCGTGCAAAAACACACGAAAACACCTCAACACCACTTTCACAACGAACTGCCAGATCTGCGATGCGAACCAAAAACAGGCGATAAGCCGCGGTAGCAGCAGGGATTTAACACCTGCCTTTTGCTGGTGTTGAGCAGGACGACTACCTGCAGCATGAAAGGGAGCCCAGGCCAGAGCCACATCTGAAGACCCACAGATGCCGTGGAGACAATGATCATGCAGCTCGGAGACCCATGAGGGCCACAACACCGACCGCCACCACCCCCTGGACCCGCCCCAGGCCCCCCCCGGACAAACACATACCTTGCACGACACAAGAGCCACAAAAAGCGCATGACGTCGCACAATGACAAACAGAAACACACATGTGTGGTCAGAAGAACGAGAAACAGTCACTCATCATTGAAGTAACAACGAAAAATGTTATTGAATACAACACAAAACAGCAATGCGGAAGACTCCTGACGGGTCCGTCCGGGACAATCCTGATGTCACAGCCTGGAAAATAAAGCATAAAATCAGAACGCGTGTCATGCGCACATCAAAGGAGCGAGACACAGAGAAACAGAGAACGAAAGAAAGGCAGAGAGAGAAAGAGAGAGAGAAAGAAAGGGAGAGAGAGAGAAGGAAAGGAAGGGAGAGAGAGAGAGAGAGAAATGAAGGGAGGGAGAGAGAGAGAAGGAAAGGAAGAGAGAGAGAGAGAGAAATGAAGAGAGGGAGAGAGAGAGAGAAGGAAAGGAAGGGAGAGAGAGAGAGAAGGAAGGACACTGCCGCCCTCGCGCACCCAGGCACCACTGCTCACCTGCTGCCACCGGTGTGTCCCCAACCAAGTGCCGGGATACACCGCAAGCCACCAGGTCTGCAACCTGTAATCGAGGCAAGAGTCAATCATGTCAGAGTCCATCCCATTGCACATGGCAACAACGCCTGTCCGCCCCTGCGCACACATGCAGCCGCACCCTACCCCCTCCCGCCAGCCAGCGCTGGCTGTCCACCCTTGCGCACCCAGGCCCCACTGCTCCCCTTTCACCAATGGTGTGTCCACCAGTGGGCACACCATGTGCCCTTTCAAGCTCCAGGCCCCGGTCCCGCCACCATGGCATGCTCCACATCATGCGGACTCGCACCACGGCCCAGCAGGTCCCACACATGGCGCTGAGTCCTGAGGCATCAATGGCAGAGACCACATCACTGCACACGTCATCATCGCAGGCTGCACACCCGCTCAGCAATTTCAGTGCCACTAACCCTGTGCAACCCCAGTCAGGGCCACGTGGTGGTAGGCCCGTGACGGCCGCAAGGCTTTGGGTGCCACCAACCCTGTGCAACCCCAGTCAGTGCCACGTGGTGGTAGGCCCATGACGGCCACAAGGCTTCGGGTGCCACCAACCCTGTGCGCAACAACTCATGGGCCCTTTATGATTGAGCCCCGTGGTAGGTCCGTCATCCAGTCACCTCCGGCAGTGGGGAATGTGACGTTGCCGGCCTCTTATATACTCGGGGTCACATGGCCTGTGACGCCTGCGCCGGATGGGTGTGGTGTGTGTGCAAACCTGCCCTCAGGGAGTGGCCGCGACATGCTGACAAATAGACCAGCGACCTGCTAACCACTAGCGTGTAAACCTGTGACATGTGGTTATGTGGCCCCCCCTCGGAGCGTAAGCAGAATGGACTGTCCTGGCGTACGCCGGACCAGCGCAGGGCTTGCAATGATGACTCGGGGGCTCTGGGCATGGTGCAGTCCATGTCCGGACAAGAAAGTGACTAATGCGTGTGTCCCTGTTGTGGTGTTTACGGCACCCGCAACACAATCGGCAACGTAGCACACTGTGCCTGGAATCCCACTAGATGAGCATCCTTGACATTAGGGGGAATCACTGACCCTACAGTCATCCACACATTCATACTTGAATGATGAAAGACATGACACAGCAGTGCGTTACTACATGTTTATTGCACATCCAGTGGAGTTTAGCAGCTGGAGCAGTACAGGGCCATGCCAACCCCACTTCACAACATGGGCCTGTGGAGGGCCAGCCAGAGTCCATCGGGGAATGACAATACAGAGGATGAGGAAGAGTACAGTCCGCAGTCTGGTCGCCGTGTCATTGATCACCAAACAGGATATGGAAGTCCATGTCGCGGTCCAAGGTGAGTGCCGCAGAGTGCATCGGGGGTCAGTGGGAGGTCATGGGGCCATGTGTGGCACCAAGGAGCAACAGGCCAGGTGGCGGAAATGAATGCTAGTGCCTCCTTCTGATCCCAAAGCCAGCCACGTCCTCGTCCTCGGATGTGTGCCTTGCCCCACCTGTGGGTGGTGCTGTTCCGGCTGCAGCACTGTGTGCCACTGACACATCAGGGGCCGGAGGTGGATTGTCAGCCACACTGTGTGGCAGTGACACATCAGGTGCCGGAGTGGAAACGTCTGCCGCACTGTGAGGCACGAACACACCAGGGGGCGGAGATGTGGATGGTGTAGGGGCAGCAGCATTCATCCGCGCCACGCCTTGTGGCAGCAATGCCATGATGAGGACATGCAGGGCATGGTAGATCCCAGCTACATTTCGCTGATGTGCAGCGGTGGCTGCCATCCTTTCCGCCTCCATCCGCACCATGTCCTCCATGAGCCTCCGCATGTGTGCCATCTCACGGCTGAGATCGCTGGAGCCACTCTGAGCGGACAGGTGTTCTTGTCTCCGAGTCATGACTCCAGCGATGTCAGCCAGGGATCGTTGGAGACCATGGAGCGGCGTGTGGGTGTCCGTTAGGGACTGGAGGTGGTCCCTGATGGGACTCAGACACCCATGGATGGCGTCCAGTTTGGTAGCCATGAGGTCGAACCCCACCTGCACCAGCTCAGCCATCTCCCTTTGGACCTCCAACACATGGCGTTGGAAGGCCATGTGTTGTTCGGGGGGGTCTTGGGAGACAGCCGGGTTTGTGGGTGCCTCCTGCTGGGTGGTTTGTGGAGTGGGTGGGGTCTCCTCGATGCAGCTGGGCTGCCCTGGTCCTGGAGGTGATTTGCGGATGAGTTCCATGATGTCTTGGAGGGCTTGGGTGTCGATGCTGGTGGTGTCCTCCTTGTCATCAGTGAAGAGTGGCTGGGACTGCTCTGCAGGTGGCGTTGACGGTGCCCCTGCAATGTGAAGGGGAGATGCTGTTTTACAATGTGTCCTCATGTATGTGGCCGCATGGTACATGTTGACATTCAGACAGCATGGCAATGTACATTGTGAAAGTGTGTAGGTCAGGGCCATGATCCAGAGTCATTGTGGGTGTGCACTGTGCTCTGCTTGATTGTGCATGTGTGCCATTGTGGCCATCTCCCCCGTCCCCCAGTACCTGGTGGTTACTCACCCTGTTGCTGTGGTGTTGTGTCCTGTCGAGCAGTGTCCGGTCCCCCGACTCCTGCCACGGTCTCCACACTGATGACTGTCGACACCAGCTCCTCCATGTCATCCAGCTCCAGCTGTGGCGCTGGGCTCCCACCTCCAGTCTGCATTGCTGCCTTCTGGTTGGCTGCGAGTTTCTCCTTGGTCTTGCGCTTGATGTCAATCCATCGCCTCTTGACCTCGTCCATTGACCTCTTGTGCTCTCCGACGGCATTCACCTTGTCCACGATGTCCCGCCATATTCCATTTTTGGTGCCCAATGACATGTTGGAGGTGACGAACAGTTGTTGATGGTGTTCCATCACCTCCGTGACCAGGATCCTGTTTTCCTGCAGACTAAACTTCATCTTCCTCTTCTTCTTGTCCTTGCCCTTCCCTGTCACCGGGGTCCCGGGCTGGTCGTCCGGGGTGCTTGTGGGGTTGCGCTCATCCTCTGCGCCTGCTCCGGCTGCCTCCATGGTGCTTGGGTGTTGGTCATTTTGTGTTTGTGTGTTTTTTCTCCTTTTGTAGTGATTTTCCCGCCTGACGTGTGTGTATAGCAGGCCTGGCGCTGCTTTTCGTTGACTTCCTCATCGCGAATGGGCTCATCGCACGTTTTTTGGTGTTGGGGTTTGTGTTTTTATCTCCATCGCGGTGGTTGTATCGCGGACATTGGCCGCGTTTTCGAGAGACTATCGCATGGTACCGCCGTGCTGTGAATTCCAGGTTAACACGGGGTTATTTTCCCGCGATAGACTGCGATGTGTAAAGTTGCTTTAACATCTTTTGGAGGTGTTTAGCACACGTTCTTGTGAATATACCCCTAAGTCCTGTCTGAGAGGTGGTCACACCTCCCTGTGATAGGAAACCTATTGTTCTACTTTCCACTGCTTGAGCCTGGCTCAGCAGCAGGAGTGCAGAATCATGCCTGTGGTCAGCAGCAGCACTAGCTTGCTGTTAGACCCAGAAAGGCTGGTACCGGGAATACAGAGGGTCTCCCTAGGGGAGCCCCCCCAGTACATGGGATCCTACTTCCAACACTGGAATCGATGTTGGGGTAGGATTCCAACATGTTTGATAGCAAACATGATCAGTTTCGGTGTAGCCATTATATAGTTACCTATGCCCTGGGTACCCCAGTACCATATACTAGGGACTTAGAAGGGTACACCAGTAGCCAATTAGGAAGGGACCAAAGTAGTTACCATAGTCCAATTTAGGGAGAAAGCACAGTGGCTGGGGTCCTGATTAGCAGTATCTCAGTCAGACTAGTCCAAAACACGCTGACACCCGGCAAAAAGTGGTGGTAACCATGCTAGAAGGATCCTACCTTCCTACACTGAGGTTATAGGGATCTTGAATTACAGTCATCTTATACAGGAGACTTGTACAATTTTTACTGCATACCGTAAACTCTAGACCAACTCTTGCGGCTGGACCAGTAGTTCAGTTACAGGTACAATCAAACAGTCCACAGACTATAAACGGTATCATGGGCAAGATGCACGCAAAGGGTGATGCAATTGCCTTCTGGATTGCTCGGTAGACCAACCAGATAAGCATTTAAATCCTCCTCATAGAGTTTATAGTTTAGAAATGCAGATTGAAGGGGATCTACCTAAAATCATTAAAGCTGTCTTCTTGCTCCATTTCTCTGAGGATTATGACATCATCCTAGCTGAAGAGGACTGGACTTCAGTCTTTATTAAGAAAACGCCTTGGGGGGAGGAAATAATAAGGGTATTTCTTTCCCATAGTACTTGATAATATCAGGGAAATTTACACCAATGAATGAGCTGTCAAACAGGCTCTGGCCTGATACAGAAACCAAGGGGGTTGGGATAAACACTCTATTCCACATGTTATTCACTTGTGCAGTGAACCTCAAACGGAAGGTTTATTACCTTGTAAAGTCAGAAGCAAAGCGTGTTATTAAAAGCAGTATTAAATCAATTGCAATATAAGGGCAAATAGCACCTTGACTTTCTCCAATGAACACATCCCTTTTTGCTATCTCGAAGCCAGATGGATCCTATAGGACAGTTTTTGATTATGAGAAATTGAGCTCCCTTACACGAACATATGGGGCACAAAACATGCATAGCGCGGTTTAATGATGAACCTGGTGCAGAAAAAACTACAAAACAACTCTGGACATCTCCAGTGGGTTATTTAGTCAGAACATAGTGCCTGAAAGCTTGTTTTGTTCAAGACATTTTGTTTCTTTTTAATGTTGCACGGACTGGAGTAGGATTAGTAAATTTTACTTCTCCACAATCCAACACTTTCCTTACTGTTGTACTGGCTGGAGTGGGAATAGTAAATGTTACCCCTCCGCAATCCAACACTTTCCTTACTGTTGCACTGATTGGAGTGGGAATAGTAAATGTTACCCTTCCGCCATCCAACACTTTCATTACTGTTGTACTGACAGGAGTGGGAATAGTACATTTTACTTCTCTGCAATCCAACACTTTCCCTACTGTTGTACTGGCTGGAGTGGGAATAGTAAATTTTACCCCTCCGCTATCCAACACGTTCCCTACTGTTGCACTGATTGGAGTGGGAAAAATAAATTTTACCCCTTCGCAATCCAACATTTTCACTACTGTTGTATTTACTGGAGTAGAAATAGTGCATTTTCTCTCTGCACTCCAATAGTTTGTTTACAGCTGGAGCATCAACAAGCCTTGGCAGCAGCAACAGATGAGGAAAGCAAAGAAGGTGCAGTGCCAGGACGAGCAAGGTCCAAGGGACTCAATAAGTGCAGGAGAGTCAGAGCAGGCCCCAAGCAAGCAGGGGAGCCCTCTGGAACCAAAGAAGACCCTCGAGAGGACCCACAGGCCAAACACACAGGAGTCGCAAGCGGACTTCAAGCAGCTCACCAATGATGCAGGCCCACGGTGCAGAGAATGGTGTGAGGACGAAGATCTTAGTAGCAAGAGATGCTGGACCTTCTTAGAGCCTGATGATCTTTGGAGAAGAGTGTGAGAAGTTGGCCTGGTATATGCTGTCCACTAGTTATAGTGGGCACCTTGCACCAGTCCAAAAAGCCCCTTAGAGGTGATAGGTTAAAGACAACCTTTATTGAAAGCTATCCTAGTGGTAGCTATGGAGAGCAGCCTTCAGGCTAAGTCTTGAAGGAGTTACTGGTGTGGGGGTATGATTCCAAGGTGTTTGACACCAAACATGATATGTTTCCGTGCAGCCATCCCAAAGTTAGCATTTACCGCGAGGTTATAATGCACTTAAGAGTATATGGTCAGGCTGCATCACAGACAACCCCGGAGAATAGATTCCGAAGGCTGAAGAGGGGCTCTGCTCATGCATGGGCACCCTCTCACATAAAACCAAGCACCCTGCCTTCAGGATTGATAAGGCCTGCCATAGGGGTGACTGATAGGTTTATATGTGCAGTGATAGGGGGAGATATAGTGAACCTATATCTCAGTAAGGGGTGCATGCACCACCTCACTCAGGCTGCTGTAGCAGTCCTGTGGTGTCATTTTGGAAGGTTGCCCATGGGTGGCATAATACATGCTTCAGCCCCTGGTAGGCCTCTGGTGTACCTATGCCCTGGGTACATAGTATACCATATACTAGGGACTCATAAGGGCACCCCAGAATCCAATCTGTGGTGTACCTAAGGTACAGGGAATCAATTTAGAGGGGAAGCAGCTAGGCTGGGGTCCTGGGTAGCAGGGCCCCAGCCAGACTAAAGTCGAAAAACAGTGAAACATCAGCAAAAAGTGGGGGTAACCATAAGAAGCAGATCCTACCCTCCTACACAACCCCCCCCCCAAACGCAGGGACATTAAACTAACCTTGACCAGTTGAGTCTTCATGTTCTAAGTGGAAATATCTGGAGAGTCCATCTGCATTGGCATGGCTACTCCCAGGTCTATGTTCCACTGTATAGTCCATCCCTTGTAGGGAAATGGACCACCTCAAAAGTTTGGGGTTTTCACCCTTCATCTGTTTTAGCCATAAGAGGGGCGTATGGTCTGTCTGAACAAGGAAGTGAGTGCCAAACAAGTATGGCCTCAGCTTCTTCAGAGCCCAAACCACAGCAAAGGCCTCCCTCTCTATGGCTGACCAACGTTTCTCTCTGGGGGTCAGCCTTCTGCTAATAAAAGCTACTGGCTGATCCTGACCTTCATCATTCAACTGTGACAGTACAGCTCCTACCCCCAACTCAGATGCATCTGTTTGTACAATGAACTTTTTGGAGTAATCAAGACTCTGCAAAATGGGAGCAGTGCACATGGCCTGCTTCAGGTCATCAAATGCCTTTTGACAGCTAACTGTCCACTGAACCTTTTTGGGCATTCTCTTAGAGGTAAGGTCATTCACTATGAATCCATAACCTTTTGAAAATCTTCTGTAGTACCCAGTCAGGCCCAAGAAGGCTCTCACCTGAGTCTGGGTAGTGGGAGCAACCCAGTCCATTATTGTTGGACTTGGCCCTTTTTGGCCGGTTCACCCCTAAACTTTTTGCCTTGTGTGTCAGTAGTTTTAAGTCTCTGGGCACTTTAGCACTGTGGGCCAGTGTAAAGTGCGTGCGCGCTGAGTGCGTGTGGTGAGATTGTCCTGCCCTCCCATAGGAATGCATGGGGGATATGTGTGTCCATGGTAATTCCTGGTGTGAGAGGAGTGCAGGGGCGAGTTTAGTATGTGCGAACTCGTGAGAATAAATGCTGCGCAATGGTGTGCGCAGATTTATTGTGACTGGTGTAGAAATGCCACTTTTAGAAGTTGGCATTTATGTGTGCTCTGTGTCTGCCTGCCTGATGTGAATTGCATGTCTGGCTTGTGAGTGACAGGGGCTGGGAGGTGTGTGTGGCTCCAGGAGGGGCAGGGTGAGTCAGCGCAGTGGTGAATAGAGAGATCTGCATCTAGATGGGAGGGAGGAGTTGCACCTGGGGCCTGAATAGGGCTGTGCCTTCCCTCCACAATGCTGGCTCCACCCCTGTGGTGCGTCTGATGTCCCTAGCCTGTCCTGTGAAAGGAGAGAGGAGCTGAGCAAAACAAAGTGCTCCAAAGCTCCCCCAAACCAGTTGCATCTGGTTTTCCCCCAGCCCTGTGCTGGGTGACAAAGGAAAATGTCATATAAATATAGGGGCTGTGACCCCATGAAGTTGTTCAGTTCTTGTTCTTGTGCTGATCCTGCAGGGTGTGCTGCTGCTGGGGCCCAGGAGGACTTGCCAGGAGGGCTGCCTCCCTGGGCCCAGCTATGCCCTGGGACCTTTTGCTTTATTTTTCTATTCCAGAACTTTAGGCAACCTTTTAGTGCCAGCGCTGTCTGTTAATTTGCCCAGCTGATGGGAAGCGTGGGCTTCGCAGCGCCGAGCTGCCTTTCGCCATGAGGGAATCCCCAGCGTAGGGATTCCCCCGAGATTGCTGGCCTCACGGGTGCCCACCCCGCTTATTTCTTTATTTAAAGGGGAGTGCCCACCCCGCATTCTGGTGGAGCTTTTGCGGGTGCCCACCCCGCTTATATCGTTATTTTACAAAGCGGGAGCCCACCCCGCGTTTCACAGCCGCGTCCCGAGTGAGTAATAGCCGCCGACCCGGAAGCCAGGCAAAGTTCGCCTGCCTCTGGGCGGGGCCGGCGGCAGGACCGGAAGTTGTGCCCGTGTCGATGCGGGGCTCCCGTGAGCCGATGGGAGCCCCGGTGTGCCAAGGGGGAGAACGGGAGCCCACCCCGCCTCCCGGAGCAGAAAAGAGAAGTCCCGGGTCCCAGGAGGGGGCCCGGGTGAAGAGGACAAGGCGGCAGAGGCCGCCAATGGCAGCGCGGGGCTCCCAGGTGTGAAGGGAAGCCCCGCGCCGCGAGAAAAGTGCTGCCAGTCCCAGTGAAGATAAGAGGAGACCGGAGCAGCACGGCAGGACGAGTCCAAAGTCCTGGGTCCTAGGAGGGGGCCCGGGAGAAGTCCAAAGAGACCCGGAGCAGCGCCAGTGAGCCGGTGAGTGAGGCTCGAGATATGTAGTGCCTGGGAGAGGCACACAGTCAGAGCGGCCCCGTCTTGACAGCGGGCCGCTCCAACGCTTGGGGGGCCAATTCTTTTTGGGGCATATTTGTTCAGGAGAGCCCGTGTGCTCCAACGTGGGGGCCAAGTTTCTTCAATAGCCCCAGTGAGGCCCCGAAGGCCCAGATGTGCCAGGGCCCCTTGCTCCTTTCCCAGCTGTCCTGCGAGAGCGCAGGCAGCTGCAACGATTTGCGCAAAGTAGTCTATAGTCCCTGAGAGGGACAGAGGAGGCACTGTGGTGCCCGGCCTCGTCTGCTTCCCAGCTGCCCAGCAAGTAGTGGGCAGCTGCATCGTTTAGGCCACAGTGCCTTGGGGGCATGTTTTGAATTTAGGAGTGAGGTGCACTCCTTGGCCCCTGACTTCCACAGCTGTCCAGCAAGTAGTGGGCAGCTGCTACGTTTAGGCCTGCGCAGATTGCGCACCCTTGACTTTCGCTGCGTAGGCAGCGCGCCCTGAACTTTTGGGACATAGGGCATTTGAGCCCCTCTTTGAGATGGCCAGTTGGCCAGGGGGACTATTAGAATTGTAGGGCGCCAGGCCCTAACGTGATTGATGCCTCTGCTATGGGTTCTACCGTGAGGTTATGTGCTAATGTGATTTTGGTGCTAGGAAATGTGATTCCCATCTTGTGTTTTACGCACCCTGTTTTATGCCTCTAATGTGTTTATGCTTATGAGGTTTTGCATAATGTTTTTATGCTTGTGATTTTATTATCACCTAATGCGTTTAGGTTGTGAGTTAGTCTCTACTGTGATTTACGCCCTAATGTGAGTTATACTTAGGAGGTTAGGGTCTAATGCGTTTAGACTTGTGAGGTGATTGCATAATGTGTTTATGCTGGTGAGGGTGGCGCAGAAGGTAATTTGCGCCTAATGTGATACTGTGCATAATGTGGTTTATGTTACAGGCTGATGCTAAGTACAGTGGTTACCAGTGATTACTGGTTGTACGTTTATGATGTGTTCTACATTTATTATAAGTGCTACATATACTAAGTTCGCTTTGTGCTGGTTCTGACAGTGGTCCAGTTGGCCCTGTCAGGTGTAAATAATCCCTTGTAAATATGACCTAGTGCCAGGTGGCACGATGTATATTATGTGAGTACTATTCTAATGTGTTTTATGATAATACAAAGGCTATTTTTATATATAACCTTGTGTGGAGTTCCTTTTTGTGGTGTGCCTAGTATGTTGTTGCTGTGGGTGTGTTGCGCAAACGCTTTACACCTTGCCTCCGGGATAAGCCTGACTGCTCGTGCCAAGCTACCAAGGGGGTGAGCAGGGGTTATCTTTGGCGTGTAACTCCCTTGCCCTGACTAGAGTGGTGGTCTCTGCCTGGCTTTGGCGCAAGCCTTAGCCAACCAGAGATCCCATTTCTAACATTGGTTGTCAGCGGTGGGGATTTGGACTTGCGTTTGCGCAGTACCACAGCGACAACTGGCTGCACTACAAAACTCTGCATTTTAGATAGTCACATGGAAAGGGATTATTGTTTCTGAGTTTGTTTTAAGTGTCATTTCTTTTTGAAATGTGTTTCTTGTGCACTATGAGTTGGGTGTCCTGCCAAGGACAGAAACCAGAGAATCTGGAGGAGAGACTGCCCTTGAGCCATTGCGCTGGTTCTTGGGTTGGCCTACAGTGGGGACTTAATTGGTATGGAGTCACTAGCTCGGGAGGGTAGATTATCCCCTAAGTGCAGTGTGAGTTTTCTGGATTCACCAGTAAGGGTGGGATCCAGTGGTGGCAGCGAAGTTTGTGTCCAGTGCATGAAGTCCCCGTCCCGTTCCCAGAGTATGGTACCTGGTGCTCAGTAAGAGGGGTGCAGGTTGAGATTCAGGGACAGTAGGGAACTGTCTCACCGGTCTGGGGGGGGGTGTGTGTGGATGAGTGATGTGCTGCTGGACGCTGGGGTGAGTTCTCTGAAATAAGGAGCATGCTGAATAATTGAGTGTGAGTTCTCTGAAATAAGGAACTTGCATGGGGGAGTGACCCTAGAGGAATGGTGCAGGTGTCTTCCAACCCAGGGTGGTGGAAGATGTTCAGAGTTAGGTGACCTCACAGTGAGAAGGTTGCAAGGCCTCACATCATGTCCTGCGAGGAAGGTGTGAGACTGGGCCGTATTCCGAGCCTCAATCTGTCTCCGACACTGGATGGTTCTTAGAAGGAACACCACATTGGGAGCCTAGTCTGTCCTGTTTGACTGTTCTGTGTGGGGGATCTCCCCGTGTTAGAGGATCTGAAGAGGCATTTGAGAGTGATTCCAAAAGGAGTGGCTGAGGTGTCTTCCAGCCCAGTGTGGTGGAAGAGGTTCAGTGTAGCCCAGCTAGGTCCCAGTGTAGCGGGAGGGGTGAAGGGGCTCACGTCCTGTCTCAGAGGAGAAGGAGTGAGTGTGCCCGAAACCCAGTCCCAGGGCCTGGATGGTTTCTTCAGGGAACACCAGGTTGGGGGCCTAGGCTGTACTTGTAGGCCATTTGAGGAGGATCTCCCAGTCTCTAGAGGACTTGGAGCGTCTGTAACCAGAGCTCCACCAGTCCTGGTGCTAGGCAGCACCGCTCCTAAGTGGAGGGTGCGGAAGTCCTGATTGAGGGGTGAGAGGGGGAGAGGTTCCCCAGTGGAAAAACCAGTGGGTCCAGAAGGGGCCATGGGGACACCACTTCTGCCCTGGGTTTGTGCCCGGCAGACTGTCACACGACACATTAGTTATGTGTCACCCTCAGGGGGGCATGTGTGCTCCCCGTGAAGTCCTGGTTCGCCGGGCATCTGACCAAAGGGTAGCGTCCCTGGGTTGGGGAGCCAGGTTCAGGTGTTTGCCTGTCCTGGACAGCAGGGCGACTGTAATCAGTGCCCTGAACAATGTAGCTTCTAGGGGTACCACTCCAGTTGGGAGGGTACACTGCTCTGGAAGGGGGTGCAGAGGGAGGGCGTCCTCGCCTCTGACCCTGGTGCGCATCGCCGGAGAAAAGGATCGCATGCGCTGCCGTCGCATCACTGAATAAGGATGTCGCCGCTGCCGCTTCGTATTCTCGAAACCGGTACCTCACCTCACCTGAGTGTGAGGAACCAATGCACCAAACTTCCTTGCGACCCTTTTTGCGTTACAGATCCCAGGGTGGTAGACCAGTTGCGGGAGAGAGGTCCTGAACTGGTGGGAGAGTTGTGTTCTGGTGGGTGCTTCTCCTGGGGGAGTGCAGAACCCCAGAAGTAGAGGTAGGGTGAGGAGATGCTTTGCCCGTGACCTCTGGTCAGCCTGAGGGTGCGGACCCTAGGTTGAAGGATCAGTGGTAGTTTGGAACTACACTGAGAAGGAGAGTGGACAATGGCTATTGTATGCCAGGGGTTACTGCCCCCCACTCTGGATTGGCAAGGACCAGTGGCAACTGGGTGGCCTAGGGCCTGGTCCTGGCCGCGGACAACTAAGGAGTACCGGTGGGGTAGCCTAGTTGGTCCTGAGTTTTTTTTTTTTCTTAGATGGATTCCATGGGTTCCAAGTGACGTAGAACCGGAGGGTGTCCCTGCAGTGCGGGCCCGTGTCCGTGTTCTATCGACCCAAGCAGGGAAGCCCATCACGGTGGTGATTGGTCTGCCCTGCGTTTTGGCTGGAAGGGGGTTGTGTTGGACTTGGCCCTTTTTGGCCGGTTCACCCCTAAACTTTTTGCCTTGTGTGTCAGTAGTTTTAAGTCTCTGGGCACTTTAGCACTGTGGGCCAGTGTAAAGTGCGTGCGCGCTGAGTGCGTGTGGTGAGATTGTCCTGCCCTCCCTTAGGAATGCATGGGGGATATGTGTGTCCATGGTAATTCCTGGTGTGAGAGGAGTGCAGGGGCGAGTTTAGTATGTGCGAACTCATGAGAATAAATGCTGCGCAATGGTGTGCGCAGATTTATTGTGACTGGTGTAGAAATGCCACTTTTAGAAGTTGGCATTTATGTGTGCTCTGTGTCTGCCTGCCTGATGTGAATTGCATGTCTGGCTTGTGAGTGACAGGGGCTGGAAGGTGTGTGTGGCTCCAGGAGGGGCAGGGTGAGTCAGCGCAGTGGTGAATAGAGAGATCTGCATCTAGATGGGAGGGAGGAGTTGCACCTGGGGCCTGAATAGGGCTGTGCCTTCCCTCCACAATGCTGGCTCCACCCCCTGTGGTGCGTCTGATGTCCCTAGCCTGTCCTGTGAAAGGAGAGAGGAGCTGAGCAAAACAAAGTGCTCCAAAGCTCCCCCAAACCAGTTGCATCTGGTTTTCCCCCAGCCCTGTGCTGGGTGACAAAGGAAAATGTCATATAAATATAGGGGCTGTGACCCCCATGAAGTTGTTCACTTCTTGTTCTTGTGCTGATCCTGCAGGGTGTGCTGCTGCTGGGGCCCAGGAGGACTTGCCAGGAGGGCTGCCACCCTGGGCCCAGCTATGCCCTGGGACCTTTTGCTTTATTTTTCTATTCCAGGACTTTAGGCAACCTTTTAGTGCCAGCGCTGACTGTTAATTTGCCCAGCTGATGGGAAGCGTGGGCTTCGCAGCGCCGAGCTGCCTTTCGCCATGAGGGAATCCCCAGCGTAGGGATTCCCCCAAGATTGCTGGCCTCACGGGTGCCCACCCCGCTTATTTCTTTATTTAAAGGGGAGTGCCCACCCCGCATTCTGGTGGAGCTTTTGCGGGTGCCCACCCCGCTTATATCGTTATTTTACAAAGCGGGAGCCCACCCCGCGTTTCACAGCCGCGGCCCGAGTGAGTAATAGCCGCCGACCCGGAAGCCAGGCAAAGTTCGCCTGCCTCTGGGCGGGGCCGGCGGCAGGACCGGAAGTTGTGCCCATGTCGATGCGGGGCTCCCGTGAGCCGATGGGAGCCCCGGTGTGCCAAGGGGGAGAACGGGAGCCCACCCCGCCTCCCGGAGCAGAAAAGAGAAGTCCCGGGTCCCAGGAGGGGGCCCGGGTGAAGAGGACAAGGCGGCAGAGGCCGCCAATGGCAGCGCGGGGCTCCCAGGAGTGAAGGGAAGCCCCGCGCCGCGAGAAAAGTGCTGCCGGTCCCAGTGAAGCTAAGAGGAGACCGGAGCAGCATGGCAGGAAGAGTCCAAAGTCCTGGGTCCCAGGAGGGGGCCCGGGCGAAGTCCAAAGAGACCCAGAGCAGCGCCAGTGAGCCGGTGAGTGGGGCTCGAGTTATGTAGTGCCTGGGAGAGGCACACAGTCAGAGCGGCCCCGTCTTGACAGCGGGCCGCTCCAACGCTTGGGGGGCCAATTCTTTTGGGGCATATTTGTTCAGGAGAGCCCGTGTGCTCCAACGTCGGGGCCAAGTTTCTTCAATAGCCCCAGTGAGGCCCCGAAGGCCCAGATGTGCCAGGGCCCCTTGCTCCTTTCCCAGCTGCCCTGCGAGAGCGCAGGCAGCTGCAACGATTTGCGCAAAGTAGTCTATAGTCCCTGAGAGGGACAGAGGAGGCACCGTGGTGCCCGGCCTCGTCTGCTTCCCAGCTGCCCAGCAAGTAGTGGGCAGCTGCATCGTTTAGGCCACAGTGCCTTGGGGGCATGTTTTGAATTTAGGAGTGAGGTGCACTCCTTGGCCCCTGACTTCCACAGCTGTCCAGCAAGTAGTGGGCAGCTGCTACGTTTAGGCCTGCGCAGATTGCGCACCCTTGACTTTCGCTGCGTAGGCAGCGCGTCCTGAACTTTTGGGACATAGGGCATTTGAGCCCCTCTTTGAGATGGCCAGTTGGCCAGGGGGGACTATTAGAATTGTAGGGCGCCAGGCCCTAACGTGATTGATGCCTCTGCTATGGGTTCTACCGTGAGGTTATGTGCTAATGTGATTTTGGTGCTAGGAAATGTGATTCCCATCTTGTGTTTTACGCACCCTGTTTTATGCCTCTAATGTGTTTATGCTTATGAGGTTTTGCATAATGTTTTTATGCTTGTGATTTTATTATCACCTAATGCGTTTAGGTTGTGAGTTAGTCTCTACTGTGATTTACGCCCTAATGTGAGTTATACTTAGGAGGTTAGGGTCTAATGCGTTTAGACTTGTGAGTTGATTGCATAATGTGTTTATGCTGGTGAGGGTGGCGCAGAAGGTAATTCGCGCCTAATGTGATACTGTGCATAATGTGGTTTATGTTACAGGCTGATGCTAAGTACAGTGGTTACCAGTGATTACTGGTTGTACGTTTATGATGTGTTCTACATTTATTATAAGTGCTACATATACTAAGTTTGCTTTGTGCTGGTTCTGACAGTGGTCCAGTTGGCCCTGTCAGGTGTAAATAATCCCTTGTAAATATGACCTAGTGCCAGGTGGCACGATGTATATTATGTGAGTACTATTCTAATGTGTTTTATGATAATACAAAGGCTATTTTTATATATAACCTTGTGTGGAGTTCCTTTTTGTGGTGTGCCTAGTATGTTGTTGCTGTGGGTGTGTTGCGCAAACGCTTTACACCTTGCCTCCGGGATAAGCCTGACTGCTCGTGCCAAGCTACCAAGGGGGTGAGCAGGGGTTATCTTTGGCGTGTAACTCCCTTGCCCTGACTAGAGTGGTGGTCTCTGCCTGGCTTTGGCGCAAGCCTTAGCCAACCAGAGATCCCATTTCTAACAATTATGGTCTGGATTTTGCTCTGCAATGGTTGAACCTGGCCTCCACCCACAAGGTGGCCCAGGTACACAACCTGACTCTGCCCTATCTGGCACTTAGTAGCCTTGATAGTTAGGCCTGCTTTTTGCAGGGCCTCCAAAACATTCCTTAGGTGGACCAGGTGATCCTCCCAGGTGGAGCTAAAGACAGCAATATCATCTAGATATGCTGCACTATAGTCTTCCAGGCCTATAAGGACTGTATTCACCAACCTTTGGAAAGTGGCAGGTGCATTTTTCAAACCAAAGGGCATCACCACAAATTGATAATGCCCACTAGGGGTACTAGTGGGCATTATCCCCCCTCCCCTCACCTGCTCCCTCACCTACCCCCTCCCAGCTCTCCTCCACCTCTCCGAGGCAAACCCCATACCCCCAAGACACCCCTATCCTTAATGACACAGCCATCTCCTTAACTCCTATTCTGCCCCCCCCCCTGGAACTAGCCCCCCCTCCTCCTCTAATACACTCCTCCAAATTACTATGTCCCCCTATGACCGCCCGCCTCCAGCTCCCAATCACCTCCCTAGCACCCCTCCCCCCCTCTTAACCGTCCAATAACGAACATAACGCCTCATACTCTTGCCCCTTCCTCCACAAACTTTACCTCCACCCATTACGTCTCTACCACATCCCCACCTGTGCCTCACATTCTCCCTACTTATCTCCCCCTTTCCCCCCCACCCCTCACCAGTCCATCATACAACACGCCCATCCTTCCCTCCCAACACCGGCCCACACCCCTCCCCCCTCCCCTGGCCTTACCCACTCCCCAGTTAAAAGCTGCACTCCCTACATCAACTCCACCTGGTGAACCGCCATCTCCAAGTTATAAACCCTCTCACCCTAGCCAATCCGCCCCTTACTCCCTATCCATTCCAGCCACTCCCCTCCTCACAAACCTAAATCAAACACTTCGTAACTTGGAATACAATCTCTCTACCCTGGTTACCGAACTTACCCTTCTCCGAAAAGATTTCAATCAATTCAAATCCGACAAATCCACAGCCCACCCACCCTGGCCCTCGGCCCCACGCGCTAGCCATCGAAAACGCTCATACCCCAAACATTGGTTAACAACGCCTCTCCCCACCCGCTCTCACAGACCCCTTCGAACCTCGAATACCTACTCCGCCTCTGCCCTCTCTGCCCTCTGCAGTACCTACCTCAACAAACCCCCCCCAAAGTTCTGCTCCCCCCTCACTCCAATATTCCTGTTATCTTAGGGACTAGCAGAATTCCCATCTATCCTAGCTCCCCCAGACCCCCCTCAACTCACCACCATTCAACTACCCCCGCCCCTAATACCAACACTAAACCCCTTACCTGCATGCTCGTGAACTGCCGCTCAGCCGTCCGGCATGCGACCGAAATCTCAGAAACCATTCTTAATGAAGATGCCGACATCGCCTTCCTCACTGAAACCTGGCTCAAAAATAACTCTACACCCATACTTGACCTTCTTGCCCCCCCAGGCTACTCTATTCTCAGAAAAGACAAAACAGAAAAAATAGGGGGGGGCATAGCAATCATTTTTAAAGAAGAGCTACAACTCTCCCCAATTAATAACACTGACTACACTACCTTTGAATACTTAGGAGCTGAACTTAAAATGAAAAGCTCCCCCCCAATACGACTGCATAACATCTATCACCCTCCTGGTGAACCCCTTCCCTTTGCCGAAGAACTATCAGACCTTCTAACTAAATCGCTACTTTCCAACTCCAAAAATATCTTCCTAGGAGACCTTAACCTGCACTGGAATGAACCCGATGATCCCACAATCAACCTTCTCAATAACCTTCTTGAGATTAGTGACCTCAAGCAACTCTGCCACTCCCCTACCCACGCCAAAGGAGCTACTCTTGACGCCATCATATCCAACCCTGATCTGACATCCTTAACCAACATTATCCCTATCGACTGGTCTGACCACCATCTCATTCTGTTCACGATCTCCCCCAGCCCCTCCCGCCCCTATAAAAAACAACAAAACTACAATTATGACCAGAAATCTTAAACAAATCCCCCGGCGCACTGGAACTTAAACTCCAATCCCAACTCAGTCTCACCCCCCTCTCTTCAAATGCAAATGAACTCACTGAACACTTTAATAAAACTGTCTCAGAGGTTTTAGACCAACTCGCCCCTCTGAAAAGTAAAACACAAAAAAATGCCCCATCCAAATCATGGTTTACCCTAGACCTAAATAAAGAAAGACGCTCACTTAGATTAGCAGAAAGAACATGGAGACAACACCCTTCCCCTTCCCATCTTGCTCTCCTTAGAACTGCAAGATCCTCCTACAAAAAACACATCTTTTCGGAAAAAGCATCTTTCTTTCGTCTACAACTCTCACGGGCCAAAAACAGACCTAGAGAACTGTTCAACATTATTAGAAACCAAACCTCCCCTGCACCCCTCAACCTGGTGGCCTCCACTAACAAATGTGAAGAAATTGCCAACTTTTTCACTGAAAAAATTGCCAAAATCGACCGTGCTTTCCTTGATACCCAACCCTTGCTCTCCCCTCAACATCCCCTGGGTACTCCACCGTATCCCCCACTACCCTTGAAAACAACCCCGACTCCCTCACTCCTCCTCCCCTCACATAACCCTCCTGAACCCCACCTTATTATCACACAGCTTAAAAATAACGCCTCATGGCATAATTTCCACCCCGTCTCTGAACGGGAAGTCTTCAACATCCTATCCAAACTCAAACCATCCTCCCACACTAAGGACCCTCTCCCCTCCACACTCGTCCAAGATCTCAAACACGTCATTGTCCCTTACTGGACCAACATCATTAACGCCTCCCTCTCAACAGGGAATGTTCCCACCTCCCTTCAACTCGGACAAATCTCCCCCATTCCCAAAAATCCCAAGGCTGATCCCAACGACCCCAACAACCTCCGCCCTATCTCCAACCTCCCCCTCCTCTCTAAAGCCCTAGAAAAGTGCGCCCTTTTACAACTGGACAAACACATTGACACATTCAACCTTCTAGACCCCCTGCAATCTGGCTTCCGCAAAGGTTGCAGCACTGAAACTGCACTGCTCAACATAGTCGACGACATACACCTTGCCCTGGATAAGGGTGAGACCTACCTACTTATCCTTCTTGACCTCACCGCTGCTTTTGACACAGTCTACCACCCAACCCTACTCAATACACTCAAAGATCGCTTTGGCCTTAATGGCACTGTCCTCAACTGGTTCACCTC
Source organism: Calotriton arnoldi (assembly GCA_963921515.1). Lineage (NCBI taxonomy): Eukaryota > Metazoa > Chordata > Amphibia > Caudata > Salamandridae > Calotriton > Calotriton arnoldi. Next base: position 1,157,452 of record CAWUFW010005541.1, read on the forward strand.
CTACTTCCAACATAGAACCCAACAAATTAAAATTCAAAACTGCCTCTCTAGCCCAACATCTGTCTCCCTAGGTGTCCCGCAAGGCTCCATCCTCTCTCCTGCCCTTTTTAACCTCTTTATGGAACCCCTCACCCTGATACTTAAACAAGCCAAAATCAACTATCACCTGTACGCTGATGACACCCAACTGTACTATAAAATAAAATCCCATTCCGACATCCTGCACCTCAACACAGCACTAACCAAGATCCAAACCTGGTTCCACAACAACCATCTTAAACTCAACCCCAACAAAACTGAGATCATCCTCTTCTCGCCCAAAAGCAACCCTCTCCCCATTCAAACATGGATCGCTGACCTGAATGCCCTTAACTGCCCTCTCTCCCTCGCCGAATCTGTCAAATCACTCGGCATCACCATCAACAATAATCTTACACTAAACTCCCATGTCTTAAATTCAGCAAAAAGTGCACTTTTCACACTCCGGCATCTTAAAAAAATCAAACCCTTTATTCCAGCGGAAGACTTCAAAGTAATTATCCAATCTCTTGTCCTATCCAAAATCGACTATGGTAACGCCCTTCTCTCTGGTACTCCCAAAATCCACCTTGCCCCCATCAAATCCGTCCTCAACCTCACAGCCAGACTTACAACAAACTGCAAACGTTATGACCACATCTCACCTGCCCTCAAGGCCCTCAAATGGCTCCCCATCAAAGGCAGATCCTCTTATAAAATTGCCTGTATTACACACAAAGCCCTCTATCAGAAGACCCCAACCTATCTTTCAACTAAACTCAAAAAAGCTGGCTGCGCCCGAACGCTGAGAAGCACCAACACTCTCCTTTTAATACCCCCTCTACTCAAAAAAAGCTCCTCACAATCCCGCTCCTTCTCCGGCAAGGCCCCAACCATCTGGAATGCCCTCCCCAAAGACCTTCGATGCAACCCCTCCTATGCCAACTTCAAAAGAAACCTTAAAATACACCTCCTCACTAAATATTGGGGAAATTAACTCCCTGTCCTCCTCACTGACTATTTTCCCTCCTCCTGTCGTTGGCTATCCCGCCTACCCCTCACACCCACTCACCCCCTCCCCCCATACCCTCCTCACCCCCTCCCCTTCATCATATTCCCCCTCACCCTCACGATGTCCCTTGAGTCCTCCTTTGCGTACTGTAAAAGTGCTGTCTATAATGACACTCTAGATCTCTCTATTGGTGTTTTTGTTTATCTTATATGCACCCTCCTCACTATGTTCTCTAATTGGTTCCTTCTATTTTTGTTTGATCATCTGTTGAATTTGTTTCGTACATTACCACTGCTGTTTTCTTGTTTATTGCCTTTGCTGTTGTAAAGCGCTCTGATACCCTTGGGTGGAGCTAGCGCTATATAAAACCTTCAAAATAAATAAAAATAAAATAAAATGCTGTCTTTGGCTTTGCATCATCAGCTAGTCTGATCTGCCAGTAGCCAGCTGTCAAGTCAAATGTGCTCAGAAACTTGGCTGAGGCCAAAGTATCTATAAGCTTATCTGCCCTTGGGATGGGATGGGCATCAGTCCTAGTGACTGCATTGAGACCCCTGTAGTCCACACAAAACCTCATTTCTCTCTTGCCATCTTTGGTGTGAGGTTTAGGCACAAGGACTACTGGACTAGCCCAAGGGCTATCTGAGGATTCAATGACTCCCAAATCCAACATCTTTTGGATCTCTGTCCTTATACCATCCCTGACATGATCAGGCTGCCTGGTGATTTTATTCTTGACAGGCAGACTGTCCCCAGTGTCCACTTCATGAGTGCACCAGGTAGTCTGACTAGGTGTCAGGGAGAACATATGCCTGAACTGGCTGAGAACTTTTCTGCAGTCAGTTTGTTGCTGGACAGTGAGGCTGCCTGCCAAGGCTATACCATCTACTGATCCATCATCAGGGTTCTGAGAGAGCAGGTCAGGGAGTGGATCACTCTCTTCCTCCTGTCCCTCATCAGTAGCCGTTAGCAAGCCCATGTCTGCCCTGTCAACATATGGTTTCAGTCTGTTGACATGAAGTACCCTATGGGGACTCCTGGGAGTTCCAAGGTCTACCAAATAGGTAACCTCTCCCTTCTGTTCAACAATTGTATGGGGGCCACTCCACTTATCTTGGAGAGCTGCTGGGGCCACAGGCTCCAACACCCACACCTTCTGCCCTGGCTGGTAAACAGTCAGCACAGCCTTTTGGTCATGCCAGGCCTTTTGCAATTCCTGGCCAGCCTCAAGGTTTTTAGTTGCCTTTTTCATATACTCTGCCATCCTGGAGCGGAGACCAAGTACATAGTCCACTATGTCCTGTTTAGGGGGTTTGAGAGGTAACTCCCATCCCTCCTTCACCAGACACAAAGGACCCCTAACAGGATGGCCAAACAAAAGTTCAAAAGGGCTGTAACCAACCCCCTTTTGAGGCACCTCCCTGTAGGCAAATAAAAGGCAGAGCAAAAGGATGTCCCATCTGCGCCTAAGCTTTTCTGGGAGACCTTTGATCATGCCCTTTAAGGTTTTGTTGAACCTTTCAACTAAGCTATTGCATTGTGGGTGATAGGTTGTAGTGAATTTATAATTCACTCCACACTCCTTCCACATTGCAGTCAAGTAACTAGACATGAAGTTTGCACCCCTGTCTGAAACTACCTCCTTAGGAAAACGCACCCTTGAGAATACTCCCAAGAGGGCCCTTGCCACCACAGGTGCTGTGGTGGTCCTAAGTGGAATTGCTTCTGGGTACCTAGTGGCATGGTCCACCACCACCAGGATAAACCTGTGCCCAGAGGCTGTCTGAGGATCCATGGGACCAACTATATCAATCCCCACCCTCTCAAAGGGCACCCCCACCACAGGTAGTGGTATCAGGGGGGCCTTTGTGGTTCCACCTGCCTTCCCACTGGCTTGGCAGGTGACACAGGAGCGACAAAACTCCTTGGTGTCTTCAGACATGTGGGGCCAATGAAAGTGAGGAACAATTCTGTCCCAAGTCTTGTTTTGGCCCAGGTGACCTGCTAGAGGAATATCATGGCCTAGTGTCAATAGGAAGCCCTTAGATTTTAGAGGTATTACCAACCTCCTGGAAGCACCAGGCTTGGGGTCTCTACTCTCTGAATATAGGAGTCCATCATCCCAATATATCTTATGGGTGCCACTAGCATTCCCAGCAGCCTCATCAGCAGCTTGCTTTCTGAGGGTTTCAAGAGAGGGGCAGCTCTGCTGCTCCTGGCTCAGATCTGCCCTGGAAGGGCCCCCTGTTCCCAAGTACTCAACCTGATCAGGTTCAAGCTCCTCTGGGACAGTTCCTTCTTCAGGACTAAGATCATCTCCCTCAGGAGGCTGATATATATTCTGAGTCAGGAGGGAAGGCACTGCCTTAACCCTACTGCTCCTCCTCTTGGGAGGCACCTGGTCCATTCTTCCAGAATCCAGGGCCTGTTCAGTGTTAGACTTTTTGGCCTGTGACCTGGTCACAGCAAATACATGTGCAGGGATCCCTAGCATTTCTGCATGTGTCCTGAGCTCCATTTCTGCCCAAGCTGAAGTTTCTAGATCATTGCCAAGCAAGCATTCAACAGGGTGGTCTGCACTTACCACAACTTTCTTGAGGCCAGTTACCCCTCCCCAGGAGAAATTAACAACTGCCAAGGAATGGTCTGTCCTGACATTGCTAGCATTGGTCACTTGGTACATCTCACCAAGTATAATCTGCCCCGGAGCCACAAGATCTTTTGTCACCATTGTGACACTTGCTCCTGTGTCCCTGAATGCCAAAGCCTCTTTTCCATTTATCAAAGGCTGCTGTCTGTATTTGCCCAGGTTACTGGGACTCACAAAGGAGGACATGTCCATGCCTCCATCACAGACCAGGACAGCCTGAGTTGGAACTCTGACTAGGCCAGAGCCCATCTCAGAACCCAGGGTTAACCCTACTACACCCTTATTCTGAGTACCACCAATTGTAGCTGCACTAGGGGGAACAGTTGCCTTAGGGGCAATGGTGGCTGGACTTGAGTCTTTGGACTTGGTGCAATCACTGGTCCAGTGTTTTTCTGTTTACAGATCTTACACCATGGTTTCTTTTGGCCTTTACTTTTGTTAGATTGGGGTTCCCCCCCAGAAGAAGATTTTTGGAGACCTTGAGAAGGCTTCTGGTCTTTACCCTTTTCCCCACCCTTGTCAGAGTTCTTAGAATCTTGCTTCTTTGGGTCACCACCTTGGTTCTGAACCTTCTGCCTCACCCTGGTTCTGACCCATTTGTCTGCCTTCTTTCCCAATTCTTGGGGAGAGGTCAGATCAGAGTCCACCAGGTACTGATGCAACAGCTGATTTTGACAATTATTAAGGATCTGCTACCTCATAATTAAGTTGTACAATCCTTTGAAATCACACACCTTACTGCCAAGTAACCAGACCTCCAGAGCCTTAGTAGCACAATCTACAAAGTCCACCCAGTCTTGATTCTGTGCCTTTTGGGTATCTCTGAACTTTATCCTATACTATTCAGTGGTTAGGCCAAACACCTCAACCAGTGCACTTTTCAAGATTTGGTAATCATCAGCATCCTCTTCTCTTACAGTGAGGAGCTCATCTCTTCCTTTGTCTGCAAAGGAGAGCCACAAGATTGCTGCCCACTGCTCCTGGGGGACCCTCTGAACTTTACAGGCCCTTTCCAGTGCAGTAACCCATTTGTGGATGTCATCCCCACTCTGGTAGGGAGGGACAATCTTGCTTAGGTTTCTATGGTCATGAGACCTTTCCCTAACACTAGGGAAGTTGCTGCCACCATGGGTCTCTAGTCCCAACTTTCTTCTGGTTTTCTGAAGCTCTAGGAACTCCCTATCTAAAGCCAACTGCTCTCTTCTGATTCTAAGCTGAGCTTCTTCATACTTGAGCAGTCTCTCTTTCCTTTAATGAGAGGATTCCCTCCTATTAAAGGACACAGAGGTCCCTATTGAGGTGTCAGAATGGTTAGACTCCTGAGAAGGAGATCTTGACCTCCTAGGCACACTCTCCACTCTCCCTGGTGGGATAAAGAGGGGGCCATTGTGGCCATCCTCCTCATCTGCAGGGGGAGCTGGGTTTCCCAGGTTAAGATCATTGTCATCTTCCTGGTCAGCTTCAGAGGTCAGGTCATGGGTATCTTCACCCCTTGGCCTTTCCTCATCTGCTGTCCCACCCTCTCTGCCTACCCCATCAGACCCTGAGGTCTTTCTGAGATCATCCAACAGCAGTACCTCTATGAGGCGTTGGGTGTTTGCACTTTTTCCTGTCTTCAATTTCCTAGTACTACACAATGCTCTCAATTCCAAGAATGGGAGGTTGTCATACTTGGATGGTAGAAGCCCATTGGCTTCTGGCAGGGACCCACTGGTTCCTGGCCTTGAAGACATCACTAGTGAGGTGTGGTGTATGCACTACCTACTCTAGTGTGGCCTACTAAACTCTCTTGAGTTGTAGAAAGGGTGTGCTAAGCCCTTGACACACAACTCTAAGTTCAGTAGAACTTACTGTACTTTTAAGCTTGAATTATATGTACCTCAGGTACCTTTAGTGGTTTTCAGTTAGTCACTCACTTGAGATTATCTGGTAAAACAAAGGCAAGCTTGAATCCAACCGCTGCACACCAATGTGAGACGTTGGCCTGGTATATGCTGTCCACTAGTTATAGTGGGCACCTTGCACCAGTCCAAACAGCCCCTTAGAGGTGATAGGTTAAAGACAACCTTTATTGAAAGCTATCCTAGTGGTAGCTATGGAGAGCATTCTTCAGGCTAAGCCTTGAAGGAGTGTAAAGCTGTTTGTTTTACCAGTCTATAATCTCTTGAATGGCTAAATGAAAGGAGACCACACCAGGTATATATATATAAAATATATGTATTTATTTCTAAACACAACCTACTAGTCTCTTTATGAGGCTAGAGGTCAAAGCACATATGTTACACTTCAAATATCACAGTAAATTAGCACAATATACGATAGGCCCTAGGGGCGAACCAAACCATATATTAAGAAAGTGGTATAAGAACCATGACTTGACTAGACACAAGGCCTAGAGCCTGTAGAATCGCTGGGACCCCAAGGAACCACCCAAGGTAGTGACACAGGAGACCCACGGGGGACGTGTGCAGTGTTTGAACACAGCCGCGAGCTCCGTTAGCTTCTATGGGGAAAGTCGCGGTTAGAGTTTTAAAGTTTAGGGACACTTCGGAGTGGACTAGGAACAAACCCTTTTGGACTTAGAGGGTTCTAGGGCCAACACCCACGGGAGCACTGGAGTACTTGTGTTACCTCACCCAGGGAAGCCGGGTGCATAGGTGTCAAATGGTGTCGGGTTGCGCCGTCGTTTTCAATTGCAGCTTGCTGAAAAGTGCTGCTGCCGGGAAGATGAGAAGTGTCCGAAGAGATCCAAGCCTGGATTGAAGGTGTGAAGAACCTGAAAGCAGAGGGGACAGAGTCTGGATCACTAGCCAGTGACCAGGGGCACGATAGTCGAATGCCCACCGATGTCGGGTGCTTCAAGTTCAAAGAGGTGAAGATTGTCTCTGCAGCCACGAGGACCAGGAGGCGCCGATGATGACCACGAGCTGGATTCGAGCTGTCCCACAAAGGAAGTCGCTTGCTGCTGTGTCGGTGTCCGGATTGGACACAACAAGCCTTGGCAACAGCAACCCATGCAGGAAGAGAACAAAGGCTTTGGTGCGGACCAGCGAGGTCCGAGGGACTCCCAAAGCAAGGGAGAGTCAGGACAGGCCTGGAGCAATCAGGGAGGCCCATTGAAAGTAGAGTTGTTCTTCTGAGGGACCCACAAGTTGATGGACAAGGGATCATGAAGGGACCTCAAGAGGAATCACAAAATGGCGGCCCACGGGTCACTCGGAGTAGGCAGGCCAGCAATATTCAGTGGATTAACTGCTCGGGGTCAGGGCTGCAAGTAACCCAAAGCACAGTCTCTAGGATCAACAAGAAGCTTATGCACTTGCAAATGTGCATGGTGTCCAGGGGTTCCGGTTTCATGGTACCCACGAGGGCTACGGGTCTCGGATTTGCTGGGGACTCGGGTCAGCCTCTGGGAAGTCTGGAAACCTACCTCCTGGGTTGCAGAGTTGTCGGTGTCCAGCAGGAGCTTCAGAGATGCAGACCAGACAGATGCGTCTTTGGTGCCTGCCAAGCAGGGGAGTAACTCCTTTACTCCAAGGGAGATTCTTCAGTCATCTGGCGTTGAACAGATCATCGAAGGTCCAGGATTCAGTTTCAGAGTTTCGTCCAGGGATATCTAAAGTCCTGTTGCCAGGGGTTCCTATCTTATACCCAAGAAAGGGGTTGGACATACTCTGGGGACCCACCTATGGGAGGGTTTGGAAAGAGGGGTGGCTGCACCAATTTCCTTTGTCCAGTTTCGCACCAGAGCAGGGGCTGGTAGCCCCTGCAACCGGTTGGAACTGGGCTATGCACAGGGACACCAAATGTGCCCCCAGTGCAGGACTTCAAAGCACTTTGAGAGTGCACCCACCAAGCCCCAATACACTAAAGCCTGTCTGGGAGGTAGTAACACCTCCCTGTGACAGGAAACCTATTGTCCAGGCCTCCCCTGCCGGAGTTTCGGTCAGCAGCAGGAGGCCAGACTCGTGTCTGTGGCTGCAGCATCCATTTTGTGATGCCAGGGCTCTGCTAGCTGGTACCGGGTATACCAGTGCTGTCATGTCTCTCCCTCTAGAAGGGTGGGATCATACTCCCACACCAGTTACTAGTGTGGGGGTATGATTCCAAGGTGTTTGACACCAAACACGACATGTTTCTGTGCAGCCATCCCAAAGTTAGCATTTACCGCGAGGTTATAATGCACTTAAGAGTATATGGTCAGGCTGCATCACAGACAACCCCGGAGAATAGATTCTGAAGGCTGCAGAGGGGCTCTGCTCATGTATGGGCACCCTCTCACATAAAACCAAGCACCCTGCCTTCAGGATTGATAAGGCCTGCCATAGGGGTGACTGATAGGTTTATATGTGCAGTGATAGGGTGAGAGATAGTGAACCTATATCTCAGTAAGGGGTGCAAGCACCACCTCACTCAGGCTGCTGTAGCAGTCCTGTGGTGTCCTTTTGGAAGGCTGCCCAGGGGTGGCATAATACATGCTTCAGCCCCTGGTAGGCCTCTGGGGTACCTATGCCCTGGGTACATAGTATACCATATACTAGGGACTCATAAGGGCACCCCAGAATCCAATCTCTGGTGTACCTAAGGTACAGGGAATACATTTAGAGAGGAAACAGCTAGGCTGGGGTCCTGGATAGCAGGGCCCCAGCCAGACTAAAGTCGAAAAACAGTGAAACATCAGCAAAAAGTGGGGGTAACCATAAGAAGCAGATCCTACTGTCCTACAAAGAGAGTCACCAATCCTTGGCAACAGCAAGTCGATGCAGTGAACAGGGGTTCTGTTCCAGAAGTTCCTATGAGGGATACTGGCCTCAAACTCAATGAGAAGTGCAAGCCTTGAGGGAGTTGCAGAACCACCACCTGAGTTGCTGGGCCTTGCAAAGTCTGGAGGACGTCAGGAGCAACAGACCGGTCAGCTTAGATGCAGATGCAGGGGAGCTACTCCTTCACTCCAAGGGAGATTCCTCCGGGTGTCTTTGATGCCCACATGCCTGGAGAAGAACCTGGATGGAGCACAGTCACAGATGCCGCAGAAGACTGGCAGGACGATGAGACGAGGAGCAGCATGAGTTTTACAGATGCAGTCTCGGTTCCCAAATCGAAGTCCAACAAAGTAAAAAGTGCCCAGACGGTTGAAGTAGAAGTGCTTTCAGATCTGAATCTTGTCCCACGACTAATCTGAAGAGCCACCCACAGGTAAGCCCTTAAGTACCCAATGGAAAGGGTTGGGACGATTCAGGGGTCCCTCCCAGAGTAGGGGCCGGACAGAGGGGAGGATACTCACATGTCCTTTGTCTAGTTTCGTGTCAGAGCAGGAGCCAACATCACCCTGAAATTGTTCCAACTGGAGTATGCAACAATGTTAACAAATGTGCCTTTTAAAGCAGTCTGGTTGCACTGGCAAGTGCTCCTACTCCAGCCTAATGCCCTAAGTCCTGTCTGAGAGGTGGTCACACCTCCCTGTGATAGGAAACCTATTGTTCTACTTTCCCCTGCTTGAGCCTGGCTCAGCAGCAGGAGTGCAGAATCATGCCTGTGGTCGGCAGCAGCACTAGCTGGCTGTTAGACCCAGAAAGGCTTATACCGGGAATACAGAGGGTCTCCCTAGGGGAGCCCCCCCCCAACCAGGACATGGGATCCTACTTCCAACACTGGAATCGGTGTTGGGGTAGGATTCCAACATGTTTGATAGCAAACATGACCAATTTCAGTGTAGCCAATATATAGTTACCTATGCCCTGGGTACCCTGTACCATATACTAGGGACTTAGAAGGGTACACCAGTAGCCAATTAGGAAGGGACCAAAGTAGTTACCATAGTCCAATTTAGGGAGAAAGCACAGTGGCTGGGGTCCTGATTAGCAGTATCTCAGTCAGACTAGTCCAAAACACACTGACACCCGGCAAAAAGTGGTGGTAACCATGCTAGAAGGATCCTACCTTCCTACACTGAGGTTATAGGGATCTTGAATTACACAGTCATCTTATACAGGAGACTTGTACAATTTTTACTGCATACCGTAAATTCTAGACCAGCTCTTGCTGCTGGACCAGTAGTTCAGTTACAGGTACTATCAATCATTCCGCAGACTATAAACGGTATCATGGGCAAGATGCACGCAAAGTGTGATGAAATTGCCTTCTGGATTGCTCGGTTGACCAACCAGATAAGCATTTAAATCCTCCTGATAGAGTTTATAATTTAGAAATGCAGATTGAAGGGGATGTACCTAAAATCATTAAAGCTGTCTTCTTGCTGCATTTCGCTGAGGATTATGACATCATACTAGCTGAAGAGGACTGGCCTTCAGTCTTTATTAAGAAAACGCTTTGGGAGGAGGAAATAATAAGGGTATTTCTTTCCCATAGTACTTGATAATATCAGGGAAATTTACACCAATGAATGAGCTGTCAAACAGGCTCTGGCCGTATACAGAAACCAAGAGGGATGGGATAAACACTCTATTCCACAGGTTATTCACTTGTGCAGTGAACCTCAAATGGAAGGTTTATTACTTTGTAAAGTCAGAAGCAAAGCATGTTATTAAAAGCAATATTAGATCCATTGCAATATCAGGACATAATAGCACCTTGACTTTCTCCAATGAACACATCCCTTTTTGCTATCTCAAAGCCAGACGGATCCTACAGGATAGTTTTTGATTATGAGAAATTGAGCTCCCTTACACGAACATATGGGGCACAAAACATGCAAAGCGCGGGTTTAATGATGAACCTGGTGCAGAAAAAACTACAAAACAACCCTGGATATCTCCAGTGGGTTATTTAGTCAGAACATAGTGCCTGAAAGCTTGTTTTGTTCAAGACATTTTGTTTCTTTTTAATGTTGCACGGACTGGATAGGATTAGTACATTTTACTTCTGCACAATCCAACACTTTCCCTACTGTTGTACTGGCTGGAGTGGGAATAGTAAATTTTACCCCTCCGCAACCCAACACTTTCCTTACTGTTGCACTGATTGGAGTGGGAATAGTAAATGTTACCCTTTCGCCATCCAACACTTTCATTACTGTTGTACTGACCGGAGTGGGAATAGTAAATTTTATTTCTCCGCAATCCAACACTTTCCCTACTGTTGTACTGGCTGGAGTGGGAATAGTAAATTTTACCCCTCCGCTATCCAACACTTTCCCTACTTTTGTATTGACTGGAGTGGGAATAGTAAATTTTACCCCTCCGCAATCCAAGACTTTCCCTACTGTTGCACTGATTGGAGTGGGAAAGATAAATTTTACCCCTTCGCAATCCAACATTTTCACTACTGTTGTATTTACCGGAGTAGAAATAGTACATTTTCTCTCTGCACTCCAATAGTTTGTTTACGGCTGGAGCACCAATAAACCTTGGCAGCAGCAACAGATGAGGAAAGCAAAGAAGGTGCAGTGTCAGGACGAGCAAGGTCCAAGGGACTCACTAAGTGCAGGAGAGTCAGAGCAGGCCCCAAGCAAGCAGGGGAGCCCACTGGAACCAAAGAAGACCCTCGAGAGGACCCACAGGCCAAAGACACAGGAGTCACAAGAGGAATTCATGCAGCTCACCAATGATGCAGGCCCACGGTGCAGAGGATGCTGTGAGGACGAAGATCTTGGTAGCAAGAGATGCTGGAGGCTGGAGCTTCTTGGAGCCTGATGATCTTTGGAGAAGAGAGTCACCAATCCTTGGCAACAGAAAGTCGATGCAGTGCACAGGGGTTCTGTTCCAGAAGTTCCGACGAGGGATACTGGCCTCAAACTCAATGAGAAGTGCAAGCCTTGAGGGAGTTGCAGAACCACCACCTGAGTTGCTGGGCCTTACAAAGTCCAGAGGACGTCAGGAGCAACGGACCGGTCAGCTTAATTGCGGTGCCTGCAGATGCAGGGGAGTGACTCCTTCACTCCAAGGGAGATTCCTCCGGGTGTCTTTGATGCCCACATGCCTGGAGAAAAACCTGGATGGAGCACAGTCACAAATGACGCAGAAGACTGGCAGGACGATGAGACCAGGAGCACCATGAGTCTAACAGATGCAGTCTCGGTTCCCAAATCGAAGTCCAACAAAGTCCAAAGTGCCCAGACGGTTGAAGTAGAAGTGGTTTCAGATCTGAATCTTGTCCCACGACTAATCTGAAGAGCCACCCACAGGTAAGCCCTTAAGTACCCAAAGGAAATGGTTGGGACGATTCAGGGGTCCCTCCCAGAGTAGGGGCCGGACAGAGGGGAGGATACTCACATGTCCTTTGTATAGTTTATGTCAGAGCAGGAGCCAACATCACCCTGAAATTGTTCCAACTGGAGTATGCAACAATGTTAACAAATGTGCCTTTTAAAGCAGTCTGGTTGCACTGGCAAGTGCTCCTAATCCAGCCTAATGCCCTAAGTCCTGTCTGAGAGGTGGTCACACCTCCCTGTGATAGGAAACCTATTGTTCTATTTTCTCCAGCTTGAGCCTGGCTCAGTAGCAGGAGTGCAGAATCATGCCTGTGGTCGGCAGCAGCACTAGCTTGCTGTTTGACCCAGAAAGGCTGGTACCGGGAATACAGAGGGCCTCCCCAGGGGAGCCCTCCCAGTACATGGGATCCTACTTCCAACACTGGAATCAGTGTTGGGGTAGGATTCCAACATGTTTGATAGCAAACATGACCAGTTTCGGTGTAGCCATTATATAGTTACCTATGCCCGGGGTACCCCAGTACCATATACTAGGGACTTAGAAGGGTACACCAGTAGCCAATTAGGAAGGGACCAAAGTAGTTACCATAGTCCAATTTAGGGAGAAAGCACAGTGGCTGGGGTCCTGATTAGCAGTATCTCAGTCAGACTAGTCCAAAACACACTGACACCCGGCAAAAAGTGGTGGTAACCATGCTAGAAGGATCCTACCTTCCTACACTGAGGTTATAGGGATCTTGAATTACACAGTCATCTTATACAGGAGACTTGTACAATTGTTACTGCATACCGTAAATTCTAGACCAGCTCTTGCTGCTGGACCAGTAGTTCAGTTACAGGTACTATCAATCAGTCCGCAGACTATAAACGGTATCATGGGCAAGATGCACGCAAAGTGTGATGAAATTGCCTTCTGGATTGCTCGGTTGACCAACCAGATACGCAATTAAATCCTCCTGTTAGAGTTTATATTTTAGAAATGCAGATTGAAGGGGATATACCTAAAATCATTAAAGCTGTCTTCTTGCTGCATTTCTCTGAGGATTATGACATCATACTAGTTGAAGAGGACTGGCCTTCAGTCTTTATTAAGAAAACGCCTTGGGGGAGGAAATAATAAGGGTATTTCTTTCCCATAGTACTTGGTAATATCAGGGAAATTTACACCAATGAATGAGCTGTCAAACAGGCTCTGGCCTTATACAGAAACCAAGCGGGATGGGATAAACACTCTATTCCACATGTTATTCACTTGTGCAGTGAACCTCAAACGGAAGGTTTATTACCTTGTAAAGTCAGAAGCAAAGCGTGCTATTAAAAGCAATATTAGATCAATTGCAATATCAGGGCATAATAGCACCTTGACTTTCTCCAATGAACACATCCCTTTTTGCTATCTCGAAGCCAGACGGATCCTATAGGACAGTTTTTGATTATGAGAAATTGAGCTCCCTTACACGAACATATGGGGCACAAAACATGCATAGCGCGGGTTTAATGATGAACCTGGTGCAGAAAAAATACAAAACAACCCTGGGCATCTCCAGTGGGTTATTTAGTGAGAACATAGTGCCTGAAAGCTTGTTTTGTTCAAGACATTTTGTTTCTTTTTAATGTTGCACGGACTGGAGTAGGATTAGTAAATTTTACTTCTCCACAATCCAACACTTTCCCTACTGTTGTACTGGCTGGAGTGGGAATAGTACATTTTACCCCTCCGCAATCCAACACTTTCCTTACTGTTGCACTGATTGGAGTGGGAATAGTAAATGTTACCCTTCCGCCATCCAACACTTTCATTACTGTTGTACTGACAGGAGTGGGAATAGTAAATTTTACTTCTCCGCAATCCAACACTTTCCCTACTGTTGTACTGGCTGGAGTGGAAATAGTAAATTTTACCCCTCCACTATCCAACACTTTCCCTACTGTTGTGTTGACTGGAGTGGGAATAGTAAGTTTTACCCCTCCGCAATCCAAGACTTTCCCTACTGTTGCACTGATTGGAGTGGGAAAAATAAATTTTACCCCTTCGCAATCCAACATTTTCACTACTGTTGTATTTACTGGAGTAGGAATAGTACATTTTCTCTCTGCACTCCAATAGTTTGTTTACTGTTGTACTTGCTGGAATGGGTATAGTAAATATTACCCATCCGCAATCCAACACTTTCATTATTGTTGTATTTACTGGAGGGAGATTTGTAAGTTTTAGTTAGTTTTATTATTTTTATTTTTATTTGTGTAAAGTGAGAGTAGTACATTTTATATATATTTACTATAACAAGTTGTGTACTTTTGTATGAATTGTAGTTATAATAGTATATGTATTAAATATTACATTTAATAATTTATTTTTAAATTACAATAATTTATTTTGTTATGTTTTTGTTAATTTAAAATGAAAATATTTTTTATTAATTATGTTTTTAATGTGTAAAATAATTGTTACTAAATTTTAAGATTTATAAGTGGTTTACTTTTCTAATTTATTTAGAATGGTTTGTTTTAAAAAAAATTTAGAGCCTTATTACGATGTCGGTCGGAGTTGTCTCCGACCGACACCGTCTCGGACTCGGGACCGACCGATCTCTGGTGAGCGGTTCCGACCACCTGATTACGATGCGACCGAACACTGTTAGGTCGCATAATCACTTTTCTCTATGAGAGCTTGTGTTACGGCCGTAAACCGGCTGCAATACAGGGTCCTATAGAGAAATAGGTGTGTGTGTAAATCCCTGCATCCTGTAGCAGCCACCCCATGGAGCCTGCCACACAGTGCATGGTTTTACAGGGGGGTACCCTAGGTACCCCCTCGACCACCAACCATAGGCCACAGAGGCTAGGACCAGTCTCTTTCTGACAGCCCTTCCGTGTCGGAAAGGCTGGCACAGAAAGGCTGTGGGAAACCGACATCATAATCCCGACAGCAGAAATGCCGTCCGTAGGGGATTACAGCCGGCCGGAAGACTCTGAGAGCCGGTTGGAACCGCGTCTGAATGACTGGCTGGTTTACATTCCGACCGCTGACATCGTAATCGGCCGGTGGAACCGCAAACCGTCCATGTCGGTCGGAAAGCCTCTGGACCACAGTCGGAAAGCTTCCGACCAGCGGTCGGAGGCTTTCTGACCGACATCATAATCGGCCCCTAAATGTTATTGGTATATGTATATATATTTTCTTTTTTTGTTATGTTTTTATATTATTTAAATTTTTGAAATGATCAAATAAATTAAAATTATTAGTAATAATTGCTTTTTGAATAGATATGTGTAGAGCTATATTAATTATTATATATTTATGTTTAACTTTTTTAAATTAGGTTAAGTTGTTATATTTGTTAAAATATATATGACATTAATGTTACTATTCAATAAATTTAATATTTATTATGTTATTCCATATATATTTAAAAAATGATATTTAATACAGCTACATTAATGACATCGATACATTTTTTCAATATTTTTCTATTTACCATTATAATAAGTATAGGATGTTGATATTTTTGACATCGATATTTTGGTCACAATATTTCTGTAAGGAGATATTTTGTCTGTCGATATTCTATCAGTGAACCAGATGTGGGAGACGATGTTGAGTAGAGGTAGGGCTGAAATGATTGTACTGAGTAGAGGTAGGGCTGAAATGATTGTACTGTCTTTACTGTTACTTTACTGTTACTTTACCACAGACGTCATATGTTTTGCTACTTGAGGTAATTGATGACATGTTGTTTGTACCTTGCTTTTTATGCTGGGTTGAAGATGAAGATATCCCTGAGACTTTAGAAGCAGGAGGCAAGCCAACAAGCACTTGGAGAATACTTAGGTTCTGGGATGTAGAGATGCAGTCCCAGTCCTTCTCACTCACAGGCAGAAGCAGCAAGCAGCAGGCCCATACCGCAAAGCAGTTCAGCAAAGTGGCAGTCCCTACCACAGCACAGCAGCTCTTCTTCTTGGTAGAGTGTCCTCATTTCCAAAAGAGTTCTTATTGGGTGGAGTCAGAAGAACAGTACTTATACCTAGTTGGACCTTTGAAGTAGGAAGACTTCAAAAAGATGACTTTGAAGTGCACAAGACCCTGCCTTTCCTGCCCTGGCTTCAGATTCACTACAGGGGGATATGCAACCCATTGTGTTGGGACAGGACACGGGCCATTCAGGTGTGAAGTGCAGCTTCTCCCTTCCATCCTGCTCAGTTTGACCCATCAACATGCAAATGGCTTTTCAGTCAAACCAACCCTTCCTTTGTTCCTTTGTACGTGGCTGTCCAGAGGGAATGCAAGAAGCCACTGTCACCCACCCCAGACCTGTATTCCAGAGACATGCAGAAGGCACCAAATGGCTTAAGTAAGAAAATGCCAACTTTCTAAATGTTGTTTACCTTAGTTGGACTACCCAATATACCCTTGTGGGCTTGGGTAACAAAGTATGACATATATTATAGATGCCTGCAAGGGATTTTTTTCCAATTTTTCTTTTAAGTTGCTCACTTTTATAATGTAATTTCTAAATGCCCAAACAGTGACACTGAAAACATCTATTATGAAAATCAGTTGGGTATAATCACAAAGTGGATTAAATCAAAATAGAAAGGAGGAAAAAGTGCAGACGCTAGACTAGGATGACGCTGAGAGCCATTATCAAAACAGTAATTCCTAAGTCATTTGATGACGGCGAAATCTCCAAGACTTGCTGGTGCATCGCGCTGTGACCTAAACAGTGTCGATAAATACAGCAATTCAGTGACACATATTTTTGGATGACTTGACAGTCCTCTGATAATCAACAGCCTCATAACTTTGAGTTATTCCTTTTTCTTCAAGAAGGGTCCTGTTTCTATACAAGAAAGTATTTTGTCCTGAAGATGGTCCTGTAGATTGACAATGTAAAAAGACCGAAACGTCGACCAGCCAACCCATTTTCATTGTGTAAGAAATGTCTACCTAATACACAGGAGAATTTCTGTATAAATAGAAACTTGAAATGGGTTTATGACATGAATGATTATT
Source organism: Calotriton arnoldi (assembly GCA_963921515.1). Taxonomy (NCBI): domain Eukaryota; kingdom Metazoa; phylum Chordata; class Amphibia; order Caudata; family Salamandridae; genus Calotriton; species Calotriton arnoldi. The sequence goes on from CAWUFW010005541.1 coordinate 1,174,316, forward strand.
AGATATTTGATAGAATAACTGTTGGTCTTTGTCACTCATGTCTATGTGAAGATTGTCCGGTACCCTGATAAATATATGTTTTGGAATATAAACCACAATGAAAGAATACACCTGTCTCTGTTCCTTCTTCCTTCCTCTCCTTTTTTCCTTCTTTCTATTTTGATTTAATCCGCTTTGTGATTATACATAACTGATTTTCATAATTGATGTTTTCAATGTCACTGTTTGGACATTTAGAAATGGCATTATAAAAGAGAACAACTCTTAAAAACTTTCTAACAGTGGCATTTGCAGAACTGCAATTTGAAAACCAACTTCACCATACGTTTTGTTTTTAAATTGTGAGTCTATAGACAAAAGTTAAAAAAAGAGGAGGAGGAAGGCAACATGTTTGGGGTAACCCTACTGAAAGGGTCATGTCCAACAGTCCCTTAAAGAACAATTGCACAACCTGTGGTTCGTGAACTGCAAATGCATCTTTCATCCCACAGAGCTCGATGAAATCTCTACGCTGCAACCATCACAGCTTATCCTGTGCTCGAGAGCATGCCTTGGGAAATGGTTCCTTAATCAGATCATGAGACCTACTGAGATATTGCAATTACCATATGTTTTGAAAGTTTCAATGAATGACATAATTATTCTGGGTTCAATTTCAGATGACTGGGATACAGAGACTATAAAATGAATGATGTCTGATCTGATTTACAGGCATATGCCACCTTGAACAATGAAGACTCTTATTTGCATTCAAAGAATTATAAAGAAATGTATTGTTATCATCAATATGCACTATTATGTATATTGAACTAGTTATCCTAGGTAAACATATAATGCCACACAATAGGAATATGGTTAAGCTCCACCTCGTAATAGTCACCCAAATATTTTGAAGAAATATTCTTATTTTCAGAGCAAGATCGGGTAACATCCCTCAAGTTTCTATTTTTCACAAAATCCACAACACCTTCAGGAAACATTATTCATGACTAACAAGCTAATATATTCAAATGAATTTAGTCAGCATTTGGGTAAACAAGTATATGAGTATTGGAAATAATATGATGAAGAGAAAAGCATTTATGGAACAAAATGTTTCCAAATCAAGCAAATAAGCCTTATTTCAAGCATACATTATACCTAAAGGAAGGATTTTTCTGAACAAAACCATCCTACAGACCACCTGTCTGAGTTTTGGGGCGATGAAAGACCTTAAAAAACTTTCTATATCAAAAGTCAATTTAACCTTGTTTACCATGTGGCAATCCCTAATGAACATTTCAGAGTCTTACATAAATTATATGATCCAGAATGGCACCTATAATTCCACTCAGTTCCTTCCTGAAGGTTTAGCCTTATGGCGGTATGATTCTAATACTTGCATGCGTCATTTTCTTTCCAACACCCCTATTCCTAAAGCTAATCACCCTGATCCATGATATAGCACACACACACACACACACACATGTTGTAGTTACCACATACAGTGTGGGCAAGTTGTGTCAACTATGGTTAGAATATTCCAAACTTCCAGCTGTGAAAGAGCATTTATCCTTAATTAGAGAAAACATTGATTTTTCTGATTTCCTCCTGGCTCCACATCCCACTAGAAATAATTGATTCATAGCATTAGCAAAATATGGCATTAATAATGAATGGAATAAATACTTGGGAAAGGAAGCTGCTAAAATAATTTGACAAATAGATCAAGAAAACTTGAAAACAGTTTACAAAGTTGTGGACAATAGCATACAAACTCTTTCTAAAAGAGTGTACTCACTAAAAAACATCATGTCTTCCGCCTTAGATCTTCTTAAAGTAGACCTAGGTCTATTACAACATGGCCAAACTCAGTTAGGAGCTATAATACAACTACATTTGGGCCTTACAAACACTTAGATTAGGTGTTGTGCCTTCCCAACATCTGAACTAGAAAGCCGTTTTTGAAACTTATAATTTAACATTAACACAGAAATCAACGGCTAAAAAAGAATCTACATACACTTTGTTGAGTATCGAACAAATGGAAGAAGCACCATTTTCAGTTAGTGCCAATCCACCTGTTACATGTAATATACAACATTATTTCCCTATGAATTACGGCTTTTCATTTTCATGAATGGCAGGAATATAAATCTTCAGGCTGGTGTGAAACAATGCACAATTTACATCTGTTTAATTCATAGAAATTTCTTTTATACATTTGCTCAAATGAATATGACCGTAGGTTTATCAGCACCTTCAGCTGCAAAAATGATTTAGGTCACTCTCTTCTATGTGATACAAGTTTCTTGTGATGGAGCAAGGTTTCGCAAATGAAACTTGCTTGTATGCAATCTTCCTCATTGTATTAATATTAAAACTTGTATTGTCCGTATTAATCATTGCACACATTATACAAACAGAGAGGACGCTTGCCTATGTGTTTTACTAACGAATAACGCTTGTTCCTAGTCTAAAATGGCCGCTTAAGCGCGGGATTTTATCTGCGCATGTCACAACCTGATCACATGGTGTGACGTCTTTCTTTGCTTGGTGGGAATTTCTGCTTCTGCGCAGTGTGCATTAAAATGGCTGTTCAATGTTCTCACATGCTTAAGCTTGCTCTCGTGTCATTACTAAATTGTCATTTCTTAACGCAATTAATGCGGGATAGGATTTTATAATTAAATGGGATTAGAAATAAGATAAGTGGGTATACAGTGAAACGTTTTATTTTTGATATTAATATTTCCTTCTTGCACTTTTAGTAATTCGTAATCTTGGGCCTGGGTTGGTGACTTGAAACTTGAGAAGCAGAAGGTTCTGCGCATGTATCCTGAATGACTGCCAAAATGAAGTCAACTTGGACGTCTCACAAGGCCATGACCTATCGGCCGAAGAGGATGTTCTACATGTACAAAATTGTAACAGTCGATACAGTTACTGTAGAAATTGTATATAATTTGTTGTGAGACGGGTGGGAAATAAAGAGAATGTATTAATTTGAAGGGTGGGAACGCAAATACAATAGGCTACACAATTTAAGCCAAATTTGTCATAGTGCGAGAATCCACCTCCGGTCCCTGTCCAATCAGAAGTAGTGGTCCCATATTTTAGCAACATTTAGGGGAGGTACAGGGCGTAGAAGGGTATAATAGAATATAGCATTAGTTAATTAGTCAGAGCTAGATTCCAGAGAAGAGAGAACATACAGAAGAGCTCCAGGCTGCCCAGCTGATCGGTTGCTGACTGAATCCCTATCCAGAAGAGGTCCTGAGGAGGGGGCGGCAGAGTCCATTAGAGGGAAGAATCGAGGAGAAGTCGAGTGCCAGAGAGGGGAACGGCGCAGGCGTCGTTGTAGAGAGGTCACCAGTCCTGTCCTGATCCTGAAGAAGGTCCTTGCTCTTCATCCTTCCAGAGTCCTATTCTTTCAAAATCCTTGGCTAAGGGTTTGGTTCTCGCACTTAGGTAAATATATGCAACCTTTAGTTGCGCTGCTGTTCCTATCTCCTCTTTTCCTTAAACACCGCCATTTATTAGCAATAATCATTCTATGCTTTCACATGGGTATTCTGATCAAATACTGTGTCTTTTTCTGTATTTTACTCTGCTAAAACTTTAGATAAACATTTCAAAACTTCCTGACTCTGTGGTTATTTCAGGATTATGTATTATAGTGAATGTCACTCATTTTAAATTTCCCAATTAGCAAGGGATCCATTGGTAAGTTATTACTCTTCAATCAGAAGGTAATTGGTAGCAGGGATTTTTGATATAAGAGTATATCTGACACCCAGCGTAAGTATTAGCGTAGTATGAATGTGTGGGCCCAAGTGAGTATATGGTGTATGAATACAGTTTGCTAATATCGCGCTGGATCAGTTTTCTGGTAAGCAGAGGACGGTTTGTGTTACTCTTTGTTAATTGGGTAATGAGAATTTATTTTTTATTTTTATGAACTAATACCCGTTATTTTTGAGTATTGTTTTATGTTGTCCAGAATACCCCGGGGAAAAAGAATAGTGGATGGCAAGTAGAAGCCATACTGCAGTGAGGTTATCTGTCAGGCAGAAATAGTACTGAATAGTTAAGCAGGACTATCAGCACTTGTTAGGGATTCTATGCGTATAACAATAGTGGAAGGAGTACGCTGGTGAAAATTTGATGTTATATCACCTAGAAAGGGTAACATTGAAGAAGTAACAGGTATTTCGGAAGCTTGTGTGAAGAGTAGACGGAAAGGTTTTTACTTGTAGTGTATGTATTAGTAAACGGAAAGGTTTTACTAAGTGTGTAAGAGAACCTATCTTTCTGAATTAGAGAAACTGGCACGATAGCGAATGTTTTATGTTGTTACTGAATTTTAATTAAGAACTATAGAGAAAATAAGTTTGCGTAAGATTTTGTAAAGGGAGGGTCAGTTGCTGGAGAGGGAGCTGACGTCACAAAACGCCGCGCTGGGATTGGTTGGATCTGCGGGCGTGGGAAAACCCTTGTAAAGGAGGGGTCAGTAGTCAGGAGTAGTACTGATATCATAGGTGCCGCGTTAGGATTGGTTGAATCAGCGTGGGAACAGAAAAGAGCAGATTGTAAAGGAGGGGTTGACAGAGAAACGTCACCAAAAAGGCCGCGCAAGGATTGGCTTAGAATTAAAAGTTAACAAAGGTTTGATTGGTTGAGAATTTAAAAGCAAAATTCTAAGTGGATAAGAATTGCATGTTAAAACGCGATCCGACTTTAACAGGGAATCGTCCAGATAGACGATTTCTAGGGTTTGCAGAATATAATTTTATACATCGGTATTTGCCTAAGATGTACGGAGAAAAGAAAAAGATGTCAGTTTTACAAAAGATTAAGAATTATTTCAAAAAGGACAAACCAATCAAGACTAGGGAGGGAATTATTATTCCCCCAGCCAAAATGCCCGCATCATATATGATGATGGAGAGAGGTTATCATACTTGTGTATGGATAGAGAATTGGAGAGAATATACCAAAAATGACGGAATACTAGAATTTCCTGAAAATGGCACATTCAATGGGCAAATTCTTCAAAATTTGAGACAAAGGATGAATGATTTAGAACCTAGACCCAGATTAACTCAATACGAAGCTTTAGAAGAGTGGGAAACTGAGGCATTTGAGCGTGATCGATCTCGAAGTAATGGGAGGTATCCAGGATTTTTCCCCAGATATTTACGTGAAAATAGGGAAGGTCAGATGAAACAATGGAGAAGGGCAATGCTTGTTGAGGGATTATATCCATTATTCACAGAAGGAGAGAAATCAGGGGGCAAGTGTACAGAAAAGATAAAACATTTAATGAGACATGAAGACTCAGAAGATGAGTTTATGGAAGAAATATTGAGGAATCCTCCACCGTATCAGGAAGGGTCAAGTGGACTTCCTCCTAGTGCCCCACCACAAACACCAATGGTACCTCAGGTACTACATGAATTCACCCCGAATAGAATACTTCATGAGAAAGAAAAGGAAGCATTAGAAAAGACCAGAGCAGAATTAGTACGGAAGATATCCCAGATAAAAACACATCCTGATTCATTGACTATTCCTGTAACAATTGGTCCAGTAGTGCCATTATATGGTACACAAGGAAATTGTCCTCCTCTGATACCCGTATCTTCTCCTATGAATACTCCCGAAAATTTTCAAAAACTTGAAGCTGCAGTTATAATTGAAGATCATTTTAGCGATTGTGATTCAACAATATCTCTCATGGATTTACCTGTCAGAGATCCAGTAAAGGGTACTCCAAGAAAAGAAATACCTGAGCGTTCAAAAGATGTAAGTTTAATAACTTCATCAGGGGCAAAGAGTGCCACCATAGTAACACCTGAAGATTTAGAAAGGTGGGTACAAGGATCAGATAAAATGTGCACACCTCCAAAATTACTAGACATTCAGAAATTAAAGGCAGAGTTAGAAGAAATGATAGCAGGAAATATAGGAGTAGAACGCTTAAACACTTATGATGAAGAGGAATTGCTGTTCCTGTGCAGGAGTATCACTAGAAATGTAAGGTTATTTCATGAAAAATTGTCCAATCTAGCCCTACAAATGGGAATCGAAATAGGGAGATCGAAAGTACTACAGAAGCCCTATAGAGCAGAATTTTCAGACAAAGATTTAGAAAATATGAATGCTTCTGGAAGAAGACTGCAAATACGGGAATTAATGTTAGTTTTGCAAAAATGGGGAGACCTAGATAAGTGGAGAACTAGGTGGGCAAAGAAAAAGGAAGAAGCTCGCTCAAGTCGAACGGCTTCTGAATATGTGATGAAAGAGACAGAAAAAGCTGACAAAATGTACCCGATGCGAGAAGTTGCAGGAGGAAGTTATGTGCATGTCCCATGGAGTAGACAGGATATTTTATCATTTACGAATGATTTCCCAAAGCTGAGAGAAAAGCCAATTGAATGGTACAAGCAAGTTGAGAGGTTTGTGAAAGTATCAAAAGTATTGTTGAAGGATTTGGATGGTCTATTTGACATAGTGGTACCTGCAGATTTATGGACAGATTGTAAGATCACAGTAGATTGGCCAAGTGATGAATATCCCAGAGATCCAAAGACAGGTGCCCCGTCAAATGACGTGATGAAAAAGTACCAGCAGGTGATAACATACCTGAAAGGGAAAATACCACCGAAAGAAACAGATTGGGTAAAAATAGATCGAACTACCCAAGAAGCCAGTGAAACAGTTCATTCGTATTATGAGCGCCTCTTGCAGGTGTTCAAACAGTACAGTGGTTTTGAAGACATTGGAGACAAAAACATGAGTCAGTTTGTATACCGATTTGTGTATGGTTTAAAGCCCGAGATTTGCCAGATGATTAAGCAGCATATGCTTTGTTGGCAAGGGAAACCCATCGACGAGATTCTGAAATATGCAAAATATTGTGGAGATGACATTGAGGACAGGCACAAGAAATTGCAGGAAAAAGTAATGTGGGCACAGGTGAAAATGGCTGAGAAACAGGGAATTAATTTAGATAATCCTAATGAAACTCAGGGAAAAGACTCTGGAACGAATGGTGATTCTGGAAATGGTGGAAGAATGAAAGGACGAATGAGCAGAGAAGAAGCTAAAAAGAAATTTCCTTGTCATGGATGCGGAAAATTGGGGCATTGGAAGGACGAGTGTAAAAAGATTCGAAATAATAATGGCCCAAATCAAAATTTAAATTCACAGACACAGAATGATTCACAGCAGGGGGTAAATCCTCAAAGTCAGTTACCATCTCCACCTGTTCAGGGTAATGTAAGCAGAGCAAAGCACGGTACAGACATCGGATACCCAGGGGAAGTGGTAAGAATGATTATATGACCTCACAATTTCTTTTGCAGGATGATTTTTGCGGGTTCGACGCATGACGGTGCCTAGGAGAGGGGAGAAGGAATGCGTACTTGGCGCATCCCTGCAGGTAGATCAATCAGGTCCATATGTTGAAGGAAAAGTGAGAGGTAATGATATTACTTTTCTTTTGGATACTGGTGCTACCAGGTCTACTGTGAGAACAGTAGACGTCCCAAATCTTCCTCTCTCTGGTGAAGATATTCAAGTTGTAGGAGTTGCTAACCAAAGAATTAGAACACCACTTACTGAACCAATGGAGGTTAAAATTGGAAATTTCAAAGAAATGCATCAATTTGTAGTATGCGATTCCAGTCCAGTAAACTTACTAGGTAGGGACTTATTGTGCAAAATGAATTGCACCATTTTCTGCACACCGGATGGTGTGGCAGTACAGACACCAGATGAAGATCATGTATATAAAATTATGGTTGCAAAACAAGGAACAGAAGTAGATGAAATGTTTTCATTGATAACAAAAGATGAATTGCCAGAAGAATTAAAAGATACAGTAAACCCCATAGTATGGGATTTCACCGGAAAAGAAGTAGGACTTATGGCTAAAATAGATCCAGTCCAAGTAACTGTAAAAGAAGGTGCAATTTTTCCAAATACGAAACAGTATAAAATGAGTGCAGAAGTAAAAGCAGGTGTCATTGAAGAAATCAATCGGATGGTCAAACAAAACATACTGAGAGAAGTGATGAGTAGCCCATGTAATTCACCAATCATGGGACTAAAGAAACCTAGTGGAAAATATAGGATCGTTCAAGATGTGAGGAAAATCAACAACATTGTAGAACCATGTTGTCCTATAGTGCCAAATCCTGCAGTAATTCTGTACCAGATTCCTTGGAATGCTGGATGGTTTACAGTTATAGATCTGTGTCAAGCTTTCTTTTCAATTCCGTTACATCCAGACAGCCAATATCTATTTTCATTTAAATTCGAAAACAAAGTCTATGTATGGAATCGTGTTCCTCAGGGGTACACAGAAAGTCCTTCCATTTTTAATCAGATATTGAAAAAGTGCCTTGAAAACTAGTGATGCCAGGAAGCTCAGTCTTAGTCCAATATATCGACGACTTATTGGTGGCGTCGAACACCAGAGAGGACTGTGTTGTTGATACTATAGCACTCTTGAATCTTTTGGCAGAAGAAGGGCATAAAGTGTCACCTGGGAAATTACAGTTTTGTACAACAACTGTTAAATACCTGGGACATCAAATTGAGAGAGGGAAAAGAAGAGTAACCTCTGAAAGAGTAGCATTAATAAAAAGAATGCAAATGCCAGTAACGCAAAGACAAGTGAGAATGTTCTTAGGAATAGTAGGTTACTGTCGACAATGGATACCAGGATTTTCCATGTTGGCTAAGCCCTTGATTAACATGACCAAAAAGAAAGCAAAAGATCCTGTTGAGTGGGAAGATGAAAGTGTAGAAGCTTTTGTAAAATTGAGAAACTCCCTTTGTTCAGCACCTGCCTTAGGTATGCCTGATTATAAAAGAGAATTCGCATTATTCTGTCATGAAAGAGAAAATTGTGCACTTTCAGTTTTAACTCAAAGACATGGTCTGGACAGACGTCCTATAGCATACTTTTCTGCTACGCTAGACCCTGTAGCATCTGCGTTGCCAGGATGTTTGAAAGCAGTAGCAGCAACATGTTTAAGCATTGAACAAAGTGAATCAATTGTGATGGGACATCCTGTAAAAGTATATGTTCCACATGCAGTTGTGATTCTGTTGACCAGAACACGAACTCAACATCTTACTCCTAGTCGGCTGACTAAGTATGAGAGAATAATAATGGGTGCTGAAAATGTGACCATGGTAAGATGTACAATAATAAATCCAGCAAGCTTACTACCAGATCCATATCATGAAACAAATAAAGATGACGAAGAAGATGAACATGATTGTGTACAGATTACAGAACTATGCACAAAACCTTGCCCAGATATAGAGGAACAGCCTCTTAAAAAGCCAGATAAAGAACTGTTTGTTGATGGCTCTTGCCAGAGACATGAAGATGGTAAGCTAACAGCTGCCTATGCAGTATGTGAATTAACTGGAATAGTCGAAGCATCCTATTTAACAGGGGTAAAATCTGCACAAGTAGCTGAATTGATTGCACTGATAAAAGCATGTAAAATTGGGAGGAATCAGAAAATAACCATATTCACTGATAGTCAATATGGTTATGGGGTTGTGCATGATTTTGGCCAACTGTGGATGCAGAGGGATTTCATGACTTCTTCAGGATCCCCCATTAAAAATGGACAATTTGTAAAAGAATTGCTAGAAGCAATACAATCACCAAAAGAATTGGCTGTGGTGAAATGTGCCGCACATCAGTCAGGAGATGACTGGGTGGTAGTTGGCAACAGATATGCAGATCTGGTGGCTCAATATTGTGCCAAAACCAGAACATCAGTGAATAAGAGGGTGGAAAGAATGGGAATCAGCTGCCAACTTATGTTATTTATGCCACCTGAAACCTGGAACGAAGTGAAAAGATTACAAGATGAAGTGGATGAGGTTGAAAGAAAATTATGGATCAAAATGGGTTGTTCTCAAAGAAGAGAGGATGTAGTATGGGTCAGTACAGATGGCAGACCAGTCATGCCAGATTGTTTACTCTCTCAAATGGCTAGAATGTATCATGGAGACACACACATAGGGAGAGATGCAATGATTAGACTATTCAGACAAAATTGGTACAATCCCAAATTCAGAGCTGTTACAGTAAGTCTTTGCCAGAGATGTCTAATTTGCCAAATGCACAACACAGGCAGAAAAACAATAATTGGGTTTGGGAAGATCGGGAAGGCAGAGGGTCCATTCATAAGACTGCAATTTGACTTCATACAGTTACCACCATGCAGAGGGTTGAAATACGTACTAGTCATAGTGTGTCTGTTTTCAAAGTGGGTGGAGGCGTATCCAACTAGGAGAAATGACAGCATTACAGTTGCAAAGCTGTTACTAAGAGAACTCATACCTAGGTTTGGTTTCCCAGTATCTTTGGAATCAGATAGAGGAAAACATTTTAACAACGAAGTGATCCTGATAATCTGTGAAGCATTTCAAATCAAACAGAAACTGCACTGTGCATATCGTCCAGAGGCTTCTGGAGTGGTTGAACAATTGAATGGCACCATAAAGTCAAGATTGGGAAAAATGTGTGCATCAACATCATTGGAGTGGCCTGATGCATTGCCACTGGTTCTGATGGGACTCAGAAGTATACCTGATCGAACAACAGGTTTGAGCCCCCATGAAATTATGATGGGAAGAGCGATGAGACAAACACATGTTCCCACAAATAGACTGGTGAATATTTCTGATGATATGGTGTTGGACTACTGTAAAGGATTGGCTGACCTAGTGCGTTCTGTCTCTCACCAGGTTGGAGAAGATGCAGTTTCCAGACAGCCTGAACTAGAACATGATCTGAATCCTGGTGATTGGGTGGTAGTGAAGAATCACACCAGAGAAACGTGTCTATCACCCAGGTGGAGCAAACCTTGTCAAGTTATATTGACCACAAACACAGCAGTGAAGTGTGCCGGATTTCCGAATTGGATTCACGTAAGTCACACCAAGAGAGTACCAGACCCAGAAGAAGAAAACACTCAGACAACACCAATCACTGAAGAAGCTGAAGGTTGCCAAGCTGAAGAATCTCAGGCTCGAGGTTCAAGAGAGGCTGACGGAGAACAACCGAGCACAAGTCAGGATTGGATACCAGTGGTCGAAGTTCCTGAGGTTTTCCACCGAACAAGAAGTCAAAGAAAATTAAAAGCAATTGAAGAAGATCAGATAGGTGAAGAAGAAGGGGTTCAGGATCAAGAAGACAAGCTAGTAAACGACCCTGAACCAAATCAGATAGGGAAAGAAAACTGGACTGAAAGCAGTGAAGAATTAATAGAATTTGAACAGGGAGAGACAGGTTTAGAAGAAGCAGGTCAGGCTGCAGAAGTACACAGTGCAATAAGCCCTGATCAGAAGGAGTTAGGTCAAAAAGAATATACAGAAGAAAAAGAGACTGAGAAAAGTGAACATAAAGAAGTAAACACAGAACAAAGTGAATTATTGGAAACTCACAGTGGAGCTGCAAATGAGAAACCAATAAGACCAGAAAAAGAACAATTAGATAAGTCAGAGAATACAGAAAACAAAACAGTAACAACCAGTGAAAATAAAAAGATATCTGAAGATGAAAATAAAGAAACAGTACAAACAGAAAAGCCAAGAAAAGGAGACCATTGGCCAAGTTTCATCAAAAGAGTGAAGTGCCACATAAAAACCAGAAGTGAAGATCCAGATCAAGTCCCTGAAGTGACAAGTCAAACCGATCAAGAGAAAAAGTCTGGGAAAAGAAAAAGTAAAAGATTAAGACTTGTGAACAACAAATTCAAGGGTCCTGATTGGACGTATATCGTTCTTGAAGACTTTGAAAGCTCAGAATCAAGTGACAGTGGTGGTGAAGGAACAAGTGCAGAACTAACTTACGAAGAAGAAACAAGACCACCCTGACCAAACAAAAGAATCCACTAAAGAAAAGGAATAGAGATAAGAAGAGCAATCTTCCTTGTCGAAAAATGCCTGATGATATAGATACTGGGAGACCAAAGAGAAAATGTTGTAGAAGATGCTGTGCAATTTGCATATGTAGTCTAGTATTGGTGCTTATAGTATGGTTAGTCCTGATTGTAGCAGTTCCTTACCTGATGATAATAGATAAAAAGAACAATAATGAAACTATAGAGAGGACAGCAAACATGAAGGGAAATAGAGTAGAGCTAATGGAAGAAGATGATGAAGGAATTCATCATGAGATAGCTGATAACGACACTAGTTTAAATGTTTTCCCGAAGTTATTGTTTCAGTATGTAGGCACCATGGAAGTTAGTCATTGTTATGTCTGTATGAAATTACCTGAATCAGTAGCAGAAGGATTAACATACCATCATTTACCATTGACATATGGCATTTCATGTAGCGTATTAACAAGTTTATTTTATAGTACAGGTAGATTACAATATTATTATTCCAATATAGATGTTGTATTTTCTGAAGTTCCAATTCGCAAGAATATGAACCCAGTGCTTAGCGCCTTAGATGCACAGTTTATGGGAGAATTTTTCTTAACAATTAAATCAATAGACTTAACACATGCACGTAGACACAATTTAACATGTTCTTTATTAGAAGAAGAGAAAATATTTTTGAATTTAGTAGAAAATAGAAGACAGGATTTTCAAAAGAAAGCTACAGAACATAAGGCTCATTTACCACCTTGGGCAGAGAAAGAGGGAAGTTACACACCTGGCAAAGCTCAAGCTGCTATGGCTCTGGATTTCGAAAAGAAGGGGAAAATATGTCTTCATAGGTTAAAGACTGACTATAACAATGTTTTCATCGGTACCAGTGATTGTGAACACAATTTTTTAATATTGGGAGCTTGGGGACTCAAAGGAGGAACAGATTCAGTTTTTCCTGGAATTTATTATGTCTGCGGGAATAAGGCTTACTTTAGGCTTCCTGCACGGTGGTATGGAAGTTGTTATTTTGGAATAGTTTTTCCAAAGATATACCACTTAAAAAGAAACACTGGAAACAATGAAAACAATGGCGAATTAATACGTAGTAAAAGAGCTCGTTTTTCAGAAATAGTAGGTGATATATTTGGTGCATTGATACCTTCAGTGGGAATAATTCTGAACTCAAGGAAGATATGTAAATTGTCTACAGTAGTTGATCGTTTATCAACGGATACTGCTGGAGGGTTTCTAATGATTAATGCGGAAATGGTTGCGATTAGATCTATGGTGATGCAAAATCGACTTGCTCTTGACATAATATTGGCGAAAGAGGGCGGAGTCTGCAAATTATTGAAGACGAAACACTGTTGCACTTATATTCCTGATAAGAGTGCAGAAATTGGGACGTATATTAAGAATATAACTAAACTTGAGCAAGAACTTAAACCACTGGAAGTTGATTGTGTATGGGAAAGATTGACAAATAGTATATCGTCAATCGGAACATGGTTTTCTAATATAGGTAAAGGACTTATAGGTCAAATACTAATTCCCTTAGCAGGGATAGCAATAATAGTTCTGACAATAGTATTTTGGTGCAAATGTTGTAGAAAGAATGGAACTTATAAAATGACAGAAAAAGGGAAGAAGAGAAAAAGGGACGAGATTGAACTGGAAGAATGGAAAAGTGAATTATACAAAAAGATGAAGGGAGATTGTAAAAATAGAAAAGCTAAAAATGAAAATGAGAATGAAGTGATTTGCTAGAAGTTGGCATCTGATTGACTTTTTGATGGCTCAGAAACGCCATCAGAGAGGGGATTGATGGAGCAAGGTTTCGCAAATGAAACTTGCTTGTATGCAATCTTCCTCATTGTATTAATATTAAAACTTGTATTGTCCGTATTAATCATTGCACACATTATACAAACAGAGAGGACGCTTGCCTATGTGTTTTACTAACGAATAACGCTTGTTCCTAGTCTAAAATGGCCGCTTAAGCGCGGGATTTTATCTGCGCATGTCACAACCTGATCACATGGTGTGACGTCTTTCTTTGCTTGGTGGGAATTTCTGCTTCTGCGCAGTGTGCATTAAAATGGCTGTTCAATGTTCTCACATGCTTAAGCTTGCTCTCGTGCCATTACTAAATTGTCATTTCTTAACGCAATTAATGCGGGATAGGATTTTATAATTAAATGGGATTAGAAATAAGATAAGTGGGTATACAGTGAAACGTTTTATTTTTGATATTAATATTTCCTTCTTGCACTTTTAGTAATTCGTAATCTTGGGCCTGGGTTGGTGACTTGAAACTTGAGAAGCAGAAGGTTCTGCGCATGTGTCCTGAATGACTGCCAAAATGAAGTCAACTTGGACGTCTCACAAGGCCATGACCTATCGGCCGAAGAGGATGTTCTACATGTACAAAATTGTAACAGTCGATACAGTTACTGTAGAAATTGTATATAATTTGTTGTGAGACGGGTGGGAAATAAAGAGAATGTATTAATTTGAAGGGTGGGAACGCAAATACAATAGGCTACACAATTTAAGCCAAATTTGTCATAGTGCGAGAATCCACCTCCGGTCCCTGTCCAATCAGAAGTAGTGGTCCCATATTTTAGCAACATTTAGGGGAGGTACAGGGCGTAGAAGGGTATAATAGAATATAGCATTAGTTAATTAGTCAGAGCTAGATTCCAGAGAAGAGAGAACATACAGAAGAGCTCCAGGCTGCCCAGCTGATCGGTTGCTGACTGAATCCCTATCCAGAAGAGGTCCTGAGGAGGGGGCGGCGGAGTCCATTAGAGGGAAGAATCGAGGAGAAGTCGAGTGCCAGAGAGGGGAACGTCGCAGGCGTCGTTGTAGAGAGGTCACCAGTCCTGTCCTGATCCTGAAGAAGGTCCTTGCTCTTCATCCTTCCAGGGTCCTATTCTTTCAAAATCCTTGGCTAAGGGTTTGGTTCTCGCACTTAGGTAAATATATGCAACCTTTAGTTGCGCTGCTGTTCCTATCTCCTCTTTTCCTTAAACACCGTCATTTATTAGCAATAATCATTCTATGCTTTCACATGGGTATTCTGATCAAATACTGTGTCTTTTTCTGTATTTTACTCTGCTAAAACTTTAGATAAACATTTCAAAACTTCCTGACTGTGGTTATTTCAGGATTATGTATTATAGTGAATGTCACTCATTTTAAATTTCCCAATTAGCAAGGGATCCATTGGTAAGTTATTACTCTTCAATCAGAAGGTAATTGGTAGCAGGGATTTTTGATATAAGAGTATATCTGACACCCAGCGTAAGTATTAGCGTAGTATGAATGTGTGGGCCCAAGTGAGTATATGGTGTATGAATACAGTTTGCTAATATCGCGCTGGATCACTTGCATGGAATATGTAGTGCTTTGATGCCAAGGTTAACGTGTGTTTTATCAGGTACTCCTCATTCATCCATCTGGACACACCATGAACTACTGTACCATGGTTCCGCTTTATTCTTAACCAATGTTACTTGTTGCGGGTGGAAACCTGGTCAACTTTATGTGAATATAGTTTCCCAAAAAATAAATTTCTGTGAAAGAAGTTTGTACCCACAGTCTCAACATGTAATCAAAAATGTCCCTTGGGCTAATATTGATATGAGAGGCATGCGTTTTGACGAAATTGCAAATTGGTTGCTGTGCTGTGACTAAAGGAGGTTCCTTTCACTTCTGCGGCAGAAATGTACAACTCGCTGACAGCCAGAACTGCTTCGGATCTTCAGGGGCTGCTACAGAAGCAATGCCCAACTCACTTTCCTGATATCATACATACAAATTTTAATTCCTCAACAACAACTGGTATTGTGCATCTTTTTAAGAACTTTGTATCTGGTCTGGTTACTGGATGTAAAGCAGTTTTCGGACTGAGAATTTCATTTTTTCATTCTTTATTCTCCAGTCTTTTGAGGAGATTTTTTACCATTATTCTGCTCATTGGTTGTGGTATTGTCATCTTTCTCCTGATCTGACAGGAATCCATTGATATGGAGTACACATATCCAGCACAGAGATGCAGAAAGACTCTAGTACATTGTCTGGCACATGCCTGGCTTTCCGAAATTAGAGAAAACTGGATGCTGCCTTTTCAAAAAATAGACTTTGTTCTGGTGTCTGAACTCTCCAGCTGAAATCATCTTGGATCTACATCTAGAGCAACCATCAGTGGTTTTCCTTGATGGGGAAATGCTCCTGCAACTGTTGCAATCACACCAGAGACAATGCTGAACAATGCACCTACCCCTACTGCAAGATGCTAATTATGATGGATCAATTTAACCAACATCACTCTTTGACAAGTTTCCTGAGGATTTGCTTGAATCACTGATGTTATTTGAGTCTAAAATGAAGTATTCTCACCATCATTGAGTACTTTGGAATTGCAACCACTTGCTGGTCCATCTAATGTGAGGGCTAACAAGCACGCATTGACTGTTTTTTTCCACAACCACATGTATGATGCGTGTGAACCTGATGACGTCAACGGGTCCTCAGGTGAAGATTGATAACAACTTGTTATTCAACCAGAAAAATGCACAGGATTCTAATTCTATTACAGAGATTGTATAATGAAGCCAAAAATGTTTTTTTATTTATGCTTTTTCCTTCTCAAAGCTGCATTATTTTTAATTGGCATATTCAGTATCATGACTCATCTGTTTAATTGTGCTGCAGCAACAAATGATGGACAGAATGCTGCATAAACCAAACAGGATGCCTATATCCGGTGCAGGGAGGACCCGGCTTGGCAGTTCGGGCAGGACTTTTCCCACGAGGAGCAGGGTCAAGACTGATGTTCATATGGCTGGGTCCAAACTGGGGAAGTGTAGTGAGCAAAAGAACAATGGATTGAACCGAGATCTCTTAACTGGGGGGAATGTTTGATTCATTCAGCATTCCATCCATCATTTGTTGCCGCAGCACTTTTTGCCCTAAGTGGAATCGGTATGCCCAGATGTGGGACCCTTGCTCACTGTGCCACTGGATTCAAGCTAGCCTGGCTGATGAGGGGTTGTTGGAAAGTGGGTTATTGGTAGGGGCAAATGTAGGTCTGCCACTGGCAATAAGGCCACTAACACATGGTAGGACCCAGCATAGGTCTTAGAAAATTATTCCTATGCTCAACCCTTGGTAACGTGGCTGCGAGCAGACAGGCTTAACTTCAAAGACAGGTATGTAAAGCATTTAAAAACACCATTTCAGTAAATAATTAAGACACAACACAAAATAAAAATCCAACACCAATTTATAAAAATAGGTAATATTTTTATCTTTTAAATGACACCAAAACGAAAAAAATCCACTGTAGGGAACCAGAGATATGAATTTTTAAAGATTAGTCACTTTCTAGTGCTTAGAAACCAACAGTGCCCCTTTTAGTCATTTCGTTTTCTCTGACAGGGACACCTTTAAAATTGTTCTGGAGAATCTCACCAATGTTGGGCGCCTTCTCCAGCAGGCGGGGTCCAGTTAGAACTCCTTCCTGAAGTTCTGCTTGCGGGTCCCAAAGTATCCAACACACAATCCAAGGTTCTGGAATCTCCAAGAGGGTCCTTGAAAGTGTGAAACTTCAATTCCGCAATCCACTTGAACAAAATCCCTTACAAATCCACTGGTACTCCAGGCTGGGAATTCTTTGTGGGGATGTCCAGGTGAGCTCTGTTAACCTGTAGCTTGCAGGGAGTCCACTCTTTAGTCCTTTTGCAGCAAGGTAATCCACAGGGCTGCAGTTTCAGTTGGTGCAATCTTCAGAGGTCAGGCCTTAGAAATCTTTGCACAGCAAAACTTCTCAGCAGGGCACTTCTTGCTTCAGTAAGTTTCAAGCAGCAGATCTGGAGGGCTCTGCCCCTCTCAGATACTTATTCAAAAGTCTCTGGGTCAAGCAACAGGTCACCTCTGACCAATGAGAGCAGGGTAACTCCTCATCGTTATCACCACTTCCTGTAGAGTGTGGCATTATTTGGTCCCAGAGTGCATCAAATCTTCCAAATCCATAATGTCTGATTTTCCAGCAAGGAGGTAAGAGCTGGCTAAACACACCCCCTGGATGGCTTATCTCTATGGACTCTCCCCTACCATCTGCACATACCTTCCTTAAGCCTAGCCCTGACTCTGGGTCAAGAGTGTCAGAGTGAAACTGAAACCCAGGCCTCCCCTCTGCCTTTGAAGAGCATGGTTTACGACTCCACCCCTGGCCTGGCATTCCTATAGACCAGCACACTGCCCTCCCCGCAGAGTGGTTAACCCCAGGGGTTTTTATCACCTCTTCAAGGCAGCCTGGCTAATCCACATAACTCTGACCAATCAGGGCAGACCACTGGAAGGCTGAATTTGGACTTACAAACAAGAAAGTCTTATAACTTCTTGTATGTACACTTTAGGAGAAATTCAACAATATAATATTGTTGGATTTACTACTACCATTCTGGGAAGTCTTTGAATGGTCCGGCTAGTCCTCTCCTATCAATATTTATTAATCAATAACTTCCTACCATGTTAACCTATGGGCCATGGGGTTTGCAATGGGGAAAATGACTTGGGCCAGTTTTCTAGCACCAGGGCTTATAAAAACATATTTTATAAGTATTTCCCTAATTTCTACAGGACCCCAACCCTTGTGCACTTAGGGGAGACTTTAGGGGTTCTGAATCTGTAAAAATATTGCAGATCCTCAATTCCCTGTGCTCCTAGCCTCAAAGTCGAATTTGGGCAGCACTTTAACACAATGTGGGAGTGAAATGTGAAATTTCACTTTACCCAGGCATATAAAAACTCATTTTATAAGGGTGTACATTATAGATAACTGACCCCTCACCCCTGGGATACCTAGGGAAGACCCTGGGGGCCCCTAAAATGCCAAAACATTGTAGGTTATCCATTTTTAAGTGCCCCAAATCCCAAAGTCGAATTTGAGCACAATTTGCTTTTTAAAAGCAGTCCTGGCACCCAGGGCTGCTTTTAAACTGACCCCTGGCTTCAGCAGTGCACCCATGCATGTGCAGAAAAGCTGCTGGCCTCTAAACTGCCATGCCCCAGGATACTGGAGACTTCTAGGTAGTTTCAATCCCCTGCCCTAGTATATACTAGGGGCTTATGGGGTAGGTCATGCCAATTACAGGGGTACCCCACCATACCAGAGTGTACCCTAGTGTATGTTGGGTGTCTTAACTGTATTCTAATGTGTTCCTTTCAGCTTGGCACTGGCCCTGGGCCTGGTTAGACAGAGCCCAGGGTCAGTCAGAGTCAGTTACCACCAGTTCCAGTCAGCAAAAGTTGGGGGTGCCCAGGGCACAGGATGACTTTACAACATAGCCCCCCAAACGAAAGGTGAGGGGTTACTAACCTACACCCTGGTAGTCCTCCTCAGCTAAGTGGAAAAACCTGGAAAGTCCATCTGCATTTGCATGGGCAACCCCAGGTCTGTGTTCCACTGTAAAGTCCATTCCCTGTAGGGAAATGGACCACCTTAACAGCTTGGGATTCTCCCTCTCATCTGCATGAGCCATCTGAGAGGCCTGTGGTCAGTTTGAACACGAAAGTGAGTCCCAAACAAATATGGTCTCAACTTTTTCAGGGACCACACCACAGCAAAAGCCTCTCTCTCAATGGCACTCCACCTCTGCTCTCTGGGAAGAAGCCTCCTGCTAATAAAGGCAACTGGCTGATCAAGGCCCCCTTCATTTAGTTGTGACAACACTGCCCCAATCCCTTGCTCTGAAGTTCTTTTGTGTAGTCAGGGGCCAGTAACACTGGTGCTGAACACATAGCAGCTTTCAGAGTGTCAAAAGCCGTCTGACACTCTGGGGTCCAAATCACCTTCTTGGGCCTCTTTTTAGAAGTCAGTTCTGTTAGGGGCCCCACAATGGTCCCATAATTTTGAACAAATCTTCTATAATACCCTGTCAGTCCAAGGAATGCCCTGACCTGAGTCTGGGTAACAGGTGCTGTCCAATCCAAAATAGTTTGGATTTTAGCTTGGAGAGGCTGTACATGGCCCCCACCTACCAGGTGGCCCAGGTACACCACAGAACTCTGCCCTATTTGGCACTGCTTGCCTTAATAGTCAGGCCTGCCTGCTGCATGGCCTGAAGCACTTTCCTTAGGTGGTTTAAGTGATCCCCCCAGGTAGAACTGTATACAGCTATATCATCCAGGTAAGCTGCACTGAACTGTTCCAACCCAGACAAGACCCTGTTCACCAACCGTTGGAAGGTGGCAGGTGCATTCTTTAATCCAAAGGGCATTACCTTGAACTGATAATGTCCCTCTGGGGTGGAGAATGCTGATCTCTCCTTTGCTCCATCAGTGAGGGCAATCTGCCAGTAACCTGAAGTCAAATCAAAAGTACTCAGGTACTTAGCAGCCCCTAACCTGTCAATGAGCTCATCAGCTCTAGGTATAGGGTGAGCGTCAGTCTTTGTGACTGCATTCAATCCTCTGTAGTCCACACAGAACCTTAACTCCTTGGGTCCCCCTGAGGATTAGGTTTGGGTACCAGCACCACTGGACTGGCCCATGGACTCTCAGACGGTTCAATTACCCCCAGTTCCAGCATCTTAGCAACCTCAGCTTTAATGCTGGCTCTGACATGGTCAGACAACCTGTACAGTTTATTTTTGACAGGTAGGCTGTCACCAGTGTCAATGTGGTGCACGCACCACTCAGTGATGCCTGGGGTCAAAGAGAACAGGCCAGCAAACTGCTCCAGCACTTGCTTACAGTCTCTGTGCTGCTGGTCTGTCAATTTGGGAGAGAGCACAACTCCCTCCACTGACCCATCTTGCACATTAGTGGAGAGGAGGTCGGGCACAGGCTCAGTTTCCTCCTCCACCCCTCATCAGTGACCAGTAACATGGTCATGTCTGCCCTGTCATGGTGGGGTTTCAATCTATTCACAGGCAGGACCCTATGAGGGTTCCTGGGGGTGCCAAGGTCAACCAAATAGGTAACCTCACCCTTCTTTTCTAAGATTGGATAGGGCCCACTCCACTTGTCATGGAGGGCCCTGGGAGCCACAGGCTCCAACACCCACACCAATTGTCCTGGAGTATACTCAGGCATAGTAGCCTTTTGATCATACCAGTGCTTCATGAGCTCCTGGCTGGCCTCCAGTTTCCTGTTTGCCTTGTACATGTACTCTGCCATTCTAGATCTCAGGCCTAGCACATAATCAAGCACATTGTCCTTAGCTTCTTTAAGAGGCTTCTCTAGAGACTCTCTTAGCAGGCACAAGGGCCCCCTCACAGGGTGTCCAAACACCAACTCAAAGGGACTGAAACCAACCCCTTTCTGTGGCACCTCCCTGTAGGCAAACAGTAAGCATGGGAGGAGAACATCCCATCTCCTCCTGAGTTTCTCTGACAACCCATTTATCATGCCCTTCAGGGTTTTGTTGAATCTCTCAACAAGACCATTTGCTTGTGGGTGATAGGGGGTGGTGAACTTGTAGTTGACACCACACTCATCCCACATAGCAGTCAGATAGCTGGACAGGAAGTTCGTGCCCCTATCGGACACTACCTCTTTTGGAAACCCCACTCTGGTGAACACACCAAGCAGTGCTCTAGCCACCGCAGGAGCATCAATGGTTCTAAGAGGTATTGCTTCAGGGTATCTAGTGGCATGGTCAACTACCACTAAGATATACCTATTCCCTGATGCAGTGGGTAGGTCCAGGGGACCAACAATGTCCATCCCCACCCTTTCAAAAGGAACCCCAACCACTGGCAGTGGTATTAGGGGAGCCTTTGTCTTGCCCCCTGCCTTGCCACTGGCCTGACAGGTGACACAGGAGCTGCAAAACTCCTTTACCTTTTCAGACATATGGGGCCAGTAGAAATGGTTCACCAACCGGTTCCATGTCTTTGTCTGTCCCAAATGTCCTGCCAAGGGGATATCATGACCCAAAGTCAGGATGAACTCTCTGTACCTCTGGGGCACCACCAACCTCCTGGTGGCCCCCTCCTTGAGGTTTCTGGCCTCAGTATAAAGCAGTCCATCTTCCCAGTAGAGTCTGTGAAACCCACTGTCATCCCCTTCCTCTTGCTTAGAAGCAATCCGCCTCAAGCTCTCAAGGGTGGGACAGTCACGCTGTCCCTGACTGAACTCCTCTCTGGAGGGTCCACCTGCTCCTGTCAGTTCTGCCAAATCTGACAGCTCTGGCAGGGATGGAGTCCCTCCCTCAGAGGCCAAATCCTCCCCATCAGGGTTAGATTCCGCCTGCACCTCTGGAGTTCCCTGGGCTGGCTCACCAGGCTCAGTACCCTTGTCCTTGGATGCTTGGCCCTTTGTTCCAGGGTCCAAGTGTCCAGACCCTCCCTTCTGGCTAGTCTGTGACCTAGTCACAGCACATACCCATTCAGGGAGCTCCAATATTTTCATATGGAGTCCTCTCTCCACCTCTGACCACACAGAGGCTTCAAGATCATTGCCCAGTAAACACTGGACTGGGAGGACCTTTGACACAGCTACCTTCATAGGGCCTGTCACACCTCCCCATTCCAAATCCACCACAGCCATAGGATGGAGTTTGGTGGTGCTGTCTGCATAAGTCACCTGGTGAAACTCACCATGTAACAAACTCTCTGGGGGCACAGCTCATCCAGGACCATAGTTACACTAGCCCCAGTGTCTCTGATAGCCTCAACCTCAGTCCCATTCACTTTAGGCCTCTGCCTGTACTTATCCATGTTTGGAGGTAAGGCAGTAAGGGCTGCAATATTCACCCCACCCAGGGACACTAAGGTTGCTTGTCCCACCTGATTACCCTCCACTGGGGCACCACTCTCCACCCCTACACTGACACTGGCAATCCCTGTGGATGGCCCCTTAGGGGGAGCTTTTAGCGCAGACAGCATCTCCCTGCTTGTGCCCTGGCTGGTTACAGTCAAAGCACTTACCCACTTTTGAGGGATCAAAGAACCTACCATTCTTTCCCTGAATCCACCTCTCTTTGGATTTGGGTTGGCTCGGGCCCCCCCTCCTTGTGCAGGTTTTTGTGGGTCTTTGGAGGACTCCTTAGGTTTTTGACCTTCATTTCCCTGGGCTTTCCCTTGGGGAGGGACCTGTCCTCCTTTCTTCTGGTCACCCCCCTGGTGCTGAATGGAAACCCGGGTTCTCACCCACTCATCAGCTGACTCCCCCAACTCTCTGTCAGCTTAGAGTCCACTAGATACTGGCGTAACTTCTCTTCTGCACAATGAGTCAAAATGTGTTCTTTCAAAAACAAATTATACAATCCCTCATATGTGTCAACTTTGTTACCAACAATCCAGCCTTCCAGTGCCTTCACTGAAACGTCCACAAAGTCTACCCAAGACTTTGAACTCAATTTCTGGGTGCCTCTAAACTTCACCCTGTACTGTTCTGGAGTCAGACCAAATCTCTTGACTAAGCATGCCTTCATCTGCTGGTATGATTCTGCATCCTCTCCCTTCAGGGTCAGGAGCCTATCCCTCCCAGCTACTGGAATCAACTCCCACAGGAGTGCACCCCAATACCTAGAGTGGACCCTTCTCATTTTAAGGGCCCTCTCAAAAGCTGCTAGCCACTTGTCAATGTCATCCCCCTCAGTGTACTTGGGTACTATACCCTTGGGAAGTTTAGGTTCAAATGCACCACCCCTGGACATCTCAAAATCTTCATCATTTTCACTGCCACCATTTCTCTTCTCCTCCCTCTCCCATCTTCTCTTAGCCAATTCGAATTTCTCCTTCTCCAAGGCAATCAACTCTAATTGAGCCTGAAGCTGTCTCTCTGCAAGGGACAGTGGTGGTACCTGAGTAAGGGACCCTTCCCCCTCCCACCACCACCTTGATTCACCTGGCTAATACTAGTCACAATGGAAGAGGTCTCATCCTCACCCTCGCTCGGGTGAGGTTGGGGGAACATCCTCCCACCCCCTGGGTTCTCCTCAGCTGCCCTGGCCCAGGCCTTTAGGGACTCAAGCAACCCTGCCTTCCTCGTCTTCTTGGCAGCATGCAGCCCCTAAGCCTACACTGTACCCTAAGATCAGCTATCTTATACTTGGACAGTTTAGCCAGGTCCAGCTCCATGGTTCCCTAGTTTTGGGTCACAAAAAACTAGGCACAACAGACTTAGAACAATTTGGAAAAATCAAAACAATGGATTAAAAACAGTTTAGTCCAAATTCCAAAAATCAAACTCAAAAGTTTTGTTCTAAGGCAATTTAGAGGATTTTTATAATCTTAAATCATTCACTGAAAGGTGTACTTTTTAAACACAAGTCCACATCCACACCGCTGAGCACCAAATGTTGGAAAGTGGGTTATTGGTAGGGGCAAATGTAGTCTGCCACTGGCAATAAGGCCACTAACACATGGTAAGACCCAGCATAGGTCTTAGAAAATTATTCCTATGCTCAACCCTTGGTAACGTGGCTGCGAGCAGACAGGCTTAACTTCAAAGACAGGTATGTAAAGCATTTAAAAACACCATTTCAGTAAATAATTAAGACACAACACAAAATAAAAATCCAACACCAATTTATAAACATAGGTAATATTTTTTATCTTTTAAATGACACCAAAACTAAAACAATCCACTGTAGGGAACCAGAGATATGAATTTTTAAAGATTAGTCACTTACTAGTGCTTAGAAACCAACAGTGCCCCTTTTAGTCATTTCGTTTTCTCTGACAGGGACACCTTTAAAATTGTTCTGGAGAATCTCACCAATGTTGGGCGCCTTCTCCAGCAGGCGGGGTCCAGTTAGAACTCCTTCCTGAAGTTCTGCTTGCGGGTCCCAAAGTATCCAACACACAATCCAAGGTTCTGGAATCTCCAAGAGGGTCCTTGAAAGTGTGAAACTTCAATTCCGCAATCCACTTGAACAAAATCCCTTACAAATCCACTGGTACTCCAGGCTGGGAATTCTTTGTGGGGATGTCCAGGTGAGCTCTGTTAACCTGTAGCTTGCAGGGAGTCCACTCTTTAGTCCTTTTGCAGCAAGGTAATCCACAGGGCTGCAGTTTCAGTTGGTGCAATCTTCAGAGGTCAGGCCTTAGAAATCTTTGCACAGCAAAACTTCTCAGCAGGGCACTTCTTGCTTCAGTAAGTTTCAAGCAGCAGATCTGGAGTGCTCTGCCCCTCTCAGATACTTATTCAAAAGTCTCTGGGTCAAGCAACAGGTCACCTCTGACCAATGAGAGCAGGGTAACTCCTCATCGTTATGACCACTTCCTGTAGAGTGTGGCATTATTTGGTCCCAGAGTGCATCAAATCTTCCAAATCCATAATGGCTGATTTTCCAGCAAGGAGGTAAGAGCTGGCTAAACACACCCCCTGGGATGGCTTATCTCTATGGACTCTCCCCTACCCTCTGCACATACCTTCCTTAAGCCTAGCCCTGACTCTGGGTCAAGAGTGTCAGAGTGAAACTGAAACCCAGGCCTCCCCTCTGCCTTTGAAGAGCATGGTTTACGACGCCACCCCCTGGCCTGGCCTGGCATTCCTATAGACCAGCACACTGCCCTCCCCGCAGAGTGGGTAACCCCAGGGGTTCTTTATCACCTCTTCAAGGCAGCCTGGCTAATCCACATAACTCTGACCAATCAGGGCAGACCACTGGAAGGCTGAATTTGGACTTACAAACAAGAAAGTCTTATAACTTCTTGTATGTACACTTTAGGAGAAATTCAACAATATAATATTGTTGGATTTACTACTACCATTCTGGGAAGTCTTTGAATGGTCCGGCTAGTCCTCTCCTATCAATATTTATTAATCAATAACTTCCTACCATGTTAACCTATGGGCCATAGGGTTTGCAATGGGGAAAATGACTTGGGCCAGTTTTCTAGCACCAGGGCTTATAAAAACATATGTTATAAGTATTTCCCTAATTTCTACAGGACCCCCAACCCTTGTGCACTTAGGGAGACTTTAGGGGTTCTGAATCTGTAAAAATATTGCAGATCCTCAATTCCCTGTGCTCCTAGCCTCAAAGTCGAATTTGGGCAGCACTTTAACAAAATGTGGGGAGTAAAATGTGAAATTTCACTTTACCCAGGCATATAAAAACTCATTTTATAAGGGTGTACATTATAGATAACTGACCCCCACCCCTGGGATACCTAGGGAAGACCCTGGGGCCCCTAAAATGCCAAAACATTGTAGGTTATCCATTTTTAAGTGCCCCAAATCCGAAAGTCGAATTTGAGCACAATTTGCTTTTTAAAAGCAGTCCTGGCACCCAGGGCTGCTTTTAAACTGACCCCTGGCTTCAGCAGTGCACCCATGCATGTGCAGAAAAGCTGCTGGCCTCCTAAACTGCCAGGCCCCAGGATACTGGGGACTTCTAGGTAGTTTCAATCCCCTGCCCTAGTATATACTAGGGGCTTATGGGGTAGGTCATGCCAATTACAGGGGTACCCCACCATACCAGAGTGTACCCTAGTGTATGTTGGGTGTCTTAACTGTATTCTAATGTGTTCCTTTCAGCTTGGCACTGGCCCTGGGCCTGGTTAGACAGAGCCCAGGGTCAGTCAGAGTCAGTTACCACCAGTTCCAGTCAGCAAAAAGTTGGGGGGTGCCCAGGGCACAGGATGACTTTACAACAGGGGTGTTACCCCGAAACCGGTCCCAGGATGCTTGTTTCCATTCCAGGCAGGACCACGCTTGGCAGTTTGGGCTGGACTGTTCCCATGAGGAGCTGGGTCAAGACTGATTTGCATATGGCTGGGTCCAAACTGGGGTGCTGTAGTGAGCAAAAGAACAATGGATATAACCCAGATCTCTTGAATGGGGGTGAATGTTTAATTCATTCAGCATTCCGTCCATCATTTGTTGCCGCAACACTTATCTGTTTAATTGCCAAAACGCATCCCTCTTAACTGATTTAATGCTTTTATGAAAATGTCTTTTATAATGCCTTTCATATATTATAATGTTTAATATTTCTTTGCTTGAAAACATGCAAGGCTTAAGAAAATATTCATGCATAGCTTACTGCATTATTTTTCACTATTTTATGTTATGCAAGTTACATTTTATGACAATATCTTTAGATATAGAATTTTATGTCTTACTGTTTTGAGAGCATGGATTTCTCTATAAGTTAAATAAATTCCTGTACAACTTTCTGCACATATGACGTCCTAGTTCAGACGTACAATTTGGAGATGACGTAAAGTCCATAAGGCCCAACTCCATCTTGAGCAGGCTGAGACTCCATTTTCTCTATTTTTGCAGAATCATTGACATGGCTGCCTCTGATGCAGATGGCGTCTGTCCTTATCTTTCCAAGAACCTGTGAAAGTTTCAAGTCACTGAGACAATATCATTAACAACACCTGATGAAACATCAGTCTGGGACAAGTGCCTTGTATTCTCTATTTCAAGGTCAGACAAGAACAATATAAACAGTGTAGTCTGAATTGATGTGTTTTTGCCTTATTTGTGTCTAAGACTATCATTTTGATGCCTATCGGTTATGTAAGACATTCCTATGGTTATGTCAGAAATTCCCATCTCAGATAAAAAATCGTATAAAAGGGCTGCAAATTGACCACTTGCAAGGAGAGGTCCTTCGCCCCATTTTGTGTGCAAGATACTGCCAGAGAAGATCTTGACTGCCGAAATGGTGCCGTATCGTACTTTATGCTGATATCGAGTCAAGTCAGGGAGGAGAGGTGCTGATGCAACACGTGTTTTCCTTTCACAGCGAAGCTGCCTCCCTGACTTCTGATAACAGCAGCGTTTTGCTGTCAACAGATATCCAGTGTGTTGATTTTCCCTAAAAAACTCTAGATGCAAGTAATGTTACTCTATGCTCTCCTAGTGTAGCGCGGAGCACTAGGTGTTAGGATGTTAGGTTGATAGACGACATTTTAACTATGGTAGAAATGTTCATTTTTTTCTTGTTGTTTGCAACATGTATTTGTGCTGTTTTAATGATATCCTGTGTGGTCATTTTAGAAATGCTGCACAACAGGACGAGACTGTTGAAATAAACACTTTTTAGTTAAAGTGTATTTTTCTTAGTGCAGTTTTGGCATGTGATATTATACAGAACGAAATTGGTCTTTCAGATTAACACATCATACCTAGATCCCTGTTTAGGGACAGTTATTAAACGCAAAAGCATTGACACCACTTCAACTATGTATTGGGTGGAGTTCTATGGGGCTACAATAACCTTCCTTTCACGTTTAATCATTGGTGCATTGAACTAAGTTCACTTGTGTCACCGGTGGGTGTGAAAACAAACCTTATAGAGCTAAGCCAGAGTCTTATTTCAAATAAAAAGGACTGGTTCAGACTTTGTTTGTAGAAGCTATGGTACCAATAGGTCAGAAAGTCATTAAGGTTGGTCCCTTCTTCCTTCTCAGGAAATCCATATATGCTGACATTATCAAATCAGCTACGATCTTACAGTTCCACCAGCTGACACTGGAGGTTTCAAATTTTCAAGCCCCAATCCGGTGTCAATTCCATCTGCTGTTCCAAGTCTGTAAGTCTACCCTCAATGTGGTCCAGCTATGTCTTAAAGGAGCTTAGATTTGTTTGCAGACTTTCTCTTTTTTGGTGGTTTCCAAAGTTTCCTGCACCATAATGGTAATGGCTAGCTTTGTGGCTTTTAGTTCCAATAGGATCGCATTCAGTGCATCCAATGCTGTTGCTGCCAGGTTATCAGCAATCAGAATCTCAGCTGCATCAAGGATATTCTGGTGGTGCACGTCAATCGCTTAATGCACACAGGCGGCTTACTGAGAATAACAAAGCCCTGGTCAGCTCTGGCACTCATTAGTGCTTGATACAGCTAGCTACCTAGGCAGCCGTTGTGTTGTGCTGTCGAGGCAGCCCTCGGCCTCCAGGTGATCCAGAACTAAACCAGTTGGTTGTCCCCTAGCACCATTCCGCCACCACTTTGTGGCCGCATATACTGTTGGGAGGCTCCCCTTAGACAGCCCCCAGAGAATGGTAGTTGCACCGGTAAACACCCAGTGCATAGCTAAAGGGACCATGTTCAGTGAAGCCTCTTCAATGAGCCGACATTGTGCTTGGAGTGAAGCTCCACCCCAAAAATACATTTTTTTAAAGTTTCCTCAGAATTGCCTGGCAGTATGGGTAATCTAGCATTTGGAGTGGCACGAAAGACCCCCCTATGCCTCTATTCTGATTCTTAAAGACATCAGTTTTTACAGTGCTTGGAAATAAATAGGAAGGGGAAGATTTACAATCCCCTTGCGTTGCCAGTACGTCACTTTTTGTGACGCACTGGCAGCGCATTACACTGCCCCATATTTACAAGGACAGTAAAAGCCACCCTGCGTGGCTTTTCCTGTCCTTATAAATACGGCCCCTTTACACGCAGCACTTTGTGTAAAAGGGGCGTTCCATGGGTTTTGCTGTGGGTGTTCCCACGCAACACCCATGGAACCAGACACATTTCCAGATTTACGAGGATTCGTAAACCTGGAAATACGTCAGCATGCTACGCCACCCTGGCGTAGCGAGGCATAACGAGGAGAAATGTTTTCATTTCTCCTCTTTTTTTCCTCTTTCAAAGCGTGCTGCATTCTACAGCACGCATTGAAAGAGGAAAATGCCTGTAGTGATTGTTTTGTGCAGGAAGGTGCCCCTTCCTGCACAAAAACAATCTCCCCATGACGCAGGCATCCTTGCACCATGGTGCAAGGGTGCCTGCGCCGGCGCATTGCAGCTGTTTGTGCGCCAGCGCAGGGGAGAGCACAGGAATGCGACATATCATTGTAATTATGTGCATTCCTATGCTCTGAAGGTGCCGCAGCGTGGCGCAGCCAGAGGGCTTGCGGCGCCAGGCTGCGGCACCTTCTTGTAAATCTGCCCCGAAGTGCCATATAGAGTAGATACAAGCAAATTATTATGTTGCATTAGTGGTTTGAGTGTCTGGCATGCTGCTCTCTTTACTTGTAATGACAGGTTTCCTCATGCTTCGTTTTTGCGTGTGCTTGTTTCCATTTCAGCAGCTGTAGCTTTAAATTAAAAAAAAACCTTGCTTCTTTCCCTCGGCTTTTTTTCTGGCATTTAAGAAGGGCTGGGCTATGATTTATGCGCCTTACATCTGATTTAGGCGTGTTAAACATACAAAGGCTGAATTAAAAGAGATTTCCGTTGTAGGTCGAGTGGCAAGTAGTGTCTGCAGGCAGCCTACGGTTCCCGTCTCACGGTCGGATTGGATACATCATGGCAACTTCGGGGAAAGTAAGCAAAACATTTTGAGCACCAGCGATAATTTAGATAATGATGGAATAAGAAGCATTAATGTCCACTTTACATGGAATGCAATAACTGAAATAACAACAAGCTAGGCTGCCGAAGTGCTTGATGTTTATGTAAACGGGGTTACATTTAAGTGCTGTGCATTTAAATACGTTTTTTTAAAATTACCTTTACACTTAAGACTCACTACTTGCTTCTGGGCGTACATTTCTTTCTTAAATACAACCGCCTAGTTGGACGTTTGATTGAATATTCGTGCACCGATTTCCAAATATATAACGCCATATTTGCATTCCAAAAATAAATAAATAACGGCATGAAGAATGTATTAAATGTATTAAATGGCCCATCGTGACAAATTGATTTGAAGTTTTTGTACAGGGCATGCTCCGGTAACTCACCATCAGGAGCGTAGATTGGTGAGTAAGACTGAGAAGCAGGGGATTGTGAGAGGGCGGGGGGCGTTGGCGGCTGAAGGTGAAGTGAAGGGGAAGTGGGTTGGGAGTACTTGCAACACGTTTTTTAGACCTTCAAAACAGAAACAAGATGGCGAGTGTGAGTGTGTTTCTGTCTGTGTTTGTGAAAATCCCTGGTAAAATCAGACAGACACCTCGTCATACCCGACTGAAAGAGCCTGTACCCAACTATTTACTAAAGAATTCAATTTTTTGGAGGGTGTTACACCTCCCTGAAGCCACGCCCCTGCTCACCATTGTATTGGCTCGAACCTGCAGTTTATTATCATAAGGTTTTCTTTTGTTAAAGTTCGTTACATACAATTTGATCATCTTTTATTTTTAACTTCTGTATTGTTCAGGTCTAAGACGAGTTCCATTTAAAGGTGTGCTTACAACGCATAGTGCCAATATCGGCAACACTCAGTTCTCATACAGTAACATACATAAATAAACCACACAACACCTTCTTAGTGGAGAAAATTGCTGCAGGTTTATTAGCATAACCAATATGCCAACATGGTGGGTTATCTTACGGGCGATCCCAGGGCAGGCCAGCCCCTATGCCGCCTGCCCGTCTGATGAGCCAACTTGCACCGTGTCCGTCGCCAACCGGTGGTTACCAATTCTTGGGAGAGGCCACCTCTCCCATCAGTGGACCGCCAGTCCACTCCCTTACTCACGCCCCCCTACCGGTGGGCGGAGCGTTCCAGGCAGCCCCCGGTTGCTCAGACCCACAACCGCCCGAAGGCTAACGGGGCGCCGTAGTTCTTCCAGGGGACCCGCTAAAACATCCCTGGGTATCCTTGGCTTAGCACCCTTGTTGTGCTGCTGCAAAGTGGTACCCTTCTGTACCTTGCAGACTCTGGATCGCCCTGTAACTCCTCCTGCAACACAAAACAATAAGTTAGCATCCTCCCCTCCCGTACTCCCCTTTTGTCCGTCCGCAGGGTCAGCGGTAGGGTGGGAAACGCGAGACGGGTAGCGGTCAAGAGACCGTGCAGAGGGCGGGGAAAGGCTAATATACCCTTGTCCCCTCCCACGGCCGGAAGTGACGCGGCCAGCCGCCCCCTGGTCCCTAGCCCAGGGAGCCTAGTGCGCAAACTTCTGTGCCTTCCTATGGCACTAAGGCGGCCGCTCTAATGGAGGGTCCCCTACGTGTCCCCCGGGCAGCCTTGGCATAGTGCCAATATCGGCAACACTCAGTTCTCATACAGTAACATACATAAATAAACCACACAACACCTTCTTAGTGGAGAAAATTGCTGCAGGTTTATTAGCATAACCAATATGCCAACATGGTGGGTTATCTTACGGGCGATCCCAGGGCAGGCCAGCCCCTATGCCGCCTGCCCGTCTGATGAGCCAACTTGCACCGTGTCCGTCGCCAACCGGTGGTTACCAATTCTTGGGAGAGGCCACCTCTCCCATCAGTGGACCGCCAGTCCACTCCCTTACTCACGCCCCTACCGGTGGGCGGAGCGTTCCAGGCAGCCCCCGGTTGCTCAGACCCACAACCGCCCGAAGGCTAACGGGGCGCCGTAGTTCTTCCAGGGGACCCGCTAAAACATCCCTGGGTATCCTTGGCTTAGCACCCTTGTTGTGCTGCTGCAAAGTGGTACCCTTCTGTACCTTGCAGACTCTGGATCGCCCTGTAACTCCTCCACAGCTCTGGGGGTGGCCACCGTCACCACCAGGGCCCCCCACCAGGTAGCTATTCCTACTTACAACCTGTTGCTTCCAAGGCCTCCTTCAGGTCCAGCAAGAAAAGGTCCATGCCTACCCCTGATAGGTGACACCCGTCCCCTTCCCAACATCCCGTTGACTTGATATTCAGTAAACCATGCCTAATGAAGCCAAATCCCCTTTGGTGGGTGAATTTACGCATGGCGCTGTTCACTCTCCTGCGTGATATTTCCACAGCCTCTCCTGAACGGGCACCCTGCCACACCTGGCGAGGTAAAATTTCAGACCACCACAACTCACAAGCCCCTAGCTGAATGCTCAATTGACACATGATGTCCCTCATGTCCTGGAGCAACCCCCTCCTCCCTAGCGTCGTAAGGTCATTCCCCCCAAGTGTATGATCAGAATGTGGGGTGGCCCGCTCCCTCCCCCAGTCTCTGCTGTAGCTTCCTCTTCAGCTCGTTCCAACGCATGCCGGGGTAACCTAGCCAAGAGATCTCTGTAGTGGAGAAGCCAAGTCGCCACTTCCTTATTTCCGCCCACTGTGCCACTCTCACGATGCTTGAGTGGCCAATTACCCAGACCTTGGTACCTGGTAAATAAAGAGATGTTGTGCTTGGGATCAACTTTATTAGATATAATATTCTAAGATCTACAATGTACAATATAAACACACAGCACTGCAACCTCAGTTGGCCAACAGGGCCATAACCGTACAACTGTCAACACAGGACAGAATATCCTCCCTAAGGAGTATAACCCTTCACCTTACGATCAAGGCCTTATATAACGTTTGTAACACTGCGATTCCCACCGCCCTACTTGTTTAATTTGTTCAGGCGGCATCCCTGATAGGAAGGCAGTGGTCGCCGCCCCAATTCTGAAAGAGTGACTGCTGAATTTTTGTCTCCCCTACCTGTCCTGACAAGTGCAAGCAGGTCTTCAATATGTGTTCTACTTGGAACTTGGTGACTGGGGACCCGTCTTCATGAACCAGGAAGTACCCCGCTGCTCCCGTGCGGAGGGACAAATAGGCCTTGCACAGGCGAAGGGGGCAGTACCTAGGGTCCCCCAGCTCTTGTAGTAGCACTACTCTCCCTTTTCCTGCTTGGTCCGTTTTGGATTGTCTCACCACTATCTTTAGACAGGAGGAGCTGAAGGTGACATCCTTGAAATTCAAAGCCACCCCGGAGGTGTCCTGTTTGGATCGTGCAACTAGTTCCCCAATCCTGAAGGCCCCAAAGAAGGCCAACGCAAAACTAGTGGCGAATAACAATGCCTCGTACTCCGAGCGGGTGGCCTTGTGCATGATGTCTAGCATCCCCTGCAGGATCGAGTAACTAATGGGCGACCTGTTATCGGGGAACGGGGCTCGCTCCTAGACCATCCCTTAAGCGCAGCCCTTATAACAAAAGATTTAGTCGGGTCAGGTAGTCCTCTCAACCTGGCGTGATAGCTAATGGCCGACAGGTGCCCTGAGATCCAGGGGTGGGATTTCCCACCATCCTTGGCCCAAAGAATACATTTTTGCACTTTAAGTTCCAGTGAGGACCCCCAACGTCCCACGCTCCCATCTTTGCACAAAAGGTGTCGACACAAGACTTGTAGCGTTTCACCGTCCTAGGTGCCAGTGCCAGCTCACCTAAACTCCTCATCCTCTGTTCCACCTCAGAAGACGCCACAAGTGTTGAGGGAAAGGGGTCGTCTCCTCTCTCGCTCTCGGCCACGCCTCTCGGAAACGGCACCACTGAAAACGAGAGAGAGCGTCAGCGGCCACATTCTGCACCCCTTGGATATGCCGCGCCCTGCATTCTACGTTGTAATACAAGCATGCTCTCACCAGTTCTCTCAACAAACTCAAAACTAAGGGGCAGCTGGCAGATTGGGAGTTTATTGCCTGTACCACTGCTAGGTTGTCGGACCAGAACAGTACCTTCTTTGCTGTGAGCACACCCGGCCAAAGGTGCAGGGCTACAACTATGGGGAAGAGTTCCAACACAGTAATCTTGGTGGTGATCTTTCTCTTATGCCAAGAGTTGGGCCACCGATCGGCACACCACTCACGGTCTAATATGACCCCGAACCCCTCCCTACCTGATGCATCTGTGAACAGGGATAGTTCAGTGCTGGTGGTCCAGGGGGTGCGCCAGATAACAGACCCATTGAAGTTCTCCAGAAATTCTGCCCACATTAGCAAGTCCTCTCTCATGCCTCTGTTCAGTTTGACTAAATGGTGCTTTTTTGTGACCGAGGCGGTCGCTCTGGCCAGCCGGCGTGCAAAGACTCTCCCCGCGGGAATGACCCTGGCAGCAAAGTTCAGTTTCCCCAGGAGGCTTTGCACAAAGGCCAGAGGGGCCTTGTCCTTTCCCACCGCTAGTCTGATCTGTTGTTCCAGGTCCCTGACCTTCTCTGGAGGCAGTCTGGACTCCCCAGCACTGTGTCCAGTTCGATTCCTAGGAACGTCAGTACCTGCGCGGGCCCTTCGGTTTTTCTGGTAGCTAGTGGGACCCCCAGGTGAGATGTCAGGGTCTGAAAGTCCGAAAGGGCCGCTCTGCATTCCTGTGTGCCATCCCGCCCAATGAATAGGAAGTCGTCAAGGTAGTGGGCGACCCCTTCCACCCCAAAAGTTTCCTGTAACGCCCACTGTAAGAAGGAGCTGAAGGCCTCGAAGAAGGCACAAGAGACTGCGCACCCCATGGGCATGCATTTGTCAAAAAAGTACCATCCATCTAGCCTGAAACCCAGCAGGTGTTGGCTGCTCGGGTGCACTGGTAGTAAGCGAAATGCTGACTCAATGTCCGCCTTTGCTAACCAGGCCCCCTTGCCTGCCCTCCTGACTAAGTCCAAAGCCACATCTAGTGTACAGTATGACACTGAGCAAGCTCCTTCCTGCAGCCCATGGTTGACCGAGTCGCCTTCTGGGTAAGACAGGTGGTGGATGAGTCTATAGGTCCCTTGCTCCTTCTTCGGTACCACCCCCAGGGGGAAACCACAAAGTTGTCCAGGGGGCTCCCTGAAAGGCCCTGCTACCCTCCCTAGCTCCAGTTCCTTCAAGACTTTAGCCTGTACGACAGAAGGAAGGTCCCTGGCCGACCTGAGGTTGTCTGCCTCCCTACTAGTTAACGTGCCCACGTAGGGGATCACGAAACCTTCTGTGAACCCCTAGTAGTAGAGCCCTATCGTCCTTGTTGGGGTACCGTCTTAGAAGGGGGAGAATGTTGCCTAGGATGATTGGAGACGGCCCTTTCTGCGCGAGGGGGGCAGTCGAGATGGAGGGGGCGAGGTGAGCACAGTGCCAAAAAGAACTGGGGGGGAAGGTAGAGGCGCTGCGCGGTGGGTCTATGGTGGAAAAGGTGTATTTGGCAGTCTCCTTCGTTGCCGCCTCCGTTGTCTTATTTGCTGGCGGCAGGCGGAGGCTTGTCCTGTTTCGTCGTGCAAGAGTTCGCTGGGTGTCTGCCCCCGCACTTACTGCATGCATGTTGGAACCTACACTTGATCCCCCAGGAGCAGGACCCTGCATTGAACAGGTTGCAGGTGCCCGGGGACACTCGTTTGAACCCCCCTCTATGGCCCCCCCTGCGGGACCCTCGAAAGGACTGCTTGGACACTTTAATACCAGACTGGGAGGACTCGGGAACTAGTTGCACCCCCCCCTGCGCCTTAGTCTGCGCTGCCGGGTTCTGCGCCCCGCGGGACCCCATGTGGTCCATCCACAACTGGACCTCCTTTTGATCCCAACCCATTTCGGGGCATACTGCCATCTTTTTTCTGAATTCGCGGTCATAGTTGACCCACCCAGACCCCCCACTTTTGTGCCTCCGTGTGTATCACGCGTTGGTATTGCACCAGTGCCTGCCCTTGCTCAGGGAATTTTTCCAGTATCACTGACTGAAATATGGAGAAGGCCGAAAGCCAGTTATCGATCGACTTCTCTGGCCATGCCTGAAACCTTACTTTCTTGTCCTCCTCTTTGCCCCCCACCCTCCGGGCGTCCTGGCCGTGCTGTCCCAGCAGGAGGAGTGAGAAGATGTCCAAAAATTCCCGCCTCCAAATGAATTCTTTTACTGCAAGGGGCACCTCCCAGGACAGGGAGCTGCGGCCTGACAGGAGGGGCGCGTGAGAGACCCGCAACTGTCCTGGATGTACTGCCGTCGAAGGCACCGCTAGGGCAATGGCTGCCGGGGCCGGCAGGGAAGGTGTGGCGGGCAGCACTAGGGGAGGACTGGGTATGGACAGGGTAGGGGTAGCCGGGGCCCCGCTGCGGGGAGTCCGACCACCTCACCTGGCGGCACTCCGTTGTTGCTTGCTGTACTTAACGCACCCGTAAAAGACGGGGTCTGGGAACCTGGTCCAAGGCCAACAGTGATCGCTGCTGCCGCTGTCTCCTTGTCCGTCCCCACTACCCCTGGCACTGGCAAAGCACTTGACCCGAGCCCCCCACAGGGGTGGCAACTGATGCCCCTGGGTGTGTGCCCTTGGAGGGCCCACACATTTGCTGCCGTTGTAACCCCTCCCGCCCCGTTGCTCCCCGTGGAGGGCGTGACCCTAGCGCTGGCCCCAGCTAGACCGGCTCTGACCTCTGACATGAAGCTCTTTAGGGTGTCAGAGAGCTTACCCAAGTCCTCCGTGGTGGCGAATGTCCTTAGTGGGGTGCCGTCCGCTGGGGGAGGGGCAGTTCCCTGTGACACCGGCGGAGGAACGTTCGCTAGAGCACTACGGGTAACGGCCACTGCCCGGCTCTTAGGTGGCGGCTGTTCCGCCGGGAAGTCCTTGTTGGTTGCCCTGCGTGTCCGTTTCGACCGGGAGGGGCCTGCTTCTTCACTAGACTCCTGAAAATTGCTCGAACCCCCACAGATGACACCGGAATCCGCAGGGTCGCTAGCCTTCAACAGTTCTGTGGCCCAAGCCAATCCCTTGGTCTTGGCCAATTCCACGATGACAGCCAGCTGAGCGTCTTGTGCCGTGCATAGCTGCGATTCCTCCACCTGGGATGTCAGCGAGAAAAGCGACGGGGATCCCTGGCTATCCATAGTCCGGATGTGGTGGGCTAGCCTGAAAGAAAAGACAGCGATGAGCAGATACTCAAACAGCGATCAGGCACTCCCAAGCTCTCCTAATGACCCTTCCGTTGCACAGCAAGCTGCGTCTGTACTTACTCAACAAGGAAAGCGGTGAGTCGAGGGGGGGAGGTGACGTTGATGCGGGTCTCCACTGAAACTGGGTGGAGATGAAGCAGAGATACGTTAGGTACACCCCCACCAAGTGCGTCCCCTACTCCCCAAAAGCTCCCCCCTGGACGCCCACCCCCCGCGTCTGTACTTACTCTCCCCAATGAGTAATCGTTACTCAGAGGAAGCGGCTCGGTGCTTTCCTCCGCGGCCCTGACCTGCTTCGCTGCTAGACCTGGTCAGGGTTGGGTGAGTGAGGGGAAAGGCAGAGTGGTCGGGTGGGGGGGGAGGGGCAGCGTGACCTGCGTCGTGTGGCTGCTCCGTCAGACCTGTGGAGGGCAAAGCGAAACGTTAATGTGGCTGGGCGACCCCCACCTGATCCTACGTTGGGTAGCCCGCTAGCCAGATACCCATGACCTGCCGCGGGTGGCATGTGAACACACCGCAGCAACCCCGCTGTTGCCCCCCGGGTGTAACGCCTGCGGTGTCCGCCCTGGTGAAAATTCTCAACTCTGCAGCAGCGCCACCCCTCACTGCTTTTGACGCAACTTCAAAGAGACTCCTTGTAATTCTTTCATTACAGGACTTGTTATTATCATTTTGCAGTTTTCTACATTGCAAAAGGACATAGATATTTTTGCAATCACTGGATGTTGAGACCAAACCAAGGCGCGAACCTGCTTCCCGAGCGCCAAGGTCCGTAGCTCTGCCCACTGGCCACAATCTCTCCGAGCGAGTGCCTGGCCGTGGATGCACAAGGACGCGTGAGAGCCCATAGGCCCCCCTTGAGCAGGACAAGAAGAGGAACTCGGCCCTACTCCCCCCCGCGACGGGGGACGCCCAGTTCAGACCCGTGCGTAGCCTCCCTCCCCTCAGACCTGAGGGCGCCCGGGAGGCCGCCCCCCGCGTGGGGTGTGGTTCCCTCACTCGTTAGTCGCCGCGCCCCCACGGCCGTGCGAGGGCGCCGCGCTCTCGCCACCCCCCGAGAAAGCGGAGCGGCAAACCAGCAATCCCAGTCCCCAGTGTGCCGGACGCTCTCCCTCTCCCCGGCTAGGGGCCAGATCAGCACCGTGCCACCGTTCCCGAGGTCGCAAGAAGGCCCCAGAGGACCCCCGCACCCTCCTCATAGCGCTAGAGACTACCGTGCGCCGACCTGCTACCCACCAGCAGGTCGGGGTCGCCTGTCAAACAGCCCACCGGGACAGGGGCATGCAGCGTCCGGTGAATACCCGACCGGGCGCCCCCCACCCGGGCCGCACGCGCCAGGTGGGGGGGCGTAGCGGTGGACGCAGGCTGTAGGGTCCCCGGTCGAGGCGCCAAAGCAGGAATAGAGCTTCCCCTGCCGAGACTCGAGTCCGGTTTCACAGGATAGTGCGAAATACAGCCAGCAGGCTATGACCTCTCCCCGTCCGGTGGCGGCTGCGTGGCCGGGCACACAGGCCGCGAGGAAACCCCCCCCGGTCCGCGGGGAGCTGCGAAAAGCCGAGGCGTGCTCCCGGTGGCAGCTGAAAGCCCCTCCCGCAGGGGACGGGCTCCCCCCGGTCACGGACTGCCAGCATGTTCAGCAGACCCGCCTCCACTCCATCCGCAGGACAGGGGGGTGGGACGAGACGACGCGACCCTGGAGGCGTTTCCCGGAGCGGGGAAAACCCGCGGAAGGCCTCCCCCGGGTCAGTGTTGCATACCGCCTGACGCCTCGCTGTGGACACCTGGTGGCGTAGGCAGGGCCCCCGCCGTGCCACGCGGGGTGACCCTTGCCCAGGATGAAGCCCCGACCAGCTACAACTCCCCTCACACCCTCGCTACGTCACCGGGGACTAGGAGGCGCGCGGGATCCCCTGGCCTCAGCAGACTCCCGCGGACGCTTGCGCCCTGAGCGCGCTCTCCGTCGTGCCCCGCAGACATTGTCTACAAGGACAAGGAGGGCCCGGAGAGACGTAGCATGGGAGGCCCCGCACCGAATTTCCCTCGCGGGACGGTAAGCCTAGTGGGGGGAGGGAGGTGGAGTCAGGGTGGGGGAAAGAGGAGGCACACGCCGTGGTGCGCACCAGGACCGCCTGCAGCGGGGAGGTTAAATGGGTCGCCACCCTCCTTCCCACGAGGTGCTGCGCCGTGTCCCGGGCCGCAAGGCCTCCCGCCCCCGGGTCCCCATGGTCGCCTGAGCCCACGAGGAGCTTGCCTCCCCCTAGGAGGAGCGCCGGAGCCGGAGATGGCCCGACACTCTTGCCCGGGAGGCTGGGGGGAGGGGTAACTCACCAGAAAGGTTGCAGGAGAAGGTATCCTGCGCGGCGACCAGGCGACCGAAACGCGAGACGGGTAGCGGTCAAGAGACCGTGCAGAGGGCGGGGAAAGGCTAATATACCCTTGTCCCCTCCCACGGCCGGAAGTGACGCGGCCAGCCGCCCCCTGGTCCCTAGCCCAGGGAGCCTAGTGCGCAAACTTCTGTGCCTTCCTATGGCACTAAGGCGGCCGCCCTAATGGAGGGTCCCCTACGTGTCCCCCCCGGGCAGCCTTGGCATTTCACTAGGCTTTCATCACGTGCGAAGCTGCTATTTCTCTTTCTATAACATCTTCATGCTTTTAAATAACTGTGTACAATAAGTATACATCCTTACACCTGCTTTTTAAAGGCACGCCTTTTTTAAATTCCCCTGTGTTGGACTTGGCCCTTTTTGCAGGGTCATCCCTAAACTTTTTGCCTTCCTCCTAGCCTTTTTTCTGACATGGTGTTGGTGGTTTTAGGACTCTGGGCACTTTAGCACTGCTGTTCAGTGTAAAGTGCGTGTGCTCTCTGTGGTAAATATGGTAAAGATTTGTCTACACCTGTTTGGCATATTTAATTTACCTGTCAGTCCCTTGTAAAGTGGTATCTCATATACCCAGGGCTGGTAAATTGAATGCTACTGGTGGGCTTGCAGCGCTGATTGCGCCACCCACCAAAGTAGCCTTTCAAACCTATCCCAGGCCTCTGCCATTGCAGGACCTGTGCGCGCAGTGTTACTGCCGCTGTGACGTGGCACCTAAAGTGTGCGCTATGTCTGTGACCCCCCTTTTACTACATGTCAGTCACCCCTAAGGTAGGCACTAGCTAGCCCTATGGGCAGGGTGCATTGTAGGTAAAAGGTAGGACATGTACCTTAAGTGTGTGACATGTCCTGGTAGTGACAAACAGCCATTTTGGTTTCTCACTATTGTGAGGCTGCCCTACCGTAGGAATGCATTGGGGATTCCCTGATAAGTGTTTCAGTGGTAATTCCTGATATGAGAGGAGCAGCGTGGTCAAGTTTGGTATAATTGGAATAGTGATAATAAATGCTACGCAATGGTGTGCGCAGATTTATTATAACTATTTTAGAAATGCCACTTTTAGAAGTTAGCATTTCTGGGTGCTAAGTGTCTGCCTGCCTGATGTGGATTGCATGTCTGGCTTTGGAGTGACAGGGGCTGGTGAGGTGTGTGTGGCTCCAAGAAGGGCAGTGTGAGTCAGCGCTAGGCTGAATAGGACACCTGCATTTGGAGTAGTGGGAGGAGTAGTCCCCTGACCCTGAATAGGACTGTGCCTGCCTATGTGAATGCTGGCTCCGCCCCCCTGTGGTGTGTCTGATGACGAGCCCCCACCTAACAAAGGGGAAAAGGAGCCTTGTCAACAAAGTGCTCCAAAACCCCCCAGAACCAGTTTAGGCTGGTTCCCCCAAGCCCTGTGCCAGGACAAACAGCGAGAATGTGATATAAATATAGGGGCTGTGACCCCATGAAAATGTTGTGCTTTTGTGCTTCCAGAAGACTGCTGCTGCTGGGCCCTAGGAGGAACCGCCATGAGGGACTGCCTCCCTGCTGGAGGGCCCTGTGAGCTGGCCTGCCTGGGCCCAGCCTTGTGCCCCGAGAACTCTGCTTGCTGGAGCTGTGGCTCTTAGCGCCTCGTGAGCGCTATCTTTTAAATTACCAGCCCAAGGGGAGCGCTGGTGCCTGGCAGCGTGCTGCTGTGAAGATTGCTGGAGGGAACCCCGGCGTAGGGATTCCCCCGAGTTCCCCAGAGGCAGCGGGAGCCCACCCCGCATTTTGCC
The DNA here is from genome assembly GCA_963921515.1 of Calotriton arnoldi. Classification (NCBI taxonomy): domain Eukaryota; kingdom Metazoa; phylum Chordata; class Amphibia; order Caudata; family Salamandridae; genus Calotriton; species Calotriton arnoldi. Next base: position 1,215,862 of record CAWUFW010005541.1, read on the forward strand.
ATTTGTTTAGCGGGAGCCCACCCCGTTTTTATACATTCTTGAAGAAGCGGGTGCCCACCCCGCATTGGTGTGTATATTTAAAGCGGGAGCCCACCCCGCTCTTCGCTGCAAGGAAATCACAGCCGCGACCCGGAAGTCAGGCTGCTTGCCTGGTTGGGGGCGTGGCCGGCCGGTGTGCAGGAATGCGCCGGTAGCGTGCTGAAGGAAGGCAGGGCCCCCGTATGCCGGTGGGAGCCCCGCGGGTGGCGAAAGGATCAGGAGGCTGAAGTCCGGCGGGAGCCCACCCCGCCTTCGTGGTCCTGCCCGCAGGAGGAAGAGCGGCCCCTGGAAGGCGGGACCGGCCGAGGAAGCAGAGAGTGTCCAGAGCAGCCCGGTGAGTGGGGCTGCAATACAGGCAGCGTTGGTGCTGATCGAGGGCACTAAAAGGAGGCCCCGGTGAGTGAGGCTTCCCCTTTGCATATTGTCGGTAGGGGTGGGCGGACAACTCCGTTCCGCCCACGGAATGTGCAGAATTTTGCCTGTTCCGCGTTCCGCAAAGTAGGCGGAACAGGCAAATCTCCACACACTCGGGGCGGAGCAGAGTTGGCCTCCCGCCCGCCCTATTAAAACATTATAAATAAGAATTTAAAACACCTTACCTTATCGGCGGCGTCCCCAGGCATCCCTCCTTCTCCATTGCGACTTCTTCTTCAAAACTGCGCGGGCGCCCACACATGCGCATTTCTCGCGAGGAATGCGCATGCGCGGGCACCCGCGCATGCGCAGTTTTCCAGAAGAAGACGCGATGGAGAAGGAGGGAAGCCCGGGGACGCAGCTGATAAGGTAAGGTGTTTTAAATTCTTATTTATAATGTTTTAATAGTGCGGGCGGGAGGCGGGTGGCGCGTAGCGAAGATACACGGAGTGTGCGGAGATTGGTTCCGTCTCCGTGGCACTCCACGTAGCCCCGCTACGCCCACTACGCCCACCCCTAATTGTCGGTGCCTTCCCCCTGCCAGAAGGGGCACCAGAAAAGCCGTGTTGGGGCTCCCCTTAGGGGAGAACCCTTAGAACTCCACGGGGACCTGTCTGATTATCCCTCTGCATACCTAAGTGGTGGTTTTGTAATAGGGCCTGGGGAGTCTGAAGAAGAGGAAGAAAATGACAGGGCAGGGACGCCAGTAGGTAGTGAGGACCGCATAGATAGGGAGTCCCTTTCTGGGTCCAGTGCCCCATCCCTTTCCCTGTCCCCAGAGGAGTGGGTGGATAGGAGGGAAGAAAGGGAGCATCAGCTGGCTTTGGAAAAGCTCAAGTCAGAGCATGCCAAGGAGATAGCGCAGCTGGGTGTGGAGGAGAAAAATGCCTTGTTGGCCCAGGAGTTGAGTCTCAAGGCGTTGGGCCTTGAAGAGAAGAAGCTAGAGACTGAGAGGGTCCTAGCGCAGGAGAGGATGGCGGAGGCAGAGAGGGCCTTCGCCAGGGAGAAACTAGCTCTGGAGGGTAGATTATCCCCTGAGTACAGTTTTAGTTGTCTGGATTCACCAGTGAGGGTGGGGTCCAGTGGTGGCAGCAATATGGAGTCCAGTGCAGGAAGTCCCACTCCCAGATCCCAGAGTATGGTGCCTGGTTCCCAGGAAGAGGGGTACAGGTTGAGGTTCAGGGGCAGTAGAAAACTGTCTCACCAGTCTTGGGGGGAGTTTGTGGATGTGTGTTGTGATGCACTGGAGGATTGGGTGATGGTTAGCACGGCAAATGATTTTGAAGGGCTGTTCAATCTGGTTGTCAGAGAGCACATGTTCAGTAATTGTTTTCCAGGGTTGCACCAACACCTGTTGGAGTGTAAGTTCTCTGATCCCAGGGAACTTGCAAGGGAGGCAGACCTCTGGGTGGTTGCCAGAGGTTCTGAAGAGATAGAAAAGGGGATGATGGACGGAACGTTTGAGCCAATCAAACACTCACCCCCAGTCAACTGATCTGGGTTTAATCCATCATCATTCTTTAGCTCACTCCACCACCCCAGTTCAGACATGGCCATATGCAAATCAGTCTGACCCTGTGCCTCATGGGAACAGTCCAGCCCGAACTGCCAAGCCATGTCTTCCCTGGACCGGAAACAAGCATCCTAGGACCGGTTTCTGGCATTTCAGCCGTCATCAGCCAGGCTTGCTTGAATCCAGTGGCAAAGTGAGCAAGGGACCCACGTCTGGGCATACCCCCGCCAACTTAGGGCGACCAAAGCGATACAAAAGGGGATGATGGACGGAACGTTTGAGCCAATCAGACACTCACCCCCAGTCAACTGATCTGGGTTTAATCCATCATCATTCTTTAGCTCACTCCACCACCCCAGTTCAGACATGGCCATATGCAAATCAGTCTGACCCTGTGCCTCATGGGAACAGTCCAGCCCGAACTGCCAAGCCATGTCTTCCCTGGACCGGAAACAAGCATCCTAGGACCGGTTTCTGGCATTTCAGCCGTCATCAGCCAGGCTTGCTTGAATCCAGTGGCAAAGTGAGCAAGGGACCCACGTCTGGGCATACCCCCGCCAACTTAGGGCGACCAAAGCGATACAAAAGGGAATGCCCGAAACCGGTCCTAGGATGCTTGATTCCGGTCCAGGGAAGACATGGCTTGGCAGTTCGGTCTGGACTGTTCCCATGAGGCACAGGGTCAAGACTGATTTGCATATGGCCATGTCTGAACTGGGGTGGCGTTGTGAAGCAAAATAACGATGGATTAAACCCAGATCTGTGACTGGGGGTGAATGTTTGCCATTGTGCAACATTCCGTCCATCATCTTGTGTGTTTTGCAATTCGCCCCAAGTGGGAAGGGTATGCCCAGACGTGGGTCCCGTGCTCACTGCGCCACTGGAGACAGGCTATCCTGGCTGATGAGGGCTGAATGCCCGAAACCGGTCCTAGGATGCTTGATTCCGGTCCAGGAAGACATGGCTTGGCAGTTCGGTCTGGACTGTTCCCATGAGGCACAGGGTCAAGACTGATTTGCATATGGCCATGTCTGAACTGGGGTGGCGTGGTGAAGCAAAATAACGATGGATTAAACCCAGATCTGTGACTGGGGGTGAATGTTTGCCATTGTGCAACATTCCGTCCATCATCTTGTGTGTTTTGCAATTCGCCCCAAGTGGGAAGGGTATGCCCAGACGTGGGTCCCGTGCTCACTGCGCCACTGGAGTCAGGCTATCCTGGCTGATGAGGGCTGAATGCCCGAAACCGGTCCTAGGATGCTTGATTCCGGTCCAGGGAAGACATGGCTTGGCAGTTCGGTCTGGACTGTTCCCATGAGGCACAGGGTCAAGACTGATTTGCATATGGCCATGTCTGAACTGGGGTGGCGTGGTGAAGCAAAATAACGATGGATTAAACCCAGATCTGTGACTGGGGGTGAATGTTTGCCATTGTGCAACATTCCGTCCATCATCTTGTGTGTTTTGCAATTCGCCCCAAGTGGGAAGGGTATGCCCAGACGTGGGTCCCGTGCTCACTGCGCCACTGGAGTCAGGCTATCCTGGCTGATGAGGGCTGAATGCCCGAAACCGGTCCTAGGATGCTTGATTCCGGTCCAGGGAAGACATGGCTTGGCAGTTCGGTCTGGACTGTTCCCATGAGGCACAGGGTCAAGACTGATTTGCATATGGCCATGTCTGAACTGGGGTGGCGTGGTGAAGCAAAATAACGATGGATTAAACCCAGATCTGTGACTGGGGGTGAATGTCTGCCATTGTGCAACATTCCGTCCATCATCTTGTGTGTTTTGCAATTCGCCCCAAGTGGGAAGGGTATGCCCAGACGTGGGTCCCGTGCTCACTGCGCCACTGGAGTCAGGCTATCCTGGCTGATGAGGGCTGAATGCCCGAAACCGGTCCTAGGATGCTTGATTCCGGTCCAGGGAAGACATGGCTTGGCAGTTCGGTCTGGACTGTTCCCATGAGGCAAAGGGTCAAGACTGATTTGCATATGGCCATGTCTGAACTGGGGTGGCGTGGTGAAGCAAAATAACGATGGATTAAACCCAGATCTGTGACTGGGGGTGAATGTTTGCCATTGTGCAACATTCCGTCCATCATCTTGTGTGTTTTGCAATTCGCCCCAAGTGGGAAGGGTATGCCCAGACGTGGGTCCCGTGCTCACTGCGCCACTGGAGTCAGGCTATCCTGGCTGATGAGGGCTGAATGCCCGAAACCGGTCCTAGGATGCTTGATTCCGGTCCAGGGAAGACATGGCTTGGCAGTTCGGTCTGGACTGTTCCCATGAGGCACAGGGTCAAGACTGATTTGCATATGGCCATGTCTGAACTGGGGTGGCGTGGTGAAGCAAAATAACGATGGATTAAACCCAGATCTGTGACTGGGGGTGAATGTTTGCCATTGTGCAACATTCCGTCCATCATCTTGTGTGTTTTGCAATTCGCCCCAAGTGGGAAGGGTATGCCCAGACGTGGGTCCCGTGCTCACTGCGCCACTGGAGTCAGGCTATTCTGGCTGATGAGGGCTGAATGCCCGAAACCGGTCCTAGGATGCTTGATTCCGGTCCAGGGAAGACATGGCTTGGCAGTTCGGTCTGGACTGTTCCCATGAGGCACAGGGTCAAGACTGATTTGCATATGGCCATGTCTGAACTGGGGTGGCGTGGTGAAGCAAAATAACGATGGATTAAACCCAGATCTGTGACTGGGGGTGAATGTTTGCCATTGTGCAACATTCCGTCCATCATCTTGTGTGTTTTGCAATTCGCCCCAAGTGGGAAGGGTATGCCCAGACGTGGGTCCCGTGCTCACTGCGCCACTGGAGTCAGGCTATCCTGGCTGATGAGGGCTGAATGCCCGAAACCGGTCCTAGGATGCTTGATTCCGGTCCAGGGAAGACATGGCTTGGCAGTTCGGTCTGGACTGTTCCCATGAGGCACAGGGTCAAGACTGATTTGCATATGGCCATGTCTGAACTGGGGTGGCGTGGTGAAGCAAAATAACGATGGATTAAACCCAGATCTGTGACTGGGGGTGAATGTTTGCCATTGTGCAACATTCCGTCCATCATCTTGTGTGTTTTGCAGAGGTTCTGAAGAGGCATTGGGGAGTGACCCTAAGAGGAGTGGCTCAGGTATCTTCCAGCCCAGAGTGGTGGAAGAGGTTCAGAGTAGCCCAGCTAGGTCCTGTTGTAGTGGGAGGGGTGTAGGGCCTCACGTCCTGTCTTCGAGGAGAAGGAGTGAGACTGGGATATGTCCCGATAGTGCCCAACCTCAGTCTCAGGGGCTGGATGATTCCTTAAGGGAACACCAGGTAGGGAGCCTAGTCTTTCCTGATGGGCCGCCCGTTGAGGGGGATCTCCTAATGTCAGGTGAACTGGGAGTGTCTGTAAGTAGGCCTCCATCAGTTCTGGTGTCTGGCAGTGCCACTCCTAAGTGGAGAATGCAGAAGTCCAGATTGAGGGGTGAGAGGGGGAAAGAGTCCCCAGTGGAAGAACCAGTGGGTCAGGGGCCAGCCAGAAGGGCTGAGTCTCCAAGGAATGACCATGGTGACACCACTTCTGTCCTGGGGGATCTTCACGCACTGTCAGATGGACAGGGGTCGGGAGATCTGCGCCAGGCAGACTGTCACACGACACATGAGTTATGTGTCACCCTTGGGGGGGGCATATGTGCTCCCCAGGAAGTCCTGGTTCGCCGGGCAAGTGCTCAGCAGCAGGGTTCCGTCCCTGGGTTGGGAAGCCAGGTCCAGGTGTTGCCTGACCTGGAGGGAAGGACAACTGTAAGCAGTGTCCTGATCGATGTGGCTTCTAGGGGTACCACTCCAGTTGGGAGGGTGCAGGACTCTGGAAGGGGGTGCAGAGGGAGGGAGTCCTCGCCTCTGACCCCGGTGCAACCTGAGGGTTTAGATCCCAGGTTGGTAGATCAGTTGCAGGGTCCAGGCCCTGAACTGGTGGGAGAGTTGTGTTCTGGGGGTGCTTCTCCTAGGAGAGTACGGAACCCCAGAAGGAGAGGTAGGGGGAGGAAAACTTCGCCCGTGACCTCTGGCCAGCCTGAGGGTGCGGACCCTAGGCTGGGGGATCAGTGGCAGTTTGGACCTGCACTGATGAGAGGAGGAGTGGAGAATGGTTACTATGTGCCAGGGGTTCCTGCCCCCCACTCTGTGGATTGGCGAGGACCAGAGACATCTGGGTGGCCTAGGGCCTGGTCCTGGCCTTGGACAACTAGGGAGTACCAGTGGGGTAGCCTAGTTGGTCCTGGGAGCTTTGACAGAGGGAACCACATGGGTTCAGAGTGGCGTAGAACTGGAAGGTGTCCCTGCAGTTGCGGGCCCGCGTCCGTGTTCTATCGCCCAAAGCAGGGAAGCCCATCAAGGTGGTTATTGGTCTACCCTGCGTTTTGGCTGGAAGGGGGTTGTGTTGGACTTGGCCCTTTTTGCAGGGTCATCCCTAAACTTTTTGCCTTCCTCCAAGCCTTTTTTCTGACATGGTGTTGGTGGTTTTAGGACTCCGGGCACTTTAGCACTGCTGTTCAGTGTAAAGTGCGTGTGCTCTCTGTGGTAAATATGGTAAAGATTGGTCTACACCTGTTTGGCATATTTAATTTACCTGTCAGTCCCTTGTAAAGTGGTATCTCATATACCCAGGGCTGGTATATTGAATGCTACTGGTTTGCTTGCAGCGCTGATTGCGCCACCCACCAAAGTAGCCTTTCAAAACTATCCCAGGCCTCTGCCATTGCAGGGCCTGTGCGCGCAGTGTTACTGCCGCTGTGACGTGGCACCTAAAGTGTGCACCATGTCTGTGACCCCCCCTTTTACTACATGTCAGTCACCCCTAAGATAGGCTCTAGCTAGCCCTATGGGTAGGGTGCATTGTAGGTAAAAGGTAGGACATGTACCTTAAGTGTGTGACATGTCCTGGTAGTGACAAACAGCCATTTTGGTTTCTCACTACTGTGAGGCTGCCCTCCCATAGGAATGCATTGGGGATTCCCTGATAAGTGTTTCAGTGGTAATTCCTGATATGAGAGGAGCAGCGTGGTCAAGTTTAGTATATTTGGAATAGTGATAATAAATGCTACGCAATGGTGTGCACAAATTTATTATAACTATTTTAGAAATGCCACTTTTAGAAGTTAGCATTTCTGGGTGCTATGTGTACGCCTGTCTGATGTGGATTACATGTCTGGCTTTGGAGTGACAGGGGCTGGTGAGGTGTGTGTGGCTCCAGGAGGGGCAGGGTGAGTCAGCGCTAGGCTGAATAGGACACCTGCATTTGGAGTAGTGGGAGGAGTAGTCCCCTGACCGTGAATAGGACTGTGCCTGCCTATGGGAATGCTGGCTCCGCCCCCAGTGGTGTGTCTGATGACGAGCCCCCACCTAACAAAGAGGAAAAGGAGCCTTGTCAACAAAGTGCTCCAAAACCCCCCAGAACCAGTTTAGGCTGGTTTCCCCAAGCCCTGTGCCAGGGCAAACAAATAGAATGTGATATAAATATAGGGGCTGTGAAAATGTTGTGCTTTTGTGCTTCCAGAGGACTGCTGCTGCTGGGCCCCAGGAGGAACCGCCACAAGGGACTGCCTCCCTGCTGGAGGGCCCTGTGAGCTGGCCTGCCTGGGCCCAGCCTTGTGCCCCCAAAACTCTGCTTGCTGGAGCTGTGGCTCTTAGCGCCTCGTGAGCGCTATCTTTTAAATTACCAGCCCAAGGGGAGCGCTGGTGCCTGGCAGCGTGCTGCTGCGAAGATTGCTGGAGGGAATCCCAGCGTAGGGATTCCCCCGAGTTCCCCAGAAGCAGCGGGAGCCCAACTGCGTTTTGCCATTTGTTTAGCGGGAGCCCACCCATTTTTATACATTTTTGAAGAAGCGGGTGCCCACCCCGCATTGGTGTGTATATTGAAAGCGGGAGCCCACCCCGCTCTTTGCCGCAAGGAAATCACCGCTGCGACCCGGAAGTCAGGCTGCTTGCCTGGTTGGGGGCGTGTCCGGCGTGAAGGAATTCGCCGGTAGCGTGCTGAAGGAAGGCAGGGCCCCCGTATGCCGGTGGGAGCCCCGCGGCTGGCGAAAGGATCAGGAGGCTGAAGTCCGACGGGAGCCCACCCCGCCTTCGTGGTCCTGCCCGCAGGAGGAAGTGCGGCCCCAGGAAGGTGGGACCGGCTGAGGAAGCAGAGAGCGTCCAGAGCAGCCCTGTGAGTGGGGCTGCAATACGGGCAGCGTTGGTGCCGATCGAGGGCACTAGAAGGAGGCCCCGGTGAGTGGGGCTTCACCTTTGCATATTGTCGGTGCCTTACCCCTGCCAGAGGGGGCACCAAAAGAGCCGTGTTGGGGCTCCCCGAGGCACATTGTCGGTGCCTGGAGCCTCGTTGATGCTCCCTGGGGCCCTGAGGTGCCCGTGCTGATTTCCTTTTTTTGGGGGCATTGTTGTAGAAGTCCCAGAGTGGGACTGAGAGGCAATTGTGGCCAGTGCCTTCATTGATCTTCACAGCTGCACCGCAGTTGCGGGCAGCTGCAACGTGGGGGTCACTTATTGATAGAGTCCCAGTGGGGCTCTCAGGACACAGTAGTGCCAGTGCCATTTTTCCTTTGGGGGCATTTTGTTTTTAAGAAGGAAGGAGTGAGATACACTCCTCTGCCCCAGCGCATTGCACACTTGGCTTTTGCTGCTTTTGCAGCCCCAGGGCTACTTGAAAGGCCCTACCTTACGCCCTGACTTTCTGGACATAGGGCATTAGAGCCCCAGTGAAAGGCCAGTTGGCCTGGGGTCATTTCAGTGTTTAGGCCAAATGTCCTATTGTGGTTTATGATAATGTGATGCAGACATGAGGCATTTATGTTGCTAATGTGAAGGTGTTTATGCCTAATATGGTGATCTAATGTGATTTATGCCTAATATGGTGATCTAATGTGATTTATGCATAATGTATCTATGCCTCTGCTGGTTATGCAGGATATGTTTTATGCCTAAGATGATATAATGCTGAGGTCATTATTATACCAGTAGTTACTGGTTGCATTATTTACTAGTTGTTACTAGTGCTTTCTAAAAGGTTTTGACAGTGGCCCGATTGGCCCTGTCCGGTGTATATAATTCCCTGTAAATATTGCCTAGTGCCAGTTGGCACAGTGTATATTGTGTGATTATGATCTAATGTGTTTATGATAATACAAAGGCTATTTTTATATAACCTTGTGTGGAGTCTCTTTTGTAGTGTGCCTAGTGTGTTGCTGCTGTGTGTGTGTTGCACAACGCTTTACACATTGCCTCTGGGATAAGCCTGACTGCTCGTGCCAAGCTACCAAGGGGGTGAGCAGGGGTTATCTTCTGCGTTTAACTCCCTTGCCCTGACTAGAGTGGTGGTTTCTGCCTGGCTTAGGCGCATGCCCTAGCCAACCAGGAATCCCATTTCTAACACCCTGAATTTCTACACTCGTTATAAATTCGTCCACACCTTCTGCTCGCAAAGTCACCTAGGACAGTTTACAAGTCACAGCGAAGAAAACCAGGATAATTCCAGGAAGAGCAGCAGAGGATGGGGTTGGGGTTGGTCCGGATCTGGAAGGTGTGGTGTTCCATGGTCACCGTTGGGTCATTAGAGTGCGTGGTCAGTTGGAGTGTGCTTCTGTAGGTGATGGCAATGCCTCCTCCTGGATGGTCGGGGTGGTCCTTGCGGGTGATTTAGTAGCCGTCAGTGATGGCAATGGCGATGTCCGGTCCGGAGCAGATGTTGGTCCTGGCAGGCGATGTGGCGTCCAGGGTTGATGGCGAGGTGGGTGCTGGCGCCGTAGGGGTGGAGTGTCTGAGAGGAAGGGTCCTTGGTGCTGAGCGCGGTCTAGGGGCAGACGGACGCAGACGGGCTTGCCTATGGCTTGCCTTTGGCATGGGAGACGTCCATTACAACGCAGGCATTACATCGTAATGCCTTTAGAACGCAAATCCAACAACTCAGGTGACTTTACATCGCATTCCATTACAACGTATTGTGAGGTCAGCAATGGGGTATTTTTAATTTTTAGGGTGGGTCTGGGTTTTGGGTGTCGAAGATGAAATGGGTGTATTATGGTGTAAACTTTGAATTTTGGGTTGTGCATTTGGGTCAAATATGAAATTTGGGGGGTGTTTTGGGGCAAATATGAATTTTGGGGGGTGTTTTGGGAGCTCAAATATGAATTTTAGGGTTCAGGGTTTGCTTTGGGGTGCAAGGGTCAGTTTTAGGGTTGCACCCACTGAAGTGGGAATAGTAATGTTTACATCTCCGCAATCCAACACCTTCCCTACTGTTGCAATATGCCTAGTATTAGTATGCATTGTAATGGAATGCAATATAATGGTATGCGTCGTAACTCCATACAAACCTTTGGCACACCAGTGGTATGCCCGCTGTGCATGGCCGCACAGCGGCCGCCATTGAGAAGTGCTGCGGGGGGGCTGGACAGCTGGGAGGTGGTAAACGCCGCAAAGTCTGCTGGTGAACCTCCCGATGCAGTTGATGCAGCAGGGCCCCCTTAGGCGTGAAGTTGCAGCACCCCCGCCACACAAGTTCGGCGCAGCTCAGGGGCCTCACCCTCCACAGCATCCGGCCAGCCCAACATCATCCGGCCTGTGATGCAGAGAGGCGGCACCCACCGTTGGTAATCGCCTCCGTGCACCCGGTGTAGTGGTGGGTCGTAGTATGTGATGCAGACCTCCCTACGTTGGGGCGCAGGAGCGCCTCCACTATTAACAGCTCCAAGGTGCGCAAGGCGGTCTTCTCACACAGGTCAGCAACGTGTCCCCATGTGACCTGCCAGACTTCACCACCAGGTACGGGCGATCGTCACGCCTCAATGTCTCCCGCCACGGCTCATCGACTCCACTGCTCCTCCGCATCCCACTCAAGGCTCCAGTTGCAGGTCCAGCGAGGCATCCAGGCTCCAGACGCAGGTCCAGCGAGGCATCCAGGCTCCAGACACAGGCCAAGCGAGGCATCCAGGCTGCAGACGCAGGTCCTGCGAGGCATCCAGGCTCCAGACGCAGGTCCAGCGAGGCATCCTGGCTCTCATCCTGGTCATCCTGGATGTTGGGTGGCTTGCAGGGGTTGTTGATGTGTGCTGCAGTTGGCCCTGGCTGCTCCATTCTGCATTTTATTGGTTGTTATGCCTATTTTCTATTGGAGGTTGACTGATAGGCTATTTTTTGCATTAGAGGCAAAAACCCTCACGTTGGGCTGACTAACGGGAGTTTTTTTGCTGCTAATGGGCCAGTGCTTGTACATATGCCCCTACGACTTACATTCTTCCAGTCACAAAACCAGTCATTTTTGCAGATTGCAGGCTTTGCTGCTGCTACACAAAGGCATTGTCCCCAGGACCTTTTTTGCTCAAATGTGTGTCTTTACCAGTAATAACCATGCAACTGGTGCAATTAATCCACCCCACATCTGATCTCTTTGGTTGAATAACTCCTTTGTTCTACATATGTACAGATATTGTTTCTTTTGTAAAGCAGCCCTGTTTGAATTTGTATGATGTTAAATGCATAAATAAATACAAACCTACAGCCATCAAAGTGTCAGTGCACATTTATCAGTTAAACTAATTTGGAACTATTATAGTGACAACTTCATATTTTTACTGACTAAAAACGAAATATAGAAAAATCCCATTAAGATTAGAAATATGAGATATTACTAAGTATAAATGGAAATGACAAAAAATATCACGATAAAACAGGGAGCCCATAGAAGTAATATAGAAGCATAAAAGAGGAAAGTGCCACTGCATTGTGCTGCGTATATATTTGTGTAGTATTAAGATATTTGCATTTTTTTATAGGATTAAAGTAGAATGCATGTCTTACATGTGTGGGATGTTTTCCTGAATTAAAAATCAATAAGGTATAAATTGAAAATGAGGACTATGTAAGAGTGTTTAACACTCAGCCGGTGAATTTCTAAATTATCATAGGCTAGCCAAAAATCTTTCATTTTTTTGTTAGGTAGTATGACTAATGTGGTTTGTTGTAATTGGTTTGTAGAATCAAGTGTAGTTTCTTTATCGTAAACCAAGTATAAACAGAAAATTGTAAAAGAAAACAAAAATGTTGTTGCTAGGTGTCTTTTCCCCATTGTATCACCTAAAAGTGTGCACTCCTGGCTGTTTATCCATATATATTTTCAACCGCATTTCTTCTCTTATCTTCTACAAATCTTGTGCATGCCCCTTCCTTTTAACCCCTTTGAACGTCTTCTGTGGATTTCCCCCTGTGACAGATATGTTATATATTTTTATGCCATCCTCCCATTCCCAGCCACTACCTAAAAACTGTTGAATCTCTACACACACCTCATATTTTCTCAACACTTTTCAACTTCTAATGGTGCATTTCCATTAGTCGAGGTCAAATCTCCGTCCTGCATATACTCTCAGAAATGTATCCCATGCCGCTGTCTATCTACATCTATTGTGCTATAGACCTCTTATTACTCTATGTCCAAGTTTGTGAGCCTTAGGAAGTAACTTCCTTGAATCTGCACACAGAATGAGTATATTTTTTAAGCTGAAGTGGTTGAAGTTTATTCTGTGCAAAATTGGTATGTGACTTTAGTTTGCATTATTTAGGACTAGTGTTAGATCTGGCATCCTTGGCATAGCTTTCCCTGACTTTTTGCCTCTGACCTCTGCCTATGGTTTTCTGACTTCATTTGTGCTTGCTGTAGGACTCTGGGCACTTTACCACTGATAACCAGTGCTAAAGTGCATGTGCTCTTTTTCTAAAACATGGTAACATTTGCTTAATCCATAATTGGCATATTTAATTTACTTATAAGTCCCTAGTAAAGTGCTCTACATGTGCCCAGGGCCTGTAGATTAAATGCTACAAGTTGGCCTGCAGCACTGCTGTGTCACCCACTTCAGAAGCCCTTCAAACATGTCTCAGGCTTGCCATTACAGAGCCTGTGTGTTCAGTTTTAAACTGGCATGTCGATCTAGCAAGTTAACCCTCTTGCCAGGCCCAAACCTTCCTTTTTAATACATATAAGTCACCCCAAAAGTAGGCCCTAGGCAGCCCTATGGGCAGAGTGCAGTGTATTTAACAAGTAGGACATGTACTTTTAAGTTTTACTTGTCCTGGTAGTGAAGAACTATCAAATTCGTTTTCACTACAGCAAGGCCTATCTCTCCCATAGGCTAACATTGGGATTACCTTATTGCATTTTATAAGTGTAATTTCCAATTGGAAAAAGATAGCCATTTCAAGTTTGGTGTCTCTGGACTCACAATTTAAAATCACAATTTATGGAAAAGATGGATTCTAAGTTGCAAGTCTGAAAATGGCCCTTTTAGAAAGTTGGCTTTTTTGTACTTTAACCTTTCTGTGCCTTCTGCCTGTCTCCGAATACACATCTGGGGTGGGTGACAGCTGGGATTTGTGCATTCCCTCCAGACAGCCAAACACAAAGGGAGCTTAGGTGTGACTGATGGGCCATCAACATCCTGATGGGTTATCTTGGGCAGGATGGGAGGGAGGAGATGACACTTACAACTGAATAGGCTGTGCCTTTCTCCACACAAAGGGCTGCATACCCCCTTGTAGGGAGTTCGGAGCCAGGGCAGGGACTCTGTGCACTTCAAAGACCTCTCTTTGAAGTCTACCCCACTTCAAAGGCTCAACTTGGTATACATACTGGACTTCTGACACTCTGAGAGGAGTGCTGCTGAAAGAAATGTCACGCTGCTGGCCTATGCTGGACTTTTCTGGACTCCTGCTCTGCTGTGCCTGCCCTGCTGCCTGCTGCCCTACTTGCCTGAGAGTCAGAAGGACTCAACCTGCATCTATATATCCCCAGAACCACAGTGACTCCAAGGGTTTGCTGACTTGCCTCCTGTTCTAAAGTCTCAGGGACATCAAAGACTTACAACAATTCTGCTGTGGCACCTGGACTCTGCCAACTGTGAGACTTGCCCTGCCACAAGGTGCGAATCCAGTCCGGTACCCTTGGAATTGGGTTTTTTCTGCTACTTCTTCAAAATCTATGCATTGCTGTAGCTGCACCGATCGGAACCAACGCATCTCTTTCAGCATTGACACAGCACCTGCTCAAGGATATCGCATCGCCGCCTGTGCGGCTCCATGACGACGCATCACCTACCTTGGAAGAAGCCACCCGACGCATCTCGATTTTATTGGATTGGTACTGATGCATTGCCTACCTCGAGAGGGATCAATGACAACACATTGCCTCCTCTGCTCCACGCATCAGGTCCGTCGACGGCGCAACAAGGTACTTTTTCAGTGGGACAAGGTTGGTCCCTGTATCCAACCCGCGCTCCAATGCATATGGCCTGAACTTTTGGATTTACCCCAGTCAGGCAACCAGATAGCCCCGGTTGGAGTTTTATGCTTTTAAGCATTATATTTCAAGATATCCTTTAAAAATTCATAACTCCGGTTCTACGCATTGGATGTTTGTCGTTTTGGTCTTGTTTTACTCATATAAATAGTCTCTATTTTTCTAAACTGGAGTGAAGACTTTTGTGGTGCTTTCACTGTGTAACTGTTTTAAGTGTTGCACAAATACTATACACATTGCCTGCTCTGAGCCAAGGTAACATAGGGTGAACACAGGTGAATTTAAGTTGTGTATAAGACCTACCCTGACTGAGATTGTAGTCCCAACTTGGACAGGGTGCATACCTCTGCCAACTAGAGACCCAATTTCTAACAATAAGGTAGAGTAAATACTTATTGCTTTCTAAATAATAGATAACTGCACACTGCATCATTAATCAAAGTGTTAAATAATTGAGAGGAAATGTTGCCCATTCAAATGTACAAGTTAGCTCTGGAATTTGTAAATAATTTATTTTGTAGGTCTGCACATTTTGTAATAAGCAAACCCTGTTATATTTATTTTTTACCCATGCAATGTTATACTTCTGTTGCCAAACTAATAAAGCCCATTTCAAAAAGACCTACCAGTATTTGCTTTCTTGATGTATAATCCTGCAGATTGAATATAAGTCCTTCTTTAGGTTGGGCCTAAGCAGCACGCATGTGCTGTCTGCAAGACATTTTGTAATCTCTTCTTGGGGCTTAAACCACACCCATCAATTCCATTCGGTTCTTTGTTGTGCCAGTCAGAAATGCTTGCTTTTTATTAGTGGTTGCTTTTCGAAGTCCCTCCTATGGGTGCTTGGTTCACGCCCAGGTGATTTCACTCAGCGAAAACATTTTGGGCCATCACGGTGTTCATGCTTCTTCCTGTTAAAGCGTGTGATGGCCCCTTCTCCCATCTGGGCATACACCACTGCTGTTTACGTCTCTCTCTCCCTGGTAATTTGTTGACTCGCCCACTTGTTTATTATTCACCCCTTGTCCATGTTGACTTTAGACCCTCCCCCCTCAACATGCTGTCCAAATTGTAAATTCCCCGCTCCCCTCCCATGCCTCAGGCAAGCAGAACAACGGAGGCGACATCGCGGCATGCATTCCAAGCCTCCGCGGCAAATGCTAACATGAGCCATTGAGCCATATCTGTTGTTTTTTTTGCTTACTGCTCATTGTAGGTTTTTCTTTTTTCAATGGCTAACAGTTCAAACAAGAGCGGAGTCACCACTCTGAAGAAGCAGACCATATAGTTGTAAGTTGCTGAGGTGATGTCAGGCGGCAACGCTTCCAGCTGTGGAGTGACGTGCTGGAAGCAGTGAAATAGTCTACTTCTGCTGCTCTATCGTGCTCAATTAAAACAAGCATTTACAATGCAATAGGTCTCGCATTTGCGAGAGTTTATGCTAGTGGCATTGTAAATGACAATGCCTTTTATTTATTTGTTTCAAAAACCAACACATTAATAAAAGGCATTGTAATCTACAATGCCAATAGCTCAAACTCAAGTAAATGCGAGACCTATTGCATTGCAAATGCTTGTTAAATCCGTGTGCACTTAACGAGAAAGTGTCAGCTGCTCTTGCATGGATAATGGTCCCGAATACAAAGGATAACATTTTGTTGAGTGTCTCAAACTCTTGAACAAACATTCTCCGTGACTAGAAGAAGCAGAGACTCGCATGCCCTGATAGGAATTCTGTGAACTTTCTCTCTTCAGTCTCGTGTCAGCGCCCTACGTTTGAATGGGAAATCTTTATTTGCTGAACCTCAAGAAGTCTTATTTTGACCCAAGAACAATGGAGATGTAGAAAAGTTAGGAGCGAATCAGGTAGAAATGAGTCCAAAGCAAGGAAAGTTGTGGGCTGTCGTAAAATGCGGTCCTTGTCAGTGAGGTCAGATGAGACCCTGGACATGACTCATGAGACACCCTTGTAAGACATGTTATACTGGACATAGGAGGTCACTGCTAAGGGCATTACCAGCTGGCAGCTGAGACCCTGGTCAGAGGACACCCTTGTAAAACATGCTACAATGGTGCATTAGAGGCCACTGCCAGGGGCATTATCAGCTGATATTGGCCCGCTTACAGTGTTTAAGGCGCAAATCCGAGCTGTAAAATGCTGACACCCCAAGACGTGCAGATTGCCAGACTCTTCCAGGCATCCTGTTGACTTTAGTATTAAATCTGTTTTATTGGCAACATACAACAGAGAACAACTCGAGTCGCCCATAACCCGGAGGGTCAGCAAGTTAAGTTTCAGCTGTGCAAGTAAAGCAATGAGAGTAGTAGGGCTAGCAGATATTAAACACAGCAAGCCGCCTACAACCCAACAGGGCCGGCCGCGTCTTAAGAAAGATGGTAACTGTTAGACAGTGCTGCGGGGAACCCCCAAGGTAATAGAAAGGCAGGAGGTCACGGGGGCCATATGGCGGCCCATGGGGCAGTAGTCGCTGTGTGAAAGTCAAATGTCAACATGAAATGAAACCAAAATGGAGTGAAACAGTAAAGACAGCAAAACCAGACCCTCCCCCTCCCCCACCCCGTCTCCTCAGTGAGCCACTCAAAAAAAAAAAAAAAAAGGGGGGCAGATAGTAGTCCATGTACTTTGTATGCTACAGCAAAGCCACTGTGTCGGGAGACAGAAGGGGTCCAGTGTCATACATACTTATGGGAGGATCGAGATATCGTCTGGGACCAGATTGAGAATGCGGAGGTATTGTGGGCAGGATAATTCTCGAAATTCTGTGGAGAGGATAGACAAGAAAGGGGCCCAGGTTTTGGCATAATCTGCAGTCTTCCCCGCAGCTGCCATGGAGAGTTTCTCCATCGCTAAGAGGTTCCATAGCTGATGTATCCAGTGTATGTGCTCCGGAGTTCTGTCCGACTTCCATCGCGCTATTAGAACCCGGAGTGCAGCGTTCAGTGCAAGCGCCATTTGCCTCCCCTTAAGCGAGCGCAGAGGAAAAGTTAGTGCATTAGGAAGGCCTAGAAGAGTGTACGCAGGAAGCCGGGGTATGGAGGTGTTAAAGGCCCTATCAATGTCGTCAAGAATCTGGTCCCAGTAGCGGGTTAGTTTAGGGCAGTGCCAGAGTAGGTGGAGAAGAGTCCCTGGACTACCACATCCCCTCCAACAGAGGCCGTCGCACTGAGGTTGCCATTTGGAGACCCTATCAGGAGTATAGTACCAATATGCCGCAATCTTAAAGGCCGTTTCAGTGTGACTTGAGGAGTAAGTAGTGTGGTGCGCCCGGTAAAAAACATCCTCCCATTCCTTGTCAGATAGCGTGCGGCCTAATTCTGTCTCCCAGCGGATCTGTCCAGCAGTGCGCGCCTTAGGAAGTGCCATGGTAAGGAAGGAATACATTTCCGATATAAGGCGTTTGTCGTCTTTTTTGCGAAGGACCCACTTCTCAAACGGCAACATCGGGCGGTACGCAAGGGATCGTGTTTCAGGCCCAGATATCCAGTGTGTCATCTGGGAGTGCAAATATAAATCAGTCGCAGGAAGAGTATAGTCCGAACAAAGTTCCCCAAAAGGGACAAGGCCCCGAAGGTCAAATAGATGGCCTAGGCGTTTACAACCTCCTTCGATCCAGCGTGCAGCCGCCCCATTATTCATACCCGGCTGAAAGGCGGGGTTCATGAGCGGGGTCATGGGAGAGGGAAAGGTGGTCAGATTGGCTCTCCGGGAGACCCTATCCCAAGCAAGCATTGTGGGACGCGTGACAGGAGAGGAGTATAGGCCCCAGGCCCGAGCCGGTCGCGGCATCCAGGCATCTCGCCAAATGTGATGGCCCGCTACAGTCTGGTCCATGAACACCCAGTGTTTCTCAGTCATAGGGCGATTCCACTCCACTAAGTAACGCAGATGGGAAGCGTGGAAATATCGGGTGATATCAGGAAAGGCTAGGCCTCCAGATGTCTTAGGTCGTTGAAGCTGTGTTTTCCGTAATCGAGACGCCGTCTTGCCCTGGACGAACCCTTCAATTGCTGATTGAATCTGCCGCAGGCCGTGTGGTGGGGGTTCTAGTGGTAGGGTTTGGAATAAATAAAGTGTACGTGGTAGTACATTCATCTTAACCGCGGACAATCTCCCAAACCACGTCAGGGGGAGGCGGCGCCACCGTTGCATATCTGCCCGGATCCATTTTAGCAAGGTCGAGTAGTTTATCTCTGCAGTTTGCACAAGACTTTTGTGGAGGACCAGTCCTAGATAGGTAATGCCGTCTGCCACCCAGTCAAAGGCAAACCGGTTTCGGAGAGTCTCTACCGTCTGATGCGTAGCAGTGAGGTTGAGCACCTGTGACTTTTGCATGTTGATTTTGAAGCCTGAAAACTGGCCAAATACTTGGAGGTCGTCCACAATAGCTGGCAGAGAGGAGAGAGGTTGCGCTACTGAAAAAATAAGGTCGTCCGAATATAAACTAATAAGTTTCCGCTCTGAACCAAAGGGGATACCATGTGCAAGAGTGTTGTCTCGGAGTCGCTGGGCCAATGGTTCCATATATAGGGCGAAGAGCAGGGGAGAGAGGGGACAGCCCTGCCGGGTTCCCCGCCCTATTTCAAAATAATCAGAGAGGACGCCATTGACCCGAACGGCCGCCTGGGGCGAGCTGTAAATGCTCGCAATCCAACGTCGGAATTGCGCCCCAGACCAAAGCGTTCAAGAACTGCAAAGAGGTACGGCCAGTGTACACGGTCAAATGCCTTCTCTGCGTCGATTGCTAGGAGAAGGGCTTCCTCCTTTGACCGGTGCACCTTGTCAAAGAGGTGACAGATGCGTTTGGTATTGTCCCCACATTGCCTGCCCGGAATGAAGCCGGATTGATCTGGTTCTACGAGACCCGGCATATGGGGAGTTAGTCTGTGTGCAAGTATACTGGAGAATAACTTGGCGTCTATATTCAGTAAAGAGATCGGCCGGTAGGAACAGCAAAGTTCCGGATCCTTACCCGGTTTGGGGATAACCGATATAGAGGCCTGCTGCATAGAGGGGGTGAGGGATCCAGTGTCGGCAAATGAATTAAATAAACGGGTGAGCAAGGGGGCAAGTTCCGCGCAATAAGTTTTATAAAAAAGGGCACTGAAGCCATCGGGCCCTGGAGCCTTCTGTAACTTCAGTCGTGCAATCGCAGATACAACTTCTTCAGTGCGGATAGGTACCTCCATGGCGTCCGCCTCGCTTGCAGGCAAGGGTGTCACCGCTGCCTCTCCGAGATAAACTGAGGGGTCCGGGCGTAGGGAGAGATCCGCCCCGTAAAGTGAGCTATAAAAAGAGCGGAAGGCCGACAGTATGTGAGCGTCGCCAGAGAGGGATTGACCAGAGTCATCACGGAGTGTTGAGACCGAGTGCGCCTCCTGCTGACTGCATAGGCAGTGCGCCAACATACGGCCCCCTTTGTTGGAGCCCACAAAGTACTTGTGTTTCAAACGCGCCACGGCATGTTCAGCGCGATCGAGGTCAAGGCGGCGAAGTTGAAGGCGTTCTTTCTCTAGTTGTCGCCATACGCGTGGGGCGCCCGTATGTATGCTTATGTATGGCCTCCAATTCACTAACTGTAGCCTCTAGATCCGCGCGCTTCGCTTGCCTAGTCTTGTTGTCATAGGCGGCTTTAGCTATGAAAGCACCGCGTGCAACTAATTTAAGCGCCTCCCATACCGAGGAAAGTGGTGTGTCCCCCCCATCGTTCACCGCCATATAATCAGTAATGCAACGCCTAATATCCGTTACTACATCTGGGGACCTAAGTAAGGAGTCTCGCAGGCGCCATCGCAAAGCGGAAGTAGAGCGCTCGGAGGGGAAACGTAAGGACAGGGTAATGTGTGCGTTTCAATAGTTGACCCCGTGACCAAGGTCCAAGCAGCTGAGGTGACTAGAAAGTGGTCAAGGCGGACGTACGTCTTGTGTGCGGCCGAATAATATGAATAGTCCCTGTCGTTCAGGTGCAGACAGCGCCAGGCATCCCTAATCCCGGCATCGCGCAGCCAGTCCCCACCTGATGCTGAGAGGGCGCCCGCGCCCCCTGTACGAGAACCGGAACGGTCCAGTTCCCCATTCATCACTAGATTGAGGTCGCCACCCACCACTATCACCGGGTCAGGAGAATGCAACACCTCGGCGCAGGCCTCAATTAGGAACTTCTCTGGGCGTTCATTAGGGGAATAGATGGAAGCGATCGCGCAGGAGGAGGAGCCTAGCTGGAGGCGCAGGGCTAACAGGCGTCCCTTAGTCTCCGCGATGGGCCCGATTACTGAACCCTTAAAGTGTTTGGCCACCAGAATGGCTACCCCTCCCCGTTTGCTATTCATTGAGGACCAATACTGGTGAGGAAAGTGTTTGTGCCGCATGCGGTGGGTGTCTGCTAGTAGGAGATGGGTTTCTTGGATGAGGCACAGATCCCCCCCTGAGTTTTCCAGTAGTGATAACACAGCTCTCCGTTTGACCGGATTGTTGAGGCCCTGAGCATTAAGATTGATTATTTTAAGGTCCAGATGGGGAGGGAGGAGTTTGTGGAGCTTTTAGAAAGGGCGCGGAACACCAAGGTAAGGACAGGATAGAAAGGACATGGTGGCGGAGAGTGGCGAGGTGTGCGCGCCTATTGTAGACTTGTCTGGCAAAGGGACTCACTGAGGAGAATACCCACCCGGCCCTAAAAAAGACAAAACAATCCCCAACACAAAACAACATGAGCAAGAAAGGCATCATCAGACCGATCTTATACTGGTCAGCCGCTATATCAAAAAGGAAAAAATCCGCAACAGTGCGGGAATGACACAAGTCCGTCATGGAAACAAAGTTCAGGGGGGAGATGACAGATCAGGTCCACAGAAGGGCAGGGTTGTCGGCCCTCCGGCCCGCTCGAGTAATGGATTCCATGTCTTCGCTAGAAGAGAGGATCAGGCTGGGGATGAGTTGGCTGGACTGCCGGCCAGGGATGCCAGGACATTTTCCCTTTCCTTTGCTCGAGCTGCTGCGTCCGGGCCAAGGGACGGCGAGGAGGGTTTGCCCACGGTGTGCCAGCGGTCCGGCCTGGCGCTGCGGGGCGTAAACGCCTTCTGCGGGCGCGCCAGGACCGGCTGTGAGAGACCCAAGAGGGCGGAGGCTTCGTGCAGTGATCTCAGTTGGTGTAGTTTCCCTTCATACTTAAAGATGATGCGGAAGGGGTGTCCCCACGCATAGGGGATCCCTTTCTCCCGCAGGTGCTGAGTGATGGGCCGGAATTCCCGCCGTTTGAACAGTGTGACCGCAGAGAGGTCTTGATAAAGCGTCGGCGTGAGTCCACGGAATTGTATAGGGTGTGAGTCTCTAGCTTTGCGCAGTATAAGTTCTTTCAGTTGAAAGTTGTGAACGCACGCTAGGATGTCCGGTGGGGGCGCAGTATTCCGGCGGGGCAAGCCTACCCGGTGTACTCTATCTATTTGGATCTCTGTTGTGTGATCCGGGCCTAGAATATGTCGAAACAGTGCCTGTACAAATCCCCCTATATCATCCTCCTCCGCTCCCTGTTTCACTCCTCGAATACGCACGTTGTTGCGGCGGGAGTGGTTTTCTAGGTCCTCCGCCTGCCCCTGTAGCTCGACGTGTTGTTCCTTGAGCAGGAGAACTTCCTGCTGTAACATCTCGAGTTCCTCGTCGCGCCCATTCTCGCGCTCCTCCATCGTCGCTACCCGGTCACCGATCTCTGAGACATCGCGTCGGAGCTCACGAAGATCCACCGTCAGCTGGTCTTTGAGTTCCTGGAGATCCTCCTTAAGTGCAGAGAAGAGCGAGGTCATGAAGGCCTTCGTGGCCGGGCCATCAGCTCCGTCCTTTGCTCCTGCTGCCATCTCCGAGCTCAGACTCGCCGTTTTGGATTGTAGCATGTCCTTCACTGAGCGATCCTTCCTAGGGCGCCCCGACGCCATGGGGGCCCAATTCCCGGTAGAGCCTGTGTAGTGGGGTTCCGCTCCGTGTAACACCTAAGTGTATAGATGCTGAGCGTAGGTACCAGGTACAGGGAGAGCAGATGGGCTAACAGTGGAGCACGCTCAGTCCAGCCGCTGCTTCCATGAGAAAGATCAATGCTCCGGCGCAGGAGGCACGCGATTAACTGCACAGAGGAAGGCCAACTCCTCAGTCATCCATTGAGAGGGGTCGTGAGAGAGCGCAGGCTGAAAGAGGGGGGTGAGCTCCACCACCTGCCTGAGTCATCAGCGCCTGCATCTAGCACAGCACCCCCTCCCTGCGCCCCACACAGCGAGCAGCGGTAGTGGAGTGATGAGGCTCCCCCGCAGATGTTGCAGTGAGATCGTCACAGGGGATCAGGCCAAAGGAGAGGGCCGCCCCCAATGAGCGACTCACGTAGCGGGGGTCAGAGCTCAGAAGAGGGAGGCGTGATGGGCAGTCGCAGCAGGCAGTGGGCCCAGGGGCAGGTCCCAGTTCAGGTGAGACCCCGCGGAAGCACCAGGCCACCGGCGCCGACACGCGCCCCGAAACAGGCGGCTCCGGACGCAGCGAGGGGTAGCAGGGGAGGCGCAGTACCAGTCTCGTTCTCGCACCGCCGGCAGCCCCGCCCGTCCCACAGGGGCCCAACGCGGCCGTCAGGGGGGGCCGCCCGGGCTCACCGCACCAAAGCGCTCCGGGTTGCGGGCCCGCGTGAACAGAACCCTCACCCCGGCGGGGGGGGGACACAGAGCGCCGGCAGGTACCTGTAGCCCCCAGGGGGCGAAGAGTGTTGCCTCGAGGTTGCGGGTAGGCCCCAGCGGCCCGGAGGAGGCGCAGCGTCGACTCACTGGCAATCTGGCCTCAGCGCCGTGCTCGGCCCCGCGTTGCGTCGCTCTGCCCCCAGTGAGGTTGTGGTGGCCACCAATCAGGCCTCGGTGCCGTGCTCCGTGGCCGACAATGTCCGATGGGGCACAGCGGGAAAGCGAAGCTGCCGTCAGGGGAGCTCAGGATTGTCCCGGCCCAATTCCCTGGGTCACCCCAGAGCGCGGGCTTCACCCCGGCAGGGGGGGACGGACTACAAAGCACCAGCAGGTATTCGGATCCTCCGTAAATGCCCTCCAAAGGCTGCCGGCAGGCCCCGACCTCGGGGCGCCCCTCGATAAGCTGCTGCCGTTAGGCCTCGACGCTCCGTGCTTGCCTCCACGCAGCTTAGCCCCGCGCCCAGCGAGCCTGCAGCGGCCTCCCGGATTCTCCCCAGGGCACCGCAGGGTATCAGGCGGACAGCGCCAGCGTCCTCCGCCAGGTAGAGCGAAGGATGGAGTGCGATGTAGAGGCAATAGAAGTCGGTGGGCCGGAGCGACCGTGAAGCACGTCTTACACGGTCGCCTTCTTGGACACGCCCCCATCCTGTTGACTTTAAAGGAAGCTGAGGGCGCAGGGCCCCGGGTGCTGCCAGCTTCATCCCTGAAGGGAGAGAGCTTTGCGCTTGCAGCCTTTCTGGATTGTAAGGTAGGTCGCCGGGCCGGGTGTGTTTAGTTAAGTCCTTAGCGCTGATCTGTAATGCACACAAGTGCTCTGCTGTGTTTCATGCCTTGCAGCAGCGAGATAAGGTGGTGCGATGGAAGACAGGGGCAGGGGAGCTGGCTGGAAGGGAGAGTAGAGCTGCCCCCGCCTTCTCGGTTATCATTGCATGTGACACCCCTGTGTCAGGTTTATTTTGGGCAAATGGCCGTGGCTGGTCATGAATGTTCGAGATCAGAGGGACACAGCTTCCCTCCTTCACCAAGTCATACCCCGCACAATAATTGTGCTCTTTATTAATTAACGTTGTAAAGAGCATTGCCTGCTACCGTCCACCCACTTCACAGCGCTCAGAAGTCTTTGGAGAAAAAGAGCGCTGTTGATACTTCCTGTCGAGTTTCCAACGGGCCCACCTTGCTGAGGGTGGGGGCGGGTCTTAGACCTTCAGACAATCGAAACCTGGCTGGCTTGTGAGTTTCACAGGTGTAGGGGCGGGGCCTGGCGCCTATTTGTATGGTGTTTCATCACTTAACAACAGCTGACGGTGCTGCAAGGTGTCATCTGCCTTCTCTTCAGGCTAGACAATCGAATGCACATTTAATGCGGTGTCGTGCTGTGCGCTGTTCTGCAGGGTTTCTAATATGTTACGCAGTGTTATGTTTTGTAAAGTGTGCGTTATGTTACGTTATGCTGTTTTGTTATACAATTAGCCCCTTTATATCAGTCTGTGTTGAAGGTGACTGGTGGCGGGTGAGTGAGGACAGTGGGGGAGGAGATGTGAAAATGAGTATAAACTGCTTGGCAGACCTTATGGGTAAAGGCCCCAACATTTTACACTCACTTGTAACGTGACCGTAGTGTGTAAACCTGTCCAGGACTTTACACTTACTAGCATCGTGACCCTCACTTACGAAGCTGCCCGGCATTTTACACTCACTCGTAATGTGGCCCTCACTTCTGAAGCCGACCAACATTTACACTCAGTTATAACGTGACTCTCATTGTAATGTATGTAATTGCATTTATATAGCGCTTACTAACCCTGACGAGGCGTCAAAGCGCTTTTTGGATTACCGTGGTTTCGCTGAAGAGGGACTTCAGCGGGGCACACTGCTCAAAAGATTGCGGCGGTTGATCGATGGCATCGACGCAAGGCGAGGTGAGCTTGCTGCCCCGGGGCAGTGGCATGCAGAGGAGTGCGCTGCCCGTGAAGATTGCAAGGATTTATGTTGGGCAGCGGTGTGAGGGGAGCATGCTGCCTGTGTACAGTAGAAGTCGGGCAGCGGCATGGTCAGGAGCGTCATACCCGTGAAGTACGGTGGCCTGGAGAAGCAAGCGGTGTGAAGGGAGCACGCTGCCCATTTGCAGAGTAGACAGGCAGCGGCATGGTCGGGAGAGTGCTGCCCAGGAAGTTGCAGGCAGCGGCATGAAGGTAGTGTGCTGCCCATGTGCTTAGTGTAGTCAAGCAGCGGCGTGGTCGGGAGCACGCTGACTGTGAAGTTGTGGGACTTGTGGCAGCCAGAGGCGTGGTTGTGAGCACTCTGCCCATGAAATTCGGCTTTGTTGCGTGGCAGCAACGTGGCAATCACTCCTTCAAGATTTCAGCGGACACGGTGATGGTGTGTTCCCTCTCAGCTGCCGTCCTTGTTTGAAGCAGCTTCCATGACTACCGCAGTGGAATTGACTTGCGCACACCAGGAGGTTGAATACGGAAGCCTGGGTGCGGGCTTCTCGGTCTGTGGATGTTTAAGAAAGTTCCCCTCGGACACACATTAACCAGAAGAGCGGACAGAAACTGTAGTTAGGCGGTGCTGCTTCCGGAATAAACGGAAGTGACGCATCGGATCTACAGCCAATTATAAGCCCTCTAAGAAAAACAATGCCAGTGTTTACAAATGGCAAGCGGCAGGAGAAATTCCCCGGCAAAAGGCAGAGTTTCACCTCTTTAACAGATTACTTGATGTATCGGAGAGACAGTGCATGCGCGCTGCCTAGGCGAGACCTAAAAAGGAGAGAGTGTTGCTGATCCTGATTTTCAAAACGCTCACCAGAGGGCCGTGTTGCGACAGTTCTAAGGAGTTTACTGGCGCAACTCTCCTATAGACTACAGTTTAGGCACTATAACTGCATCTACATACAAAAGCACAGCCCCCAGCGAGAGTATCCAGCTCAAGGAGCAGCACAAACCTATACCTCTCACGTTGTCTACTCCTAAGGAATCTCGAGGGACGTGTGAGACATTGGAATAGAACTCGTAAGCACTTACGTGATGGAAACCCAGTGCATCCGCATTCACTTCACTTCAGCAGGGGGAGTTACGGCAATATATTGGTATGCACGTAGATGTTTTTAAAAGTATTATGTAGTCGCCTGGAGTCCATATTGGCCTGCCATCCTTTCACCTTAATGCATACATTTGCCTAATTTTGAAGCCATCATCTGTTTAGTCCACATCAGTGCGAATGGTAAGCATGGATATAACACAATCTCTGGTTGAGGTGATCCAGCATGTTACTAGCAACAAGCATTCATACACCGAATACTCACCTGGGCCCATTCATTCATACTATGCTAGCAATTTCCGCTGGTGGGTCAGTTGTACTCTTTATCAATATCCCTGCTACCAATTACTTTTCTGATTGAAGAGTAATGACTTACCAATGGACCCTTTGATAATTGGGAAGTTTAAAATGAGTGACATTCAATACAATTCATGATCCTGAAATAATCACTGAGTCAGGAAGTTTTAAAATGTTTATCTAAAAATTTAGCAGAGTAAATTACAAAACCACATAATACTTAATCGTATATCAAGGATGAAGCATACTAATAATCAAATATCTATCAATGACGGTCCCTCAGAAAGAAGAAGATAGAGACAGCAGCACAGCTAAAGGTTGCATTTATATTTACCTAAAGATGTGAGAACCAAACCCCAGGCCAAGGAGTTGGAAAGATAGGTCCCAGGAAGGATGAAGACCAAAGACCTCCGGACCAGGTTCAAGACAGGATAGGTGACCTCTCTATCAACGACGCCTGCGTCGTTCCCCTCTCTGACACTTCGCTCCTCCTCAATATCTTCTGTGTCTTCCTTCTAATGGAATCCACCGCCCCCACCTCAGGACCTCTCTGGACAGCGGTTCAGTCTGCAATTGATCAGCTCATTCCGTGGTTCTCAAAGCTGACAGCCTTAATGCTAGCTAATTAGCTAAATCTATATCTATTATACCCTTCTACACCCAGGTACCTCCAATTAATGTTTCAAAATTATGGGCCCACTACTTCTGATTGGACAGGGATAGGGAGTTGATCCTCACACCATGTCAATTTAGTTCAATTTCTTTAAGCCCATTGTTTTAAAATACCGCCCCTCACAATTAATACATTTGCTTTATTTCCCACCCGTCTCACGACAAAGTTTAATACAATTTGTATATAAAATGTTGCATTTGCAAGAACATCGCGGATGTAGTGGAGTTGGCCAACAGGTCACGGCCTTGGATGACTTCCAAGTTGACTTCATCGCTGTGCCTTGATTTTCAGAGTGCATGTGCACATCTCATTGGCTTCAAGCTGCCGTTCCGTTAACCCAGGCCCCATTTTACGAACTAATAAAAAGTCAAAGAAGAAAACATTAAAATCACAAATAAATGTCTTCACTGTATACCCCCTATTTCTACTCTATTCCCTTTTTAATTATAAATCTATCCTGCATTAGTAGCATTAGAATACCACAGTTTTAATTGCAACATATACGCAAGCTTTAGCACGTGAGAACATTAAGCAGCCATTTTATCACACACTGCGCAGAAGCAAAGTTTTCCCTCCAGGCAAAGAAAGACGTCATACCACGTGATATGGTTGACACATGCGCAATGGAATTCCCGCGCTTTAGCGGCCATTTTGGATTAGACAAGCATTACTTATTAGTTTAAACACATAGGCAAGCTTCACTTGGATACTGTGTTCGTGTATGCATTTATTAGTAAAGACATTACAATGTTTAATTAATACTATGAGAGGATTTCTTACGAGCAAGTCTCATTGTGAGTTCTTGTTCCATCAATCCCCTCTCTGATGGCGTTTCTGAGCCATCAAAGAATTACCCACAACCAGATGCCAACTTCTAGCATATTTCGGTCACACTTTCATTTTTACATTTTCTATTTTTATCGTCTCCTTTCAGTTTCTTGTATAATTCACTTTTCAGATCTTCCAATTCAATTTCATCAAACTTTTGTTTCTTTCCTTTTCCTGTCATTCTATACGTCTTATTCTTTTTACAACATTTGCACCATATCATTATTGACAATACTATTATTGCTATCCCTACTAAAGGTACTAATATTTGACCTATAAGTCCTTTTCCTACATTAGCAAACCAGGTACCAATTGACGCAATACTATTTGTCAATCTTTCCCATACACTACACTATCAACTTCCAGTGGTTTTACTTCATTCTCAAGTTTCGTTATATTCTTTATATACATTCCGATTTCTGCACTTTTGTCAGGAATATACGTGCAACAATGTTTCGTTTTCAACAATTTACAGACTCCGCCCTCTTTTGCTAATATTATATCAAGAGCAAGTCGATTTTGCATAACCATTGATCTAATCGCAACCATCTCCGCATTAATCATTAGAAACCCTCCAGCAGTATCCGTTGATAAACGATCAACCACTGTAGATAATTTACATATTTTCCTTGAGTTCAGAATTATTCCCACTGAAGGTATCAATGCACCAAATATATCACCTACAATTTCAGAAAAACTAGCTCTTTTACTACGTGTTAATTCACTATTATTTTCATTGCTCCCAGTGTTTCTTTTTACGTGGTATATTTTTGGAAAAACTATTCCAAAATAACAACTTCCATACCACCGTGCAGGAAGCCTAAAGTATGCCTTATTCCCACACACATAATAAATTCCAGGAAAAACTGAATCTGTTCCTCCTTTTAATCCCCAGCCTCCAAGAATTAAGAAATTATGTTCACATTCACTGGTACCGATGAAAATATTGTTATAATCTGTCTTTAACCTATACAGACAAATTTTCCCTGTCTTTACAAAGTCCAGAGTCATAGCAGCTTGAGCCTTGCCAGGTGTGTAAATACCCTCTTTCTCAGCCCAAGGTGGAAGATGAGCCTTATGCTCAGATGCTTTCTTTTGGAATTTTTGTCTTCTATCTTCTACTAAATTCAAAAATATCTTTTCTTCTTCATGTAATGAACATGTTAGATTGCTTCTATGTGCATGTGTTATACCTATCGACTTCATTGTTAGGAAAAACTCTCCCATAAATTGTGCATCTTGACTGCTAAGCACTGGGTTCATATTCTTTCGAATTGAAACCTCAGAAAATATCACATCTATATCTGAATAATAATACTGAAGTCTCCCTGTTCTATAAAATAAACTAGTTAATACACTACATGATATGCCATAAGTTAATGGCAAATGATGATATGTTAACCCTTCTGCTACTGATTCGGGTAACTTCATACAAACATAACAATCACTAACTTCCATTGTATCTACGTACTGAAACAATATTTTAGTGAAAACATTTAAACTAGTATCGTTATCTATTACCATGTGATGAAACTCTGGTTCATCTTCTCCTTCTATTTTTACTCTATCACCTTTCAAGTTATCTATCCTTCCCCTTGTTTCATTGTTAATCTTTTTATCCATTATCATAAGGTAAGGAATTGCTACGATCACAACTAACCATACTATAAGCACCACTACCAGACTACATATGCATATAGCACAGCATCTTTTACAACATTTCCGTTTCGGTCTCCCAGAAACTCTGTCGTCAGGCATTTTGACAAGGAAGATTTCTCTTCTTTTTCTTTTTCTTTCAAGACTTTAACTTTATCAAGGTGGCTTTATTTCTTTTTCATAAGTCAGTTCTGCACTGGTTCTTTCGTCACCACTTTCACTTGACTCTGAACTCTCGTAGTCTTCAAGGATTATATAAGTCCAATCAGGACCTTTAAACTTATTGTTCACAAGTTTCAGTCTTTTGCTTTTTCGTTTTCCAGTTCCACTTGTTTGTTCAGTTAGACTTGTTACTTCATTTACTTGTTCTGGATCGTCACTTCTGGTTTCTATATGGTATTTTTACTATTTTACTCTTTTAATGACGCTAGGCCAATGATCTCTTTTTCTGGCTTTCTTTGTTTGTACTGTCTCTTCACTTCTTAATTCTTCTCCAAAAGTTCTTTTATTTTCAAGCTGTTGTACAATTTGTTTTTCTTCGTTTTCAGTTTCTTCTTCTATTTGTTCTTTTTCAGGTCTTATTGGTTTTTCTTCAGTTGCTACAATGTGAGTTTCTACTAACTGACCCTGTTCAGGATTTACGTCTTCGTGCTTGAGGTTTTCCTGCTCGCTGTTTTCTTGATTTTCTTCTTCCTGAACGTATTTTTCTTGTTCTAACTGGTTCTGATCAGGGCTTATTACACTTTGTACTTCTGCAGCCTGACCGCGTTCTTCTAAACCTATCTGTCCCTGCTCAAATTTTGTTGTTTCGTTGTCGATTTGAGCCCAATTTCCTCTCCCTATCTGGTCCTGCTCAGGTTCTCTTATCGTTTCATTTTCCTCTTCCTGAGCTGCTTCTTCTTCACCTATCTGGTCCTCCCTAATTTCTTCTAATTTTGATCGGCTTCTTGTTCTGTTGTAAACTTCTGGTATATCAACCACTGGTATCCAGTCCTGACTTGTACTCGGTTGTTCTTCTTCAGCTTCTCTTGAATCTCTCACCTGGGATTCTTCAGCTGGCCAACCTTCAGCTTCCTCAGTTATTGATGCTGACCGAGGATCTTGTCCTTCAGGATCTGGCACCCTTTTGGTGTGGCTTACATGAATCCAATTAGACAATCCTGCACATTTCACTGCTGTGTTCATAACTAGTATAACCTGACAAGGTTCGCCCCACCTGGGTGATAAACACGTTTCTCTGGTGTGATGCTTCACAACCACCCAGTCTCCGGGGTTCAGATCATGCTCTTGTTCAGGCTGCCTGGAAACTGCGTCTTCTCCAACCTGGTGAGAGGCAGAACGCACTAGGTCAGCCAATCCCTTGCAATAATCTAGAACCATATCATCAGTTATGTTCAGCAGTTTATTTGTAGGTACATGTGCTTGTGCTCTTCCCATGATTATTTCATGCGGGCTTAATCCTGTATTTCTATCAGGAATGCTTCTGAGTCCCATTAAAACAAGAGGCAATGCATCTGGCCAATCTAACGATGTTGATGCACACATCTTTGACAGTCTTGATTTTATTGTGCCATTCATTTGTTCAACCACTCTAGAAGCCTCTGGGCGGTACGCACAGTGCAATTTCTGTTCAATTTGGAATGCTTCACAGATTATTCGTATTATATCGTTATTAAAGTGACTTCCTCTATCTGATTCCAAAGTTACTGGGAAACCGAACCTAGGAATGAGCTCTCGTAACAACAGTTTTGCGACTGTAATGCTGTCATTCCTTCTGGTAGGATAAGCCTCCACCCACCTTGAAAACAGACACACTATGACAAGTACATATTTCAGTCCTTTACATGGTGGTAATTGTATGAAATCTGGCTGTAATCTCACAAAGGGACCTTCCGCCTTTCCAATTTTTCCCAAACCAATTACTGTTCTCCTTCCCGGATTATTCATTTGGCAAGTTAGACACCTTTGGCAAAGACTCTCTGCTGCAGCCCTAAACTTTGGATTATACCAACTTTGTCTGAAAAGTCTAATCATGGCATCTCTCCCTACATGTGTCTCTCCATGGTACATTCTGGCCATTTGTGAAATCAGACAGTCGGGCATGACTGGTCTGCCATCTGTGTATACCCATACATCATCGTCTGTTCTTCGGGTACATCCTATTTTTATCCAAACATCTTTTTCACTCTCAGCATCATCTTGCAGTCTTTTCACATCATTCCATGTTTCAGGAGGTGCACTTAGCATAAGTTGGCAGCTGATTCCCATCCTTTCAACCTTTTTATTTACTGCCAACCTGTTTTTGGCACAGTGTTGAGCCACTAGATCTGCGTATCTGTTACCAATTACCACCCAGTCATCTCCTGACTGGTGTGCGGCACATTTCACCACTGCCAATTCTTTTGGTGATTGTATTGCTTCCAATAATTCCTTTACAAACTGTCCATTTTTGATTGGGGATCCTGAAGAAGTCATGAAATCCCTCTGCATCCACAGTTGGCCAAAGTCATGCACAACCCCGTACCCATATTGACTGTCCGTAAATATTGTTACTCTTAAATTTTTCCCAATTTTGGAAGCTTTGATCAGAGCAATTAATTCAGCTACTTGTGCAGACTTGACTCCTAGTAAATAGGATGCTTCGACTATTTCAGGTAGTTCACACATAGCATAGGCTGCGCTCAGTTTACCATCCTCATGCCTTAGGCATGAGCCCTCCACAAACAGCTCCCTATCTGGATCTTTTAGGGGCGTCTCCTGTATGTCAGGTCTTGGTTTTGTACACAATTCTGTGACCTTTAGACAATCATGTTCTGGATCGTCCTTAACTTCTTCAAAAATTGGATCTGGCAATAACGTAGCAGGATTCACAACAGTGCACCTAACTATGGTCACATTTTCAGCTCCAAGTATAATTCGTTCATACCTTGTCATCCGATTAGGTG
Source organism: Calotriton arnoldi (assembly GCA_963921515.1). NCBI lineage: Eukaryota > Metazoa > Chordata > Amphibia > Caudata > Salamandridae > Calotriton > Calotriton arnoldi. The sequence continues at coordinate 1,248,317 of CAWUFW010005541.1, forward strand.
TGAGATGCTGAGTTCTAGTTCTTGTCAACAAGATCACAACTGCATGTGGGACAAACACTGTTACAGGATATCCCATTACTATTGACTCACTTTGCTCAATGCTCATACAAGTAGCAGCGACTGCTTTCAAACAGCCTGGCAATGCTGCTGCTACTGGGTCCAATGTAGCAGAAAAATATGCTATAGGACGCCTGTCTATTCCATGTCTTTGAGTTAACACTGAAAGTGCACAATTTTCTCTTTCATAGCAAAATAGTGCGAATTCTCTTGTATAGTCAGGCATGCCCAAGGCAGGTGCCTCACACAAAGCATTTCTTAATTTTACAAATGCACCAGCACTTTCATCATCCCATTCAACTGGATCTTTGGCTTTCTTTTTGGTTAGCTGAATTAAAGGCTTTGCTAGTAGTGAAAACCCTATAATCCATTGTCGACAGTATCCTACTATTCCAAGAAACATTCTCACTTCTCTTTGTGTTTCTGGCATTTTCATTTTCTTGATTATTTTTATTCTATCAGATGTTATTCTTCTTGTTCCTCTTTCAATTTGGTGTCCCAAATATTTAACTGCCGTTGTACAAAACTGCAACTTTTCAGGTGACACTTTGTGTCCTTCCTCAGCCAAATGGTTGAGTAACGCAATTGAATCTTCAACACAATCATCATGAGTGTTGGATGCTACCAGTAAATCATCTATATACTGCACCAAGACTGAACTCCTGGGCAGTACTAGTTTCTCCAGACACCCTTTCAGTATTTGATTAAAGATGGAGGGACTTTCTGTGTATCCTTGAGGAACACGATTCCATACATATACTTTGTTTTCGAATTTAAACGAAAAGAGATATTGGCTTTCTGGGTGCAATGGTACTGAAAAGAATGCTTGGCATAGATCAATCACGGTAAACCATTCTGCACTCCAGGGTATCTGGTATAGGATTACTGCAGGATTTGGTACTATAGGACAACAAGGTACCACAATTTTACTAATTTTGCGCAAATCCTGAACAATCCTATACTTTCCACTAGGCTTTTTCAAACCCATGATTGGTGAATTACAAGGACTACTCATAACTTCTTTTAATATGCCTTTTTTCACCATTCTGTTAATTTCCTCAACAACTCCTGTCTTCACTTCTGCACTCATTTTGTACTGTCTAGTATTTGGGAAAATTGCACCTTCCTTTACAGTGATTTTTACTGGGTCTATTTTGGCCATAAGTCCTACTTCTTTCCCTGTGAAATCCCATACCTTGGAATTCACTGTAGTTCTTAGTTCTTCTGGTAATTCGTTTTTAGTTATCAAAGAGAACATCTCATCTATTTCTGTACCTTGCTTAGCTATCATGAACTTATAAACATGATCTTCATCCGGGGTCTGTATTGCAACACCATCCGGTGTGCAGAAAATAGTGCAATTCATTTTGCACAGTAAGTCTCTACCCAATAAGTTTACTGGACTGGAATCACACACTACACATTGATGCATTTCTCGGAAGTTTCCTATTTTTACTTCCATTGGCTCAGTAAGGGGTGTTCTGATCTTTCGATTAGCTACACCTACAACTTGGATAGCTTCTCCAGAGAGAGGAAGGTCTGGGATGTCTGCTGTTCTTACAGTAGAACGGGTAGCACCAGTGTCCAACAGAAAAGTGATATCATTACCTTTTACTTTCCCTTCAACATATGGACCTGACTGATCTACCGGTAAGGATGCGCCAAGTACGCACTCCCTCTTCCCCTCTCTTAGGCACCGTCATTGATGATTATATGGGTCAAATTCATCATGTAAAAGAAACTGTGAAGTTACATATTCATTCTTACCACTTCCTCCTTGATATCCGACATCTGTACGGTGCTTTGCTCTGCTTACATTACCCTGTATAGGTGCAGGTGGCAACTGACTCTGAGGATTTACACACTACTGTGAGTCATTCTGCGTCTGTGGATTTAAATTATGATTTGGGCCATTATTATTTCAAATCTTTTTACATTCATCCTTCCAATGCCCCAACTTTCCGCATCCATGAAAATGAAATTTCTTTTTAGCCTCTTCTCTACTCATTCGTCCTCTCACTTTTCCACCATTCGCTGTGTCACCATTCATTCCAGATTATTTTCCCTGACTTTCTGTTGGATTATCCAAATTAATTCCCTGTCACTCAGCCATTTTCACCTGAGCCCACATCACTTTCTCTTGCAGTTTCTTGTGCCTATCCTCAATGTCGTCTCCACAATATTTTGCATATTTCAAAATCTCATCTATGGGCTTCCCTTGCCAGCACAACATTTGCTGCTTAATCATCTGACAAATCTCTGGCTTTAAACCATAAACAAATCGGTAGACAAACTGACTCATATTTTTATCTCCAATGTCCTCAAAACCACTATACTGTTTGAACACCTGTAATAGACGTTCATAATAGGCATGTACCGATTCACTTGCTTCTTGGGTAGTCCTGTCTATTTTCACCCAATCTGTTTCTTTGGGTGGTATTTTCCCTTTCAGATAAGTTATTACCTGGTGATACTTTTTCATTACATCACTCGATGGGGCACCTGTCTTTGCATCTCTAGGATACTCTTCACTCGGCCAGTCAACTGTAATTTTACAATCTGTCCACAAATCGGCAGGTACCACTATGTCAAATAGACCATCCAAGTCCTTCAACAATACCTTTGACACTTTCACAAACCTCTCAACCTGCTTGTACCATTCAATTGGCTTTTCTCTCAACTTTGGAAAATCATTCGTAAATGACAAAATATCTTGTCTACTCCATGGGACATGAACGTAACCTCCTCCAGGTACTTCCCGCATCGGGTACATCTGATCTACTTTCCCTGTTTCTTCAATAAATATTCAGAAGTCGATCTACTGTACCGTGCCTCTTCCTTTTTCTTTGTCCATCTAGCTTACCATTTATCTAGATCTCCCCATTTCTGTAATACTGACATTAATTCTTTTACTTGTAGTTTTCTACCAGAGGCATTCATATTTTCCAAGTCTTTATCACTGAATTCGGCTCTATATGGTCTCTGCAAGACCTTTGACTTCTCTATTTCAATCCCCATTTGTAAGGCCAAATCTGATAATTTCTCATGAAATATCTTTACATTTCTAGTTATGCTCCTGCATATGAACAATAGTTCTTCTTCATTGTAGGTATTTAGACGTTCTACTCCTACATTTCCTGCTATCATTTCTTCTAACTCGACTTTTAATTTGTAGATGTCCATGATCTTTGGGGGTGAACTCTGTCTGTCTGATCCTTGTGCCCACCTTTCTAAGTCTTCTGGTGTTACTACTGTGGCACTTTTTGTTCCGGATGATGTTACTATATTCACATCTTTTGAGCAACCAGGTGTCATTCTTCTAGGAGTACTATTTACAGATCCTCGGATAGGTAAATCCATTTGGGAAATCATAGTTTCACAATCACTGATATGGTCATCAATTATTACAGTTTCAGGTTTGGGAATATCTACAGGTGTAGGCATGACTAGAGGTTTCGGGTAATTTACTTTGTCACCATATAAGGGAACCACTGGACCAATTGTTACAGGTATGGTCTGGGAATCAGGATGTACATTCAGCTGTGTTATTTTCTGTATCAATTCTGCTCTGTTTCTGTCTATAGCCTCTTTTTCCTTATCCTGAAGTACCCTATTAACTGGTGGATTATGCAATACTTGCGGTACCAATGGTGTTCTTAAAATTGGTGCACTTGGGGTACATCCACTTGTCCCTTCCTGATATGGTGGTGGGTTCTTTAATATTTCTTCCATAAATTCATCTTCAGAATCTCCATACCCTGTTAAATGTTTTGTCTTTTCTGTGCATTTGCTCCCTAACGACTCTTCTGTCATAAATACTGGATACAAACCCTCGGTAAGCATCGCTCTTCTCCACTGTTTCATCTGACTGTCTCTTGACTCATTTTGGTATCTAGGGAAAAATCCCCTATAACCCCTATTGCTTCTTGGTCGGTCACGTTCAAATGCCTCTGTTTCCCACTCTTCTAGGGCTTCATATTGCGTTAATCTTGGTCTGGGTTCTAAGTCATTCATCTTCATTCTTAAATTTTGAAGAATTCTCCCATTGAAAGTACCATTCTCTGGGAATGCTAATATTCCGTCATTTTTGGTATATTCTATCTAATTTTCTAACCATACGCAAGCATGATAACCTCTCTCCATCATCATGAATGAGGCGGGCGTTTTTGTTGGTGGAATGATAATTCCTTCTCTAGTTTTGATGGGTTTATCCTTCTTAAAATAATTCTTAATCTTTTGTAGAAATGAACTTTTTTTCTTTTCTCCGTACATTTTGGGTAAATATCTATGTATTGAATTATATTCTGCAAAACCTAGGAATCTCCTGTCTTGATGGGTTCCTGTTAAAGTCGGATCACGCTTCCACATATAATCTCCACTATCCACTAAGATTTCGACTTCTATGCTGACAACCAATTAAATTCCAGCTAACATTTGTCTCTGAACCAATCCTAGCGCGGTTTTTCAGTGACGTCTGTCTGACGACCCCTCCTTTACAATCTGCGCTTCTCTGTCCCTCTCTGTTTCAACCAATCCCAGCGCGACACCTGCGACGTCAGTTTTACTCCTGACTACTGACCCCTCCTTTACAAGAGTCGTTCAACGCCCGCTGTTTCAACCGATCCCAGCACGGCGTTTTGTGACGTCAGCTTCCTCTCCGGCAGCTGACCCTCCCTTTACAAAATCGTACAAAAAACTTTATTTTTCTCTACGCTTCTTATTTAAATTCAGTAACAACATAAAATATTCGCTATCGTGCCAGTTTCTCTAAATTGGAAAAGATCGTTTCTCTCACACTTAGTAAAACCTTTCCGTTTACATATACTACGCGTAAAACCCTTCCGTTTACTCTTCACGTAAGCTTCAGAAATACCTGCTACTTCTTCAATGTTACCCTTTCTAGGTGATATAACATCACATTTTACAAGCGTATTCTTTTGCTATCACTCACACGCATAGAGTCCCTAACAAGTACTGATAACCTTGCTTAACTTTTCAGTACTATTTCTGCCTGACAGATAACCTCACTGCAGTATGGCTTCCACTTACCATCCGCTATTCAATTTTACCCGGGGAATTCTAGACAACATAAAACAAAACTTTTAAACGACGGATGTTAGTTTATAAAAATAAATTCTCATTACCCAATTAACAAAGTGCAACCATCCTCTGATAGCCAGAAAACTGATCCAGCGTGTTACTAGCAACAAGCATTCATACACCGAATACTCACCTGGGCCCATTCATTCATACCATGCTAGCAATTTCCGCTGGTGGGTCAGTTGTACTCTTTATCAATATCCCTGCTACCAATTACTTTTCTGATTGAAGAGTAATGACTTAACCAATGGACCCTTTGATAATTGGGAAGTTTAAAATGAGTGACATTCAATACAATTCATGATCCTGAAATAATCACTGAGTCAGGAAGTTTTAAAATGTTTATCTAAAAATTTAGCAGAGTAAATTACAAAACCACATAGTACTTAATCGTATATCAAGGATGAAGCATACTAATAATCAATTATCGATCAATGAGGGTCCACCAGAAAGAAGAAGATAGAAACAGCAGCACAGCTAAAGGTTGCATTTATATTTACCTAAAGATGTGAGAACCAAACCCCAGGCCAAGGAGTTGGAAAGATAGGTCCCAGGAAGGATGAAGACCAAAGACCCCCGGACCAGGTTCAAGACAGGATAGGTGACCTCTCTATTATCGACGCCTGCGTCGTTCCCCTCTCTGACACTTCGCTCCTCCTCGATATCTTCCGTGTCTTCCTTCTAATGGAATCCGCCGCCCCCACCTCAGGACCTCTCTGGACAGCGGTTCAGTCTGCAATTGATCAGCTTGTTCCGTGGTTCTCAAAGCTGACAGCCTTAACGCTAGCTAATTAGCTAAATCTATATCTATTATACCCTTCTACACCCAGGTACCTCCCATTAATGTTTCAAAATTATGGGCCCACTACTTCTGATTGGACAGGGACAGGCGGTTGATCCTCACACCATGTCAATTTAGTTCAATTTCTTTAAGCCCATTGTTTTAAAATACCGCCCCTCACAATTAATACATTTGCTTTATTTCCCACCCATCTCACGACAAAGTTTAATACAATTTGTATATAAAATGTTGCATTTGCAAGAACGTCGCGGATGTAGTGGAGTTGGCCAACAGGTCACGGCCTTGGATGACTTCCAAGTTGACTTCATCGCTGTGCTTTGATTTTCAGAGCGCATGCGCACATCTCATTGGCTTCAAGCTGCCGTTCCGTTAACCCAGGCCCCATTTTACGAACTAATAAAAAGTCAAAGAAGAAAACATTAAAATCACAAATAAATGTCTTCACTGTATACCCCCTATTTCTACTCTATTCCCTTTTAATTATAAATCTATCCCGCATTAGTAGCATTAGAATACCACAGTTTTAATTGCAACATATACGCAAGCTTTAGCACGTGAGAACATTAAGCAGCTATTTTATCACACACTGCGCAGAAGCAAAGTTTTCCCTCCAGGCAAAGAAAGACGTCATACCACGTGATATGGTTGACACATGCGCAATGGAATTCCCGCGCTTTAGCGGCCATTTTGGATTAGACAAGCATTTCTTATTAGTTTAAACACATAGGCAAGCTTCACTTGGATACTGTGTTCGTGTATGCATTTATTAGTAAAGACATTACAATGTTTAATTAATACTATGAGAGGATTGCTTACGAGCAAGTCTCATTGTGAGTTCTTGCTCCATCAGAGGTGTTGTAATCCCAATTCTCTGAAAACTCGTTATCTTGTCCCCCTTGTATACTTGCGTGCACACACACTGTGAGGATGTTATTGTTGTATTTTTAATGTATTTGTGTACTAGAACGCCATCTTGGGGAAACTTTACAGCACATCCGTATAACAATAGTTGCTAATATACGAAGTGCATTGGCACCTTGGACATTTAAGTACAGTTGACCAATCCATGGTGCCACAGCACGCATGATTCAGTCTTTGAGAGGATTGCTGGAAACTTAATTTTACACGCACTTTGATCACTTCACTAATTGCCCAATTACGTGTACCGTGTTTGCTCTGCTTATTAATGGACTCGATTTAAATGGAGTCCATCATTCCAAGGCCTCTCACTAAAGTATCGATCAGTTGCCATTTAAATTGGGTGTCCCTGTTGGCAGCTTTCAATACACATTCATTTAATACTCCAATAATGTTTTATCAAAGCACGCAAACTGGCAGTCTGCTTTGGCAACTGTAAGTGCGCTGTATGTTTTTTTCATTAATAGTGGAATGTAAATCCATTGGTCTGGACGCATGAATTTAGACCAGCCTCCCCGCCCCCATTTACAGTGGAGAAGCTGCATTCAGCAACATCATGCCATTATCTAGTCCCAGACTCTCATCTTTTGCTACTAGATCTATTAGTAATTCATAATGGTAAAAATCTGCCAAATACCAGGAGAGATAATGTTTTATTTGAGGAAGTAAAAAAAGTGCAGGACTAGTGTTCACATTGCTGCTTTAATAGGGGCATTGCGAAATATTTTCCTTTTGTAGGTTGAAAAACAGACCGGACGGAGCCTGGCTTCCTGCTCAATATTCCTTGGTTATCGCCATAATTGTTGCATGTCTGTCATCACTAGTACAAGGAAAAAATGCCCCTTTCTCCCTTGCTTGTTTTGTTTGCTGTATTCTTGTAAAGTGACAGAAAATGGTTCATTTAATGAATAGTGCTATTCTTTGTCTAACAGCTTCATATTTGCTACGTGTGGGAGGCCTGGTACTACTTCTATGATAATGTTTTTGACAGTGCGCCAAATCGCAAACCCCGGCGGCTTGTGCACACATTCAGCTAAAACGGACTTCGTCTACCATGAATAGCTGTCCTCTGTTACCCCCCCTTCAGCTTCCTTCTGTTCTCATATTGATTCAGCTGATCAGATTTAGCATATCAATTTATCTTTGAAGTATTTGTATGTTTAGTTGACGCTGCTGTCTCTCTTGTTAGCATCAAACAGTACTCTTAGGGGCATATTCACAAGGACTTATCGCTGCGTTAGCGGCACTTCTCTGCCGCCAATGTGGCGATAATTTTATCGCCCTATTACCAAGCTGTCGCTAACTGCCGTTAGCCACAGTTTTTAGGTGAAAACGTCCGTTATAAAGATCGCTACTTCTGTTAGCGATAATTATATGCAGGAGAGGCGTTCCCATGCAGAAACGGCCGCAAACACCACTACTCCATATTCACAAGGGGATCCTTGAACTTCTGAAGACCAAAAAAACTGGCTCTAACTGCAGTTAGAGTCAGTTACTTAAAGACCAGAAAATAGCTGGTCTTAAAAATGGGGATAACACTTGGGGCCACATCTCAGCAGGTTTTGGTGCTGGACAGCGCTGCAAGCAATGTTGCAGCTCTGCCCTGCGACAAAACTACAGTGCAGGAATGCGCACCATCAATAAGATAGTGCCCATTCCTGGGCCCCAGTCATGAAAAGTGTTGCAGCGCTGCGACAAGACAGCGTTGAAACACTTCTCACTACGCCCTTCTTGCGACAGCATGGATGCGCTGTATTCACTGGACAGCGCTCCATGACGCAAGTAATGACAGATACATCAGGAATCCTGACGTATCTGTCTGAGTCAAAGTCACGCATTGCTGCAGTCGTGACACAACCATGACGCAAGTCCAGCAATGCATGGGGCCAGCCTATCTCTGTGGCACTGCGTCACCCTCACGCCTGCCATTAGGCAGGCGGAAGGTACTAACGCAGTGCCGTTCATGAGGGGTGCCCGAATTTCGGCGCTGTTTGAGATCCATCAGTGGTGGTTGCACGCTGCGGTGTCATCGTTTGGAAGCATTGGTGGAGTGTTGGTGCGGAGGGAGTTGATGAGTCGTTCTTCGGTGGCCTTGATCCAGCTGTGAGGGGGTGCGATGATGGCGGTGGCGTCTGGTGGGCAAGGTGAAGATGTGATGTTAGCAATGATGGTCGGTCCAGGAGAGTCTGGTGTTGTGGCTGTAGTTGAAGTTCCCGCTGGCGTAGGTGACGTGCTCGACCGTGTGTCCTGCTATGTGGCTTGTTGAGGTGACTTGCTGCTTGCGTCTGATATAGGGGACCTTCCCCAGGAGGGGGTGGTGTACTGGTCACTGGGGTTGTCCAGGTGGAACTTGAGTTCACCGAGTAGGATGTCGTCAGTGGATGGGAGACCCTGGGGTGCAATGAGGTCTACAATGGTATTGGAGAATGGGGGGCCATGGCCCGGGGGGCCTGCACATGAGGGTGCCGCAGAGGATGTGCTTGAGCTTGGTCCGGATCTGGGAGTTGAGGTGGTCCATGGTCACCCTTGGGTCATTAGAGTGCGTGGTCAGTCAGAGTGTGCTTCTGTAGGTGATGGCAATGCCTCCTCCTTGATGGTCGGGATGCTCCTTGCAGGTGATACTGCAGCCGTCAGTAATGGCGATGTCCGGTCCGGAACAGAGGCTGGTCCTAGCAGGCGAGGTGGCGTCCAGGGTTTATGGCGAGGAGGGTGCTGGTGTCGTAGCGGTGGAGTTTCCAAGAGGAAGGCTCCTTGGAGCTGAGCGCGGTCCAGGGGCAGACGGACGCAAATAGCGTAGCCTATGGGTTGCCTTTGGCACGGGAGACGACCATTACAATGCAGACAGTACATCGTTAACAACGCAACTCCGACAACGCAGGTGCCTTTACATCGCATTTGATTACAACGCATTGTGAGGTCAGTAATGGGGTAATTTAAAGTTTTTCGGGTGTGTATGGGTTTTGGTTGTAAAATATGAAAATTGGGGTGTGTTTTGGGGTAAGATATGGAATTTGGGGTGTGTTTTGGGGTAAGATATGGGATTTGGGGTGTGTTTTTGGGTAAAATATGGAATTTGGGGTGTGTTTTGGGGTAAGATATAGAATATGGGGTGTGTTTTGGGGTAAAATAGGGAAATTGGGGTGTACATTTGGGTCAAATGTGATTTTTGGGTGTGTTATAGGGGCTCAAAAAGGAATTCTAGGGTTCACAGTTGGGTTTGGGGTGCAAAGCTTAGTTTTGGGTTGCACTCACTGAAGTGGGAATAGTGATATTAATGTCTCCGCTATGCAACACCTACTCTACTGTTGCAATGTGCCTAGTATTAGTATGCATTGGAATGGAATGCGATGTTATGGCATGCGTCGCAACCACGTATGTGCCTTTGGCACACAAGTGGTACGCCCGCTGTGCATGGGCGCACAGCAGCCGCCATTGAGAAGTGCTGGGGGGGCTGGACAGCTGTGAGGTGGTAAACGCTGGAAAGAACACTGGATGTGGCGTGGACGCAGGGATGTGTGTGTGAGCAGGTGTTGTAAATATTTGAATAAGGGAAGTCTTACCTCGAAGCTGGGTCCTGTGTCTTCAATGCTCCTGTTCTCCTGCGTCTGCTTCCAGGAACAGGAAGTAGGCATCCAGGCTCCCTCCCCTGAGCCAATCACAATGCTGCGATGCGGCGGTGGGATTGGTAATTGGCAGCGGGATAAGGCATGCAGCCAGGGGCTGGAGGGGTGGGCATGGTCTCCATGCAGGCTGTAATGCAGCCTGCATTACGAACAGGGAAGTGCGCATGACTGCTTTGGGCTGCCTGAGTGGGCCGACCAAACAGTCATTGCGCACTTGAGTGGGCATGCCAATCTGCCCATGCATTGCCCCGTGCTTGGAGCAGTCCTACTCACCATCCCACCCGCAAAGGTAACATAGCACGGTTACATCAGTAAGTTATCATCATGTGATGATTGTTCCTCTTCTGCACTGCTTGAAAGCAGTGGGGCGATGCTCTTCCACCATAGCGGATGAGCCGCCACTGGGGGTGCGTCATCTACGTGTGCTAGCCCTGGGCGACTCGACCCCAGGCGTCCTGCGCTACGCGTCCCACCTTCTCCTTACCTGGACATTGACACCGTGGCGCAATCCGCTGCACTCTCTCCAAATATGTGACTCAGCCAACAGGAGCCTCAGTCAGGTGGAATTTCACAAGCCTGGGTACAGCAGTCGCCGCCAAGTCCACTGGTGAACCTCCTGATGCAGTTGATGCAGCAGGGCCCCCTTAGGCGTGAAGTTGCAGCGCTCCCGCCACACAAGTTCGGTGCAGCTCTGGGGCCTCACCCTCCACAGCGTCCGGCTAGCCCAACATCATCCGGCCTGTGATGCAGAGAGGCGGCACCCACCATTGGTAATCCCCTCCGTGCACCCCGGTGTAGTGGTGGATCGTAGTATGCGATGCAGACCTCCCTACGTTGGGGCGCAGGAACGCCTCTACTATTAACAGCTCCAAGGTGCACAAGGCGGTCTTCTCACACAGGTCAGCAACGTGTCTCCAGGCGACCTGCCAGACTTCACCACCAGGTATGGGCGATCGTTGCACCTCAATGTCTACCGCCATGGCTCATCGACTCCACAGCTCCTCCGCATCCCACTCCAGGTTCTAGACGCAGGTCCAGCGAGGCATCCAGGCTCCAGACACAGGTCCAGCCAGGCATCCAGGCTCCAGACACAGGTCCAGCGAGGCATCCAGTCTCCAGACGCAGGTCCAGCGAGGCATCCAGGCTCCAGACACAGGTCCAGCGAGGCATCCAGGCTCCAGACGCAGGTCCAGAGAGGCATCCAGGCTCCAGACGCAGGTCCAGCGAGGCATCCTGGTCATCCTGGATGTTGGGGGGCCTGCAGGGGTTGTTGATGTGTGCTGCACTTGGCTCCATTCTGCATTGTTTTGGTTTTTATGCCTATTTTCTCTTGGATGTTGACTGATAGGCTATTTTTTGCATTAGAGGCAAAATAAACTCACGTTGGGCTGACTAACGTGAGTTTTTTTGCCGCTAATGGGCTTATCCATAGTTTTTGCCAGCTAAAGCCAGATTTCCTATCGCCTTCGCGCTGATGTTAGCGGCAGTTTTCACCACCGTTCCCTGATACTATTGCCATGTAGCGACGGCTTGGTAATACGCCGCTAACATGGCGATTAGTTTTCAGGGTTAGGCGGCGATAAAAAAACTGCCGCTAACTGGCCTTAGTGATAGGTATCGCCGGTCCTTGTGAATATGCCCTTTAGACTAATAGGACTGTTGCCATGGTGACCGGTGATACCTAGGGGACACACAAACAACCTTTTTATTTAAAAATTCAAACTGGGGGGAAATCTCGCCAGGTCTGGTTCTCTGTTCTGTCATATCTAATAATAAAGGCATTCAGGAGCCTCACTAGTATTTTAAATAACATATTTGGCTAATTTCCAAAGCCGGGTTTTTAATATGGAGGATTTCGTCAAAACAATTTTTCCAGTAAATTTGTACTATATGTATGGTGGCTAATTACCAGCAGATCCATTTTCACCCGAAAAACACACTTATTGTACATTTTATTATTTTTATAAACACCCACAAACACCTATCTGGAGCTGAGCTCCTACCTATTTGGCTTTTTTCATCACCAAAAAGACAAAGGGGCAGATTTACAAGGAAGTGTTGCAGCGCGGCAACGCAAGCCCTTTGGCTGGGCCACGCTGCGGCACATCCAAAGCACAGGAATGCGACATACTTACAATAATATGTCGCATTCCTCTGCTCTCCCCTGCGCTGGCGCACAAACAGCTTCCATGCGCCGGCGCAGGCACCCTTGCACCATGGTGCAAGGATGCCTGCGTCATGCGGAGATTGTTTTTGTACAGGAAGGGGCACCTTCCTGCACAAAAACAATCACTACAGGCATTTTCCTCTTTCAATGCGTGCTGTAGAATGCAACACGCAATGAAAGAGGAAAAAACGAGGAGAAATGAAAACATTTCTCCTCGTTGCGCCTCGAGGCGTAGCATTCTAACGCATTTCCAGATTTACAATTCCTTGTAAATCTGGAAATGTGTATTGTTCCATGGGTGTTGCGTGGGAACACCCACAGCAACAACCATGGAACGCACCTTTCACGTAAAGTGCTGCGTGTAAAGGGGCCATATTTACAAGGACAGGAAAAGTCACGCAGGGTGGCTTTTCCTGTCCTTGCAAATATGGGGCAGAGAAATACGCCACCAGTTCGTCACAAAAAGTGACGTACTGGTGGCGAAGGGGGCTCGTAAATCTGCCCCAAAGTTTTTCATACAGTTGCACTTCACATGTTTTAACACCACACATTTCCAATCCACACCACATAATTCAACACCAAACCACATAATTCAACTCAACAACACGATTACACAACACACCACATACATCCAATCCACAACACACAATTACACATCATGCCACAAAATTCAACAGCACACCACATAATTAAACTCCACTACATACCACTCCACAACACAAAATACCATTCCAAATATTTACACCCCATAACACACAATACCACTCCACATAATTCCAGTGCACTCAATATCACATAATTACTATCCACATAATTCCACATCACACCATGCCACTTAATCCCACCCCACAAATCCACTCCACAACACAAAATTCCATAACTAACTAACCCAATCCAACCCACATAATTCCACTACACACCACATAAATACACTCCATTAAAAATAGTTACAATATATTGCCAAAAGCTCGAACTGAAACAAATGTGAGACCGATTGCATTGCCAATGCTTGTTTACCTAGGCACCTGTGCTGATCCAGAGAAGTGTTATTTTCACTGCTTGTAGAAATAGGGTTATTTTCTAAAGAAGTTATGCCTTTATATTGTCAATGTTTCATGCTTTCCCAAAACTGAAGAACTCTGAATAAGAGTATATGTTATTTCGACAATGCTAATGTTTTTAGGTGGGAGTATTGCTTCATCCAGTGCTTAATTTGTAAAAAACGAAGTGCCAGGGCTCCCGTCAGGAGGCCACTGCAGCTTGCACCACACATTGCCCCAGCCATTCTGCAAATGATAGAAACAACACAACTACTAACCATCACACTCCTACAAGTGTGACAATTCGGACTAATCCAGGCCCCAAAGCTAAAACAATGGCTTGTGTGGCACATAATAGTTATTTTTGATGTATATTGAATTAATAACTGTTTTTATGGTCATCCCTAAATTAGCCAGATAGCGCCACCTTGTGGCAGACTGTCACAAGCGCCGGTGCTGACAATTGAGTGCCAGTGCTGACCACCGGAAACCACCGGCTCAAATTAAGCACTGGCTTCATCATATATGTCTTCTTAGCAACCTATGGTCCTGATGTACTAACGGTTATGGCACAAACCAATTGGTGTTTTTGCACACTGAGGGGCATATTCTCAAGGACTTATCGCTGACTTATCGGCACTTTAGCGCCGCAAAAGTGGTGATAGATTTATCGCCCTATTCACAAGCTGGTGCAAACTGCCGATATCGCCACCTTACCAGCGATAGCTGCCGCAAACAACAATGCCACCGATGAGTGCGACAACTAACGCTAATGATATGCAGAGTAGGCGTTCCCGTGCAAAAACACATGAAAACACCACTACGCGATATTCACAATGACCAGCCAGATCTGTGATGCGACCCAAAACAGGCGATAAGGCGCGTTAGCAGCAGGGATTTAACACCTGCCTCCTGCCGGTGCTAAGCAGGACGACTACCTGCAGTATGAAAGGGTGCCCAGCCCAGAGCCACATCTGAAGACCCAAAGATGTCATGGAGACAATGAACATGCAGCCCGGAGACCCAAGAGGGCCACAACACCCACCGCCACCACCCCCAGGACCACCCCCTCCCTCCGTCCCCCCCAGTCCCTGGTGGTTATCCTGTTGCTGTTGTGTCAGGTCATGTAGAGCAGTGTCCGGTCCCCCAACTCCTGCCACCGTCTCCACACTGATGACTGTGGTCACCATTTCCTCCATCTCATCCAGCTCCTTCTGTGGCACTGGACTCCCACCTCCAGTCTGCATTTCTGCCTTCTGGTTGTCTGCGAGTTTCTGCTTGGTCTTGCGCTTCACATCATTCCAGCGCCTCTTGAACTCGTCCACTGTCCTCCTCAGCACTCCGGCTGCATTCGCCTTGTCCAGGATAGACTGCCATATTGTATTTTTAGTTGCCAATGACACTGTGGAGGTGACGTAAAGTTGTTGATGGTGTTCTATCACCTCCGTGATCAGGATCCTGTTTTCCTGCGTACTGAAGCGCGTCTTCCTCTTCTTCTTCTCCTTGCCCTTCCCTGACCCCGAGGTCCCAGGCTGGTCCTCCGTGGGGCTTGTGGGGTTTTGGTTGTCCTCTGTGCTTGCTCCGGCTATCTCCATGGTGCTTCGCAGTTGTTTGTGTTTTGTGTTGCCGCTTTCATTGTGCTTTTTGCAGCCTGACTTGTGGGACTTGCAGGCCTGGCGCTGCTTCTCGATGGATTTTTTTATCGCGGTTGGGCCCATCGCAACTTTTTTCGTGTTCAGGTTTGGATTTTCATCGCCGTCCCGGTAGTGTTATCGCGGACATTTGCCGCCTTATCGTGGTACTATCGCATGTTACCACCGTGTTGTGAATGCCACGTTAACACAGGGTTATTTTCCCGCGATAGACGGCGATATGTAAACTTGCGTTAACCTATTTTGGAGATGTTTATCGCACGTTCTTGAGAATATCCCCCTGACTGTGTTGCGACATGAATGAATAAGAATTAGCATTGTTAAATGCACTGTTGCCAAAGAAGAAAAAAACTACACATGGACATATTTATGGTTGTTAGCCCTGTTTTGGTAAGTCTTAGTAATCAAGTTAACCAGAGACAGAGCATCTCCTGGATCATAATTCACCATACCTTGGGTCATTTATCTTACTTGTGTCAGAATTACCAGCTCCTGGTTAATCTATTTCTTCAGTGTACAGATTTAGAACTCAATAACATTTGAGTGAGTAGGGAGCTATCACGTATGGATGAGACATGCAGGGGATTTGCAAAGGAGCTCCCAGAATGGAGATATCGATCTACAATGATTAATAGTAAAAAGGGCAAAGTGTGAAAGCCCTGGCAGGGAGTTTGTATGTGCCATAGGGACAGAGGTTGAAAGATGTACATATGGGTTGTAAGAAGTGATATTACCATGGTTCTGAAATGGAGATTTCAATGCATTGTATTAGCTTGTTTTTTCTTGTTTGTCATTTTATTGATGGGTTGTCCATTAAGGCTATGGAATTTTGTGAATGGGTGCATTGTAACGTCTGTGTTCCCAGTATGATTTTGTGGTTGAGTATGAAGTAGTCCTTTTATTAAAATGAACTGAAGCATAAAGTGTAAAGATGTGGGCATATAAAGAAGAATCTATAGAACAGTAGACAGAACCAGATTCAGAGTAGTACAGTTATGTGCTTGGTAAATGTGGGCTTTCCAATGGGTGCAATGCATTTATCTATTTTATAAAGATGATGAATTTCTCTTTCCAATCCTGCTTCTAGCCCTACCATTCAACCCAATATAGTGCCATAACACCACTAGCGGAGATGCATTGATTGCCCTTGAAGTCTCTTCGGGCTCTGCCTTAAAGAATGAGGAGAGATAGAGGCTGTCCTTTGCGATGGGGCGGAGGCCCAAAGTGGTCTGGTGCACACAGATAATGGTTCTGTGACCATAAACATGCTACATCCAGTGCTTAAGGTACTGGACATGCAACCCTAATCCCTTTAGAACCATTGGTGCCACTTCTATTCCCGCTACAACATGTCCCCTACTCAAAGATTACCCCCTTTACCTTAATTTTTCAAAGATAGGGCTTTGCAATTTTCTGTATGGATACATTGGCACATCTGTGTTCAAATATGTTTTGGTGATGGAGCATGAAGTATTCCTTATGTGAAATTGAATTGCAACATGAAGTGTACCCTGGGTTGTATGACAGAATATCGACCACACACATATTGCAATACAAAAATATTGCAGAAACAATATTAAGGTCCAAAGCAGCAACTTTAAATGCATATGGCGTGAAGTACAAGAATGTTGACTACCAAAATATCATGGACCAAAATACCGACATTGCATAGGCAAGTAATTTATTATAGCCTTATAGCCCGCCGTAGCGGGCTATACCGGCTATTAAAGGCCTGCTCCAGCGTTAAAGGCCCGAGCAATCCTGGGCAATCAGACCACCACCTGTTTGTCAGTCGGTCTCCTGACCAACGGGATAACAGGCGACGGTCCGACTGCCAGTTATCGTATTGAGCCCATAGTGTTGGTCCGATTTACTAGTCTAACTTCAGTGCACCAAACATTGTTGAAAGTGCATAAATTGAGGGGTCAGATTTACAATACTAAAGGAGAGCCCACCGTGGGCCTGCAGGGCCGGCCGGCATGTATCGCTTTGCACGGGCTCTGCTCTATGTCTGCACTGCGCCAGTGAACATAGTCCCAATACCGGCAACATCCCCCACCTTCCCATAGATAAACGTGCATGAATAAAGACACAAGACACTTTGTTTATGGGAAAAACTTGTCGCAGGTTTATTCCATACAAGAGTATGCAATAAAGTGGGTTATCTTACGGGCGATCCATGGGCAGGCAGCCATCCAACCTATGCTGCCCCTGCCCGCCTGATGAGCCAGCACTGTGGGATGGATGTCCGATCAGCGCTACACCTTTGTTGATCCACCACTGGATCACGTGTCCCTTGTTACCATCCTACTCACCCCCTTTCAGGGCGGAGCGTATCAGGGCAAACCCCCGGTTGGTCAGGCCCCCAACCGCCCGAAGGACTAACGGGGCGCCGTCGCGGTTCTCCAGGACCCTGCCCTGAGGGTCCTGGTCTTTGGCTCTGGCACCCCTATTGTGCCGTGCAGAGGTACCCTTACTGTACCCGTCTGCCGCAGAGGTACCCTTACTGTACCGGACTGCTTCCAGATCGCCCTGTAACTCCGCCTGCAACGCAAAAAGAAACATTAAAACATTCAGTACACTTTAACCTCCAGCCAAGCCGCAGGGTTAGAGGATGGGAGGGAGACGGCATGGCTGGGCAAAAAGAGGCAGTTGCGAGGGTCGGGGGAGGTATACATACCCTCCCTCCACCCCGGGCGCACAGGAAGTGACGCCCCACGCCCACTGGCCAACGGGCTCCCGGCGGAAGCCCCTAGAAGCTAGAGCGAGGTGGGTAGGCTTGTGCCGCAATGGCACTAAGGGGCCGCCCTTTTAGGGTGCCCCCTTTGGGGGCGCGGGCAGCCGCATAGTCCCAATACCGGCAACATCCCCCACCTTCCCATAGATAAACGTGCATGAATAAAGACACAAGACACTTTGTTTATGGGAAAAACTTGTCGCAGGTTTATTCCATACAAGAGTATGCAATAAGGTGGGTTATCTTACGGGCGATCCATGGGCAGGCAGCCATCCAACCTATGCTGCCCCTGCCCGCCTGATGAGCCAGCACTGTGGGATGGATGTCCGATCAGCGCTACACCTTTGTTGATCCACCACTGGATCACGTGTCCCTTGTTACCATCCTACTCACCCCCTTTCAGGGCGGAGCGTATCAGGGCAAACCCCCGGTTGGTCAGGCCCCCAACCGCCCGAAGGACTAACGGGGCACCGTCGCGGTTCTCCAGGACCCTGCCCTGAGGGTCCTGGTCTTTGGCTCTGGCACCCCTATTGTGCCGTGCAGAGGTACCCTTACTGTACCCGTCTGCCGCAGAGGTACCCTTACTGTACCGGACTGCTTCCAGATCGCCCTGTAACTCCGCCTGCAACGCAAAAAGAAACATTAAAACATTCAGTACACTTTAACCTCCAGCCAAGCCGCAGGGTTAGAGGATGGGAGGGAGACGGCGTGGCTGGGCAAAAAGAGGCAGTTGCGAGGGTCGGGGGAGGTATACATACCCTCCCTCCACCCCGGGCGCACAGGAAGTGACGCCCCACGCCCACTGGCCAACGGGCTCCCGGCGGAAGCCCCTAGAAGCTAGAGCGAGGGGGGTAGGCTTGTGCCGCAATGGCACTAAGGGGCCGCCCTTTTAGGGTGCCCCCTTTGGGGGCGCGGGCAGCCGCATAGTCCCAATACCGGCAACATCCCCCACCTTCCCATAGATAAATGTGCATGAATAAAGACACAAGACACTTTGTTTATGGGAAAAACTTGTCGCAGGTTTATTCCATACAAGAGTATGCAATAAGGTGGGTTATCTTACGGGCGATCCATGGGCAGGCAGCCATCCAACCTATGCTGCCCCTGCCCGCCTGATGAGCCAGCACTGTGGGATGGATGTCCGATCAGCGCTACACCTTTGTTGATCCACCACTGGATCACGTGTCCCTTGTTACCATCCTACTCACGCCCCTTTCAGGGCGGAGCGTATCAGGGCAAACCCCCGGTTGGTCAGGCCCCCAACCGCCCGAAGGACTAACGGGGCGCCGTCGCGGTTCTCCAGGACCCTGCCCTGAGGGTCCTGGTCGTTGGCTCTGGCACCCCTATTGTGCCGTGCAGAGGTACCCTTACTGTACCCGTCTGCCGCAGAGGTACCCTTACTGTACCGAACTGCTTCCAGATCGCCCTGTAACTCCGCCACAGCCCTGGGGGCGGCCACCGTCGCAGCCAGGGCCCCCCCACCACTGCACCTCCTATTACCTGCAACCTGCCCTTTCCAATATTCCTGTAAATCCAGGAGAAACCAGCCCATCCCCACCGGGGACAAGTGGACCCCGTCCCCCTCAAAGTAACCTTTAACGAATGTTCTGCTGCCACCCTTGACCTGGCGCCACGCCAGTGAATGCGCGGGGTTATTTCAGACCAACAGCTCGTTTCTAACCTGCACCTGCTTTCTAGGGCCTCTTGGATGTCCAGTGGAACGGTCCATGCCCCCCTGTGACAAATGCACCCCCTGCATGTCAACTTAACCGTAGGCGTACACCTGGGTGACCCGTGCCCCCAAGACAGCTGTCTTCTCAAGTGCCCCCTCTTCTTACGAGGACCCCCTAGCAAGACCAAGAGAACAAATACATTCCCAATGGGGACAGTGAACCCTTTTTAACAAAGTAGCCATTACCATTGGCCTGAATCTGCTCTTGTCTGATGTAACCCAGACCCCTCCGGTCTGCGAGCCTACGCCTTGAACTGTTCTCTCTTTCGGGGGTGTTCAACGGCCTCATCTGACTTGGCCCCATGCTACACTATGCGGGGGATAATCCCAGGCCCTTGACCCATGTGTTTGCTGATTTCCCCTCAGACAGCTTACCTGGCTTGTCCCGGTGACCCCCTCCCCATGGCAATGAGGTTGTTACCCCTTATGTGTAACACCTTATTGGTGTCGAAACTGGATTGAAACAATATCTGTATTGTGAACTAATACTCCAACCCAGTTTGACCCCGAGCTTTGGGCATCCAAGAAGTCATCATGCCCATTAAGGTGCAACTACCCCAGCATTGACTATCAATGTATATGGGCATCCTGTATTCCTTATGGGAATTCCATCAGCTCCCTCTGTGGAGAACCCCCTTAGGCATACCAGCTAAGGGGATCTGTCTGATTCAATGCAGTGCGCACCGAGCGATATGGTGCCTAACATTAAGGATTGTCTAAGTCCTACCTAACCCCCATCCCAGAATATTCCCGGCCAGGGGGACAGGGGCGTTCCCACTACCCACCCTTGGGCAACCCCATAGGTGGAAAATTGCCTGCTCCGCTAAATTTTACTCATTGTTAATCACTGGACGTGCCAAATGTTCTTTTACATAGTAGCCTTTTGTGCTTGACACCCTGTTTTCCCCATTTATTGGGACAGCCGCACACTATGTTGGCTGGCAGCGTCCCCACCCAGCGTGGCTAATATAGCTAACCGGGAGGGGCATTTTGAGCTTAACTGTAGCAACATGTCACCTACCCTTGGTTCTGGGGTGCACTTACTTCGCCCCGTTGCCCAGGCAATTGCACAGACCCCTTTTTGATTGCTGGACCCTGGTGGACACCTTATTGGTGTCAAATCTGGTTAGAAACAATATATGTATTGTGCCCACTATTGGCGGCACCTCACCCTTTTGTGTAGTTACAACTTACACAGCGCACGCCGCTGGCTTAACTGCCGTCGGATCACAGATGCCAGTACCTGTTAACCATCTCTGACCCTGGATGCTTAAACCCGCAAAAGTGTCAGAATCCCAGATTCCCAGTTTCATGTTAGCTGCAGTACACCTTCAGTGGACCGCTGGGAGATACCACAAACCGCATTGGTCATGAGAGCCTTAAGAAGCACCCAATTTACACCTGGGCGTACCTCTAAATGAGTCTGGCTCCACCCAGCTGTAAGGCCAGAGACACACATATATTAAACCTATTTACTGGTTTTTTGCCAATTGGCACCCTTTCCGCTTGAAGCTCTGTGTTTTTGTGAAGCGCGCGTGCCCCGGGGCATGATGTCGCTGAATAACTGGTGTATGTTACCCACTTGCTGATACTATGTATCGCTCACTGCCCTACTTGGATTGACGGAATGCTGAATGCTTCCTGGGGACTGTAGCTTACCGCTCCAACCCAGTTTGACCCCCAAGCTTTGGGATAACCTAAGTAGTAACCATGCCCTTCATGGTACATCTACCCCAGCGTTGACTATCAACGTATTCGGGACACAGGTCGCAGGAGATGCCCCTTCCGGTCTCTGGTTCTAGCCCATGGAAGGATAACCCAGGGGGCAGACAAGTCTGTGGGAACCGGAGGGGAACAATATGTGCAAGTACCTGCCCGTGTCTGAATATTGGGAATGCCAAATGGTCTATAATACCTTGTCTTCATTTTTTGTTCTAACGCCGTGTTTACCAAACTTATTTGTACCGCAGTCCACTTGTTAGATGACAACTACCACAACCCGCCTGCTGCCCTGGCTAAGCGCGGGTGAATATGTCTTACTGAGGCGACCTGTAACCTGCCCTTGTTTGCAGAGGGCACATTTTAGCTGCATCGACCAGACATAGCAAGACGCAACGAGATTGCGAGCCCCACTCCCCACACAACTAAAATTAAACATAGTCCATCAGGGGCCTTGCCTTGCTTTTGCCCTCTGTGGCGTGACCTGGTCTGCTGGGACAGGGCGTCAATGCCCTGCGAGGCCCCTTACGCCGAAGCTGAAGCCCGGTCGTTTGGGCTTTGGCTCACTCCCTAGCCAGAACTGCCCATACTTGCAGAGCTCAATCCCACCCGGATCATACTAGTTTGCCCAGTCCAGGTTAGCCTAGGTGAATGTTCCCTCTCAGCCCTCTAAGGGGCCTACTTCACCCACAAGGAAATGCCTCTTCTCTTGACTTTGAATGATGCAAGATTGAACTGGCGGCTACCATTCTCACTCACGCCTGCATATACTAGGATCAGAACACGGAGCACTTGCTCTATAATCCCTTGGATTCCAGCCTGGCATTCCTATGTCCAGCTACGCCAATGGATAATGGCTCTACTTGATCATACTGCCCGAAGACACATCAACCCCGCGGAAACCAGGTGGGAATGCAAACCTGCCCCCCAAACTGCGTGAACCGCAGCAAGTGCAAGCTTGCGACAAACATGAAAAGCTGCCCACCAGCAAGCCAACCCCAGCAACCGGGGGGGCATCCGCCATTCCTTGGCTTGTACCCTGACTAGCTGAAGGTTAATAATGGTATCGAAGGACCCATCTCTGAGCGTGTGCTGGGAATGCCAATAGTTCCTTCATACATTGTAGCCGGTTTGTGCTTTGGCTTTAACTTTACTGCTCCAACCCAGTTTGACCCCAAAACTTTGAAACAACCTTCGCAGTAACCTGCCCTTACGTAGAACATGCCCAAAATGGTACATGACGTTCTACCCCCACTGCACAGAAGTCCCCCTCTGACCAGCAGCCATTCTGCTGAAAGCCCTGTGTGCCTGGGGGAGGGGAGTACTCCTAACCCTCCAGACCTCAGGAAGCTCTCTCACTGCTGCAAGTGCCCCAAAGCATTTATTATAAACATTTAATGGGTAACACGCCTTGCGCCCATCTTAATGTGCCAGGCTGTGAGCAATTAGGTACCCCACATAGCTCTGCCCTATGAAAAGATTAAACAAAAGGGCCGAAGCGCAGTGCCAGGCAGTGAGTGTGCCCAATGAGACAACCCCAGTTCTGTGTGATACAAACGTTAACGCACTGTGTGCCAGTTTGTGCGTATCATTCTGGGGTGACTAAACCCCAATGTGCCCCTTTACCTGGATGATCCCCAGTACCAGGGTACAGACTGATGACCGGGTGCTGCAGCAGCCAATAACATGTAGCCATGGAGTGAATTTACGCTCTCTCATGCCCTACAAGGCTGCTCGGTGTGCCACCTCGCCTAACCCAAGACATGGGTGGATCACCATGTACTCATAGCCTGCAAACCCATCCGTCATCTATACTGACGGATGCTGTGCCACCCTGCTGGCGTCCTTCGCCCAGCATATGTATCACATACAGTGCTAAGGTATCCCAGCGTGCCAAAATGTTAGCCAATGTATTTGGATATGAGGACATGGAGTACAACATGAGCAACTATGCCCGCCCCATCTGAATTAAAATGTCAACTGTACTGGTAATTTACGGCCTTTGTGCCCCAACCACATCTTCCCCGGCTGTTGAAAGATAGCACACCTTTTATGAAGCTCCTGGGTTGGTGAAGACGGAAGAATCTCCCCATAACATGTGTTTATTGATACTGACTTAATGGTGATAGACCTCGGGAGGATGAAAAGCTGGGAGAGGACCCTACACTGCTGAGTGAGCCCACAGCATTTCACAACATTCCTATAATTTTTCATTTCCAAGTAATTGTGAATATGTCCCCCCGTGGTATCTTGGCTCTGAACAACATGGTTATTGCTGGCCAACTCAATGGTACACATATCATTGACCTCTGAAGGATGCAGTGCTGAGTCCCCGCAGTGCCCCAGGACCTCACAGAAGCAACTGGCATGTCCTGGAATGCTGGCAAGTTGCTGCAAGAGTGCAGTTGGCGCCCCCTAAAGCAGCTAACAAAGCAAAACCTGTGCCCCAGAAGCAATCTGCTGGAGGCGCATGACGCCCGCAGCGCCATCCCCGGCGCCAAGCAGGACAGGTTGAGATTCGAACCCGGCATCCAGCCTCCATCGGAACAGCACCACCGCGGGTGCCCCGCAGGTTAACCTAGCAGCTAACCGGGGTGCATAGGCGGGCGTGGGAACACCACAAATGAGACAGTCTAAGACAGCGAGGCATAAGGAATATCCTAAGTAAAATGCGCACAGAACCAAGGGCGGGCGTGTGGGCCACGCCTAAATGATGTACTTTGCCCTCAGCTGGACAAAAGGCTTCTGCTGTTTTCTCACATTTGAGGGGGGGGACCACCGGGGAACCCATGTCCGCCTCACCTTCACAATACCCGCACCAATGGGTGAATGCCCCTAACTGCAACTGCGAGCGCCAAAGTCCCCCTGTAGCGGTGGCACAGTGTCAAGAGGAACAGCTGTCCTGTACCCGAAGCACTCCGAGGATGCAGTACATGCATACACCGAAGCCGGAGTTCCCAGTGCTAGTACCCCTCAGCTAATGCAGGGCGCCCCCTTTCTGGACTTGTAAAACATAAGTCAATGGCGTAACTCAAACCACTGTGCCCGCAAAACTATCAACTGTGACACTCCTATAAATGCGACAATTCAGACCGCTCGGGCCCCCACAGCTCTAAGAATAGCTGTGGGGAAGGCACAAGTTATTTTCAATGTACACTGAATTAACAACCGTCGTCCTATATCTTCAAATCTTCAAACCCAAATAGCCCTCACAAATCCCTTCATAAACAATCCCTAGGAAGGGAGCTGCACAAGGAAAACTTTGCGTGCAGTTGGGGGAGCCGCACCAGTACTGGACGCGGAGGACACACTCGAGCGTGGGCAAAGAGCTCCACGCAGGGGATCGAGCGGCGCTACCTGCTGTGACACTGAATCTTCACCGCGCCCTGCAGAAACACTGCATCCTATAATGGAAAGTGCAGCAGGGATGCACTATTCACTTGCCGGACACCCAGGCCTCGGGCCCTTGTTAACGCGGGCGCCCGGTGCACCCCTGGTTTGCATGGTGAGCACGCACCGCCCCCCAAGACCATGAGGGCACCGCCATTTAAACCGCGTGCCCACTACATGTCCCATGGACCGTGGGAACCGCCTTGGGAGGACGGCCATAGTGACACACATCGGACTGCCCCGATCACAGGGTGGACTGCCAACGTGTGACCTCCATAACTTCAGTGCAACCATGAGTGACAACGGCCATGAGCAACCGCCTCTCGCAAGCAAAATCGAGCAATAAAGACGAGGAAATCGCAACCTCAGAAATTACACCCAGTAGAACGAGAAGCTCCCAAAAACTTGGAGCCGCAACAATAAAGAGGTCTGCCAAATTGAATCATGTGCCCAAGAGCAGCGCTGTGCATTTGCTCCGAGGCACACTCTTCGCCCCTTTGCAAAACAATTATTGAACGAAGCAGTCATGTAATAAGAAACTTGCCTGCTGTGGTCACTCACTCACACCAGACGCAGAGCGGCGAGTGCACAACACCTCAGCGGATGCAGGCATCCCTCACAGTCCCACGGCTGACCCAAAAGAAGCAATCAACAAGCCATGACCCCAAAGTCTGACACACTCCTCTGAATGCGCCCCCGACAGGACAGGCATCTGTGAAAGGCCGCGCGGTATGAGGGTGACTGCGGCATGGGTGTGACTGGCATGAGGGTCCCCCAATCCTAGACCTTCCCCAGGAGGGTCTCACTAACTAACCAGGCGACCGCCAGGCCCTCGGTGGACCACTCTCCTTTCCCGCACCAGCGCGACCAGTTCACCCCCGACCCCCACAGTCCTGGCAACAGACGCTCCCGCTCCCCGATGATTTCCCAGACTGATGCTACTGTCGGATAACAGGCCACCCCTGAAGCCCCTGTTGGGTGGCGCGCGCCGCACCCCCGAGCATGGGAACGGCGGGGTGTGACGCGTGTGTGGCGCCAGCCGCGACCCGACTTGTTCCCGACATGGAGTCCGCCGCCTACAGGCCCCACCCGTATTACCTTGAAGGCTCCCTGTGCCATATTGGCCTGCGCGCGAGTGTGAAGCGCGCCTACTTCGGCGGCCACCCGTGCTCTACCTCGGGGCGGGGCCTGATCCAAATCGGAAATGCGCGAGGGGAGCACCAGCGTGCAAAAGTACCATGAAGGTTGCCGGGGGCGGGTGGAGACACCGCGGGAGTCGACTCCTGCGGTGCGGCTGGAGCAGACCCCCGGTGCTAACTGCGCCCTCAGGGAGCTCAAAACTCCCCAACGCCGTGCTTAGCACCCACGCACTGGGAGGCCTAACCCCTGCCGCCTGGATCGCCTCGCACCTGAGGCGGCGTGCATGGAGGCGAGCTCGCGGACCCTTACCCCGCTGAGGTTGAAATAGAAGCAGGGGCACCCAGCCCCCAAGAGATCGACACCCGGTCCGGGCAACGCCGGCACGGCCAAAACCCGCCACGGCCCCCTGGGCCTGGCAGCCCCTCAGGCCTACCAAGTCTGTGAGTGAGGGCAGGGAACTAATACTCCGGGGGATCTCTCTGCCTTGCTGGACTTTCGTGGAAGAGGGCGGAGAGGGGTCCCTGACTAATGCACCCCCAGGTAGACCCCGGGCCTGACGCCCCTTGGTCCGTCCTCAAGATCCCTGCATCGGATACAGAGGGCGGGTAAGGAGACCCAGGACCCTCATGCTAGCAGCCTGCACTCCGCCCTGTGCTAGCCGCCGAGAACACGTTCACGGGCTCACCTCTTTTCCCGAACGGAGCACGAGCCCGGCCCCCTTACATGTACTTCGCGGGGTCCCAACTCCCCCCCGGCTGCAGTCTATTGTGCACCAGGAAAGGGCGACGCTGGTTTAGGGAGCTGTACCACCCCCCCCCCCCCCTTGCCCCCGTAGGCAGACTGCATCCCCGGCAATGGCCGGGTGATCGTTACTAGCACAGAGGGACAACTAGGAGGGGGGGGGGGTTATTTGGCTTACCGGAGGTACAGCTCCTGACCCAACGAAGACACATCCAAACGTCGTCATGAGCAACGGCAGCGTGCCCGCTCAATAGAGGACCAAACAGACGGGCGTGGCTGGGCAAAAGAGGCCGTTGCGAGGGTCGGGGGAGGTATACATACCCTCCCTCCACCCCGGGCGCACAGGAAGTGACGCCCCACGCCCACTGGCCAACGGGCTCCCGGCGGAAGCCCCTAGAAGCTAGAGCGAGGGGGGTAGGCTTGTGCCGCAATGGCACTAAGGGGCCGCCCTTTTAGGGTGCCCCCTTTGGGGCGCGGGCAGCCGCATTCTCATGCTGCTGCCGGAATGCGTAGTTCATCCTCAACAACCCTCTTTATTCAGAGCACACGACCTCGGACCATATGAAGCAGATCAGCCTATCAACTGCAGGTAGCCTTGGCTTTACCCTGACTTTCTCAGCCCTGCACCTCCCTCTGTCCTTCCAATTTGCTTTTCCTGCACTGCTGCAATGTGATATCTGCAGCAGCTGCTCCCAGGCTTTCGCTCAAGGTGACAGAGGCCTGCCCTCTTGTGCTCCCTTTCCAGAACAATTTATGCATACCATGTTAAAGTCAATGACCATTTCTTTAGAGGGCACCTTTGCACTGTCGCAATTCGTGACATTGAAAGGATTCTGAAAACTGCAGAGCAACCAGCGTCCATGGCAATGTGCTTAATGGCTTAGGATTCGAGGTTTTGCCTGTCATGCAAATGTTGCTGCTGAAAGTTGGTATAAACTTTTACATATTTTTTTCAGTTGTGCTAAGAGTCCGCATGGCACTGGTGCTGTGCAGCGCGGTACATTAGCAATCCAGAAATATAAAGCAAACAAAGATATTTAGTAACACATTAAGCAGCTGAGTAAACAATTTTTAAAGTGAAGTGGAACAAGAAATCGTATATTTTATTGACTTTACTTCCTTGGATAAATTCTTTGGTTCAACCGATATTTTCCATTTGTATGCCCAGTAAAAACACTACACACCAGCGGTTAGAAGTGTGGTCTAAAGCACTGTATAAAAAACGTAATCATATAAAGTAACTGGACAAGTATCTTGATACAAGATTTACTGTATGCTGGGTCCAAAAATACACCTTTAAATAAAAGCAGGGTTAATCAAACTTCTACTGCCACAATATAGTACTTTCGAAACAAAGCAATTCAGTTACATTTTCTGGTGTTTAAAAGTGAAACTAAAGATTAGTAAAGAATGTACGTGCAGCTCCCAGCATTGCATGACATGGCTACAGCCGGGAGGTCTGTGCTGGTGTGGCCAGGATTTCTTTTCCGTCGACAGAGGGTCTCGAGACTAAGGCAACACTGCAGCAGCTAACAATGGAAGCCAGGTACAAGCTAAACAAGAAGAGCGGAACAAGGCACGCCTTAGAGTTTATACAGGCATTTGTCCTTGATTTCAGCACTTCCAGGTCACATTTCAACTAATCCCCTAGCTGAACATATTCTTGGAGTGGGCCGGACTGGAAATGTGTACTGTGTTGTGTCCTAGGATTGGAGGATTGCAGGCACTGGAGCCAAAGCTAGTGTGCTGAACAGTTTTTTGTTGTTGTTGTTTTAGTCCTCATTTCACCATGGCTACTGCATTCTGTGCCGTATAAAAACACCCTCGATCCGTCTGTGGTCCATGCAGATTCAGACTCGTGGCCTCCACAGCACTGGTCTTATAAGGAGCGAGTGGGATCCACCACCACCAAATCCATGGCATGATGTAATCATTGGACCAAGTATCCATGTCTGTGACCAACCAAAAGCTTTATGTTGAAGCCCTATCCTAACCACTTCAAGTAGTCCGCCCAAAACTCTTTTGACCTGTGTGGGTTACATTTAATATCTGATTTACATGTTCAATTTACTGCTCTTAACCAAGCTGCTGGGTGGGGAGGCAAGGAGTCTAACCACCTTTTACATATCTCTCTTCTTGCCAGAAGCAACAAATAGAATAATAAGCCCCTTTGCTTACTGCTCAGAGCCTGTCGAGAGGCACTATCCACCCCAAGAAGCACCAGTGTTTCAGTCAAAACAATGTTCTCTGCTATAATTGCCCTTATAAGGATTTCAACATTCTTCCAAAATTCTTGAATACCTGGACAAGTGAAAAAAACATGGACATCATTGGACCTTAGAAGATTGCACCTCTTACATCTGGGAGCCGGTTGCAGCACAAACTTAGCTAATCTTTGTGGGGTCCAATAAAATCTGTGGATAACAAAAAAATGATGACGTTTAAAATTAGCAGGGGATACAATAGCATATAAGATTTTCAAGGAATCCATCCACAAAGGCTGTATACAGCCTTCCTGTAGTGTACTTGTCCAGATATCAGAAGGGGCCTTCAGTTTGTCTTCTTCCGCCTCCAAGAACTGTCCATACCATTTTGCCACTTCTTTAGTGCTTGGGTTTGTATCCTGTAGTGAGGCTTCAAAATCCCACCTGCCCCCCACCTCCTCTACAGCAGTGGAAGACCATGAAGTGAGCTGCAAGTACTTGAACCTGGATAACGAATTACCTGTCCTGTTGTTTAATGCCTCCCAAGGAATCATTCCATCTGTTGTTAACAGGTCCCCCCAATTTGTTATCCCTGCCTGTTTTAATGGCAAACTCAAAGCGTCTTTCATACACTCCGGCGTTCCAGGGGGATTCCCAAATTGGAGAAAAATCAGAAAAGTAACCGGTCTTTAATAATCGTTTCACTGTGAGCCACAATTTCAGTGCAAATTTTAGGACTTTTAGCCTTACTTTTTAAAAAAATGTTTGGGCTCCAAATTTGTATAAAAATGCTTTTGGACTCAGTTTTTTAGCCATTTCTTTTAATATTGACCCCATGTGGTGCTAATGGGCTCCCCTTCCAACATACGGATGTTTTTGAATTGGAAGGCCAGGCAGTAAAGTTTAAGGTCTTTTTAAGGCTGCTCCGTAATTTTTTCCATGAGAGGCGCACCCCCCCGAGATGCCCAAATGAAGCTCGATATTTTCCCCTGGATTTTATTTATTTCGTCTTTAGAAAAACTGAGTGGTATACCATTAAAAAGGTATGTTAGCTTCGGTAGTACAGACATTTTTATCAAATTTACTCTCCCATAAATAGACAAAGGTCATTTCTTCCAACTAGTTAGTTGCTTCTCCACCTCCTTCTTAACTCGTTTCAAATTGCAAGAGGGGATCTCATCGATTTTATCTGTGATGACAATCCCCAAATATCTCATCTCTTTACATCTTCTGCCTCCCCAGTCCTCCATATTCCAACACATCACTTCTGTCTTTGATACGTTTACTAAATAACCAGAAAAGACCCCATATTCCTTTGTCAATTGTTCCATTCTAATTAGTGTTTGGGCCGGATCAGAAGTATATATTATCAGATCATCTGCGTATAATGCAATTTTACTATGTGAAGGGAGCTGGTGTATGGGGATAATTTGATCATCGGCTCTCAGCAAGTGTGCCAGGGGTTCTATATATAAATCAAAAAGGAGTGGAGACCGGGGACAACCCTGCCTTGTCCCTCTATGGATATCAAAAGCTCCTTGTCAGGGAGCCATTTATAAGAATTTTGGCCGTGGGGTGCTCATATAGTTTTTGCATTGCCCTTATAAAATCCAAACTAAAACCCATCGTATCTAAAACAGCCCATAAAAACCCCCAGTTAACGCGATCAAATGCCTTGGCGGCGTCTATAGTGATTACCGCCAATGGAATCGATCGGGCAACTGCTAAGTCTATTGTTCCAATCAGGTCCCGTATTTGACTCTTTGGAACAAAGCCTTTCTGATCAATATGGATCAGTTGAGGGGCGACCTCGGCTAATCGCCCCGCCAAAATACCCGTGTAGATTTTATGGTCTACATTCAGTAATGAAATCAGGCGATATGAATCAGCCCTCCTCGGGTCCTTAGCCTTAGTTTAGTACTTTATCTACTCAGGAGGAAGATGGACAATTTGAGGTGGGACCACAACAAGAAAACTTGTCAATCCCTATAAGTTGCTCAGCACAAGTTGAGCCTTTAGCGACACCTCGATCCAGCCCAGAAAATCTAGATGTTCCATTGGCATCCATCCTTCTAGGCCTCCGGGAAGAACTTAAAACTCGGTTTGAAACGTCTGAGGCAAACCAAGCAGACATTCAGGCCTCTTGTACAGTACTTGCGCAAAAGTTAGATGATGTGGTTGCTCGGACAGGGCAATTGGAGGTGGAAGTCAGCTCAATGCGAAACGACATAGCTAAAAACTCCAAAGGAGTAGAGGTTCTGGTCAAAGAAAACGCCAGCCTCAGACTTGGAATGAATAGAAAATCATTCTCGAAGGAACAATCTTCGGATTATAAATATACCAGAAGCTGAGGAAGGGTCAAGCCTAAAGGCTTTCGTGATAAAACTGTTAATGGAGACGGCTTTGAAGGATAGACTGGATATCAATCTTGATTTGGAAATACAGCAGGTTCATAGGGATCCATTTAAGAGGAACCCGCAGCGGCAAAAGCCAAGAAAAATTCTGATAAACTTTTTTATCATACTCTGTTAAAGAGACCATCCTGCTTGCCGCCTTAATAAATGGTCCCTATACAATTCAGAAGCGGACGTTCACCATCAGATCAGACGTCTGTCATGCAACAGACCAGAAGCAATGGGAGCTGGGGAAAAGAATGGGGGAGCTAAATAATCTAGGCGTTAAGGCCCAATTAAAATTTCCAGCCATGCTCTGTGTTATGTGGAACAACCAAATGCGTAACATACGGACTATAGACGAGGCAGACAGTCTGATAGACAGCATAAAGAAGGGTGGGGGGGCCTGGGAAATAAAACTGTTAAACATGTTATTGTTAGCCTAAGGAAGAACTACAAAATTGAAAAAAAAACAAGATGGATATAAATGAACACAAATAGAACAAAAATAGACAACAGGATGTGGGAGCACACCGCTGACCTCTCAGGCAAGGTTCGCCCCTGGCATTCTGGTAAATGCAGTTTCTTGTAGCTCGCTCCGATATTTTCGAGTATTTCGCCAAGGTTGGCGCAGATAGTGCTGATCTCTAGACACGTGTTTCTGGTTTATTAACCATCATCAGTAGAGAATACAGTCTTGTATTTTGGGGTTTGCTGAGTAGGCTGCCAAACATTATATCAGGTCCGGTACCTCTCACTGGCGCGCAGGTGCTTCATCCACGAGCTCGTCAGCTCAATGACTCACGGGAGTACTTTAAATAGACAACAGGATGTGGGAGCACACCGCTGACCTCTCAGGCAAGGTTCGCCCCTGGCATTCTGGTAAATGCAGTTTCTTGTAGCTCGCTCCGATATTTTCGAGTATTTCGCCAAGGTTGGCGCAGATAGTGCTGATCTCTAGACACGTGTTTCTGGTTTATTAACCGTCATCAGTAGAGAATACAGTCTTGTATTTTGGGGTTTGCTGAGTAGGCTGCCAAACATTATATCAGGTCCGGTACCTCTCACTGGCGCGCAGGTACTTCATCCACGAGCTCGTCAGCTCAATGACTCACGGGAGTACTTTAAATAGACAACAGGATGTGGGAGCACACCGCTGACCTCTCAGGCAAGGTTCACCCCTGGCATTCTGGTAAATGCAGTTTCTTGTAGCTCGCTCCGATATTTTCGAGTATTTCGCCAAGGTTGGCGCAGATAGTGCTGATCTCTAGACACGTGTTTCTGGTTTATTAACCGTCATCAGTAGAGAATAGCTGACGAGCTTTGGAGATGCACCTGTGTGCTTGTGAGTGGTACTGTGACCTGAGAGAAACTTGGCAGCATTTCCAGCAACCCCAGATGATTTTTCTTTGCTCTCTAATACTGCTGCTCTCTACTGATGACGGGCTCAACCCAGAAACACGTGTCTAGAGATATACAGCAATGTCTGCACCAACTTTGGTGAAAAACTCCAGCTAATTTTTTTTTTTTTTAAACTCTTTTTATTAACACAGCTCATGAGACCATACAACATGTACTTGCAGCAACAGTTCATTATTACGCTGAATACATATATCAACAGGGGATAGAAGCATGGGAGACCCGCTCTGGGGAGTACCAATGACATTTCCTCTCACTCATCTCCGGTTGCCCCAGGATTTCTATACCGCTTCCAGGGCGCCCAGACCTTTCCCCATTTTTGGCACACCCCCTGCTTTTATACACAACTGCTTCGGCCCTTTGGCACCAGTCTAGGTCTCGCTTCCAATCTTCTAATTGCGGGGGTGCCTTCTTCCCCCAGCATCGGGCAATGTTGCGTTTTGCCACCCCCGCCGCCAGGACCAGCCAGATTTCCGCGTGCCTGGGCTAGGCTTCTTCGCCCTTGATCATTAAAAGCAGCCACTTCGGGTCGATTGGGACCACTTGCCCCATCACTCTGGACAGAGTGTCTGTAACCCCAGCCCAGAATGATGCAATCTCAGGGCATTCCCACAGGATATGGAAGAAGGATCCCTCTTGGTGGCACCCCCTCAGGCAAAGCCCTGATTGAGTTCTACCCCATTTGTGGAGGAGTGTGCGGGGATAGTATGTGCGATGCAGGATTTTCAACTGTACCAGTCGGAATCTGGCTCGTATTGCTACCTCTCTGGGGCTTTGTAGCGCCTCTTGCCAACTTTCATCATTGATACTGCCCAGGTCAATAGACCACGCTGTTCTTAGAGAGATCAATGGGTCTGGGCTGTTATTGAGCAGCTTCCGGTAAATCGTGGAGGTGGGCTTTC
Organism: Calotriton arnoldi; assembly: GCA_963921515.1. NCBI lineage: Eukaryota > Metazoa > Chordata > Amphibia > Caudata > Salamandridae > Calotriton > Calotriton arnoldi. The sequence goes on from CAWUFW010005541.1 coordinate 1,282,053, forward strand.
CCGCAATAGGATCAAGCAGTAACCGGTCCTCCAATGGGGAGTACTCCGGTATGGATGCGCCCCTCTGCACGTGTACCCTGAGGGCGTGGACTAATCTGATGTATTGGTATCGTTGTGACTGGTGCATATCATATTCTTTCCGCATGTATTCGAACGAGCGGGGGGAATCATCCTTCCAGACGTCTCCCAAATACTCGATGCCTATTAACTGCCACCCCCGAAACCCGTCAGAGCGGTCACCTCTCGGAGCTGGTCCCCCAACCACAGCGGGGTCCTACCGGTCAGCTTACTTTCCCACCCAAGGAATCTATTGGCATCCTTCCAGCATTGCACCACCACCCTAGTATGCTCCGGCCAACCCAGCAATGGCTTCCTGGCGTAGAGAAGGGACTCACAGCTGCTGCCGGTCATGACCATCCTGTCCACCCGGTACGCCGGCTCGTTGCAGTCTGCGTATACCCAGTCGTTTACAACCTGTAGTTGCGACGCCCAGTAGTACAACTTTACGTCCGGGATTGCCAGGCCACCATCAAACACCCCCCTGTGCAGTTTGTGAAGCGCAATCCGTGGGGACCCTCCATCCCACAGCAGTGTGCAGACTGCCTGTGCGATCCGTTTAAAAGAGTGCGGGGGAACCAGAAATGGCGTGTTTTGTAAAATGTAAAGCAGTCTCGGCAAAGTAAGCATTTTGAATAGAGCCGCTCGGCCCATAAGCGTAAGCGGGAGGGATCGCCAGTGGCTCACATCTGTGTCCAGGCGAGACAGTTGGGGCTCGAGGTTCTTAATCAGGAACTCGGTCTTATTTCGAGTAACATGGATCCCCAAGTATTTAAACCCGTCAGTTACTACCGGAGCCGAACAGCAAGATGGGAGTCGCGGGGGAGGGCCAGAGAGTGGAAAGACCACTGACTTCGACCAGTTTATGGTGTAGCCGGAGTAGCTGCCGAACAATTCGAAGATATGCAGTACACGGGCCAACGAGTGGTACGGCCGAGCCAAGTACAGTACAATATCATCCGCGTATAAAGACACGCGCTCTTCCCAGCCCCCCGGTGTAACAATGCCCCATATCATGGGGTCCCTCCTTATCCAGTGTGCTAGCGGTTCCAGAGCTAGGGCAAACAGGATAGGGGACAGGGGGCAACCCTGTCTGGTGCCCCTCCTCAGGGGAAAGGATCTAGACACCGCCCCATTGACTCGTACTCTGGCCACTGGTAGTACATATAACAACTTCACCCAGCTACAAAAGATCGGCCCGCATCCCAGCCGCTGTAGAACCATGAATAGGTAGGGCCATTCAATACTGTCAAAGGCCATGGAGGCGTCCAAGGCCACCGCCGCCGCCTGGGTGGACCCGACTCCTTCTGTCAAGTGGAGCACCCCGTACAGCCTCGGTAAGTTGTGGCGGGTGCTCCTCCGGGGCATAAACCCGGATTGATCTATGTGCACTAGATCCGTTATAACTGACACCAACCGTTCTGCCAGAACTTTGGCTAGGACCTTAGCCTCCGCTTTTATTAGTGAGATCGGACGGTATGAGTCGCACCGGTCTGGGGGCTTCCCTGCTTTATGGATTGTCACTATCATGGCTTCCCTCTGGTCCGGGGGGAGCCGCCCCACTTCGCGTGCCTCAGTGAACATCCGCAGCAGGGGAGCTCATATCACCGCCGCCTGACGTTGATAAATCTCGATCGGGAGCCCATTGGGCCCGGCCGCTTTGCCGGACTGTAGGGTGCTCAGAGCTATTCCTAGTTTCTCCTCTGTGATATCAGCCTCGAGCCTCTCTCGTGCCTCCGAGGACAGCATAGGCAGCGCAAAGTCGCGCAAGAATTCCTCGCAGTCCGATTCGGTCCTCGTGCAGACCGGCGAGTAAACCCTCTCGAAGTGGGCCGCGAACGCTTTGGCCATCTCCCCACTGGTGGAACACAGGGTCCCTGACTCATCCCGCACCCCGGATACCCAGGAACGCTCTCTGTCTCGGCGCTCCAGCCACGCTAGTAGCTTCAGCCCCTTATCCCCAACGTCATACAACCGATGCTGTGTGGCCAGTGCATACGCTCGCGCCTCTCCCTCCGCCAGTGCCTTAAGTTCCCTTTGCTTCAGGGACAAGTTGTGTCTCAGCTCCGCTGACACCGTCAATGCGGGATCTCGGTTTAGTGTCTCTACCTCCAGCTCAAGCCGTCGAATCTGTATGGATTCCTCTTTTTTCTGCCCCCGATTAATGCTTGCGCCTGTCCCCGCAGAACTGCCTTGTATGCCTCCCACATGGTGACCTGGGATTCCACCGAGCCCCGATTTTCCTCAAAGTATAACTTGGACCCCTCGTGAAGCTTGTCACTTATGACCGGATCTCGGAGGCGCCAGGGGTCTATTCTCGGATATGCAGCCCTATTCACCTCCGGGCCTCGGAGGGTAACGCATACTGGTGAGTGGTCTGAGATCCCACGCGCCATGTGTCTGGTATCCGTGAAGTCCCCCATATGTATGAGTCGGGTAAAAAAATGGTCGATTCTGGAAAAGGACCCGTGTCTAGCCGAGTAGAACGTGTAATCCCTGAGCTGAGGGTGGTGTGCCCGCCATATGTCGCACATGCCGAGGGCCTCGATGAAGCCCGCCAGGCCTCGCTCATCCCGTGCACCCGTTGGAGAGTTAGATCGATCTAGGGATGGGTTCATTACAGCGTTCGTGTCCCCTCCCAGGAGGAGAGTACCCGAAGGGAGATCGGCTAGAAAGGCACCCAGCTTCGGAAGAAAAGTGGAGTGTAGGCCTGGTGGGAGGTAGCAGGAACAGAGTACCACCGAGCGCCCCTCCCAGGCACCCACTGCTGCCACTAGACATCCTGTGTCATCCGCCCACGTGTCAGATATCACCAGGGGTAGGGTGCTGCGCACTAGGATACCTACTCCTCGGGCCCCGGAAGTGTACCCTGCGTGTGCAATCATTTTATAACCAAAGCGATCCAGGGCCTTACACCTATTCCCCCTCAAATGCGACTCTTGGATCAGGACTACGTCTGGGGCGTGCCTCTTTAGGTGTTGTAGCACCAGTGTGCGCTTTATTTTGTTGCCCAAACCATTGACATTCCAGGTCCATACCCACAGGCTAACTGGGTCACCCATTTTCCTGGAGTAGTATCAGTCGCACATCTCCCCTCCTCCCCCCTGTCTTGTCGCCAGCCATGAACTGCCTCTGTGGATTGCTATTGTGGTCTCGAGCTAACACCCCCCCCCCCCCCAAGGAAAGAAACAAACCCCCCCCACATCCCCCTCCCTGCATCCCTGCTAGGTGAGTCCCCAACCACCCACCCTTGAAACTGGCAGAGTGCCTGTCGCCCCATAGAATCAAGAACAAACAAAGAAACAGGGCTGCGCGCCTGCACCCAGCATGAAGATGTACTTATCAAATAACTACAACAAGTGCCCATAGTTCAGAGCTCAGCAGGACCCCCGATATCCAAGGCCCCTCTGTCCGCCCGGGCTGCGCCCCTGGAGTGTCCCAGTCGGGATGAGTCTGGTTCGTTACATCCAACTATTTACAAGGGGCACCAACCCGCTCTCCTCTACTAATATGGAGCCACCTCATCCCCCATTTCCCCGCAGTGTGTCCAGTTAAGCACCTCTCCCGCAGAGGCCAGTTCCCAGTCTATGGTTTGCCCCTTCCCATAGTCACTTATCTGGCCGCTGATCCGGTCTCTGGCCGTTAGGTCGCCTCCAGTCCTCGGATTCAGCCTCAGTAGGCTGCTGGTGCGGGTCAGGACGTTCCTGTCTGCCTCTCCGACCCACTGCTCGCCATCCCTCGAGCCAGTCACCCGCCTCTTCCGCCGTGTCGAAGAAGTATGCTTTTCCGTCGTCTAGGATCTTGAGCCTGGCAGGGAACAGCATCATATACTTTACTCCCTGTTCTCGGAGGGCCCTCTTCACTCCATCGAAGGAGCGCCACTGGCGCTGGACCCGAAGGGTGAAGTCCGGGAAAAAGCGAATGGTGGCATTCTCGATGTGCAGGTCTCCGGTTGTGCGTGCAGCCTGCAGGATGGCGTCTCTGTCCCGGAAATTTAGGATGCGGGCGATGATGGTGCGCGGGGGGGCTCCAGGCCTTGGTTTTCCGCCCAGCGCCCGGTGTGCTCTCTCCACGGAGAAGTTTGACAGTCTTTTGGGCTTCAGGTGCTTGAGCACCAGATCTTCGATGAACCAGTCCGCCGACTGTCCTTCCATTCCCTCCGGGACCCCCACGACGCGTATGTTATTGCGCCGGGCCCTACCTTCCTGGTCTTCAAGGCGGGCATAGATGTTTTCCTGGTTTTTAGTGAGGGAGGCCACTTGCTCTTCCAGTCGCTTAGTTTTTGCCTGGAGGCTCCCAATGCCCGTTTCCGCCACTGAAACCTTCTCCGACATATTCCTGAAGTTGGCTCGTAGGAGGTTCACCTCCTCTGTCACGGAGTCCAATTTTGGCTCGAGGGTGCCTCTAAAGTCTCTGATGGCCCGCATTATATCCTTGAGGGAGGGGTCTGGATCGCTGTCTATCTCGTGTGGGCCTCCTCCCACCGCTTCGTCTTCACGACCCATGGCGACCGTATACTTGTCGATCTGGTTCGCCTGGCCTGGGCCCGATGATTTGGTGCGGCCCATGTCTGCGCACTCAGGTCTCGTCTGCTGGTGTCCGGCCGGAGAGCTGAACCACTGCCTGTCGCTTTCTACAGTTGCGCCCCCGGCTGCGTGGTTATGAGGTCGGGGAGCGTCCGGTCCCCAGCCGCCACTGCCCACACCACTCGTGTGTAGACTTCTATTCCGAGGCCTGCCTTCCCCGGGGCGACAGGAAAGTTCAAGCGGCCCCTATCTGAGACCTCGCTGGCTGCCCCCCGGCTTCCAGGAAACAGAGCAGCCCCCCGGGCGAGAAACTTTAACGGCCCTGACCCCTTCTGGTGGCCAGGGGGTTCAGGTATCACGGTGTTTCGCTGCTACTCGGGCTTGCACTACGCTTGCATGCCCCTTGCTGCCGGTCTTGAGGTGGATCGAGCAGTCCACGTAATCTCCCCCCCTCCTCGGTTATCGGACGGCCTGGCGTCTCCCGCAGCGTCTCTCGGCCCACGGGGTCCGCAGCACTCTCACCCGCTGTATCCACACACTCCGTCTTCAGTTTAACGCTAGGGCGCTGGGGACGGTCCGGCGTGCCCGGGCCCCCGCAACACTCACTCACTTCAGGCGAGCCTCCCGGTGGCGGCTGTGGACCGGATCCGTCGTGCTATGCGGCTCCACTGTGATCCGGCGCACCTCTGCGGTGCTCGTTGCTGTTCCGCTTCCCGTGCTCCAGGCGCTACCTGCAGCGTCGCTCTGCCGTCTGAGCCCGCGACACTCGCGTTCACCGCTGCTCCTCACTGTGCATCCGCCCCACCGCCTGAGCGCCGGAGGGAGTTTGATGGGTCTAGTAGTTACACAGCGCCGGCCGCCATCTTGGGGTCTGTTTTGCCGCCGTCGGTCACCGGGCCCCCCTGCCGTTATCCAGTGCTGCTTTGGCCTCTGAACCCCTCTGGGTGTAGCTCCGCTATTCCGGTGCACGATGCGGTCGTCAGGAGCCCTGCCGATTGCCGGATTCTGCCGGATTTCCGGGCTAAATCGCCGATTGCAAGCGCAGCGCGATCAACCTGCGGCCATCTTCTGCGGCAGCAAGCCACGCCCCAACTCCAGCTAATTTTGAAGTAAGTTTGAACTGTGTACTGCATTTACCAGGATGCAAAGGGGCGAACTGTGCTGGGACTGTGAGGCAGTGTGCTCCCAACCCCCATTCTAGAACAAAAATAGAATATAAAATATCTATAAGAGTAAAAAAAAAAAAAAGAATAAGACACAGATATAAGTCACACATATTGGGTGGAGACGGGGGAGATGGGGGAGCGGGAGGGAGGGAGGGGTGTGGGAGAGCATGGTTTAGACTATAGATTTCTATGTGATAATGCCTTCTCCTCCTCGGTGGTTCCTACAGGCTTATGCCTGACAGTTCTGGGAGGGTTCCCACGAGGGGATAAAGGGTGGAAGGGATCAGGTTGGGGCACGGGGTGGGGAGCAGTGGGAAAAAATAAAAAATCAGTCCTTATTTCACATATCATTAGGATCTTCTTTTAAAAAAATGAAGCAGAGATCGTCGGGTCCAAGTTCGTCAGATTACCTAAAGATAGATGGCCGGGAAGGACAATAATTTACAAATTACAATTTAGAACGTAAATGGTCTAAGAACAAAAAATAGACAGGGATTGGTAATGAGGTACTTAGAAGAATCACAAGCCCATGTAAGTATTATTCACGAGACCCACTTAACAGCGATAGAGAGTAGGGAGTTATATAAAAAGCAAAGTTGGATAGGGAGCTATGTTGCTTCCGATCAATTGGAGTATTCAAAGGGAGTGGCAATAATAATCAGTAAAGGGTCAGGAGTTGAAATGACCTCTTCTAAAACTGATAGTTCAGGTAGATGGGTCATGGCCACTCTTAGTTGCACATGCTTCGAAATTGTTTGCGTGGGGTTCTATGGCCCCAACGTGGATGATCCCCAGCACATAGTAGATTTGCAACTTATGGTAGCTGGGGCAGCAGCACCAATGATAATAGGGGGGGATTTTAACACTCTTTTAGACCCAGTATTAGATAGGTCTACTAGTAGGAGGAGCGTCCAAAATCAAGGGACAAAATCAAGACAAGCTCTCAAGCATATGTTATCTGAACTGGGTTTGGTTGACTCCTGGAGGTATCTAATGCAAGGTAAAAGAGCATATACCTTCCATAGTAAAAAATACCATCATTTTTCACAACTGGATTATTTGTTAGTAGATAGAGAGTTGGTAGGGAGTTTGAAAGAAGTATGTGTACTCCCAGGACATATTTCTGATCATGCCATGGTTAGTATCTCATTGACGGGTGTAAAAAGGAGAAATAATCTGAGATGGACATTAAAAAGATCCATATTATTAGACTTGGATGTGGTAGCTCGCTTGAAGGAAATCACCGTAGAGTTTTTTCAGATTAATTCCCAATCAGCTCCAATAGGAGTTATCTGGGACACTTTTAAAGCCTTCCTTAGGGGTTTTACAAAGTCAGGTCTCTTTACGAATAAGGTGGAAAGGGCTGACTTAAAAAATTGGAAGAAGAGATTGGGACATTAGAAAGAAGAGCGCAGCAGGGAGCACACAATATACAGCAGAGAGAGGAGATCTTGAAAAACCTCGAGGAAGCTAGATTGAATTATAAGATCAAACTGGACCTAAAATGTAGGGAAAGGTGGGCTACTGGGCGTATGCAACATTTTGAGTACAGAGAAAAAGCCGGCGCACTTTTAGCTTGGAAGTCAAAGGCTGAGAGGGCAAGAAACCACATCGGGGAGTTGGTAATTAACCCGGAGGGAGTTACTACAAACAATGAAGAAGAAATACAGGAGAATCTGCTCTCCCTTTTTTCTGAGTTATATACTGATTCAGAGCGACCAGATGAAGAGGCATTGAAACGCTGGCTAAACAACGTAGGCCTTCCGGTTTTAACAATTGAGGGTAGGAACAAACTTGACACCCCCATTATAGAGGGGGAAATCAGAGAGCAGCTTAAACGCATGAAAAACGGTAAAGCTGCGGGTCCTGACTCTGTACGAATTGAGGTCTACAAATTGATAACCGACGAGATAGTGCCGGAAATGAAAACTCTTTTTAATTCAGTCTATAGAGAGGAAGGGCTGACCCCGATGTCTTGGAGAGAGGCTATAATTACATTGATTTTAAAACCGGCTAAGGACCCGAGGAGGGCTGGTTCATAGTGTGCTGAACAGTGGTGGGTGCCAGTGAACTCCACTACTCGGAGGTGGGCGCAGTTTTTGCTGAACTCCGCACTCCAAGTGGAACGGGGATTGCCAAAACTTGGCGAACTCCGCCAGCAGAGCGAGCTTCACCACATACCCCTAATTCTAACTCCAGTTTAGCAAACATTGTGGAAAATTCACACATTGGGGAGAGAGGATATAGGGATGGAATCAGATTAACTATTCTAACTCTTCTATCTCCAGTTTAAGAAAAACTGGGGCAAGTTTATACACAAAGACTGGGTTAAAATTACTATTCTAACACCAATTCAAAATGCGCTGTGGAAAGTGCATACATTGGAAGATGGGGTGTCTGTTACTGTTGTAAATCCAATCCCAAAAATATTGAGGACTGTGACTTCATTGGGGCTGGTGTGTCAGATTTGCATTTCCAATGCCAGTCCAACACACATTGGGAAAAGGAAATACATTGGGACATGTCTTATGCATGATTGAGGCATACATAATTTTCAGAAAGACTGAACAGTTTAGATGCTTGATGCTATCTTAACGTTGAAAATGAAAAAAAATGTTGTCAAACATTTTACAGACATTGAAAAGGAAAAAACAAAATGTTGCCAAGCTGTGGTTTAATTGATTGCATCTCCAACTCTTTTCTTTCCACAATTAAAGAAATTGTTGCATAAGACGAGTCATATTGCTGACCATTAGTATTACTATTTTTCCAATATCATCGGTGTAGCAGATTGGAAATCACACACCACTTTACCCTCAATAAGATCATAGAAATGCCATCACGCAACCTTTAACAATGATGGCATCGCAGGTCATTAACTCCTATCATTTTTTAGCTTCCCTTTGCCAGATGTTAACACCTAACCTCTAGAAAGCACTTTGTGCAACCACTAGGATCTACAACTGCAGTGTAACCTGATTCATGGTAGGAACTCTGAAGGTGAATGCACGGTGTACATCCAGTGTAAAATATAACCAGTATTCAATACCTAAGACCTGTATTCGAGTTATATACCTCCAAGACCTGAAACCTTGACACCTATCATGTACCGACTAAGGATTAAAACCATTATCCTTCTCTTGTATGTTTTTTGATAAATATGAAGTATTTTAACAATTGCTGTGCCAGAAGTGAAAACAAAACATCAAATAAATTAAATGAATAATATGCCTGTAAGTGAAATGACTTACATGTTTACTATAATAAAATCACAACTTTTTGACAAAGGTGACATGAGAGGATGTGATAACATGGAAGTTGATACACACATGTTAAGGTGTTAAATTAATAACATATTGTCAAACTAACACTGCAACTGAACCCTCCTTGCCCCCATGCCCATATTTTAACCCATGCACTGCTGAAATTCACTCCATATAATTACTCAATCTGTAGCTCCAAATACAGTGCCAAGCTCAATGGGCATCCTGGCATTAACTTAGTAAAAAGGCCGACAAACACTGCTCTGCCATGTTAAGTATGGTGGCTAGTTGGTGGTGTAAACAGTGCAGCATTATTAATGCTACAAAATAGGACATTCAAGTAGGCATGAAAAGTCCAGGTTCAATGTTCCATATGAAGCATTAGCAATCCATATGTTCAGCCCTGAGACTCCCTTTCACTCCATCAATGCTCCATCTCTTCCCCTTATTCCCTTTGTGGACAGACTACTCCATTTTCTACTTCCAAATGAACATGCCACAAGGCAACACGTCCACCGGCACTAGCCTACCAAGCCGCTGGGACAAAATCTCGGAAGCAGGCTGGCTCAGGGTGCTGAACATGGAGCAATCCTGTCCTACACATGACCTCAGCAAGGACATCACCAACTTCAACAACTTGATAAAGAACTTTGGAAACACCCTCATACCCATCAAATCCAATGAGCAAAGAAGATCCAACAAACAGGCCAGCTGGTACACAGAAGATCTCTGAAAACTAAATGGCAGTGCAAGCAGTTAGAAAGAAAATGGAGAGCAAGCCACAACACCATTGACAGAACCACTTACAAGACTACACTCTGATATTACTGCCAACAACTAAGAGACACCAAGAAAAGAGCCCTAGCTGAATGCATCGAGACAAGCTCCAATAGCTACAAGGTAATCTTCTTGTTCGTCAAGGACTTCACCTCACCAGCAGCTGCCGTCAATGACATCAACCCCTCACAAGAACTTTGCAATGACTTGTCAAAGTTCTTTTATGGCAAAATCACAAACATCTATGGATACCAACCTGACCTCAATGAGTGCACCACCAACCTACTCAGTCAACAAAGAACGCCACCTGGCCGAATGGTCAACCCTCACCAGAGACGACACAGTGACACTCATGTGGATTATCCACTCAGGGGCCCCAATGGACCCATGCCCCAACACATCTACAATCTGGGATCATGCAGAAGTCAATACCCTCCTCAAGAAACCATCAGCCGAGCCGAACCAACCCAGCAATGTCTGACCCATCTCCTTGCTCCCCTTCCCAGCCAAAGTGATTGAGAAGGCCGTCAACTATCATCCCACCTTGAGTATCACTCCCTGCTAGACATCACCCAATCAGGATTCAGAAAGAGTCACAACACCAAAACAGCATTCATCGCAGCCACAGACGACATCTGAATCATCCTGGACCGAGGAGAAACAGTGTCCCTCATCCTGCTCGACCTCTGCGCATCATTCAACACAGTCTCCCACAACACTCATCAGAAGACTCCACAGGACTGGCATCCAAGGAGCCACTCTCTACTGGATCTGCTCCTTCCTCAGTGGAAGAACCCAAAAGTAAGTTTACCACCCTTCACATCAAAGCCTAATCTGCGGAGTCCCCCAAGGATTGCCCCGCAGCCCCACCCTGTTCAATGTCTACATGACACCATTCGTCAACATCATCCGATCCCAAGGCTTCACTGTCATCTACTATGTCAATGACATGCAAGTCATCCTCTTCTGGACAGACAAGACAAACACCACCAGAAACAACTTCATGCAGATTAACTGCCTGAAACTTAACAAGACAGAAGGGCTGGTCTTCAGAAACAAAACCTACCCATGGGACTCCACCTGGTGGCTATTGGAGCTAGGACCAACACCTAAACCAACTGACCATGCAAGCAAACCTAGGGATCATCTTCAATGACAAGTTTAACATGACCGCACAAGTCAGTGCAATGAGCTCCTCCTGCTTCCACATCCTATGCATGCTACGAAAGATAATGAAGTGGCTGCCACAGAACACCAGAAGAATCGGCACGCAGGCACTCATCACTAGCAGACTGGATGACTGCAATGTTCTCTATGCAGGAATCTCCAAAGAACTCATACACAGGCTCCAAACCATCCAGAATGCCACTGCAAGACTCATGTCCGACCTCCCATGCTGCACCTACATCACACCACACCTCAAGGAGTTTTACTGGCTTCCAGTTCCCAAGCACAGCTAATTCAAACTCTTCACAAAGCCTTACACAGCACTGAACCGGTATAAATCAACAGCCACATTCACTTACACCAGCCTGCCAGACACTTAAGCTCTGCCTCACTGTCACTCACACTCATCCCTTGGATCCACAAAACCAAAGCAAGAGGTCACTCACTCTCCTACATCTCAACCAAAGCCTGGAATGACCTCCCTCAACACATGAGAGCCTCCTCCTCAGTTCTTGATTTCTGCAAGAGTCTGAAGACCAGGCTCTTCAAAAAGAACTGCGGGGACCACAAGCCTACTCACCTGCTCATGCGCCTATATACCTTCACAGGTGATTAGTGCGCTATACAAATCACAGAACATAACTTAACATAACATATGCCTTTAATATGCCTCCCTGTGTCTCAACCACATGCTTCACCATGTCTGTCCATCACCACTAACTATCTATCATTTTCTCTCTCGTGCCTTCTTATCTTGGCCAATAATGTCTTCCCCTTGAACATCAATCTCATTATTAAATGGTATCGTGCACTCTCATTGTTCCATAACTTCACTATAGACTGTTAGGGAGCAACTCCAGTTAACATACAGTGCTACTGAGGACATTGCCATACCACACTGGCAGAGTCAGGTTTGTGGAAGTCGAAGGTCAGCTATGTTGATTGCTTGAAAAAAACTTCAAAGTTTCTGCATAAAATAATTGAAGACTGACAGACAGAATACACAGTTGAACACAGGAAAAGCTAAAGGTGTACTTATTTTTAAAAGATGGGGAGTTAGAATTGGTAAAAAACTTGAGCTGTATAGAAATCCAAAGAACTGTCTAGCAGAACCATAAAGGTACAGCAGACAACCTAAGGAACACTAAATCACACTCTGCTGCCTGATTTCATTCCAGTTTCAAAATAGCAACGAAACCCGAAAATTCAGGACCCTAGGTTAAACACTGTAATGCGAAACAATTGCCCCATGACATATGAATGCAACAGTGCTAACAACCATGGTTATTTATTCCCCCAAAAAATCAGGAAAATGTTTCTTTGTAAAAGCATTGTATAACAGCACAGTGGGTTTTAGTGAAAAATGATGCTCTCTCATCAATTATACACACGTGACAATAGTCCCTTTCGGCTTGCTGTTCACTTCACCGGCAGGATGTTGCTTCTATCATGCTGCACCTGTTTCTTGTATTCACTCCCCATTTGGATCCTCTTTTGCCATTGAGAGGTTCACGTTACACACCAGGCAGTGGAGTATCATCTCCCAGGTCTTGGGGATGCCTCCATTTTTCTCTTGGCGCCCTCCTCTCGGGGTTTGGGACCATTATCCTCCGGTATCATGCCATAGGGACTGCTAATTCTTATCCCTTGAGTGTTTTGCAAGGTCCCTTTTTACTCATGAGACTCGGATATATCTAGAGTCCTAGGGCCATATGTACGACGAAGTGGCGCAGCGCGTCGTTAGCCTCCTGGGCTTAACGACACGCTCCGCCACTACGGAAACGCAAGGCTGCACCATATTTACAAGAATGTGGTGCAGCCTTGCATTTCCCCCTGCGATGGCGCTAAGTTTAACAACTTAGGGGCATATTCTCAAGGAGTTATCGCCGCGTTAGCTGCACTTTTCTGCCGCTAGTGCGGCGATAATTTTATCGCTCTATTACCAAGCTGTCGCTAACAGCCGTTAGCGACAGTTTTTAGGCGAAAGCGTCCGTTTTAAAGATCGCCACTTCTGTTAGCGATAATTATGTGCAGGAGAGGCGTTCCCGTGCAAAAACGCACGCAAACACCACTACTCCATATTCACAAGGGGATCCTTGAACTTCTGAAGACCAAAAAAACTGGCTCTAACTGCAGTTAGAGCCAGTTACTTAAGACCAGAAAATAGCTGGTCTTAAAAATGGGGATAACACTTGGGGCCACATCTCAGCAGGTTTTGGTGCTGGACAGCGCTGCAAGCAATGTTGCAGCGCTACCCTGTGACAAAACTACAGTGCAGGAATGCGCACCATCAATAAGATAGTGCGCATTCCTGGTCCCCAGTAATGAAAAGTGTTGCAGCGCTGCGACAAGACAGCGTTGCAACACTTCTCACTACGCCCTTCTTGCGATAGCATGGATGCTCTGTAGTCACTGGACAGCGCTCCATGATGCAAGTAATGACAGATACGTCAGGAATCCTGACATATCTGTCTGTGCTAAAGTCACGCATTGCTGCAGTCATGTCACAACCATGACGCAACTCCAGCAATGCATGGGGCCAGCCAATCCCTGTGGCACTGCGTCACCCTCACGCTTGCCATCAGGCAGGCGGAAGGTACTGATACAGTGCCATTCGTGAGGGGTGCCCGAATGTCGGCGCTATTGGAGATCCATCGGTAGTGGTCGCGAGCTGCGGTGTCATCGTTTGGAAGCATTGGTGGAGTATTGGTGCGGAGGGAGTTGACGAGATGTTCTTCGGTGGCCTTGATCCAGCTGCGAGGGGGTGCAATGATGGCGGTGGCATCCGGTGGGCAAGGTGAAGACGTGATGCTACCAATGATGGTCCGACCAGGAGAGTCCGGTGTTGTGGCTGTAGTTGAAGTTCCCGCTGGCGGAGGTGACGTGCTCGACCGTGTGTCCTGCTATGTGGCTTGTTGAGGTGACTTGCTGCTTGCGTCTGATGTAGGGGACCTTCCCCAGGAGGGGGTGGTGTCCTGGTCACTGGGGTTGTCCAGGTGGAACTTGAGTTCACCGAGTAGGATGTCGTCGGTGGATGGGAGACCCTGGGGTGCAATGAGGTCTACAATGGTATTGGAGAATGGGGGGCCATGGCCCGGGGGGCCTGCACATGAGGGTGCCGCAGAGGATGTGCTTGGGCTTGGTCCAGATCTGGGAGTTGAGGTGGTCCATGGTCACTCTTGGGTCATTAGAGTGCATGGTCAGTCGGAGTGTGCTTCTGTAGGTGATGGCAATGCCTCCTCCTTTGATGGTCGGGGTGCTCCTTGCGGGCGATACTGCAGCTGTCAGTGATGGTGATGTCCGGTCCGGAGCAGAGGTTGGTCTTGGCAGGCGAGGTGGCGTCCAGGGTTGATGGCGAGGAGGCTGCTGGCCTCTTAGCGGTGGAGTGTCCAAGAGGAAGGCTCCTTGGTGCAGATCGCGGTCCAGGGGCAGACGGACACAAACGGCGTAGCCTATGGGTTGCCTTTGGCACGGGAGACAACCATTCCAACACAGGCAGTACATCATCTACAACGCAACTCCGACAACGCAGGTGCCTTTACATCGCATTTGATTACAACACATTGTGAGGTCAGTAATGGGGTAATTTAAAGTTTTTCGTGTGGGTATGGGTTTCGGATGTAAAATATGGAATTTGGGGTGTGTTTTGGGGTAAAATATGGAAATTGGGGTGTGCATTTGGGTCAAATTTGATTTTTGGGTGTGTTATGGGGGCTCAAAAAGGAATTCCAGGGTTCACGGTTGGGTTTGGGGTGCAAAGGTAAGTTTTGGGTTGCACTCACTGATTTGGGAATAGTGATATTGATGTCTCCGCTATGCAACACCTACTCTACTGTTGCAATGTGCCTAGTATTAGTATGCATGGGAATGGAATGCAATGTTATGGTATGCGTCGCAACCACGTATGTGCCTTTGGCACACTGGTGGTACGCCCGCTGTGCATGGGCGCACAGCGGCCGCCGTTGAGAAGTGGTGGGGGGGGGGGCTGGACAGCTGTGAGGTGGTAAACGCTGGAAAGAACACAGGATGGGGCATGGAGCGGGGATGTGTGTGTGTGAGCGGGTGTTGTAAAAATTTTGATAAGGGAAGTCTTACCTCGAATGCCGGGTCCCGTGTCTTCGTTACTCCGCTCTCCTGTGTCCGCTTCCAGGAACAGGAAGAAGGCAGGCTGGCTCCCTCCCCTGAGCCAATCACAAAGCTGCGAGGCGGCAGTGGGATTGGTAATTGACAACAGCACAAGGCATGCAGCCAGGGGCTGGAGGGGTGGGCATGTTCTCCATGCAGGCTGTAATGCAGCCTGCATTACGTACAGGGAAGTGTGCATGACTGCTTTGGGCGGCCTGAGTGGGCCGACCAAACAGTCATTGCGCACTTGAGTGGGCATGCCAATCCGCCCATGCCTTGCCCCGTGCTTGGAGCAGTCCTACGCAAGGGAAACACAGCACGGTTACATCAGTAAGTTATCATCATGTGATGATTGTTCCTCCTCTGCACTGCTTGAAAGCAGTGGGGCGACGCTCTTCTGCCATAGCGGATGAGCCGACACTGGGGGTGCGTCAACTACGTGTGCTAGGCCTGGGGGACTCGAACCCCAGGTGTCCTGCGCTACGCGTCCCACCTTCTCCTTACCTGAACATTAACACCATGGCGCAATCCGCTGCACTCTCTCCAAATCTGTGACTCAGCCAGCAGGAGCCTCAGCCAGTATGGATTTCACAATCCTGGGTACAGCAGTCGCCGCCAAGTCCGCTGGTGGACCTCCCGATGCAGTTGATGCAGCTGGGTCCCCTTAGGTGTGAAGTTGCATCGCTTACGCCACAAAAGTTCTGCGCAGCTCAGGGGCCTCACCCTCCACAGCGTCCGGCCAGCCCAACATCATCCGGCCTGTGATGCAGAGAGGTGGCACCCACCGTTGGTAATCCCCTCCATGCACCCCGGTGTAGTGGTGGATCGTAGTATGCAATGCAGACCTCCCTACGTTGGGGCACAGGAACGCCTCTACTATTGACAGCTCCAAGGTGTGCAAGGCGGTCTTCTCACACAGGTCAGCAACGTGTCTCCATGCGACCTGCCAGACTTCACCACCAGGTATGGGCGATCGTCGCGCCTCAATGTCTACCGCCACGGCTCATCGACTCCACAGCTCCTCCGCATCCCACTCCAGGCTGCAGACGCAGGTCCAGCGATGCATCCAGGCTCCAGACGCAAGTCCAGCGAGGCATCCAGGCTCCAGGCGTAGGTCCAGCGAGGCATCCAGGCTCCAGGCGCAGGTCCAGCGAGGCATCAAGGCTATCATCCTGGTCATCCTGGATGTTGGCTGGCTTGCAGGGGCTGATGATGTGTGCTGCACTTGGCCCTGGGTGCTCCATTCTGCTGTTTATTGGTTTTTATGCCTATTTTATAATGGAGGTTGACTGATAGGCTTTTTTTTGCATTAGAGTAAAAAAAAACTCACGCTGGGCTGACTAGCGTGAGTTTTTTTGCCGCTAATGGGCCTGTCGGTAGTTATCGCCTGCTAACGCCGGATTTCCTATCGCCTTCGCGCTGATGTTAGCGGCAGTTTTCACCGCCGTTCCCTGATACTACCACCATGTAGCGACGGCTTGGTAATACATTGCTAACATGGCGATAGTTTTCAGGGTTATGCGGCGATAAAAAAACGGCCGCTAACTGGCGTTTGCGGTAGTTATTGCCGGTCCTTGAGAATATCTCCCTTAGTGCCAACGCAGGCACCCTTGCACCAGAGTGTGCAGGGGAGAATTGGTTATGTGTAGGAAGGTGTCCCTTCCTGCACATAAACAATCCTAAAATGCAATTTTGTAACTTTCATGTGTGCTGCACAAGGCAGCACACATGGAAAAAGCAAAAACAAGGAGAAATAATGCATTTCTCCTCGTTTCGCCACCTTAAGACCAGGGTTTTCCTGGTCTTAATTTTGGCGCTGCCTCCTATGTACGCCACCCTTGTACATAGGGGGCAGTGTCAAATGCAATGGGTGTTGTGGTGGAACGCCCACCACAACACCCACTGCACGTCCCTTTTACGCTAAACATAGCGTGAAAGAGTGCCTTATGTACAAGGCAGCGTTAAGCCACGTTAAGTGGCTTAACGCTGCCTTGTACATAAGGCAAGGCCCCTATCGCCACAAAAAGTGACGTTCCCATGGCGATAGGGGCTTGTACATATCAGTGCTTAATTTGAGCTGGTGCTTTCCGGTGCTCAGCACCGGCACCTAATCCTCGGCACCGGTGCTTATAGCACCAGTTAAGGACACACTTATTTAGAAGGCACATTATTTTCCCCAGACTCACAGGATGTTGAGCCACGCCGAGACTCGAACCGGGTTCTACCAGCTCTGAAATAGGCAGCTCTACCCATTAGGCCAAGTCCTCTCCAGGTTAATAAGTGCTGGGGCTCTAGTGAGGAGGCAGTTTGCACTAGCACATTTCTCCTGTTAGCGCTGCCTCCTGAGGAGAGCCCCAGCACTTTTTATTTTACAAATTAACCACTGGTACATATGCCCCACAGTTTCTAAGGCAATGGAGTACTCTCTCTACCAAACTGAAGTTCTGCCTGTCTCATTTAGAGTTGGGCAGAACTTAAGTATGTTAGCGGTAGACACTACTCTGTCTCTGCCGCTGACATAAACCTCTGACGGCCCGACAGACTAAGAGGCATCAGAGGTTTGGCCATTTGACTGCCCATGTGATATAGAGTGGGTGATCAAATAGACAGTTCCACTATCCGTCCCCACCACGTAAAACCTAGCAGTAAGGGGCAGTGAAAACTTATAAATGACCCCCTCCCCATGGGAGAAATCACCAGTCATCTTACCTATTATTATAAATGTATGCAACTGAGTATATTTGAACATTAAAAAAAAACCTAGGGCTTGTTGTTCTTTCTTTCCCAGGTTATAAAATGCAAGGCAGCTGTTGCCTGGGAGCTCCATCAACCTCTGTCTATAGAAGAGATCGAAGTTGCCCCACCAAAAGACCATGAAGTGCGGATTAAGGTAAAGAAAAAAATGCTTAAATTTCTAATTTTATAAACATGATTTCTTCATGAAATTACAAGCATGAAAGTTTTGTCTTTTATCTGTTTCATAATTTCGATGACCCACAACTGTGCTGCTTCACTTCCATTTTGGATATCTCTCAGGAAAGACTTTGAAAGTTGCATCTGAGATGGAAGTGCAGCCGTAGAGATTGGTATATTATTATTTGGGGTATTGATGCCAAAGGAATTTCAATTTAGTGCTGAGGTGGGTGTTGTGGTTGCAGGATAGAGATTGGTGGCCTTTTCTGTTTGGCCTTATTGTGATATTCTAGAGATGGTGTCTGATCTCTACTTTAATACTTTACTTTATTTGCCATTTTCTTTCCTGCCATTACTACCTCAGTGCCTCTACTTTATCTGTATATACACCATGACCTTGGTCAAAGCACTAGGAA
Source organism: Calotriton arnoldi (assembly GCA_963921515.1). Taxonomy (NCBI): domain Eukaryota; kingdom Metazoa; phylum Chordata; class Amphibia; order Caudata; family Salamandridae; genus Calotriton; species Calotriton arnoldi. The sequence continues at coordinate 1,300,463 of CAWUFW010005541.1, forward strand.
AAGGGCTTTAATGTAAGTACAGTTAGCATTAGGGCTAAAAAGAAATCACTAAATCAGTTGTACGTAACTTACATAAGTGGTATGAATTTATAATAAAGTACATTTGTTTAATTTCAGGTTAGGTTAAGGGCTAAGGTTTGAGTTAGCAATACTGTATTAATTTAAATGTATTACAATTTAAACAAATGAAAGGTTAGGATTGAAATAGGATTAACGTTGATTTATTGTTTAATTAAATATTCTTTAAAATATGTTAGTGGTAGTATTATAAGAATAAAGTTAAATAAATTTTAGGCTCGCAGATCAGGGCGATTCTTGTGCTTTGGGTTTGCTAGGTTTGTCTGCCACTTTCAATACAGTGGCCCAAGATATTCTTATTAACCGTGTTTCACACATTTGCATTAACAATACTGCTTTGGGCTGGAATGAGTTCTTCCGCTGAAGAAGTTCATCTCTCTCCTTCCATGATTGTATGCTTGCTGTGGTTGACTGGATGGGGAAGCAATGTCTGAAACTGAATACTGACAAAACCAAGATCATCATCTTGTCAGGCAAAAATAGAGTCCAGAATCTTCTGGGCTGTCTTTGGCCTGCACAATCTGACCCCAACCCCATGCCTGATTTGGTGGTCAGAAATCTAGTTTTCTCCCATCACAACTTTTCCTTTGCTCTGCCAATTTTGAAACTTTCTTCTTTGTGCATCTTTCAACTAAATGTCTTGTGAAAGACTCTTCCTTTTCTTATCTCCTGAGTTAGAGTCACCTTGCTTAGTGATGTACGCATTGATCTTAAGTCCCCTTAATTACTGTAATGGGTTGGTTCTTGGTTCACCATTTTACTAACACTCAAGATTTCAAGGAATTCAGGAATTTGCCTCCAGGTTGGTACTTGGTGCCCCACTTACTGCGGCTGGATCGGTCTAAAAACGCTATACTGGTTGAACATCTCCAAGAGTATTCCTTTTAAGGCCACGTGAATTGCATTCAAGGCTTGCCACTCCCTGGTCCCCAACTATGTAATTATTATTTACCTGGGCAGGTGAGATCCAGCAGCACTTGTATTTTAGCTGTCGGTGTGTCAGTGTGGGAGGGCGAGCCTTCCCAGATTTAGCTTCTCAACATTGGAATCAGCATCCTCCCCATCTAAGAGCTTCTGCTCAGTTAAGCACATTCATAAAATTCCTGAAGTCTTTGCACTTAGTTAGGAACATATTATCAAGGGCCATTTCGCCGCTTTTTTGGCTTTAAAAGCCAAAAAAGCGGCGAAAATGACATCGCCCTATCTACAAGGGGATGCTAACATGCATTAGCGCATGTTAGCACCTCGTTTCCCGACGCTCGCTTTGCATCTCTAATGAGATGCAAAGTGGGCGTCACTGGCAGTACTCCTTGTAAATTATCGCTGATGTGCACATCGCGATATTTACAAGGAGGCTCACGCATTTTGCAGACGTTAGTTTTGAGCGAAAACCGCGGTTTCGCTAAAAACTAACGCCTGCAAAAATGCTGACTTGGGTATACTTACCATTGGGGGTGGATTATGGTGATACGACCACAGGGTCGTATCAGCAAGGTTATCGCCGTTTTCCATGGAACATCGCTGAAAAACCAACAATGTTCCATGGAAAACACCGCTATCGCTGGAAAATTATCGCCATTGCGCTAGGCGTTGTTGATACAGCGATAGCATGGCGATAATTGCCAGCGATAGCCAGCGATAAATAATTTCTCGCTAAGAGTGGCCAGCGATAATTATCGCTGCCGCTTGATAATATGCCCCTAAGTTAGGGGCCATCTCTCCTTACTTTCGGTATACTTTAATTTTTGTACACATTTTTGTATACTTGAATATCGCTCCTTATTTGCCTCTCTGTAGTGTTCAGCAGTGTTTAGCGCCAGGACATCTTCTAGGCATTTGTGTGCTCTTTAACATTTTAAACCAATCAATAAAAAATAAATGTATTTAGCAAAATAGTTTTTAGGGCATTATGGTTGGAAATTAATACAGTTTATAAATATTTTCATTTAGTTTACTTTCAATATTGTATATATTAAAGGGATGCCAACTTAGTGCAGAAAAGGGAGTTTGTTTTGCTAGGAAATTCTAGCTAGTCTTATCTGAGAAAGGTAGGCATGCTGTGGAATGTGACAGCCACTTCAAGGGGGTGGGCCTAAGTGACATACTAGAAATGGTGTCCAATCTTTACTTCCGCGTCTTTTTTTAGTCTTACATTTAATTCCCTGCCATTATTTTGCAATTGTACTGCAAGTTGGGATACAGATTAATATAATAAACTATGCAATCATTTAATTGGGCTTCAATGATAGATAATATAGATTTAATTAATTATAGAGCTAGAGTTTATTTAGTTAACTCTGACAGTGTTTATTTTCAATCAAATCCTTAGTTAATTAAATCCTTTGCACTAAAATACATTCAATAAAACGTTTTGTAAAAGAAAGGATACATTATGCCAAATTTAAATGAGCAAATGTAAAGAAGAACAATTGTGCAAAAGAAAACCTTGGTGTGCTGGGCTTGACCACGTGAAAGCAATTTAAAGTGCTTGGTGTGCCGGGCTTATCCTTGCTGGTGCTAGGCTGTGTAGGTCAGAGTCTTTACGGTATTCAATAAAGTGACAGTGCAGCCCTGATTTGGTGCGAACACAGGGACATGATTCTCTTATACTTCCTTGTGTTAGCCGTTGACTTTTGTGTCCCTCTTATGGTCGCAGAAAGGTGACCAGGCTTACTTAGACTACTGCTAGGAGCATGGTGTCAGGGTCTAAATCCCTTTTGCTGTCTGAACCACACAGGAGCAGAATGACGCTAGGTCCCAATACCCTTCAGAACCAACCCTGCTAGGTCTTTTAGTATTCCATTGCAGGTAAGTTCTAAGGGGGAAAAGGGGTTGGGGACAGAGAAGAGACTGCTCCAATATTCTGCCTGTTCAGCTACGTCTTCTTCTTCTTACTGGACAGAATGTTTACTGAAGCTTACTTCTCTTCTACTTCTCATGTATTGTTTGCTAGGTTGTATGAGAAGTCTTCACTCAGATCTCTTTCCTTTTCGTTCTCAGGTACAATCTGCACTTGATCCTGCTATTCCATGGTCCACCGTGGATGTTGTACTGTCAGTTAGTCAATTGATTTTATGGTCCAGTCTAATCACGTATTTTGTCAGTCTACAGTTGAGCTGTATATCTGAGGAGTTGAAACAGGCTAGAATTGCAGGCCAATAGCTGTGTAATCCCCTCTGATTGAATGCTGGGCAGATTTGGTGGACCATGATTTCCAGGGATTTTCTGCAGTTGGCAAGTCTCTGTACTGGTGGTTCATTTCAGGGTGGTAAGTATAGCAGTGATGGAAGACAGCCAAAGAGGTATTTTAGAAACAATGTTTTTAAATGGGCTTTGATGGCTGTGCCCAAGTAGGGGGTGCCAACTTGTCATAAGACACTATTGTAAGCCAAACTTGCCGTCTCTTTGCAAATGTGTCCTCATCTGCCAGCAGTGAGTATCTCTTGACTCTCTTATTTGTAGTGGTGTTGACTAGGTTGTACTTAGAAATTAATGCCCATTCTTCAGTTAAGCCATGGGTAGTTAGAAAGCAAAAATGATAGTCTCTTGCTGGAGAGTGATTTCTGTTGCAAATTTCTTCTCAAAGATGGTAGTTCAGGAGTACGGCTGTTCGCGTTCCTCAACTTATGGCAGAGTTTAATGAAGGCACCTTGTCTTGCTGCAGATTGTTTAACTAATCCAAATTCCAGCTGGAGCTGGGCTGGAGAGCGAATGACGTGGCAGGAAAAGACTGACTTTAAAAGGTTGATGATGACTTTGTCCAGGTAGGTAGCATCTCTGCCCCTTGATGCTTTGCTGTCTAAATGATGGTTGGAACTACTTTAGTCTGAATTATTTTCAGAAGAGGTGTAAATGTTGAGAACGCTATGGCTGACTTTAGGCGTTTAAAGGCTGAGGGGCCGATTCCGATGTCGGACGGACTCAGGTCCGTCCGACATCGTCCAGAAGCTGTAACCGACCGACCTGCTGTCGTCGAGTTACGGCCCCTGCAGAGTGCGATGCGACCGAACCCTGTTCGGTCGCACTCTGCATACTTCACAATGGGAGCATGCATTCCAAGCGGAATGCATGCTTGCATGTAATAAGCAGGAGTGCAGTTCATCCCTGCACCCTGTGGCCGGCACCCCAAGGTGCCTGCCACCGGGTGCAGGGATCAACAGAGAGGGCACCATAGGTGTCCCCAGGCCGCCGATTCGGCAGCCTCGCACCCATGGGGGCCCTACTGGGGCCCCCAAAGACAGTTACCGACTGCCTTTTCGTGCCGAAAAGACTGGCACGAAAAGGCAGTGAAATACTGCCATCGTACTCCTCGGTCGTGAAGAGGCGGCCGGGGAGTACTGAAGGATTTCCGGACGGCGGACGGGCTCTCCGAGCCTGCCGTAAGCCATCCGGAAATCCGAGTCGATTCCTTTCCGGCCGAGCCCATCGGAATGGCTCGATCGGAAAGGAATCCGGCCGGCATGTTCCGAGTCGGTCGGAAGGGCTCCGACCATCGTTCGGTGCCCTTCCGGCCGAAATCGGAATTGGCCCTGAGTGTTAGCTTTTAGATGCATAAGCTCCAGATGATGATACAGGGAGCCTTGCCTGTCAAGTAGCATACCGAGATATATGTATTCTAACACCTCCTCTACTTTGCCCTTTTCTAAATGTTATTGATGGAGATTCAATGATGCTTTTCCTGGATCATGATTTTAGACTTCTTTAAGTTAATTTCCATGTCATTTGTATTTGAGTATATGGCTGTGGCATTCAAAAGCCTCTGTAGGCCTATTTTTGTACATATTATACATTGCATACATCCAGGCAAGGCAGCCTAATATTACCCAATTTAGGCACGTGAGAGTTTACCTGAGCTAGGCTGGTGGGGAGATCAGCTAGAAAAAGGTTAAATAGTGTGGGGGGCTAATGCGCACCCATGCCTTAGCCCTTGATGGATCCTGATCCTTCTCCAGTTCAAAAAGTAAGTTTATTGAGGAAAATATAAGTCATAATACAAAAGACAATATAACAATACATATCAATCAATCAATCAATCATGTCACTTATAAAGCGCACTACATACCCGCGAGGGTCTCAAGGCGCTGGGGGAAGAAGGGGGTGGTGCTGCTACTGATCGAAGAGCCAGGTCTTGAGGAGTCTTCTGAAGGCCAGTAGGTCTTGGGTCTGTCGGAGGTTGGTGGGGAGGGTGTTCCAGGTCTTGGCGGCGAGGTGGGAGAAGGATCTGCCGCCGGCGGTCGTTTTCCGGATGCGGGGGACTGTGGCGAGGCGAGGCTGGTCGAGCGGAGCTGGCGGGTGGGGGTGTAGAAGCTGAGTCGTCTGTTGAGGTAGGCTGGTCCGGAGTTGTGGAGTGCTTTGTGTGCGTGGGTGAGGAGCTTGAAGGTTATCCTCTTGTTGACAGGGAGCCAGTGCAGGTCTCTCAGGTGGGGTGTGATGTGGCTGCGTCGGGGGATGTCGAGGATAAGACGTGCAGAGGCGTTCTGGATGCGTTGCAGCCGTCTCAGGAGCTTAGCCGTCGTTCCTGCGTAGAGGCGTTTCCGTAGTCCAGCCTGCTGGTGACGAGGGCCTGGGTGACTGTTTTTCTTGTTTCGGTGGGGATCCACTTGAAGATCCTGCGGAGCATTCGGAGGATGTTGAAGCAGGATGAGGAAACGGCGTTGACCTGCTTAGTCATGGAGAGGGTGGGGTCGAGGATGACCCCTAGGTTGCGTACGTGGTCGGTGGGTGGCGGGGCTGTTCCCAGTGATGTTGGCCACCAGGAGTCGTCCCAGGCTGAAGGGTTGGAACCAAGGATGAGGACCTCCGTCTTGTCCGAGTTCAGCTTCAGGCGGCTGGTCCTCATCCATTCGGCGACGGCCTTCATTCCTTCGTGGAGGTGGGCTTTGGCGGTGTGAGGGTCTTTGGTGAGGAGAGGATCAGCTGGGTGTCGTCGGCGTAGGAGATGATGTTGAGGTTGTGCTGTCGGGCGACGTGGGCGAGGGTGCCATGTAGATGTTGAACAGCGTTGGGCTGAGGGAGGAGCCTTGGGGTACGCCGCAGATGATCTTGGTGGCCTTGGATCGGAAGGGGCGAGGCGGACGCTTTGTGTTCTGCCGGAAAGGAAGGATGTGGTCCAGTCCAGGGCCTTCTCTTGGATCCCGGCGTCGTGAAGGCGTGTTCGTAGTGTGTGGTGGCAGACCGTGTCGAAGGCGGCTGATAGGTCCAGGAGGATGAGGGCTGCTGTTTCTCCGTTGTCTAGCAGGGTCCTGATGTCATCGGTGGCGGCGATGAGGGCGGTTTCGGTGCTGTGGTTGCTGCAGAAGCCGGACTGGGAAGGGTCAGGATGTTGTTCTCCTCGAGGTAGCGGGTCAGTTGTTTGTTGGCGATTTTCTCGGTGACCTTCGCGGGGAACGGGAGCAGAGAGATGGGTCGGAAGTTCTTGAGGTCCTTGGGGTCTGCCTTGGGTTTTTTGAGTAAGGCGGTGATCTCGGCGTGCTTCCAGCTTTCCGGGAAGGTTGCTGTCTCGAAGGAGATGTTGATTATTTTCCGGAGATGGGGCGCTGGCTGTACTGGCTTTGTTGAAGATGTGGTGAGGGCACGGGTCTAGCGGTGAACCGGAGTGGATGGTGTTCATGATCTCGCTGGTGTCCTCGTCATTGATGTTGGTTCATAGTCCCATGAACCAAATTTAAAACTTAGGAACAAGATAGTTGGAAATATAAATGAAATCGGTATACTGAAAAGAAATAGAATTGTTATAGATATGCAGAATAATCAACATAAACAAAAGACTTTAAATCATATAAAAATTCATAATACAAAATTCAAAATGATGTTATTTATGTCTGTTATCCTGATCTTTCTAGATGAGTGAGCACTATCACCTCACATGATTCTGGCACGGTTGTCAATGTGGAGAAGGTTCAAGCGGTATATACCACCTGGCGAGTTTTCTCCAAAGTTTTCCTCTATCCACTCGATCGAAAGCTGCCTTATAATCTATAAAGCAGAGACAGAGGGGCTGCTTAGTTATCATCCGTTGGCCAAACAGCATTGATAGGGCCAGCAAGTTTGTTGTTGTACCAACACCTTTGGCAAACCCTGTTTGGTTAAATGGAATTCGGCTTATTTTTGTTGCCCATTATGTTAAGTCCTTGAGGAGACAGCTTGCAAAGTATTTTGATTTCGCGTCCAGGAGGCGCTATTAGTCGATAGTTCACGGGGTCAAGTCGTTCCTGCCTTTGTAGATCAGAGAGATGGTGGAGCTTTTCAACGAGGAGGGATGGTGTATGAGATGATTATGCTCTTGCACACTGGCTCTAGGTGTCTTGCCCAATACGATTTATCCTTCTTGAAGAGTGCTGTTGGAATGCCGTTTGGGCCTGGTGCTCTATCTCTGCGGGTTCTCAAGATCTGACACTCAATTGCCGCTACCTGGATGTTCAGAGGGCTTGAATACTTGGCGGCATATGTACAAGAGTTGGCGATAACTATCACTAACGCTAGTTAGCTGCAGTTTTCTATCGCCGTGTATCGCTGAAAACTATCGCCTTGTTAGCGACATATGTACAGAGACGTTGCTACATGGCGATAGCTTCAGAGATCAGCGGTGAAAAACTGCCGCTAACATTGAGCGTGATGGCGATAGGAATTCCGGCGTTAGCGGGCGAAAACCAGCGAAAGGCCCATTAGCGGCAAAAAACGCACGTTAGTCAGCCCAGCGTGAGTTTTTTGCCCCTAATGAAAAAATAAGCCTATCAGTCGACCTCCAATAGAAAATAGGCAAAAAAAAACAATGAAATGCAGAATGGAGCAGCCAGGGCCAAGTGCAGCACACATCAACAACCCCCTCAAGCCACCCAACATCCAGGATGACCAGGATGAGAGCCTGGATGCCGCGCTGGACCTGCGTATGGAGCCTGGCTGCCTCGCTGGACCTGAGCCTGGATGCATCCACTGGACCTGCGTCTGGAGCCTGGATGCCTCGCTGGACCTGTGCCTGGAGCCTGGATGGCTCGCTGAACCTGCACCTGGAGCCTGGATGCGTCGCTGGACCTGCGTCTGGAGCCTGGATGCCTCGCTGGACCTGCGCCTGGAGCCTGGATGCAATGCTTGACCTGCGTCTGGAGCCTGGAGTGGGATGCGGAGGAGCTGTGGAGTCACTGAGCCGTGGTGGTAGACATTGAGGCGCGGCGATCACCCGTACCTGGTGGTGAAGTCTGGTCGGTCGCATGGAGACACGTTGCTGACCTGTGTGAGAAGACCGCTTTGCGCCCCTTGGAGCTGTGAATGGTAGGCGCTGCTCCTGCGCACAACGTAGGGAGGTCTGCATACGCATACTCGATCCACCACTACACCGGGGTGCACAGAGGGATTACCAACAGTGGGCGGCACCTTTCTGCATCACAGGCCGGATGAGGTTGAGCTGGCCGGACGCTGTGGAGGGTGAGGCCCCTGAGCGGCGCCAAACTTGTGTTGCGGGAGCGCTGCAAGCTCACGCCTAAGGGGGCCCTACTGCATCAACTGCATTGGGAGGTTCACCAGCGGACTTGGCGGCAACTGCTGTACCCACGCTTGTGAAATCCCACCTGGCTGAGGCTCCTGCTGGGTGAGTCACAGATTTGGAGAGAGTTTAGCGGATTGCGCCACTGTGTCAATGTGCAGGTAAGGAGAAGTTGGGACACGTAGCGGAGGAGGCCCGGGGGTTGAGTCGCCCAGGCCTAGCACCAGTAGATGACGCACCCCCAGTGTCGACTCATCCGCTATGGCGGAAGAACGTCGCCCCACTGTTTCCAAGCAGTGCAAGAAGAGGAACAATCATCACATGATGATAACTTCCTGATGTTATGGTGCCATGTTTCCGTTGCGGGCTGGAGGGTGGGTAGGGCTGCTCCACTCACTGAGCAGGGCAGGGGCGGAGTGACATGCCCACTCAAGTGCTCAGTGACTGTTTGGGCGGCTCACTCAGGCCGCACAAAGCAGTCATGCGCACGGTCCTGTTCGCAATGCAGGCTGCATTACAGCCTGCATGGAGAACATGCCCACACCTCCAGCCCCTGGCTGAACGCCTCGTCCCGGCACCAATGACCAATCCCAACGCCGCATTGCAGCGTTGTGATTCGCTTAGGGGAGGGAGCCTGGCTGCCTACTTCCTGTTCCTGGAAGCAGACTCAGGAGAGCAGGAACAGCGAAGACACGGGACCGGGCCTCGAGGTAAGATTTCTCTCATGTAAATATTTACAACACCCGCTCACACACACCCCTGCGTCCACGCCCCATCCAGTGTTCTTTCCGGCGTTTCCCACCTCCCAGCTGTCCAGTCCCCCCCCCGCAGCACTACTCAATGGCGGCCGCTGTGCGGCCATGCACAGCGGGCATACCACTGGTGTGCCAAAGGTATATATGGAGTTACGACGCATGTCATTATATTGCATTCCATTACAATGCATAGTAATACTGAGGCATATTGCAACAGTAGGGAAGGTGTTGGATGGCGGAGATGTAAACATCACTTATTCCCACTTCAGTGAGTGCAACCCAAAAACTGACCCTTGCACCCCCAAAGCAAAACCTGAACCTAAAATTCATCATTGAGCCCCAAAACACAACCTAAAAATCATATTTGAGCCAAATGCACACCCCAAAAATCATATTTGACCCAAATGCACACCCCAATTTTCATATTTAACCCAAATGCACACCCCAAATTTCATATTTGACCCCAAATGCACACCCCAATTTTTCATATTTGACCCAAATGAACACCCCAAGAAATCATATTTGACCCCAAATGCACACCCCAAATTTCAAATATTACCCCATAATACACCCCACATTTCATCTCCGACACCCAAAACCCATACCCACCCTAAAAATTAAAAATACCCAATTACTGACCTCACAATGCGTTGTAATGGAATGCGATGTAAAGGCACCTGCATTGTTGGATTTGCGTTGTAAAGGCATTACGATGTAATGCCTGCATTGTAAGGGGGCGTCTCCAGTGCCAAAGCCAAGCCCGTCTGCGTCCGTCTGCCCCTGGACCGCGCTCAGCACCAAGGACCCTTCCTCTCCAGACACTCCACCCCTACGGCACCAGCACCCTCCTCGCCATAAACCCTGGATGCCACATCGCCTGCCAGGACCAACATCTGCTCCCGGACCGGACATCGCCATCACTGACTGCTACTAAATCACCACGCAGGGACCTCCCCGACCGTCCAGGAGAAGGCATTGCCACCACCTACAGAAACACACTCCGACTGACCACGCACTCCTAATGACCCAACGGTGACCATGGAACACCTTAACTTCCAGATCAGGACCAACCCCAACCCCATCCTCTCGGCACCCTCATCTGCAGGCCCCCGGGCCATGGACACCCATTCTCAAATACCATTGTAGACCTCATTGCACACCAGGCTCTCCCATCCACCGACGACACCCCACTCGGCGAACTCAAGTTCCACCTGGACAACCCCAGTGACCAGACCACCACCTCCTCCGGGGTGGCTCCCCAACATCAGATTCTAGCAGCTAGTCACCACAGCAAGCCACATAGCAGGACACACGGTGGTGCCACGTCTCCTCCACCAGCGGGACCTTCAACTACAGCCACACCACCGGACTCTCCTGGACCGAGCCATCATTGTATACATTACGTCTTCACCATGGCCACCGTACACCAACCGCCATCATCGCCCCCACCTCGCAGCTGATCAAGGACACCGAAAGTACGTCTTGTCCAGCTCCCTCAGCACCACCACTCCACCAACGCTTACAGACGATGACACTGCAGCGCGCAACCGTCACCAATGGATCTCCAACTGCGCCGACACCCGGGCACCCCCTCAAGAACGGCACTGCGTCAGAACCTTATGCCTGCATGATGGCAGGCGTAAGGGTGACAAAGTGCCACAGGGATAGGCTGGCCCCATGCATGTGCTGGAGTTGCGTCATGGTTGTGACACGACTGCAGCAAAGCGTGACTTTAGCACAGACAGATACGTCAGGATTCCAGACGTATCTGTCATTACTAGCGTCATGGAGCGCTGTCCAGTGAATACAGCGCATCCGTGGTGTACGCATGAGAAGGGGTAGGTAAAAGTGTTGCAACGCTGTCTTGTCGCAGCGCTGCAACACTTTTCATGAGTGAGGGCCAGGAATGCGCACTATCTTATTGATGCTGCGCAGTCCTGCCCCTGTAGTTTTGTTGCAGGGCAGCGCAGCAACATTGCTTGCAGCGCAGTCCAGCAACAAAACCTGCTGAAATGAGGCCGCAAGTGTTATCTCCATTTTAAGACCAGCTATTTTCTGGTCTTAAAAAGCTGCCTCTAACTGCAGTTAGAGGCGGTTTTTGGTCCTCGAAACTTAAAGAATCCCGATGTAAATATCGCGAAGTGGGGTTAGCGGTCGTTTTTGCAGGGACGCCTCCCTTGCATGTCATTATCGCTAACAGAAGTGGCGATCCTTTATAATGGAGCGTTTTCGCCGGAAAACTGCCGCTAACAGAGGTTAGCGACAGCTTGTACATATGGCGATAAAAATATGTTTTGCAGCGAGAAAAGTGCAGCTAACGCGGCGTTAACTCCTTGTACATATGCCCCTGAGTTTTGCACGTGGTGTTTTGCCGCTCTAATAGAGCCATTGTTTGATGATTTGTCAGTACTTTTTCAGGTGCAGCACACTTTCAGGCTGGCCGAAGTGTTTTGAAAGGTATTCATACCAGCACTCCTCTTGGATATTAACTGTTGTTCTTATTTTCAACAAATCATTAGGGTTGTTCACAGTCACAGAAGTTTTCATGCCTATTGATATTAAGGTCGTGCAGACGTTTGGCACTTAAGCTGATATTGGCTTCTCTTTTTTGGTCTGACAAGTATTTTCTGTAAGCAGACTTTGCTTTTGCCAGATTGACCTTCAGAGTGACGTTATTGGGAGCTTTTTGGTAGGCACGAAGAGCTAGAGTTAACATTAGGGCTGCACCAAGGATATAATGTTTTTAGTTTAATTAAATACATGTAAGAAGTACAGGTAAGAGTTAAAGGGTAATAAAGAATCATTTAATGTGTTTTTTATAATTAGAGTTAAAGGTACTGTTGGAATAAGCTAATTTATTATTCTAATTAATTCCAAAAGAAACCTTGCTCCTTCATGTCTTGTTGCATGTTATACACATTCCTTTTAACTTTGGAACATGAGAAACCTGGTGACAAAGATGTTGTTAAATATTTTTTTAGTTAAGGTGTGTTTCAGTTATCAGTTGTCAATACCTGTTCCAGTTTCGCGGTATGTTCTTTGTTCTTGGTGTCTCAACCCCTCACCAATTCTGGAGTCTCACCCCACCCACCAATCTTGCACCCCTGAGCACTCAGTGCATGATCTAAGACTACTGAAATCCCAATTATTTGCCCCTTGGCCCTATTCACCAATTCCTATTAACCCCCTGGCTCTCAATAAAGGCCTCCTTTTCAGGAGTACAGCCTTTCCCTCAAGGGCGGCTTCCTCCGAATTCTCACATGATTTTGGGAGCAGTGGCTATCTTGGGCACAGCCCTATAAAAGTGACCCCAAACCACCAATCTCTGCCGGGCTTTGCAGTATTCAGGAAGTTAAGACCTCGTGATCCTGTTCTGGCAAATCCCCAGAATCCTGTTCTGACGCTTACCTGTTGGAGATCCAGTCTTATTTTCTCGCAGAGGGCACCAGCTGCTGATGTAATCCTCACTGAGTCCTGCAGCTATTCGCGCTGACATCTGCACCTGAAAAGAGCAAGAAACCTGGTAAATTTGAATCCTGAGCAATCGGTAAGACATATATTATCAATAAAGAACATTACCTGCAATAAAAGTTAGTGCATGAATGAAGGTTATTTATGAGACATTGGGGAGATTTGCAAAAAAATGTGCATACGCAGCACAGCCCCAGCGAGGCTGCGCTGCGTTGCATAACGAGGGAGGGAGCAGGAGGCGCCATATTTTTAAAAGATATAGGTTTCTCCTCCCCTTTCCCTTGCGCCGGCGCTGATTTCAGCTGCCGTGCGCCATGCACTACACCTTAGCGCTGCAGCGCTAGGGTGTGTGCATGAGGTGTAGCATAAGTTTTTGTACAGGAAGGTACCCTTCCTGTACAAATTACTATGCTAGGCATAATGCAAAGCTATTCCCACTTTGCATACGTGCTGCACAGTGCACCACGCATGCAAAGTGCCGGAAAAGGAAGGAGAAATTAAAGCATTTCTCCTTCCTTGCGCTCCTAGTTGAAAAGGCGCAGCTTTCTCACGCTAAACACAATCTAATGTTTTTAGTAAATTGGGTTTAGCGTGAGAAACCTATGAGTGGTTGCATGGGAACGCCCATGCACCACCCTTGGCACACCCCCATGGCGCAAAAGTATTGCGAAGCAGTGCAATGCACTGCTTTGCATTGCACTTATGTTATTTCAGCGCTAAACAAATTTAGCGCTGGAAAGGTCAGAATAGGAAAAAAGATTTTGCGTCACTTTTATGACGCAAACACGGCGCAAAATCTTAGTAGATCTCCCCCATTGTTTTGAACGGTGAAGAGACAGAATATCGATGCAGAAAAATCGAATTGCATGAATATCGAGTCAAGAATATGGATGGTGCAAAATATTGAGGTAAGTTTTTTCGTTGCTAAAAATATCAATTTTTGTGTAATGTAGACATATCGATTTTGTAAATATCGATGGCAAATATATAGGGGCCGATTCCGATCTCGGTCAGAAGCTCTCGAACG